>CM053785.1:403876018-405076018 GCA_028749045.1 Cupressus sempervirens
TGGTTGAAATACACATATTGACATTCAACCCATTCTCATGAAGCACAAGAGGGTCTTTGATGATATTCTACCTGGACTTCCCCCCAAAAGAGGGTTTGAACATTCAATCAAATTTGAAGAAGGAGCGAAGCCCGTAACCACCATGCCTTATTGCCACCCTCACAAATTTAATGAAGAAATTGAAAAAACAATTAAGGAACTATTGTAAATGGGACATATTCAACATAGTTGCAGTCCTTTTGTGTCATCTTTTGTCTTGGTTAAAAAGAAAGATGGTACAATGAGAATGTGTATAGATTATCGATCCCTTAACAAAAAGACAATTAAAAATAGATACCTGATTCCTAGGATTGATAAACTAATGGATGAATTACATGGAGCCAAATACCTCTCAAAAATTGATTTAAGATCAAGGTACCACCAAATCAGAAGAAGAAAAGAAGATGTTCCAAAAATAGCTTTCCGTTCCACTATGGTCATTTTGAAGTTCTAGTTCTTCCTTTTGCACTCACCAATGCGCTCGCAACTTTCCAATCCTACATAAATAATATTTTTCATCATCAATTAAGGAAATTTGTACTTTTTTTCTTTGATGACATACTTATTTATAGCAAGACATGGGAGGAACACCTCAAACACATCGAGGAAGTTTTAAACATCTTAGAATTAGAATCCTTATATGAAAAATTATCAAAATTTGAATTTGGACTTGAGGAGATCATTTATTTAGGCCACAAAATTAGCAAAAACAGAGTAAGTGTGGATGAAGAAAAGATCAAGGCAATCAAAAATTGGCCAACCCCAAAAAAACCTAACACAATTAAGGGTATTTATTGGATTATGTAGTTATTATCAGTAGTTCATTAAGGGCTTCTCAAAAATTGTAGCACCTCTCACAGATCTAACAAAAAAGGGGGCTCTCACTTGGAATGAAAAGGTCCAAAACACTTTTGATCAACTCAAGATAACCATGAGCTCTTGTCCAGTATTAGCCATACCTGATTTCTCCATACCCTTTGAATTATAGTGTGATGCTTTTGGGGAAGGAATTGGGGCAGTGCTCATACAAAAGAGACACCCCATAGCCTTTGAAAGCCACAAGCTTATAGATAGGGAAAGACTCTACTCCATCTATGATAAAGAAATGTTGGCTGTAATGCATGCCTTGGTCAAGTTCTATCAATACTTGGTTTGTGGAAAATTCTTGGTTAAAACAGATCATAATAGCTTGTGTTTCTTCCTGAATCAAAAAGATCTTAATGACAAATAGTAGAAGTGAGTGAGTAAAATACAAGATTATGATTTTGATATAGAATATGTGAAGGGAACTAACGATGGTGTTGCAGATGCACTCTCTAGGAAAGCCCACCTTAATACCCTCACAAGTATCTCCAAATATTAGAAGGAAGAAATTACCAAAGAATATGATCAAGATGCACAGGCTCAAGAGATCATCAAAGGAAACCTACCTAGTGAAGACTACAAAATTAAAAACAATCTTATATATTATAAGGGGAGAATTTTGTTGACCCCCCAATTTGTATTCAAGAAAAAAATACTCAAATATTTCCATGACAATCCTTTAGCAAGGCATCAAGGATATTATAAAACTTATAAGCACATTTGAGAAAGATATTTCTGGAGGAATTAAAAAATTGATATACAAAGATATGTACAAGGATGTATGATATGTCAGTGCAATAAGATTGAACACACCCATCCAACCAAACTACTGCAACCATTACCCATCCCCCATCAAAAATGGGAAAGCATCTCAATGGACTTCATAACTGGGTTGCCCAAAACACATGGATGGGATCTTCATGGTGGTAGATAGACTCATCAAGTATGCACATTTCTTTGCAATCCCTATAGAGATTGATGCCTTTAAGGTTGTTGAAATTTTCTTCAAAGAAGTATTTTGACTTCATGGACTACCCCATAACATCATCAGTGATAGAGACAATAAATTCATTAGTAAGTTCTGGCAAGAACTTTTCAGATTGGTCGGCACAACCTTAACACCTAGTACCAGATACCACCCCCAAATAGATGAGCAAATAGAAATAGTAAAGAAATGGATAGAAGGCTATCTTAGAAATTATGTTACCAAACAACCAAATGCATGGATCAAATGGCTATATTTGGGAGAATATTATGATAATACTACATATCACATGTCAATAGGAATGAGTCCCTTTCAAGCACTATATAGATATGAAGCTCCAGCTTTTGGGGAGTTATTGCCATGAGTGATTAATGTGCCTAAGGCACAAGACTTCATTCAACAAAATTGGGACCTCATGAAATCCCTAAGGGAAAACATACATCAAGCACAAAATCAACAGAAAATTTATGCAGATAAGAAATGGGTAGAAAGGACTTTCAAAAGTGGAGATCTAGTGTTCTTACATCTGCAACCATATAGATAGGCCACTATGAAGAAAAAGTGGTGTGGAAAAGCTCAAGCCTTGCTTCTACAAACCTTATCAAATACTACAAAGAATAGGAGAAGTAGCTTATGAGCTAGAACTCCTAGAAGGTAGTAAAATCCATAATGTGTTCCATGTATCCAGACTCAAGAAAGTTCTTGGACAACATGTCATTCCTTGTAATGAATTACCTTCAGTAGACAATGAAGAGAAACTTGTCTTGCATCCTGAGATTATCCTTGACACATAGGAAAGTAAGTTAAGGAACCACAAAATCACAGAATATTTGGTCAAAGGGAAACAATTGCCAAGTGAAGATGCCACTTGGGAAAAAGAGGAAGTTCTTAAATTGCTTGAGGACAAGCAAAATTGAGAGGGGGAAACTGTAATGACCCCTCGAATGATATATGTAATTCTTTTCCTTATACAATATGAAATGATAATGATTATTTTTTAATCTTGATAATAATATTAATAAGAGAAAGAATTATATTAATATTACATTCTGATAATAATATATATAATTTCATTTACAATTAAACATATTACATAAAACATTATATTATAACATCATAATATAAACTAAAAACCTTAAATCGTAACTTTTTTAATAATAACATAATTTATAATGTTAAAACTAAAAACCCTAATTTATTCCTATGTGCTCCTTGATTATGAGTTGTCATCCTTGGAAGGTGACTGGATCATAGCCTACGGTGGGAACCAGTCACCCCCAAGGGGTGCGACTGAGGAGGGGACGTGACTCCCCCTCCCTCCTTCTTGTTTATACTATGCAAAGGGATAGTTTTGAGGGGCAAAAAGACAATGATATAAAACTAGAGAAAAAAGGTGAAGATAGAGGTAGACAGTGGGAAGATAGGAGACTAGAAACCAGTAGAAAAGACAAACTCCAATGGTGTAAGTAATATTGCAAATTGCCAAGCAATGACATATATATATATAAGTGTGCATAACATCAACCTCCCATATGGTTATATGGTTATATTAATAGTTGACATAATTCAAATATGGAATTTAATATAAGGAGAGTTGCTTAAATTGAATATTCCATTATGACTTGTAGAATTATCTATTGTTTATTAAATAAGTAATCTTATATATATAAAGAATGGATATTAAATTCATTACAGATAGAATGTTTAAAATAAGGGTATTGAAAATCCATGAGTGATTATTGTACTCATTAGGGATGGATTTCAATATTTAAAGGGGGACTAACAAGGACTATCATGGTCTCCCTAGTCTCAGGGTGTATACCCAAAATAAGGCAAATATGGATACCATAAATGAATTCAATATTCATTAAGAGATGGATTCCTATCTTAGGGTAGTATATATACTGATAACTAGTCATATGCATATTCTAGGGATTGGATTATGGTGTTCATATTCCAAGAGATCTCAAGATGGGTGCTCTATGGAAAGACAGGAGACAACTTCAAATGGGAGTGTTGTGAGTCCTGACCTAGAGGCAATCCTAAGATCAAAATGTTCTTGACTAACTTAGATTAGATATTTGTCACTAATATTTGATGATTTATTTTACTAATATTGGTTTTGCAAGAAATTTGACAGGAGAATAATCAAGGACATTACATCACTCCTATCTGAAGTGAAAGAAAAGAAAAAGAAATTTCTTCATAATCACCACTGGAATCAATTTTAGCAGCAATATTTGGAGATGATGGTGATGATCAATTTGTCTTGATATCATCTTTGAGAAAAATTATTGAAAAGAATAAAAGAGTGAATACTCTACAAGGTGCATTAGTGGAAGTGATAGAAAACTTGGAAAGTACTATATCATTAATAGTCACTGAATCAAACCCATGGGTGAAGGATAAAGAAGTAATCAAACTATTTGATAATTCTCTTTCACTCAATTATCAGAAGTTACAGTTACAAAGGCACAAACCCTTCATGATGTTGGATTTTTTAGAAAGGTTTGTGGGAACATAAGAAAAGACTTGAAGACTCTTGATACATGTATTAAGGAATTAAGGATATTTTTGATTGATGGAAAAGTGCTATATGGAAAATGTGCTTTGTCACATGACTTTATCAAGGTCATCTCAAATGAATTAAAGGTCAAACTAGAATAATTGAAGACCCTTGTAAATGAGCTACAAAGTCATGATGTATAGATTATTGATTTGGAAATAAGAATTAGCAAAGTCTATGATGATATTGGGATGTTAGAGAAAAATAAAGAAAGGATATTGAAAAGTTTTTCATTATTGAGACAGCAACTTACCTTGAATAGAGATCATGTACAAAGATAATCAGATGAATTCCTTTCACCCAAGGCAACATATGACAAATGTGCATACATAGACTTGAATGTAGTAGAGATTGCGTCATAGAGATTATATGCACTGTTAAGCATATCACATGTAGTCAAAGATAAATGGGACATGAAGTTCTCTATTTTGAAGAGAAACTTTGTTGATTTCATCTTACTGATATCTAGTCAACAACCATAAAGGTAGAACTTCAAATTTTAATTTTTATATAGAGTTTTGAGTCACCTTTGTCATTGATGTCAAAGGGGGAGTGTAATAAGGAAAATTTTATGTATATGTAAGGGGGAGTAACACTATAATGAGGAGATGTAAAGAAGTAATATGGTATAAATAGAAATTATCCACATGTTGACATTTTGGAACTTTGTAATGGCCATGTGAAAATTTTCACAAATTTTGATTTTTGGGACTTAGTCAATTTTCTCATATGTTGCTAGTAATACCAAAGGGGCATATTGTTGGAAATTTGGCTAGGCATATAAGTTGGATTTTTCATTTATGGCCACTTATAATTAGTGTTAAAATGAGAAAAGTATAGAGATGAAGTTTTGGCTGTTTGATTTAGAAAATTATCTAAAAATCGTACAATTCATAATAGAATTTTGATTGGCACAATTCATAGAGTCATCATTAGCATGTGTGCATTTACCATGTGATATTATAGTATGTCATCATACCATCCCTAAGAGTGCAAGGCAATACAAACAGAATTATTGCACTTTTTTCTATTGCACTAATGAGGCCACTAAACATGACAAAGTTATGGAATCCAATATTTTATCTTAAGGAATTTTTTTTTGACAAAAAAATTATGTGAATAATTAGGGACGAAATCCTATATGTTAACCCTAAGTGGGAAAAATATGATTTTGTGTTTGGGACACATGTGGAGGCATGGAGGCCAATAAGACAAAATAACAGGGTATAAAGGAATTTTTTTGAATGTGAAGTTAAGTGTGGTTATATGTGATAAGTATGCAATATTTTGTTAATGTGAACTTTGATAGTAAAGAAGTAAAAGGTAGAATGTATGAAGTTGATATAGCAAACTACAAAGGTCATATTACATATTGAAGATATTAGTAATTATAAAGCGGTTTTTGTATCAACTCTTTTGTATATTGTATATCATTGTATATTGCATGTTTAGATAGTAGGCTTATCTTGCATACATTTTTTAATTATACTAACAAATCCTAACAAGATTGAGGCTTCTAACAATGCTTATTCCTCTAAAAAGGACTAAGACAATATACTTGTGTTTAGTGGATCATTTTGTGGGTACCATCCCCACCAAAGTTTTCCCTTTACCAAGGTTTCCCTAGTTTTAAAAAAATGGTCATATGTGTTGCATTGCTTTATGGTTATGTTTGTTGTTTAATTTAAGCATTTTATTCATTTATGCAAGTTATAAGATTGTTAATGATATTCATAATTGGGCAAAATTTTGTGAAATATTGATTCACTCCCCTCTCAGTATTTCCCATTTCTAATAGCTCCATTTGATCCCATTTTCATTGCAAAAGACAATAAATTCATCAGAGATAAATTCACCTCCTCTATTAGATCTTAATAAATTTAGTTGCTTACATGTTTCTTTTTTAACTCTTTTTGTGTTTCATTGAATCATTTGAAATGCATCAATTTTTTCTTATAAGAGCATCACTAACATCATCCTTGAGTAGTCATTAACAACAAAAATGAAATATCAGTCAACATAATAACTTTGTACTCTCATATGACTACATAGATCAATATGAACTACCTCTAATATGTAATTATAGGAGTAATACTTTCTTGAAAAGATTCATTTAGTCATCTTACCAATTATACATTCCTTACACATAACATTCTCAAGACTTCTTAATCTCAAAAAATTCTTACTTTTCTCTTCTTACTAACCTTGATCACGTTGTCAAAATTTACATGACATAATCTTTTATGCCATAACCAAACATCCTCACTCATTGATTTTTTATTTTTTTCTATTAGTGGAATTTAGATAGGATAAGTTACCTTTGGATTTTGCACCAATACCAATCAAATCTCCAATAGTATCAAATATCTTCACCTTTCATTTCTAAAATTTTAGTCAATGACCCATGTTATTTAATTTTTCAATACTTAAAAAGTTTCACTTTAGTCCTTGAACCCAATAAGAATTATCACACTTAATATTTTCATTCAACATAAAGGATCATTTTCCTCTTATAGAACATGGGGCATCATTTCCAAGTCTAACAAATCCACCATCATACTTTTACAAAATTTCAAACTATTCAACATCACAAGTCATATGATGTGAACAACCATTATCAATAATTCAAGTATCAGTTTTACTTACCTTGAAAAAAAGGGATTCCCATATTTGTACCTTTATTCTTATAAATCATCCTTCATATAAACGTAAACAAATTCTTCACCTTCTTCAAAGCCATCAAAGTCCTCATCCATTTGGCCTTCCTTACCTAGGTAACATGGCTTCTTTCCTTTATCCTTGTTATCTCTAAACTTTTAATTTTTGTTCCCCTTCTTATCCTTCTTATCATTCTTATAATTTTTAGGACACCTAGATACAATATGACCAATCTTTTTTCCAATTAAAACATTTTAGAGGAAATTTACCTTTATATTTTCATTTTCCTCTTGATAATATTTTTGTCAGTAGTGCTTCCAATTCTTCTAGCTCTTTCTCCTCAAATAGTAAATTGTCATAGTCACATCCACATGAGCTAGGATAGTTGTGTCTTTTCCTTTATTTTCTTGCACTACCAATGGTTAGTGATGACTTAAAAGAAGTTTGTATCTTTAGTATCAAAAATTACTAAGTTCAAATGCAATTAGCCTATCGATTAACGTATCAATTGTAACAATATTACTAGGTATGGTTATTAATTCCTAATTAGAAAAGACTCTAATAGCATAAGGAGGTAAGAGAGTTCTAATCATTTTTATTACCACATCTTCTTCACTTCTAGCTCCACCAACTCCTTTAATAACATTTACCACCTCCTTGATTCTAAAATTGTATTGTGTAATGGTTTCACCTTTTTGCATTCTCATATCATAAAATTTTCCTCCGAGACTCTTAACCTTTTCCCTTATAACATTTTCATCATCTTCATGAACTAGTGAATTTTTATCTCACATATCTTTTGATGTAGTACATCTCTTGACATCAACAACTTCAACATTAGTTAGAGAAGAAGCTATCTCAATCATTAAAGTGGTGTGTTCTTTCTTTCCCCTCATCTACTCAATTTTCATAGGTCCAAGTGGTGGTGAAGTATATTTACTATCCAAGTAGTATAGTTCATAATCTCTAATTCTAGATAGGTATAACCTCATCCTTCTTTTTCATTTAGGAAAGTGTTCTTATTCAACTTGGGTACCTCTCTCTTATACATCTTTAGATCTTTACCTTAAGTCTTGTAAAATTTTACCTACAAGCACCAAATTCTCTAATACCAATTGTTGGATAACTATTTTCACCTTATAAAACCTTTCACTAATTAATATAGTTAAGCATTCAACCAACTAATAGTATCTTACAACATTATGCATATAAAAATAGTAAATATTATGCAAAACATTCATAAACATCTGATTTTAACATGGAATCCCAATTTGGGTAAAAACCACTGCAGGACTTATCACTCACAAGGAAGTTCACTCTTATGAAGTGAGCTCAGTTAAGAGACAACCCTATTAAAGGTTACAAAACACATTTTTCTAGATGTAACCTACTAAGTGATTTTCACCAAACATTAGTTAGATCTATCTCTCTTCAATGAGTTACCTAAATGTGTAGGTAAAATGTTTTATGCATTGTGCTAGTTGTAATTTAGCTTGGAACTTGATCTTTTCTTGGATCATAAACATCACTATGCTTCAATGAAAACATTAAAAAAATGACCCAATTCTCCTACATACATTTCATTGCTCAGCTATCTAGCCTTACAAAATTATCAGCATCAATATCAATTGTGGTAAAATTGTTAGAACGTAAAGTCCACCAAAATAAGTGAGAGAGGGGGGTGGGGTGAATTATTTGTGCAATTAAAAATAATCTCAATATTTTCTATAATTCTAAAATATATAAATAGTAGATTTAACAACCATATAAAGATAACCATACACAATAACACCAAATATGTTAAATAGGGAAACCCTTGATCAGAGGGAAAACCCTGGTGGGAATGGTGCCCACAAGATGTCATACTTATATAATTGTTCCTTGTGAAATGATAGATTCTATTAGGAGTCAATAAAATACAATTATTACATATAAGTCCTTGTTAAGAGGCTTTTAATCCCTGTTAGGAGATTCCAACTCTATTAAGAGTTGTGCCAACCATGTTAGGAGTTAAAAAGAAGAAAGATGGATCCACTATCCAAATAGCTTTAGTACTATCCTCATTGAATAATACTAGTGTACATCAATAACTATCCTAAAATAACTTCTCTTGCCAAAAACAATTCTATGTAAGCTCACTATCCCTCAATTGCACCAATCTCAGCTCTAATCCAAAAGATATTTGCATGTAAGTACGCACAATATATCAAATAGATATGAATGCATATCAAAATCTACCTCAAGGAAATAATATTTGCTTTATACCAAGTCCTAAAAAAAATTATTGAGCCATCCTTAAGGCTTTCCCAATTTACAATAATAATATGAAACCAACTTAAGATATTAAATTACACACTGCATTACAATATTACACCTTTTCATAATTACAAGCAACTTGTCAGCTCATGGTCTTCATAAATTCATATTTACTGATCATCTTATTATGTTTGTTTGAAAAATGCATCTTCAACATGTATTCAACCTATTCCCCATCTCATTCAACTAGATTCCATCTCTGTTGGGAGATAAAATCCACACATAAGTGCCCTCTTTCTAGAAATGTTGTCTAAAAGTGTCCTTCGCCAAATTCTTCTTAACTCTATCTAGTCTTCATATTTCCTTATGAACTCTTAGATTTATAATCAATACATACTCTAGAACATAATCCAAAGTGTACATAAGTTGATACTAAATCCTAGAGCTATGTGGAGTTAAAATCTTTATGCTACTCTACCAGTCTTCATAGAATAGCCAGTATGTTGACATTAATGACAAACTTTATCTTTTATACAATACAAAACCACCAGATCATGTCTCTAACACTTCTAGGATACTTCCCCATAATAATACCATAGGAATTCATTCTAACAATACCTCCCTTTAGCATTGATGGAAACATAGATGAAAAACATCTAAGCTCCATGAATACCAAATGTATCTCTATTGTATCTACTTCCCATTCATGTTGTCCATGAATGTCATCTATATTGTAGTCATCATGCATAAGGAAGGTATTAGTAGTCTCCCCCATAGATTAGTATCTTTTCAAATCCTCTTCATCAATCAACATGAATCTCTCCTTCAGGAACATCTCTCCCCTAAAGGATAATCTTCCAAGTGTTACTCTGCCCAAACATACATATCAAAATATGTTTTTTATGTGTTACTCTCCCTAATTGATGTCAATGAAAAAGGTAGCATTATGTCAATTCTCTAAGTAAGATCTACAATAAGCTAAAGGGTCCAAAGACACTATTAAACAATAGTTACCAATATTCCTTCGTGATCTATCTGAAACACATATATTCCCCCATAGGAGAAGCATCAAGCATCCAAACCATAAAAGAAAATAAAAAGTAGTGTTATGCTACCACTGGACTAATGTAATCCATCCATCAACTACTCAAAAATATGTTGGATCATAACCCCAACAATACATCTCAAGTAATCAAATGTGTCCTTCACCAAATATTTTGCAATTGTGTCTACCATATGCTCCTTTGTGCTAAAATACTCCAATCTTCTCTGAAACTTTTTTTAATGTAAAACTAAATTCTTTGGCATACTCATTGTACTTGTGTTATCACAATGTATGATAATAGGCTCTATAAACTCAATCCCTATGTTTTTCAATATTTTCTTCATTTAAATAATTTGATTACAGTTGTTTTTTGTTGCTACATACAATGATTCTATTGTACTTTGTGAAATAAAATCTTGTTTCTTGCTTAGCCAAGAAACCAATCTTCCTCCCAAAAAAATGTTTTTCCATTGGTTCTTTTCCTATCATCTACATTTCTTTCCCAATCCATATTAGTGTATGCACATTGAGTGAAATAATTTGATCTATTATGTCATAATCCATAATCAGTTGTGCCCTTCAAATATTTGAAAATTATTTTTAGTATTGCATAATATGTCTCTTTAGGATCTACCTAAAATCTTGCCACAATTCCAACTGCATTAGCTATATTAGGTCTAGTGTGTGTCAAATATTGCAATCCACAAATTATAGAATTATACTTTCTATGTTCAATAGTAGGGGATTCATCTTTGCTAGATAATTTACATCTAGTTATCATAGGTATTCCAAGAGGTTTACAACTTTCCAAACCAAATCTCTTCAATAAGTGTTCAAGATACTTATCTTGTGAAATAAAAATACCATCATTGTTTTGTACAATTTGCAATCCCAAGAAGTACTTCACCTCACCAATCATACTCATTTCAAATTGTTTCTTCATCTCTTCTAAAAATGACTCACTTGCTTCATGATTTCCTCCAAAATTAATATCATCCACAAATACTAAAATAATAAGAAATCCTTTATCATCTTTTCTCATATACAAGTTAGTATCAACATTACCTTCCACAAATCAACAATTTGTCAAGTGTTTATCCAATCTTGCATACCATGTTGTAGGAGCTTGTTTCAGTCCATACAATGCTTTTTTTAATCTACAAACCATATCATCTTTATCTATCAAAGGAAAACCATTAGGTTTCTCAATGTATACTTCTTCAAGTTCTCCATTTAGAAAAGTTGATTTGACATCCATCTGACAAGCTTTAAAGTTTTTGTTAGCTACATATACCAAAAAAAAATTTACTACTTCTACTCTTGCAATAGGTGCATAAGTTTCTTTGAAATAAATTCCTTCTTGTTGTGAATAACCTTAACATACCAATCTTTGTTTCTTAAAACTTCACCTTGTTCATCCATCCTATTTTTGAATACCCATTTAGTTCCAATAACATTATTATCCTTAGGTCTAGGAACTAGTTCCCATGTTTTGTTCTTCTCAATTTTCTCTAGTTCTTTATTCATAGCTTTTATCCAATAATCATCCTTACAAGCTTAATTAGAATTATTAGGTTCAACTTGATAAATTAAACATAGTTCTTCATGTACCTTGTTTCTTGTCATCACTTATTTGAATAATCTATCAACAAGATGATTCTTATCAAATTTATGTTAGGTATCACTATCTCAACTCTAATTTTTGTCCTATGTTCAAAGGTTCTACTCTCTATTCTTCTCTTTGAATTTTAGTCTAAAAATCAATGTTACTTTCATAAAATAATTCATTCTCAACATTCTCTATATTAGTTCTCAATTTAGTCTCTTCATCAAAATTATAATCAAGTATCCTTTCCTAAATTCAAAACTTTTCATCAACTTTCACATCAGTATTCTTAATAATAGTCTTAGATCTCTGATTTATACATCTATATGCATTTATTTTTAATGAATATCTAAGGAAAATACATTCGTCACTTCTTAAATCAAACTATCCAACATCATCATCCCTTTTAATGTAACATTTACTTTCAAAGATAATAAAATACTTCATAGAAGATGTGTGTCCAAACCAAAGTACATAAGGTGTCTTACCAGTGCCTTGTCTAGTTTGTACTTTGTTCATGTTGGTATTATAGATGGAGTAACTGAGAGGGGGGGGATGAATCACTTACTACAAAAACAAATCCACAGATCCCTTAGATGTCTTAAATACCTATTTACTGTTGACACTCGGTAAAAACTGTAAGAATGTTGTAACTTGGTAGATTAACTGGTTATTGATCATCTAGCATTCATAACTATCAATATTCATGAAAAAGTAAATAAAATGAACACGAGAGAGACTAGATTTAATGTGGAAACACAATATGGGAAAAACCCCCAAGTAACTAGCTACAAATTTTCACTCTTTTGAAGTGAGCCCTATTAGGAGCCAACCCTGTTAAAGGTTACAATACACACTGTTAGGTGTGACCCTGTTAGGAGTGGCCTTGCTAGAGGTCTTTAGAACAATTCAACTAAACTATCACCTTGTTAGAGGATTTTACAAAATGGTTGTCAAACCAACTTTGTTGAGAGATTTGAAATCACTGCTACAATGATTAGAAAGTAACAATGAATTGACCTGAATAGTATGCAATTGAATTTGCTAATTACAGATCTCTATTCTGCACCATTAGATCCTTCTCGATCAAATATACCTTTGCTACTTCTCAATGATCTCTGATTATCCTTAAAAATTTGCTTTCACAATAATCAGTCTTCCTTCTCATTCACATTACATCAAATCCATCACTTCCACTTAGAATTTGCAGCTTGACTTCTCATATATACCATTTAGATTATTAAGTTGGCTCATTCATAAGTTAAATTTACCAATAAACCATACTTCAGTTGGCTACAAACATTACATTAAAAAAACAAACGTTATTTCATAAATCTTTGAAATCCTTCATTGGCCGACCTTGCTCGGTAACTACTGCTTCCAGAAATAATTTCCTGACTTAACCATCTTGACTCGGTTAACATTGCAACATCTACAAAATCCTTTGGCTACCGAGTTAACTTGGTAAGAACCTTCGCTATCCATGAGAGCTCGGTAAGAACTATTTCTACCATATTTCCCTTTGATGATCGAATGAGCTCGATAACAATTGAATTTCTTTGTTTAACCTTGAAAACTTGGTAAAAACTATCTACACAAGGTACAAATTAAGAATGCTCAGTAGACACTGTAAACCTTCTTTACTAACCTTCTGAGCTTGGTAGGCTCTGTCTTTTGCCTTGCTGACTATCTGAGCTCGGTAGACTCTGTCTTTTGCCTTGCTGACCAACTGAACTCAGTAGACTCTATTTGATTACTAATATGACATTTGTGTAACATTAAAGACAACACACAATTGAACAATTGTATCCAGCAATCTCCCTCTTTAGCATTGATGGCAACACAACATGTCATAGCAGAATGAAATTTGAAGACAGGTCTTTACTGACAAAATACTTCACCCTCTTCCTTAAATACAGTAATCTCCCTCTTTCATAATAATCTCTCCCTCTTACACAAACTCTTATTATTTTTGCAAATTTCATAAAGATGTAACAGTATACTCTCCCTCTTTTACAACACATGCCAAAGACAACACAAATCAAATGAATAGCATTGTACCTGATGTACTGATTCATATGTAATGTCTTCATTACTTTGTTGCATCAACTGATAGATCCTCAATTCTATCTGTGTTGATGCATCACTAAAACTATATTTTAGTGAGCTTCAGATAGGGGAATGACCCCTAACTTACCTCTTAGATACAAGAATGCATCCTTAGGTAAAGGCTTTGTGAATATGTCAGCAATTTGTTCCTTTGTATGGACATATTCCAATCTGATTTCCTTTTCTTGTACCAATTCTCTATCAAAGTGATACTTTATAGCAATATGCTTGGTCTTTGAATGCATCACTAGATTCTTGGATATGTTAATTGCACTTGTGTTGTCACAAAACATAACAACAAGTTCTTTGATTTCTTGCTTCATACCTTCCAATAATTGTTTGAACCACACAATGTTTGAGCAATTTATTGTTGCTGCAACATATTCAGCTTCTGTTGTGGACTGGGATGTATAGTTTTGCTTTTTACTTGTCCAAGAAACCAACCTCTTTCCAATAAAGAAAGCTCCTCCACTTGTACTCTTTCTGTCATCAACATTCCCTGCCCAATCTACATCAGTGAACACTTTTAAATCCAGATTTCCTCCAAGTTTAGACCATAATCCATAATCTTCAATTCCTTTCAAATATCTCATGATCCTTTTGATTTCCATCATGTGATTTTCTTTTTGTTTTGCAGAGAATCTTGCTACAATTCCTATTGCAAGAGAAATGTCTAATCTTGTGTGCACTATGTACTGCAACTTTCCAATCATAGATCTATATAATGTTTGACCCACTTCCTTCGATTCATCATCCTTGGTAAGTTTCAATCCAGTGCACATAGGAGTTCCAATTGGTTTGCAGTCTTCCATACCAAACTTTTTTAGTATCTCCTTGATGTATTTAGATTGAGTGATGTAGATACCATTCTTACTCTGATGAATTTGAAGACCAACAAAGAATTTTATTTCTCCAAACATTGACATTTCAAATTCTTTGTTCATTTTTTTTGAAAATTCTTTGCAAAGATCATCATTTCCTATGAACAAGGTATCATCTACAAATATTTCTTCCAAAACAATCTTATTATCCGGTCCTTCCTTTATGTACAAACTACTATTGTCATTAGTTCTTTGAAAACCAATATGAATAAGATAGTTATGCAGTCTTTCATACCATGCTCTAGGTGCTTGTTTCAGACCATACAATGCTTTATGCAATTTGGAGACCATGTCCTTCTTGTCTAGATCAAAAAAACCTTCAAGTTGTTCAATGTAAACCTCTTCATCCAATATGCCATTGAGAAATGTTGACTTGACATCCATTTGATAAACTTTGAATCCTTTATATGCAGCATATGCAAGTAAGGTTCTAACACCTTCCAATCTTGCAACAGGAGCAAAAGTTTCTCCATAGTCTACACCTTCTTCTTGAGAGTATCCTTTGCACACTAGTCTAGCTTTTTTCCTTGACACTTTACCATCTTCATTTAACTTGTTTCTGAATACCCACTTAGTTCCAATTACATTTTTTTATTTAGGTCTAGGTACAAGAGTCCATTTTTTGTTTTTCTCTATCTATTCTATTTCTTCATTCATAGCTTCAATCCAACTTTCATTGTCTAATGCATCTTTGACATTTCTAGGTTCAAAATCAGCAAGTAAACAAGTGCTTTTCAACTTACTTCTTGTCATTGTTCCTTTTGATTTATCTCCAATGATCTGATCTAGTGCATGATGCTTCCTGACATACTTGGCTAACATAGGCTCCTTGCCTTTTGAATGACTTGCATTGTTATCCTTCTGTGGTTCAACTTCTAGTTTTGATTCCGGTTTCTTAGACTCGGTAGGTGTTGATTCAGTAGCTTCTATTTGCAACTCAGGTTCTTGCAACTCGGTAGGTATTAGCTCAGTTTGAACTTCTTGCGACTCAGTTACTGAAGACTCGGGAGTTGAAGATTCCTGATTGACAGGTGTATTTGGCATTGCATTAGGTTCAATGTAAACAAATCTCATGTAATCTTCAGGTTCCCTTTTGCTTTCTTCTTCAATTTTTTCTGCAAACTCATCAACTTTCACATGTGCACTTTCTATGACTTTGTGAGTAGACAAATTCAAACATCTATATGCTTTACTTTTGCAAGAATATCCCAAAAATATTCTTTCATCACCTTTTACATCAAATTTACATTTTCTAGATTCTTTCAAAATGTAACATTTGCTTCCAAATACTTTTAGGTAACTTACATTGGGTTTGTAGCCATACCACAACTCATAGGGGGTCTTGAATGAGTCATTTTTTAGCTGTACTTGGTTCAAGGTATGAACTGCAATGCTGATAGCTTCCTTCCAGTATTTGATAGCAATGCTTTTCTCAATCATTAAGGTTCTTGCATAGTCCATGATAGATATGTTCCTTCTTTCAGCTATTCCATTTTGTTCAGGAGTTTCTAGTGCTGAAATTTGTCTTTTGATTCCCCTTTTAATGCAAAAGTTATTGAACTCATGTGAAATGAATTCACCACCTCTGTCAGACCTTAAAAATTTCAATTCACCACCTCTGTCAGACCTTAAACATTTCATTCTTTTGCCTGTTTCCTTTTCTACTCTAGCCAAATACCATTTGAACTTTTCAAATGCTTCTGATTTCTCTCTTAGGTACATGACAATCATCATTCTTGAATAATCATCAACAAAAAGAATGAAATTTTTTTCACTAGTATAACTTTCAATGCTAATAGGTCTACATAAATTAGTATGCACAATTTCTAGAATTTCTTCAAACTGATAGTTCTTGCTGTTAAAGCTAGTCTTTCCTATTTTGCCAATTTGACAATTCTTGCATAAACCAACCTCGGGTTTGTTTATGTTAGTAATGCCTCTTACTTTCTTGAATTTACTTATTTTTACCAAGTTGTCAAAGTTTACATGACATAACCTCCTATGCCATAACCAACTTTCTTCATCTTGAGCAATAAAAAATGAACATTCACCAAGTTCAAGATAAAACAAGTTACCTTTTGTTTGAGTGCCTGATCTACTCAGTTTACCTTTTCCATCTAGCAGTTTTGCTTTTCCATGCATGAATTCTACTTTAAATCCATTATTGAGTAGATGTTCCACACTCAACAAATTGTTCTTTAGTCCTTCTACCCAATATGTATTGTCACATACAAGTTCCCTGGTCAGTGAGATTCTTCATT
This sequence comes from Cupressus sempervirens, assembly GCA_028749045.1. NCBI lineage: Eukaryota > Viridiplantae > Streptophyta > Pinopsida > Cupressales > Cupressaceae > Cupressus > Cupressus sempervirens. The sequence continues at coordinate 403,893,289 of CM053785.1, forward strand.
TTCCTTTTATACAACAAGGTTCATTGTTGCCAAAACTTACACTACCACCATCATAGTCTTCAAAATGTTCAAACTTAGTTTTATCACCAATCATGTGATGAGAAAAACAACTATCTATAATCCATGTATCATTTATGCTTATATGAGAAATGAGTGTCATTTCTTCATCATTATTAGACTCATCTTTTACAGCAATGTAAACAATTTCATCTTCTTCATCATCATCAAAATCATTAGAATCTTTAGCCATGAAACATGTTTTCCTACCTTTATCCTTGAATGATTTGAAGTCTTTCTTGCCATTGCACTTGTGACCTTTCTTCTCATCCTTGTTCTACTTATTTGGGCACCTAGCAGCAATATGTCCAATTTCTTCACAAGAAAAATAGATTAGAGGAACCTTACCTTTGTATTTCCCTTTGCCTCTTGAATATTTCCTTGCTAGCAGAGCTTCAACCACCTCAAGATCACTATATGAACTCTGTTCTGATTCTTCATCACTATCTGACTGAGGATCCTTTATTTTCTTTCCTTTTTCTTTGAGTGAAAGCTTGGCTTCAAATGTTGATTCAATGTTCTTGGCAGTTGGAACATAATTATCATAGTTATCTAGCTTGAATGCAATCAATCTTCCAACTATAGCCTCTAAATTTATCTTATGATTTGCTTCACATCTTCTTTCTTGAATTGCAAAAACTATGATTGCATAAATAGGGAGTAGAGTTCTAAGAACTTTACTTATAATGGTCTCCTCCTTGATATCACCTCCAGATGCTTTGATTGCACTAACACATGCTTTAACTCTTTCAACATATTTTGCAATGTTTTCATCCTCTCTCATCTTCATTTGATCAAATTGTCCTCTCAAAATTTTTGCTTTGGCTCTTCTCACATTATCATCTCCTCCATAGATTTCTTTTAGCTTGTTCCACGTTTCAAAGGAAGTTTTGCAATCCTTGATGTCATCAAATTCTTCATAACTTAGAGCAGATGCTATATCTATCATCATGTTGTTGTGAGTCTTCTTTTCAGCAATCCCATTGACAGATAATATACCAGCAGGCTCTGCATATTTTTCATCAAAGTACTTTTGTCCTAAATCACCAATAGAAGCCAAATGAAGTCTCATCAATCCTTGCCATGTTGAGAAGTTGTCCTTGTTAAGTATTGGAATTTCCCTCTTGTAAGACATCTTGATCTTTGGTGTAGATCCTTGAAATCTTTTCTTGAAAGCACCAAGAGCTATGATCCCAATTGTTGGGATTATAGATGGAGTAACTGAGAGGGGGGGATGAATCAGTTACTACAAAAACAAATCCACAGATCCCTTAGATGTCTTAAATACCTATTTACTGCTGACACTCGATAAACAATGTAAGAATGCTACAACTTGGTAGATTAACTGGTTACTGATCATCTAGCATTCATAACTATTAATATGCATGCAAAAGTAAATAAAATGAACATGAGAGACACCAGGTTTAACGTGGAAACCCAATATGGGAAAAACCACCAAGTAACTAGCTACAAATTTTCACTCTTTTGAAGTGAGTCCTGTTAGGAGCCAACCCTGTTAAAGGTTACAATACACACTATTAGGTGTGACCCTGTTAGAGGATTTAATCACCCTATTAGGAGTGGCCTTGCCAGAGGTCTTTAGAACAATTCAATTGAACTGTCACCTTGTTAGAGGATTTAAAAAATGGTTGTTAAACCAACTTTGTTAAGAGATTTGAAATCACTGCTACAATGATTAGAAAGTAACAATGAATTGACCTGAATAGGATGCAACTGAATTTGCTAATTACAGATCTCTATTATGCACCATTAGATCCTTCTCAATAAAATATAGCTTTGTTGCTTCTTAATGATCTATGATCATCCTTCAAAATTCACTTTCACAATAATCAGTCTTCCTTCTCATTCACATTACATCAAATCCATCACTTCCACTTAGAATTCGCAGCTTGACTTCTCATATATACCATTTAGATTATTAAGTCAGCTCGTTCATAAGTTACATTTACCAATAAACCATACTTCAGTTGGCTACAGATATTACTTTAAACAAACAAACATTATTTCATAAATCAATGAAATCCTTCATTGGCCAACCTTGCTCGATAACTACTGCTTCCAGAAATAATTTCTTGAGTTAACCGTCTTGACTCAGTTAACATTGCAACATCTGCAAAATCTTTGGTTGCCAAGTTAACTCGGTAAGAACCTTCACTATCCATGAGAGCTCGGTAAGAATTGTTTCTGCCATATTTCCCTTTGATGATCAAGTGAGCTCGGTAACAACTAAATTTCTTTGTTTAACCTTGAAAACTCGATAACAACTATCTACACAAGGTACAGATTGAGAGCACTCAGTAGACATTGTAAAACTTCTTTACTAACCTTCTGAGCTTGGTAGGCTCTGTCTTTTGCCTTGCTGACCATCTAAGCTTGGTAGACTCTGTCTGATGACTAATATGACATTTGTGTAACATCAAAGACAACATACAATTGAACAATTGTATCCAATAGTTCATAGTGTATACTATTATATTTACTGCTTCTCTCCAAAATATTTTTGATGCATTATTTTCAAGCATCATTGCTCTTACTACCTCTAGTTTTTCTATGTTTCTCCTTTTTGTTATCCCATTCTTTTTAGATGTCCTAGGGGATGAAAGATATCTCTTTATACCACTATTTTCACACAAAAATTTAAACTCGTTCGAAGTGAATTCTCCTCCTCTATCAGATCTCATACATCTAATATTTAAACCAGATTCATTCTTAACTCTATTATTAAATATCTTGAATTTCTCAAAAGCTTCATATTTTCCTCTAAGAATTGCTACCCACATCATTCTAGTAAAATCATCAACAAGATTCATAAAATACCTTTCACCATAGAATGCTCTAGTCTTTGTAGGATTACTCAAGTTTGTGTGCACAATCTCTAACTTCACTAAGGGGTAAATTTATTACTTGAAAATGAAATTTTATTTATTTTTCCATTATACATTCTATACAAACCATGTTATTAGGTTTAACAACCTTAGGAAAATCTATAATTGTAAATGTATTACTAACCTTCACAATGTTATCAAAGTTGATGTGAAAAAATCTCTTATGTCATAGCCAACTATCATCCACCTTTGCAACTAGACATGTCATCACAATAGAATTCAATTGAAATACATTACCTCTTTTCCTTAAACTAGTACCAATCAATGTGCCATATTTATCTTTGACAATGCAAGTATTCTTTTTAAATTGCAACCGATATACCTTGTCAACTAGTTTTCCAACACTAAAAATATTGTTGGAAATGGAAAGGAGTAACTGAGAGGGGAAGGGTGAATTAGTTACTACAAAAAAAATACAAGTCCCTTTCAAGATGTCAACACAGTATAAAACGAAATCTTGTTGTAACTTGGTTGATACTAAATATTCTATTTTAACTCAGTTAACACTGAATATATTACTATCACTCAATTAGCACAAAGATAATTAGATCTTAAGATATTAATGTGATTAGCATTTATTAACTTATTTTTAGAAGCATAAAGGAAATAACATGAACACAAGTGACACCAAGATATAACGTTGAAACCCAATTTGGGAAAACCACCAATTGCAACTAGTTATTATTTTACACTCTTTTGAAGTTAGTCCTATTTTGATTACATAAAAATAGGTTCTAAAGGTCCCAAAACCTTTAACAAAGTATCAGAGAAATAACAACATAAAAGTTTAGAGAATAGAAGGCCTCAAAGCCAAAAGAGAACATATAGAATAAGCCAAAAAAAAAGAGGCCAAAATACAACTATGCATGAAAAGAAAACAAAAGAAAAGCAAAAAGACAACCCCCAGATAGCTACAGAGTCTTCAAAAGGTCTGCTATTTGGTCTACCAGGATGTTCATGTTTTCTATAGAAGCTTTCATGTCATCCAACGTTTTTGCTTCTGCTCCTTCATTCTTCTTGGAATTAGCCCTTGTGTGCTTGCTTAGACCTTGGTCCTCATTCACAGCATGGGAGTCTTGGCCTTTACTCTACTCCAACTTGTTCAATAGGGTGTCAAAGTTTTCATCCATAGTCTTCAAAATAATACAGTTTTGATTTGCTAGTTTCTTGGCTATTTTCTCCATGTTACTTACTCTAGTATCCAGACCATCCATCCTTTTTTGAAGATTTTTGCCTATTAGGAGACAACCCTGTTAAAGGTTACAAAACACATTATTAGGTGTGACCCTATTAGAGGATTTAATTCACCCTGTTAGGAGTGACCTTGTTAGAGATTTTGAGACACTTCAATTTAGAAATGCCACTTTATTTAGAGGGTTTTTTGAATAGCTATTAGACTAACTCTATTAGGAGATTTTATTCACTGCTACAATTATTAGAGAGTAATAATGACTTGGCCTGATTGCTGATGCAATTGACTTTGTTGATTTAGATCTTAGTTATGGCTTGATTACTTGATCCTCCTTGATCAAAATGCTATTTTCATCTTGATCAACTCAGATGCTCTTCCCTTTACAAATATCCTTCAAATTTGCTTCCTTGATTCATCTTCTTCAATTCCACATTTCCATCCTCAACTTGACCTTTCATATATATGATTCACCTTGTCAAGTCAGCTTGAATACTCTTTTAATCAAACAATTTTCATCCATTAAGTTGGCTTGTATTAACCAATAAATTTATCAAACTTAATATGATGACAATTGGCTAGTACATAATTGAGTACTATGTCAAGATAGAGGATCCCTTCATTAAATGACCCAACTTGGTTAGAATAGGAGTTCTAATGTTAATCGATCCAACTTGGTCAATGCTATATTCACTTCATTAACTAACTGAGCTTGATCAATACTATCTCTCTAAACTTGGTTATCATTGAACGCTCAGCATACACAGGAAATTGTCTTCGATACCCAAGTGAGTTCGGCTATCATTGACTGCTCGGTAAAGGCTTGACATTTTTTGTAACATCAAAGACAACATACACTTGAATAATTGTTTTCAACAAAGATTTTGTTTCAAATCATCCACAAAATAAACATCATCACTATTAGTATTTGGATCAAGTGTAATAGAACATTTTCCTTTTATATGACATGTTGCATTATTTCCAAATCCAACTACTCCTCCGTCATAGCTATTGAACTCAAAAAACTTATTAATATCTCTAGTCATGTGATGGGATCAATTACTATCTATAATCCAATCAAATTTATTCTTTTCAACTTGTGATACTAATGCTTTTTCTTCTTTAACTTCTTCTTTTCCAGGACTTTATTCCTTAATAGAAAGAAATCCTATTTCATCATCACTTTCACTCAAAAATTCCTCCAATTTAGAATCAAATTCATCCTCATCAACAAAAAGGAAATCTTTAACCATTCTTGATTTATAAGGCTTTCTAAAGTTTTTTACTCTTTTACAAAATTTAGAAGAATAATGACCAAATTTATTACAAATCCAAAAGTTAAGGATTTTGTTACCTTTAGGTTCTCTTTTCATAAGTAGGGAATGTCCTTCCTCAATATTCTTGTCTTCATTCACTTTTGTCCAAATGTTGCTGCCATAATCTCCACATGTACTTTCACTCCTTGCAAACATAGGTTTGACACTTAGTGCACTAAAAGTAGTTTCAACTCTAGGTAATTCTCCACTTTGTCTCATCCACATTTCAGCTAACTCTAATCTCCCAAGAAGTGTCTCTCTTGTAAAATCAGTCATGTAGGAAATAACTTGTTCAATCATTTGTGTTGTCTGTTTGTATACAAGTGTCAAAGTCTTCAATATCTTCTATAAAACTTCATCTTCTAATTTCTCTTCTCCACAGGTCTTAATTATTGTAAAAATCTTTGATATTCTACCAAAATAACTTCTTATAGATTCATCTTCCATCATCTTAGCATCTTGAAATAAACATATCCAACTCTATAATCTAATCTTCTTAGCATGTTTATCATCATCAAATGTACTTTGCAAAGCATTTCAAATTTCATCAACAAGTCTTAAAGATTTTACCTAACAAAATTCAATTTCAGGAAGAAATGATAATAATGCTTCTCTAGAAAGCATGTTGTACATGAATGTGTCTTTCCTTGTTGTTTCAAAACCTTCAAGCTTGTCTTCTTCAATCATATCTTTACTATTTTTAGTCACCAACCTATAATCTAGACCCATTCATAGAAGATGTTTCTTCATCTTTCCTTTCCAACTATCATAGTTAATGCCATCAAACTTTGGACTTTCTTTCCTGAAATTTGTCATAGATGTCCTTAAGTTGTTAAGCTTGTCCTTCAAGGACTTGATGCTGTAATACCAATTTTTAGAAAGTAAAGTCCACCAAGATAAATGAGGAGGGGAGGTGAATTAGTTATGCAATTAAAAAAACTCTTAATATTTTCTTTAATTCTAAAACATATAAACAATAGATGCAACAATCATAGAAAGATTATGGTACACAATAACACTAGATATGTTAACTAGGGAACCCTTTAATCAAAGAGAAGACCCCACATGATTATGTAATAATATAAATGTTCCTTGTGAAAGGATGGACCCTATTAGGAGTCAATGAAATAAAATTAGTACATAAGTCCCTGTTAGGAAACTTTGAATCTTTGTTAGGAGATTCCAACCTTATTAGTAGTTGAAAGGAAGACAAATGAATCCAGTGTTCAAACAAATTCAGTACTATTCTTACCGAATAATACAAGTGTACATCAACAACTATGCAACAAAAAATTCTCTTTCCAAATACAATTCCTTGTAATCTCACCATGCCTCAATTGTACCAATCTCTTCTCTAATCTAAAAGATATTCGCATGTAAGCTCACACATTATATCAAATAGACATGACTGCATATTACACTCTACCTCAAGGAGATAATTTTTCCTTTATATCAAGTCCTTAAAAAAGTTATTGGGTTGTCCTTGAGGCTTTTCCAAATATGGGACCAACTTAAGATATTAGATTACATGTTACATTACAATATTACACCTTTTTACAATTACAAGCAATCTATCATCTCACAGTCTTCATAACTTTATATTCATTAATCATATGATTATATGTGTTTGACCAATGCATCTTCAACATGTCTTCAACCTTTGTCTCATCTCACTCAACTAGATTCCATCTCTATTAGGAGATAAAATCCAAACACTAGTACATGCTTTCCAAAAATGTTGTCTAAAATCCGCCTTCACCAATTCTTCATAACTCTCTCAAATATTCATATTTTTATACATGCTATTAGGTGTAGCATCTAGAAATACTCTAGAACATAATCCCAAGTGTGCATAAGACAATATTTAATCCTTAAACAATGCAAAGTCAAACTCTATTTGATGCTTTGCCAATCTTCACAAAATAACCAGTATGTTGGCATCAATGAAAAACTCTGTCATGAATGCAACACACAACTACAGAATCATGTCTCCAACACTACTAAGATACTCCCCCATAAGAATACCATTATTGTTTATGCTAACAAAAATTTCCTTTTGTAGGCCCTTGCAACTATCACCAACACTACTACTATGTCTTAAGATAATAACCCTATGCCCCAAGTGTCCCATTATTCCTCATATACCAATGGAAAGAAACACAAAAACACCTATCATTATGATATCTAAGAAGAAGCCCAAGATGCACCCTCCTACTGTTTTGGGTGATTCTAATATAGTATTGGGAGGTGGGCGTAAGAATTCCTATAGAATTACCTCCAACCCTAGGAGGAAACAAATAGTGGATGGATAGTTTAGTTTGGAGGAAGTGCATTTGGAGTCAAAGTCCAAGGAGAGTGACAAGAGGAAGGAGAGTGATACCAAATAGAAATAGAAGGCAGTGAGGAATAATTGCACTGAGGAGGATGTAGATGTGTTGAGTCAAAAAGTGGTAGAACTAGCCTAGAGGTTGATGGTAGTGCCATGAGATTATGGTTTAGATATAAGCAGTCATATCTAAACCATGATCTTTCTGCTCTATCTGGCAGCTAAAAACTTTTATTATATGATTATTATGGTCGCTATTGGTAGTAATAGTTTTTCTAGAATTTACAGGTTTGTTGTTAATAGATATTCTTTGGTTTTACTATTTTTCTCAAGTTAGTTTTTTTGTTTCTTTAGTGGCTTTGTTTCTTAGGTGGTTACTTTTTATGTTAAAGAAGGGTATTGGCTGTGACGCCTTTGTGTTGTTGTAAGAGGGTCTACCTCTTCTTGTTCTCTTTAGGCTAGCCACCCTATTTCAACTTCTTTGAACATAAAAAGTAAATTTAAGAACACCTTTTAATATTAAAGGAAACTAAAATGATCATTATCATAAATTAAGACACCTGTATTAAATTAAATAGAAACATTTTTTAGTAGTCAACTAAGCTCATAAAATTTAAAGCATTGATTTAAAATGACTTATCCTTATGCAAATAATTAGTTTATGTATTAAATTTTTAAAATATTAGTTTTATTACAAATATTAATTAAAATTTTATTAGTTAATATATTTTTATTTTAAGATCAAGATTATAAAATCATTCATTTTTAAAGCAGTTTTATATTTGATGTATTACAAATTTTTATTACAATCTCATATCCTATATAGACAAGCTAATTCTTAATTGAACTATAAAATGACACCTTACACTTAAACATCTATTTCTATATAAAATTTCATAATACCATTTTAATTTTAAATTTTTTCAACCCATTACTTTATCCATGTCTACATCTCATCTCAACTTAAAGAAAATCCCTTAATTTCTTTATCAACACACTTCTAACAAAGAAAAGAGCATACTCACAAAGAGAAAACATCCTTCTAGAGAGGCCCACAACCTCATTTTCATCATTTAGGAATGAGCTCTTTTAAGAGTATGAAGAAATGTTTTTTCTTCAATACTTATCCATTTGGAAGCTTTGTCAAACGTTGAAAAAGTGTTTCATTATGCTTGACAACTTTACATGTTGGGACTTTAACACCTAAACTTTGTGAATAATCATGTATTTCAATTCCCACTTCCACTCCTTTCAATCCACCTAATCTAGAGGAGCCTTCATTCTAAGCACTCCAACATCATGAATAGATCATATTAATATATGTATAATATAATAAAATATTTTCCAATTTAATTTTATTAAAACTTTCACATATCTTTTTATATAATTATCAAATTAATTATATTATAAATTAATTTTACTAGCTTAAGGACAGTCGGTTCGGCTAATGATATTTGATATAGAAATCATTTATTAAAGTTTAAATTCTTGAAATGCATTTGAACTAGGTCAGCTTCTAGGTGAATCTGACAGATTGGATCCCTCTCGACATGATGCTTAGCCAAAAAAGACTTATAGTTTAAATGTATGCTTACTCAATAATTATATGTGATTTAGAAGTCATCCAGCAAGATTCAAACTCTATAATGCATTATAATTGCATTCAATCTGTAAGTAAAATTTAACAAATTGAACCGCTTGAACATGTTCGTTTAGTTGAAAGAAATATATAATTTAGATTGATACATAGTCAAATATTTATTAAATATTATATCAAAATGAAAATACCAACATCTATATATATTAAGATTTTTCCAAAAAAATAATTATATTAATTGATGGTTACAATATTCCATATAGAAGTTTCTCCAGTCTAATGTAACAATGTGGCAAGAGACGTGTACTTACCTCCATTCCCCAAAACAACATGTAGGCAATGATGATGGAGAAAATCTAAGAGAAAGGGATTTATGAGTTCTGGAAGAACCAAGAAATTAAGACATTCGAGTCGTATACTTTTTAGAAAAGGAATTTATCAAAGAAAAGGAAACTTGGGAAGAAAGTAAAGACGTATCATTTTGCTTTTAAGACAAAAATGAAATTCCTTTACCATTAGAAGGCATGTCTTGACCATACACACTTTTCTTCTAGAATCTAAACGGCTATCATTTCCATTCTTCAAATTAATAAACTGATTTCAATATCATTTCCATTCTTCAAATTAATAAACTAATTTCAATATCATTTGAATTTTTCAAATTAATAAACTAATTTCAATAATTAATAATAAAAAACTATAATCGATTATCAAAAAGATTTTTAGTTATGGAAAAAAATGTTAACCTTTCAAATACTATCTTCATCCTAAAAATATATATTCAACGATTTACTTCAGAGCTTCGTTTTTTTCAATGTACGTAACTCTTGCTTTAATAAATCTATCTTTTACATTATTATTATAATTATTATATTAAATAGCATGCGGAAAGAACGAATTTCGTAAGGGGCAAGAAACTTTTGGTTTGAAATAAATTTAACATTCCCCGACATATTAATCACACGATTTAAAAGCAATTTTGTAAGGGAAAAAGAGCAAAGCTGGCTGGAATATAATGTTGTTTTTCACGCCTATCTTTGTTAAAAGTGACCTAAATTAATTCTCTCACATGAATTTTTTATAGAGAAATGCTTTTGCATTTGTTAAAAAGTCTTCATACCTTGTGTGTGTTTTATATCTTGGAATAAAGGTTCAAGCAAAATAGATTTATAAAAGTTTGAGACTTTCTTTTGGATTTGGAGTTAATTGAGTAGGGAGTTTCTATCTAATTTTAGTTATTTATACAAATAGTTTGAAATTTGTCTTTCTTATATGAATTATATTAATGTAAGTAAATTAAATTTTGGGTCTTTTTTTCTTATTTTCTACTTTAATGTTAGTAAATTGAATGTAATAATAAGGATAAGTGTAATTTTTTTGACCTGTCAAGATAATTGAAGTTGTAAGTACAAGACCTTGACTTCATTTCTTATTACTCAAGTGATAAAAATTAGTAGACTTGAATCTTATCCACTACATTAATACAAATATGCAAGATTCGCAGTCCAAAAATGGTAGAAAGCCTACTAGCTCAATAATTTAATTGAACTTTGAATGCAACAATAGCAATGCATAACCAACACATAACCAACGCCCATGCACTTGACAATTGTTAATAATTAAAATTCAACATATTAGCAATTATGTAATTTAAAATATTATATTAAATTAAGAATTAAAGACCAAGATGAACTTATTTTGTTAAGTTATTTATTAATGCTCATTATTGAGTTAAATTATAATTTATTTGAAATGGAGAAAATGATATCCCTAAATTTATCAATGTAGCTTAGAAGATCTCAATCTTTCAAGACATTGGAACACTAATATGCCTAGCCATTGTCCCTCAAGGAAAAGAAAACCATTTGGCTAATGATCTTTTTTCCTTATTAAAGATTGAGTTTGTGAAGTGTATGTGAGTCAACTATGTTAATAATGGCTAAATGAATAGTTTTGACAATTTGTAGCAAATATCAATGAAAACACAAACCAAAAAAGATAGATCTAGGATCTTGTTAGTGAACAGATTTGTCTTCACATTAATGTTTTCTAACTAACTCTTTTACTCCTATTTTTGAAGACACAAAAGTTCATAACAATTGAGTAGGTTCAGTAACTACATTCCCTCCTAATTAAATGAGGTAAAACTCCCCTGTTGGATGTTCAATGTATCCCTAAACTAAAACATATATACATATTTTTAATTTGAAAACACAAAAGGCAGAACACCTTATTCTTAGATAAGAGGCCAATAACATGATGATTATAAGAACAACAAATGAAACAAGAAGATAACAAAGCCCTTCAAGTTCCTAGTGATATAGAAATTCATTAGAAGGTAAAAGAGACATCATAATCAATTAAGCCATTTACCCACAAAGATCAAAACAAGGTAGAATTTTAGAGAAAGCATTCACAAAGTAACGCTTTTCAATTCAATCTTCAAATAACATAGATTTATATTGCTTCCACAAAACTAGTTCATATTGCATTGATTCAAAGTTCAATAACAAAATGATCTCCCTTATATCATATATTAATTTAATTCCACTATTACCATAAAAAAGATAACATTCAATATATACTAGCAAAGAGCAAAAACCATCATGTTTTTGCCTTCCTCTATCTTCTAACCCCTAAAAAATGTCTATCAGTCTACCTTACAAATTTTTCAATGTCGAAGGGTATCTCCCTGAAAACCCAACCCCTCAACAATTAACAAGAACAATTATAATAACATAAGAGTTTTAAAAAGAATAGGTGTCCTCTGAGTTCAAAACAATATAAAATAAATAGAGAAAAATCCCTTATGCAGCAAACTATGGCCTTCATCTCTAGTTTGCTCTTCATCCCCAATTATACCATGTGCTAGTTTTCACCTACAATACACACTTATGAATTCTTGAAGTTCATTAGAACTCACATTCATGAAGCTCAACAGTCATATTTTCCATATGTCTCTATACCACTTCATCATGGTGATTTGTCCCATGTATCTAGGTAGGTGTTTCATGCAAAGGACCATCATAACTTTAACCTGTGATACTTTTGTAAGGTTTACAGTTGTAGGATTTGTTAACTTTTTGATCTCTTTCAAATCTCCTTCAAAAGACTTAACCCGTGGTTCAATATCAAAGTTCCCCTCATCGAACAGAGCTACATTGTTAGGGCTTATGATTTGCATGTCTTTGGTGAAGCCATTGTACATATGTTTGATCTCTAATTCAATGCTCTATGCATTAGTGATGGCCAACTTGTAAATTGAACACCTTCAATTTATTTTTTTCTTGATCACATAGAGCACGTAGCGATTCAATATTTTGAGGGGATTTTTAGCTAGAAACTTATCTACACCATATTGTTCCACATCTGAGATTTCCATAACTACAACTAACCATTTACCTTCTTCTATCTCCCAAGTGGGAAGTTGCATTTGAAATTTGTTGAACAAGGCATCAATATCATTGAAAATTATTGGACACTATTAGAGGAATTCCTTTCCTTTCTTGATCATGTCATCTCCCATTCGTCCATGGCTACTACTTTGGCTTTACCACGTTGAGTTTGGTTCAACAACCTCTTTCTATCAGGTGATGTAGGATCAAAGTTTTGAGGGGCTTGAATCAGAGGAAGAAAATTATAACCATCTAAAGAGTCAATATATTCGATCATCATGCTAATCACTTGTTTCATCTCTCTTTTCTCGTTTGCATATTTATGAGATTGAGCCAACATATATTGAGTTGATTCTTCTAACCAATGCTCCTTAGTCTCTTTGTTTAGTATGCCTAGGCCCATCTTTGTAATCTCAAAGTCCCCCAACACTTAGACCTACAAAAACATTGTTCAACTTATATAACGGAACCTCTTTGTAACCTCCCCTATTTTAGCATCTATAATTAGCTAAGAAACATTCTTCATCCTTTTGGGCTTCAAGGTATTAGCAATGTACTTTATTTCCATACATTTCATAGGAATGGAGACTACTACAAGGTTCCTCTTCTTACTCACCAAATTCATGAGTCAATTTGGTACCAATGGAAAAGGTTAAACTATTGCTAATTCCTTTATTGATGTGTTTAGTGAATCCAAACCCTCTAAAATATTGTCCAAGGTCACCTGAACATGTTGTTTTTTGCCTATTGAACCTACATCTTGCTTCTTTTCAGTATCAAGGTTTATTTGACCTTATTCCTAAGATGTCATTATGTTATGTTTCTTGAACCTTGTTTTCAACCTTATTCTTTGTACAATAGGTTGATTTTGGACTAGTTCAACAACCAATGCTTTTGAACTCTTCTTATTACGTATAGGACTAGTAGAATGGATAGTGCTAGCATTGGGGAAAGAAGGAGGTTCCTGAACTATGTCTTCGAGTTGAGGCTAGGGAATGCCCCCCTTCTTTTTATGTTGAAGCCAAGTTTTAGTGTGTTCAATAACACTACTAGACCTCTATATTATGTCACCCTTCTCTGGTTTTGTCCAATTGGTGAGAGGCAGGGAAAATTCTCATTACTTCATGTACTCAGCTTCAACAATTAGTGTATTATCTTCTTCAACTCCCTCAATATTCATTTTCAATTAGAAAGAAAATATTTCTAACAATAAAACTTGGAGTTATCTCTCCTTTGAATTTCTCTTTCATTCAAATAGTCCTCCCATTAATCCTCTGAATGAGGTAAGGTTGTAAATTGATCTCCAACCTCCAAATAATTTCTCGCAAATTCTTTATTGTCAAAATCTTTCCTGGCATGATAAGACTTGAAATCAAAAGCACAAAAATCACTCCTAATATTGATGGCATCCTCTAGGTTCTTGCATGAAATTTTTCCAATTTTCACAAGGAAAAAAACTATCCTATTTATCTTCAAGAAAAAATCTCATTGTTACAACAACAAGTTGGTAGAAAATTTCTTCAAAAATAAAGTAATCCAAGGAAAACTAGGGTAATCTTAAGGACTCTTCATCAAAACCACCTACCCTAAGATATGTGAACTTGAGAAATTGGATAAACAAACTACCATAAACTTGGGTCAATTGTACGGCTTCCAATAAGAGGAAGGCTTCCAATAAGACTCTTTCCTCTTCCTTTCTCGCCAATCTAAAATATAATTTACCTAGGAAAATATCATGAAAATTTATATAATCGAATAACACCTAGCTTCTTTGTAGGGGAGGGTAGTAATTGTATATAAGGATATCATTATCGCAAGGTTCATGGGGTAGAGGGGTGAGATCCTGAGTACAAGACAAAGAATAAATGAGGTAGGAAGACATAAATAAATTATTTTTAATGGTTTGAGTTAATTTCAATTGATCCCTCACTGAAACGGTTATTATTTTAGTCCAACCTTTATTTTGTTTTTGGTCTAGTATGATGTTGATTAAATGATACATCCAATCCTGAAACATAATTTTTTTTATGAACCCTTGACTCTGCAAAAAAACTACCAAATCATGAATATGGGATTTCATATGACCTTTATGCAAACCCTTTGGGAGTCGTAAACCACCCTTGTAAAACTTTTCAATCTAGTGGCAGTCAATAATACAACTTTTCTTATCAGGAATTTTAATGAACTTAGCATAGGATTGGGTTTCATAAAATCAAAAAATGTCTTATTGAGTATTTTGAACACATATATTATTGTATCAATGGTCACTGAGAGAAAGACACATGTTTCCTTATACATTGAGACCTGATGTCATAATGGTTGACACATTCTTGAACTAGTTCTAGGCTTACTATAGCTTGGGAGAAGACTACAACTTGTATTAGACCACTATCCATAATTTCACCAATGAATTCACCCTCTACATTTAATTATATTTTTTCATAGATAACATCTATATTAACTTCCTTCGAGTCTATATCAGCCAACTGGGGACCTTTGTAATTCATACCAAAACCATTCCCAAAAAAATGGTGGGAAGATTTCATACTTTGCAAATCTTAAAGAAAATCCACAACCCTTGGTTAAGCTCAAAGAGAAATTGCTGAGAACTAAAAACTTGAATGGAGGAACTGTCATTTAGACTTACCTTGAATTCATAGTAGAATATTTTTGAACCTTTGGAACCCTGTACCATGTGCTCTCGACAGTTAATACTTAAGGTCTGAATGAACTCAGTGGTTTTGAAAAAAAATCTCTTTTTAAAATACCAAAACTCATGAGTAATTTTAAGGGTTGGATTAGGAAAGATTTGCTCGCTTGGAAATATTGTATAAAATACCACTCAATGTCATTGCCATTAATGCAAGTCTTTTCACTTTTTTCTCCTTACCTCATCATCATTACTTTTGTGTGTGGTTATTCTCCTTGGGTTTTTGAGCCTTATATTGCACACTTGTTTATGGGTGCTTAAAATTTAATGATTTCACCCAAGCTAAACTCCTTCATAATTACTTTGTTTGTCATCATTTTACCTTTTCCCTCCTTGTTCATGATATCCAACTTCATATGCTGCCACCACGTGCTTTTTTTGGGTCCCACCTCTTTCCTTGGAGAAAATGCTTTTGTGATGTTGAACTATTTTGAATCAATTTGAACTAGGTTCAAAGTGGTTCAGAAGGTTCAAATAGGTTTAAATGTTCAAAGAAGTTCAAGAGTACATAAGGTTCAAAGATTTGAGACCTACCAAATAAAAAGGATTTGTTTGACTAAACATTGGCTAAGGGATGGAATTGGCTTTAGGACAATGTTGCAAGGTATGAACCTAGGAAAATTTAGACTAAGGAAGAGTCAAATCCAACAATTCCAAATACAATCGAAAATCCAAACTCAAGGTGACTCTAAAAAATAAACAAACTAACATTGGCTCTAACTGGGGATCGGGATTCAATGAAGCATAAAGAACTCATAACTCTAGTTAACTTTAAATAAGATGAGGGAAAAAAGAAAAATGGGAACACAATTCTAGTAAACAAAATATAGAAATTTAAAAATAAAAAATAAAAAATAGAAGATCAAAACTTAAAAATCTTTAGATATTGTCCATTGTAAGTGAATGGTAAGATCTCTCCATCTAGATACATCAGTTTGAATGCATTTGAAATGACTTCCTCCTATATTATGAATGGTCCTTTCCAAAGTGATTCAAATTTTCCATGAGCTCCTTTAGGTTTTCTAGCTTATCCCACAATAAAAATTCATCACCCTTCATGAATATTCTCGGCCTTGATCTTCTATCAAATATCTTTTTAACTCCCATTTGGTGTTCTATAATATGATCAACCATCTTCTTCCTTTTCTCTTTTGATTTGGTTAGGTACAAAATCCTCTTTTCAAGAGATCATTTGATATGTTCATTTTCTACAGTTGTCTACAATTTTTTTGTTGCTAATTCCAGAGGTAATAAAACCTGTACACCAATTCCATAAATGAGTTCAAATAGTGCCATGCCATTTGCCCTTTTGGTAGTGTTTCTATCATCCCACAATGCTTCATAGAGCTTCTTGTGCCAGTTTTTAGCATTTTCACTTGCCAAATTCCTCATAATAGCCACTAAGTTTTTATTGCTTGATTTAACTTGACCATTCCTTTGGAAATATAATTATCATAGAAAATGATAGTGAGTTCCTAAGAAGAAAAATAAGTGGAATTATCAACTACTATCTTCTAAGGAATTCTAAAGCACATCAAGATATACATATACTCCTTTATAAACTCACATACCATGTGAGAATTACTCTTCTTAGTGGGAATTGCTTCCACCTAGCTTTTGAAATGATTTGTTTCTCTCAATATATATGTGTGACTTGCACTAGAGGGTGGATGAATATGACTAATAAAATCAATACCTCATTGCTTAAATGGTTCATCTACTATTGTTGACTTCAAGGGTAAAGTAGCAAGCTAAGGTTTCTTTGAAAATAATATGCATTTTTCACTGCTCCTCACATAGGCGTAGACATCTTTAAACATGCCCAGCCAATAAAAATCATTCCTTAGAATTTTAAAGGACATGACAATGGAGGAGAAATGACCTCCATGCACTTCTTCATGAAAATTTCTAAGAAGTTTCTTTTGTTGGACTTTATCCACACATCTTAAAAAGGTCCCATCTAAACCCCATTTATATAACACTCCTTGAGCAATAATTATTTTCTTTTAGCCTCAAGTTTATTTTCTCCCTACTAGTCATATCCTTCATACATTCTCCATATGTCAAATAAAAAGCCATGTTAGAAAACCAAGGATCTGTCAAGCTTATTGGTAATGTCCAAGGTTTTTCCCTATCTTCTTCTTCACTTGAACTCCTACTTTCTACTTTCAATTTTTAGAGCCCTCATCCACAAACTAGTTTGGTGGACTTGATAGTGAGATTGTATTTCCAATTCTTTGCTACCCAAGATGCTCTCTTGTTAATTCCCACCTCTTGTTGAGTCAAAATACTTTTCATTGTTGTCTCAGGAACATATACTATTGAATGTGAATGTAGAATATAATATATGAATTGTTTAACTTGTTTCAATATAGAAAATGGTTTCTTCTTAGTGAATGAGTATTTTAACTCATGCTTCTTTAATGGAGTGCTCATGAAAGCAATTTCAGCTTCCTCATCCATGTCGTTCTTTTTAGTTAGGATTCCTAAAAGAGTGTGATCAAAGCCAAAGAAATATATGATGAAATATTCTCTAAAGTCTGCACTGACCAACATGGGAGCATTCACAATTGTAGAGTTTGTATCATTAAAGGCCTTTTCACCTTCATCATTCCATTTAAAATATTGTTTTTGTTTCATCATATCTATTGGGTGTTAAGTGATTTCTACAAAATCTGTTATAAAAACCTTGAGAAAATTTACCTACCCAAAGAAGAATTTTACTCCACTCCTATTTATAGGAAGACTCAATTGTTGAATTTCTTTGACCCTATCTAGGTCAATTCCAATTTCCTCTCTAGACACAATGTATCCTAGGAGTTTCCCTTCTTCAACATAAAATACTAATTTCTTGGGATTTAAGGATATGTTATTTTCATGACACCTTTGCAAAACAATCTTTAGATATCTGAGATGTTGTTTTCTTCTCCTAGAGAACACAACTAGATCATCTAGGTAAAAAACTATGATTCTATCTTTCAAGACCTAGAAAGAGGAATTTATTTCACTTTGGAACATGGCTCCTACTTTCATCAACCAAAAACACATTCAACTATAGGCATAAGTTCTCTAGAGTGTGATGAGTGTTGTTTTGTGTTGAAACTCCTTAGCCATGCTTATTTGATTGTACGTCAAAAAATTACCCAACATCAACATCATCTTTGATCCTACCACTATTTGTAATACGTGTCCCATGGATGGTAAGGTGTAATTATCTTTGACACTGGCTAGTTTCAGATTTATGAAATCAACACAAATTCTTATTTCTCTAGTCTTCTTCCTCACAAGTACAATATTATATATCCACATGGAATGATGAATTAGATAGATAATTCATTCCTTTAACATCTTGTCTAATTTAATTTGTATTGCATCTAAGACCTTGGGATTATAATTAGGTAGCTTCTGTATGAAAGGTGTGGCTTCAAGCTTCAATAGAATATGGTGCTTGAACCTTCCATCTTTGAATCTTTAAGATCTTTGTAATTGAACAAAAACTCTTTATCTTACCTCTTTCAAAGGGAAAACATGACTAACCTCCTATAATCCACTTAGGTTCATGATTTGTACCCACATTAATCTTGTCATATTCTTTATAAATTTATAGATGTGGAGGCCATTTAACAATTGAACTATCATCTCTGTTTGAAAATAGATGTTCTAGTGAAACCAATCCTTTGGTTGTTCTATTTCCTTTTAGTTGAATCACTTCGTCCTCTTCATCTAAAATAGAACCATTTTCTTTGTCTCCTTTCTCTAAACCTTTGAAGCATAGATCATGAAACCTTTCACATAGGCCATGAACCTCTCAATTTGGTTATCATCATTAAACACTTTCCACAAATCTATGTTATCTGAAACATGGGGTTGATAAATCATCTCAACTCTATAGGGATTCATTTCAAAGTCTGGATGAGGTAAAAGAAAAGATGTTGATATTGCCAGAGAATCAACCCTAGCATTCCTACTTTTGGGAATGGCTTCAATAGAGAAATCTTCAAACAATTATATTTTATCCCACACCAAGTTCTTATAGTGTTTAAGCATCTTAGTCTTTACTATGTATATGTTTTTCACTTGGTTCACTATTAGTTCTACATCTCCTTTAACATATTATTAATTTTATTCCCTTAAACTTGGCTTCCCTTAATCCCAATAATAAAGCTCCATACTCCACCACATTATTAGTAACAATGAATTATATTTTACAAGATAAGGGGAAACACTCGCCAGAAGGAGATATCAATGCCACTCCTACCCCTAAACTTGCATTAGAGGCACTTCTATTAAAATCCATAGTCCACAATTCTTCCTCCTTTGATTTGCCTATTATGGATTTAAAATTTTCACCATAAAGTATACCATAGTTCCCAAATTCACATTCTTCATAAAGGATTTGAGATTTTGGATCATTAGAGGGGAAGATCGTGTATTTGTTCTTGGGTTCAGGTTCCAATTTGAATTTCTTCTTTCCAACTGGGATAATGGCTTTAGACCAATTTTTGATTTCACCACTCATATCTTTGCAAAATGTTCTACTAAGAAGCATCCTGTAACTTTCTAGAATATCTAGCACCAATATTGTCAACTTGACCCTTTTGTCAAGACATTCTGCCAAGACAACCTAGGCATCTTTCACTTGACCCATAAGAGGTACTTATTTTCCATCCGTAGAGTAACATGTCCCAAAAGTTTTGGTAAGTGTCAAACCTAGAGCCTTAGCTACAAATGATGACATTATGTTATCATGCTGTAGTAGCAGAGCGGAAAATATGATAAGTAATGTTTTACGTTTTGTGTGTGTTTTAAATTTAAATGTTGTAATAATGTCCTATGATGTGGTGGCATAAATGGAGGAGTGAAATGATAAAATCTCCAATTATAGCCACTTAGGACCATGTGTGTTTGTTTTAGTGGAGTTAGTAGTGTGCAATGATTTAAGAATCCAATCATATCCTGAAAAATGACAGTTAGTTGGCAGCAAGAATATTCATAATTTTTGAAACAGTCTCCTATTCTTGGATAGGGACATTTCATATTCCTTATATAGGGAGTCAATTTTTAGAGAGGAAGAAAGGGGAAGAGACAAGTGTTAGTTTTGGGTCGAATTCGGTATGTTTGCAGAAATTAGTCTCAGTGCGTGGGTAATATCTCCCAAATGCACCGTTGGATTTTCATGAGCTTTGGATATGTTATTATAGGCCTAATTACACCCATCTTCACTAGAGGGATCGAAGAGTTTTGATCTGGTTCAAAAGTTATTCATGTTTGAGTGCAGGTCTATCTAAAGACAGCAAGAAGCAATGTTTTGCAGAAAAATGTACTCTGATGCGGGGTCAATAGCTCAAGTTTGAACCGTTGGATTTCTCTCAAATTTTCATAGGTTGTTTGAAACTTAGTTATGCCAAATATCAACGGTTAGATTGAGAAAATATTGTCTGGTTCAAAAGTTATACATGTCTATTCCCGGGTCTATCTAGAGACAGCAAGAAGCAATGTTTTGCAGAAAAATGTACTCTGATGCGGGGTCAATATCTCAAGTTTGAACCGTTGGATTTCTCTCAAATTTTTATATATTTTTTAAAATTTAGTTATGCAAAATATCAATGGTTGGATTGAGTAAATATTATCTGGTTTAGAAGTTATTCATGTCTGAGTGCGGGTCTATCCGAAGGCAGCAAGAAGATATTTTGGGGAATTTTATTTTCAAAGTTTTGTTTTGAATCTGATTTTAGTGTGTGATCCTGAAGGTTGTAGATGCCCCTTGAAGCAACTCAGTTGAGTGACTGATTCCTCCTGAGTTTTCTAAGGTGTGGCTTTGCATCATATCAAAGGCTCTAGAGTCTACTATATAATTACTAAGCTAACGATCATTTAGCAGAAATGATATGTAGAATGGGTTGGATTTATCATTATCGACCTTAGTCTCAAATGCACAAGATGGTTAAACATTTTCCTATTGGACAACATGATCTTCAGAGACAAACACATGGGACTCTTGAGAATTTACAATCCCTGCTGAAAAATGGTTACTTGGAATTGTTGAACTAGGCTCCCCTTTGACATACTGGACTAGCCTATCTAGTGCACAAGGGTTAGATTTCAAATATCTAGCGGTTGATATAGTTATAGTTGAATTTTTACAAAATTCTATGATATCAAAACCATAAGAAGAAGATGAACTTATATTACTCTTGGGTAAATTTTTTACCTCTGCCCCTTTCTACTTGGAAGGTGAAACAATTTTTTGCTCTTTTCCCTTGTATGTAACATTATGAGTGTTAGATCTAGATAAATATTTTGGGGTCCTTTATTTTCTTGTCAAGACTGTGTAGGATGATTCATGCATAGTCACAAGAATATCTCCTCCTTTATCTAAATCATATTCATTCTCAAGGTAGAATGACTTGCTTTCACTTGATCCAGGCTGACTTCTGTCCTCTTCCATAATTACTCCTCGAAGCTCATCTTTTGTCAAGTGCATTTGAGTAGCTCTTCATAAGTAAGGACACATTTCTCTTTAATGGTCAATCAAAATTTTAATACATAAAAATTATATAATATTTCAAAATATTTACTCATTTATGTAAATTGTGAAACTCTCAAATTAATTCATCATTTGTCTAATCAACAATGGTTATACTAACATACATATTTTTAAAAAGTATTTATAAGATACACCATATTTTTTCTTTTTTGGGGACACCTAGGGGGAACACCTAGTAGATGTCTAGGATAAATTCGCAAACCTAGAATCCCCAAACCCTAAGTTGGATTTTGCCAAATTTTTGATGTACCTTTGTAGATGAGTGAAAGCTAAAAGCCAAAAGCTAAAAGCCAAGGTTTTAGCTTTTGGGTATTCACAGATCTCTTTGTAGGGATCATGGAGTGCAAAGTGGTCAAAAGGTGTAATTTAAAACGCTCGCCTAGTATCCATTATGTTCATGCACCAATAGTCACTCATTCAAAAAAAAATAGTATTTGTGGTTAAATGTCTATGTAGTCTTTATGAAATGTCCCAATATTGGTGCACAAATTGGTCAATCACCAACCAAAAAACTAAAACAAAGCTAAAAATGATTGGCTATTAGTACATGTATGATCAACTATTAGTACATGCATTTTCTTTTTTAAGGGGTCTTTTAAGAGCAGTAATTAGGTGGTATCTATAACAAAACTATCATAGTTATTGGACCCCCTGTCAATTACTACTACATATAATCAAATCCTAAAATCATTTATCATTAATCATTACAATCTTGATTTAAAAAATAAAATCATATATATTATAACTAGATTAATAAAATCATGTAAAACCTTTACATATAATGAAAATAGAAGATTTCTAAGTACATGATGTCCACATATTCCTTATGCACAACCCCTTTCACTAGAAATCTCAACATAATTGTATTAAAAACATTTTTAAATGTGATAAAAAAATACCTTTCCCATTCTAATTCTCAAATCAATCTTGATAAATGAAAGTTGGTAGCCTTAACATTGTATTTGAGGAGGCAAAGATCAACAAGGGGGTTAGCTTCTTTGTTAAGATCCATAATACGATATCTGACATAGAAAGACAATCTCAACACTTTTGAATGTGCTAATATATATGATTTTCCTATTCTAATTCTCAAATTAATCTAGAAAGTTGGAAGTTGGAAGTCTAGCTCCTTCTTCAAGATCCGTAATAAGAGACTGCCATAGAAAGAAAATCAATCTTGAAGGGTGAAAGTTGTTAGCCTTTGCATGGTATTTGAGGAGGCAAAGATCAACAATGGGGCTAGCTTCTTCACCAAGTTCCATAATAAGATATCTGGCATAGAAATAAGATCTTGACATTTCTAACTATCATAAACTATAATTTGCCTAATCTATTTCCCAAATCAATCTGAAAAGTTAAAATTTGGCAACCTTCATAGGATATATGAGGGAACAAAAGTCAACACATGGGCTAACTTCTTCATCAAGACCTATAATAAGATTATTTGACATAGAAAGAAGATCATTTGCTATTGTTTTTGGATTCAAATGTGTAACTTCTTTTGCAGCAACATTTTAGATCACACTCTGTGATCCATCATCATAATGAATAAAATAGAGCATAAGGAGTAAGTGAATAAAGCCATAGAATATAATTTGCCTAGATTCTAGTTGTCAAATCAATCTTGAAAGTTAAAAGTTTGCAACCTTCATAAGATATTTGAAGAAGGAGAGATCAACAAATGGGCTAGCTTCTTAGTCAAGATTTATAATAGAAAATCACCCACAGACAATGATCTTAATGCTTTTTAATGTTAAAAAATAAAAAAATTATCGATTGTAATTCTCAAATTAATTTAAATGTTAAAAATTGACACTCCTTGCAAATTATTAGAAGGCAAAAATAAAGAAAACAAAGACAAAAATAAATAAAACAACTATCTTTACAAAATATAAATTGCCTATTCTAACTCTCAAAATAATCTAAATCTTGAAATGAGTCTTTACAAGTTATTTGAAGAGACAAAGGTCTTAGAAGACGGCTGTCTTATTTGTCAAAGATCTATGATAAGAATTTAAGAATTTAAAACTGAATCTAAAGTAACTAATAAAAATAATAATTCGAAGTTCTGATTTTGCAGACATCATTAAAATATTTCATTCCAATCTTCTGGCGTAAGACCTGACGAGTTACTCGAGGCTTCAAATCTGATTTCACGAGGGAATTTTAGTGTGCGTGTTACTTTAATGACTTGATCTCCTACCAGTCTCGTTGAATGCTTCTTTTTCTTGATTAAAAATGGTGACCAAAGGTTTACAGCCCAGTGAGATGGAGGGCCGTGGGAGGATCCAAGTGCCACGCGACACAATGCTTATGTGGAGTTGGTGGCCAAAACATTCTGTTGAATTTGCTTTCATGGCAGCTGACGTAAAATCATTAGTGAGATTCGGCAGGGCGTTCGTTGGTTCGTTAGCCATGTTTTTTGTCTTTGGGCAGTTAGTTTTATAATAGCTGGTGCCCTGTTTGTTGTGATGTGATGAGATGCTGTCGGGATTTAAGCTCTATTTTTCCTCCCCGCCTTAAAACGACTACGATTTCGAGCTTTTCCTTCACATTGTTCATTAGTCATAAATCCGTGTTGCAAACGACTCACAATGTTGACATATGGCGTTCTAGAAGAGCTAAATCAGATTACAGATTGACTGATGGTAATTCAATGGTGATGGTTTTTGTTGGTCATTTTTGACTACCCATTTAAAGAATTGTAAGCTAATTCGAATCCTTCTCTTCCTTCTCCAACCTGCGATTTTGACCAAAGAATGTGCATTTATCAGGCAAGCCGATTGCATACATATGGGGAATTGGGGCAACAGGAATAATAGGAACAACAAGTTTCAGGGCTGTTTTCAGAATTACAAGCATGGATTCATGCTGGAAGGTGAAATGGGTACTGCTTGCTTTTGCTCTATGGGGAATCGCACAGGCACATTCCCGTTCTTCTTCTCATTTTGAGAATCCCTCTTTGAGAATCAAATACAATGCATTGGCAGCAGAATCGCAGATTTCGTGCAGAACAGGTACAATTTCGTAGTCAAATTGATATGAATTTCAAATTTCTATAACATAATTGTTACCATCCACAGAATTGGCACGATTTTTCTTTAAACCGACGGCTGCAAATCTGTTACATTTATAAAAAATAGAATCATTTGACCGAGGATGCATGATTTTCCTTTTTCAATTTTTTTCTTTTGTTTTAGCGGAGTGCGCTTCTTCTGTAGGGGTAATGGGCTTGCAATGATCATATATGATCCTATGAATGTGCGTTTATTCCTTGCGCTATGTGGGAATTGCTACAGCAAACCAATCTCTCTGGCCTTATTGAACAATGGAGTGAAAACATATTAAGTAAAATTCCGGGCTCTATCAGCAGCCCTGCATTTTTCTGCGGGATTCCTCCAAAATATAATCGGTGTGGTGTAATGAGTGCTTGAGATTTCAGAATTTGTTTTGAGCAAATTGGCTCAAAACAGATGGGCTTAATGGTGCAGACTTTCATTCTCGCTACAGGGACTAATGGAGATGTGTGAAATACTGGTCCTTATAATGTGTAATGTCCTAATCTTGTTGCTATTATGCCCAAATCTGGGTTTTCTGTTTTTCTTGGGTGTTACTGATTAATAATAGGTAACTTGAGGAGGAAACGATTCTCAAAACTTAAATAACTCTTTGGTCGAGTAGACCCAGATTTTTGTCTATACCATCGGTGTTTCCCGAACGGGAACTACGGAGTGCAGTGTTTTATGATAAGAGTCCAACTCAATCGTAAGGTAAATCACTTTGCCCAAATTCTGATTGCTCCTACCACTGGATGTTATTAATTATTGGCTTCCTCATCGATTCCCTAAACCTTAAACCCCTAGGGGTTTGGATCGATTACGCGCGTCAAGGGTTTATTTGCTTTATTGAAGGAAGAATGTGAGAGCGAGTTGAACCATGCTACATTAGATTGATCTCGGCATCATGGTGGACCTCTGTTCAGAAATCCTTGCTACTCTTTCATTATGCAGATACTGCATTAGTTTGGACATTCTCGATGGTTTTCACGTTTCCTCATCCTTCATTCCTGAGTATACATCTAGGTGTTCCTCATTTTGATTTGGAATTGCACAAGTGCTTCCAAGCATTCATGTTTTCTCATTCTTAACTTCAAGGACTTATTACAGTTTTTATTCTTATCTCAAATCCTATCTCTTTTGCTTCTAGAATGTATTGAAGATATCATTGTAGGCTTCTATAACTTTTTATCCTCTGTTATTTTCAGCACATCACTTAGGCCGGACTTTGTTGCAAGAAAGTAGCAATGGCACAGGAGGGGACAAACAGAATGGAACCTACACACTATTGGTTGCAAGAAGCAGGATTGATCCTCTCAATCATTTCAAACGATACAAAGGAGGGTACGATATAGAAAACAAGCATTATTGGGCGGTAAGAATTCTTTTCTTGTCCAGATACCCTGCTTTGAATTGTGTATAGAGGCAAACTAAATAACGGCAATGAAAGAAATGACCGTAGAATTGTATCATTGCAGTCAACTATTTTCACTGGCGCATATGGATATGCTATTGCAGTTGTCTGGACTATTGTTTGTGTGTTTTATGGAACATACTTGATTGCCAAATCCTGCTGCTGTAGCAAGAACAGGGAGAGGAGTCCAGATCCTGAACCTCACTCAAATAAATACTATATTTGGCAATTCAGGACTCTTGTTCTCCTCACTTTAGTTATCATGTAAGATTTTCTCCTCTCTATCCTCAAAAAGCAGACCATAGCTGTGCTAAAAAATCGTAGGACAATTTACAATTATGTAGATATTAATAGCATGATTGATTAAAGGCAAGAGCCTACAACACAACAGTGAATTGTGAGCCTCTCATCTGGGAGGTCTTGGGTTTAAGTCTACTCAAGCTTAAGTTTTTAATTATGAAATGTAAAACTGCAGAGTCACTTCTGCATGTGTTCTTGCTGGAAACACTCGCTTCCATACAAGGGCAAAAAGGGTTGAGAGAACAATTTTAGGGGCTGCTGATAGGGCCACAGAAACAGTCGACAATGTGACCTCAACCTTGAAGACTATGCAGGAGGACTTACAGGCTTATGACAAGAATGCTTATGAGCGCTTGAATGCGACTGCAGAAACTCTTCAAAAGGCAGGTTTGAACATACATGACAAGGTCTATAAGAACAAACATGCAGTGGATCTTGGCTTACAAATACTGTAAATTATCCTTCTTTCAACTCCAATGACTTCTTTCCATTTCTATTTCTAGGTTGAAAGATATAGTTGGCATTTATTTATTGTACGCATAGTTTCTTAATCATATAATCATGGTTCTGATTAGGATAAAATTTGAATACTTCTTTGCAGCTATATCACAGTTGCGGTGCTTGTGTCCATTAACTTGGCTCTTGTTGTCTCTGCAGTGGGTACAGACTTATTTCCTTATGTTGTTTTACACCTTTATTCAAACTAATTTATTCCTTATTCTCAAGTTGTTTTTATTGATTTGCAAGAATATTTTCTGTTGATGCAGCTGTCATCTTTTTGCATTGGCGCCGAGTATTTTATTTGTAAGTGATTTTAGAAAGCCCCTCAATCACCATATTTCTTTCTTTCTTTTGGGAAAATATACCAAAGCCTTCACAATGTATCTTTAGGTTCATAGCATAGTGGTTGATCATCTATACTTCTAGCGTTAAAAGCCAAAAAGCTTCTGTGATTATGTTGAAGCAGATTAATATTCATATTTTAAGTATAATTACGTATGTGATGCTCAGATTGATCTGAGCCCTCCAGTTATTCATTTATATTGGAAAAAGAGTACAAATATGATTCACACAAGCAGTTGGTGGAACAAAGAAAACAAAATTGAATTCCCAGGGAGCACAAGAACATTATAAGCATCCATCAAAACCTTCTCACAGGTAGCATAAAGATAACCTAAATCTACCATGGACCCAGATTCATATTACCCAATGTAAAAGCCCAACATACACAATCAGGAACAAATCAGATTCCCATGTCCATTTCTTTAGTGGCTTCTTTCTTGTTTAAAACAGCTAGCCTGACCTAAAAGTTGCTTCTCTGCATTTTCACCTAAATTTCAAACACTCCCTAACCTGCCACTCAGGATGAACACTTGCATTTATCAGGGTCAGGAGCACAGTTGCAGCTGGCAACCTTCTTCAACAGCAGAGTGGTTGACAAGATCATCCACAGAGACAACACTGTTATAAGCTAGGGTTCCCTTTGCACCAAAATATCAACCTGTCAATGTCTGATATAACCACTAGACTCATAGAACACATGAGGTGGTTCAAGCCATGCCATGAATCAAGGGGAACGTTGGCAGTTAGTCCAAGGATCCCCACTTAGCATTATCCAAGGAGATTCAAACCTGTGGCGAAGCTCTGATACCACTTCTGACAAGCTAGGGTTATCAGTGCACCAAAAAATTGATCTGTCAATGCCCGATACATCCACTTGATTTATAGAACGTAGAAAGCAGTTAAACCATGTCACAAATCCCAAAGGGGAACGTTGGCAATTAGTTCTGACAAACACTGCTTCCCAAATAATCCTCGTGGGGGCAAGTACATAGGGATTGACAAATCATCATTGTCATTTAGTAGGACATAATTCACCAATAGTTGAATCAGAATCAGCATCAGGAGGAGGTCCAATGTTCATCTCCCTCAGATCCCGTTAAGGAATTGATGAACCAAATGGAGGAAACTTTTTGATTTCCTCAAGTTTCCTTCAAATGCTTAGGCAACAAAACATTAGAACTGATACAATAAAAAATAACATGCAACCAACTGATGAATCTTTCTTAGCAATTGTAATCTAGGGATGCAAAAGAAATTCCAAACAAGCTGAAAAGAGGGATGATAAAAAAGGTGAACGGCAGTTTTGTCTGCACCACAAACCAACAATTTGACTCTTTACTAACTTAAATGAGACTTTGAAAGTCTATGCGGTCTCACAAAATAATGCCATGAACTTGAATCCAGGAATGATCTGTTTTGTGAAATTTAGAATTTAATAACTTACAAAGTTTCTGTCTCATTACTTTTGTGTATCAGAAATGTTGTTGTTGATGTTTTATTTAACTTCTTATTAAAGCTGTTATTTTACCTTTGGATCTTATAATGGGATTCTTTTGCAGAATTATTATCATTTGCTTGCTCATGACAACGCTTAGCTGGGCATTTTGCGGTTTCTCTTTTGCTATTCATACGTAAGTGAGCATTCTCTTCCCACAACTCAAATCACATTGTAGGTTAAGGCCGACACTTCTTTTAACCATATTTTCGCCTTGGTCTGTTCGTTTCGACCTTCAGATTTGCAAAGGACACATGCTTGGCTTTGAAAGGATACCAAGTTAATCCATATAATACCACTTTGAATTCAATTCTTCCTTGTATTGATCTTGAAGGAGCAGCTGACACTCTTGCACAGACTCGAGGAGGAGTGCATCTTTTGATTCAGCAGGTATGATTACATTGAATGCCCAAGATGGTGTAGATGATAATATTCTAATGGGTACTAGAAATTATATTTTTTTATTACCCAAGTTTTATGGCAGGAGAAAATTTCTTATGTGAAAATGCTTTACATGCAGTTAAACCAAAACATTTCAACGTTGCAGACGTCCTCAATTAGTACCACTGTAAATATTCCTTATATATGTGATCCGTTTTCTGAAGCACCCAATTATGAATATACACCCAGTGAATGTGCTAATAATACCATTCAAATTGGAGAGATTCCTAAAGTAAGTATAACAACAAAATGTAAAGCTTTTTTGCAAGGTTCATCATTATAGTTGTATACTGCTTTTGCTGTCTTTTGCAAGAATTGCTCTAAGCAATCGCCATTGCTATATTTTTCTTATCTTTTGCAGCTATTGGAGGCATTCAAATGCTCTGGAAATGATACTCAACAATGTAACGGAGAAGGGAAGTTAATAACACAAAGTAACTTTGATAGAGCAGAAGCATACACAACATCAGTTCAGAATCTATTGGATATATTTCCAGAGTTGGAAAGTCTCACAAACTGTTCTTTTGTGAAGGACACCTTCTCCGTCATTCTAAATGAGCAATGCAGCCCACTCAAGTCATCCATAAACCAAATCTGGATACCTTTGATTATTTTGTCTACATCAATGATAGGTTTAGTGATTTTGTGGATTTCAAAGGCTTATCAATATGGGGAGAGAGAGTTTTCCAAAGGATCTATCATTCCCGATGACACCCCCATTAATTCACCAAAGAAACAGCAGAACCCTACAAAAACCTCTATTGGAATGGATCACATTGAATCTAGGGCTGCAAACCAATTTGTTCTCAACTGTACATAGCCTTTACCTTTTGATTGTTCAAGCAGGATGCAAAGCATATTTATAGAAAAGAGATCATCTAAGAAGTTCTCAATCGGATAATTATATAAGAGGGCAATTGGATAAACTATATAAGAGCCAACAAAGATAGCTCCCACTACCACATTTCCCTTAGTCAGAGATGCATTCACAAATTCAACACATATGTTGGGCAAGAAGGTTATTTAATTTTATTATTTGAAAAAGAAAAGAAAAAGATTAACCAGTATTTTTGCTGGGCAAGATATTTTTTTGTAAGGATTATTGAAGGTAGGTTTTGAATAATGTATTATACATAAGGTGGAGGACAAAGTTCTCTCTCCCTCCATCTTTTTAAATTAAATATACTTATTAGCTCTTTTTATACTTAAGTTTTTGGTTCTGTTGTTTGGAATGTTACTTTTTTATTAAAAAGAAATCTAATTATTAGTAAAAGAGTTTCTAGCTTTGAACAAGATCACCCACATGGTCCTTTTGGTGTATTCTTATTAAAAGTGCTAAACTATCATCTACCACCCTCCCTTGCCAACCCCACCATATGTTGAGTTCAACTTGATCTTTTAAACACCCTCTTCAATTGTCTCTCTATTTTCACCATGTTTTCCTTCGCCAAATTCACTACCCTCCCTAATAATCTCACTTACAGTTTGAATTTATCTCACTTTAAACATTGGTTGTGCATTGATTTCCTTTTAACCATGTAGAATATTGAATCCAAACCCTAACAAGAGAAATTAGTTGGTGGGAGAGAACTATTCTCTATTGAACATATTTTATGATTATGCATGAATATGTTTTAAATGGTTGGAATTTAGACCCAAACCTTGCACTCAAATTAGAGTGTTGTTTATGGACAACAACGCTAGAATCATTTCTAAAAGCTCCCTCTCCCTTAGTCAACCTTAATAAGATCCATCCACTATGATTTCCTCTTCTCTGTTTCTATTTGTCACAAAAATTAATTCGCTCTTAGTTATTTCCTAACATGCATTGTCCACTAAACTTATCCATAGTGTTTCTATTTGAAGTAATGTAAAAACCCTAAACTCCTACTTTGTTGGTGATGAAATGTTATTTATTATAATTTTGGATGATGAGTGGTACACAATGGATATATTGGGAGTTTTTGTACCATCTCAAGTTTTACACTAGCCACACATGAAATTGAGTTCATGGCGATCAATACCAATTCACATCCTCCTTAGAGTCATAGTGAATGGTAAGAAATGAAACACTACACCATCACTAGATATCTTCGTGTCTCCTTTGACATTGGAAGTGCATCAAAGATACACAGAACTGGTTCATGATAAAACCATGGGTAATTTTTTATTTGAATAGTTCTTATTCATGGCCAACCGCATCGAATTGACAAGAAAATTCTTCTTATTAGTATAGTATATATTTCAACTTAATGGATAGCTTTTAATAGTTGCTACTATAAAGTAACATAGTTGATTAAGAGATTTGTTTGGGTTAAATGAGGAAACAAAAAAAGGCATACCATGCACATTTGGGATGAATTCTATTTAATTGAAAGAAAAAAGAGGCTTAGGAAAATGATTGATTCATACATATAAGGTGCCAATCATATCACTTTGTGGACTATAAGAGAACTCAAGGGGGTTTCTCGGAAAAATCTGATTCACATTTAGTCTACTTTTGGTACCTAGTCATGGTACATGGTCAATTGGAATGACAAGTTCCTTATGACTACCTTTTTCAAAACCCATAGGTCTACTCTCTTCAACAACATCTGGAAGCATTTCCAAACCTTCTTGAGGAAAATGTATAAGATGACCACTCCCTTACTTGTGGTCTTATCTTCTCTACTTACTCCATTTGGTGGAATATATTGTCTAATTCAAAAGGATGGATAGTCTCTAAGCATCATTAATAGTTTTAAAGATAAGTATATCCTTAAAACAAACATTTACTTGTTTTAATAATTGTAGGACACACTATTTTCTTTTTTCTTTTTTCTTTTGTTTTAGAATTCTCTTAAAGCCCAATTTAGTTTGTTCTCATTTGACAAGAAATCGATTCTCAAAATTTATTATCTTGTTCCTTTTGATGTTGTTGCTATAGCTGAATTGATTTAGAGACGATCTTTCTATGGATACCAGTTAAACATTATTGCACTTGACACATACACACACAAACACACAAAATTCATGATAGTGCTATTACATGTACAACAATCCTAAAACTTAACACTTTTGAAAGATCTAGTTCGTTACCCTATTTTTCATGCTAAGTTTTTGAAATACTAGAGATTTCCTAAGCTCATAGCATGATATTCCCTCTTCACTTGGTCCATAATCTGCTTCCCTTAATCACCCTTTTGTCCTACTTCAATGTTGAATAGATCTACAAGTCTAGTTGACCAATGCTAATCTTCAAAATTTGAAACATAAAGTTGAAACTCAATCCCAACTCATAGCATGGATAGTCCTACATGTCAAAATCCCCATTAAAATTTACCTCAAATTCCTTCACCCACCTTCTTATCCCTTTTGTGCTAGAGAAGAATTTATCAAGCATGCTTTTCGGTCTTCACTCATCACTGCAACTTATAGATTTAAGTATTCTACCTATTTCACTACTTTTTCTACCTAGATTTTAATCTCTTCTTGTAGGCTTGGTTATTGAAAAGTAAACTTGCATGAGTCTGTACCTTTCACAAATTCCCCACTCATGCTTCAAAACAAGAAATATTCAAATAACTTTAGGGCTTTCATTGCTTTCTTATTTTATTGTATTTAATGGTTTTCTCAATCTATCCCCCAAAATAAACGTTTTTTAAAAAATCACCTTTCAAGTTCATTTGAGGAGACAATTATAATCTTAAGCTTGGTTATTAAAAGAAGACATCATATAATTGTTTACAATTTTGGTGGTGAAATATTCTCTAGAGGTATGAAGGTAATGTTTAAGAATTTGGAAGTTATCATTTGGTATCTATGATGATATTCTCTCCATGGATCTTGTTAAGCCTAATTTTTTTTCTTATATTCCTTGAATTATAGTTGAACTCAATGTAAAGGGTTAAGAGGAATTGAGGATTCCTTGAGTCTATCTCCCAAAATGAACAATTTTTTAAAATTATCTTTAAAGTGCATTTGAGGAACTAGTAATAATCTTAAGTTCGATTATTGAAATGAGACATCTTATAAACATTTACAATTTTGTTGGAGTAATACGATCTAGACATTTGGAGATATTGTTTAAGACTTTGGAGTTATCATTTGGTATCTAATGTTGATCTTCTCTCCATGGATCTTGTTAAGCCTAATTTTTTTGCTTATATTATTTGAATTATAGTTTGTACTCAATGCAAAGGGAAAATAAGTTTAGTGGATAATAGTGAAGAGAAACAAATTTATATGCATGAAAATTAAAATAAATACATAGATACATTAGATTCATATTCCAATCAATATAAATCTTCATATGCTAATCCTAAAAGTTAAAAGATCATTCATATACAATTCTTATCTATCTACATACACACACACACACACACAGACACACACACAAACACACACACGTCTATATATATATATATATATATATATATATATATATATATATATATATATATATATATATATATATATATATATATATATATACATACACACACACACACATATATATATACATATGTGTGTGTGTGTGTGTGTGTGTACATACACACACACACATTCCCTCCCCCCCGCTCCCCCTCACATATAACCTTTCTCACTCTCATATATCACTTTTATCTATACCTTATTTTAGAATTGATGTGATGAATTGTTGTGAATCACAACAAAATTCTAAAAAAGTAAATCAAAATAAACACATAGATGCATGTATCAACCCATGTCAACCAATACACATTATCATATATTCATTCTATAATCTTGTGATATATTTATGTAATTATGATATCTTTCATATATATATTTTCTTTGTATATCATGTATACTTATAATTTTCTCCTCCTATATCTATATCACACTATATTTATATATTCTTTATGTCATTATCTCTCTTGCTATATATATGTATACATACATGCATGTACACACATATGCACATGTAAACACAAAAGTATGCATGTGTGTGTAGGAATATTTCATATTCTCTAGTTATGTCTTCTAAGTGTTATTATAGGTTAGTTTTAACTAGTGCATGTTCTTGTGACACTTTAATAATATTCTTTGATATTGCATATTGATGTGTTGCCAACATCATCCCTTACTTGAACCCATGTCTTGTTTATCAAGATATGATTGATCTATTCTCCTATTTTAAAATACCAAGTTCCTTTAAAAAATAAAAATTTCTTAACACAACTTCAAAAATTTCTTCTCTTAAGTTAGATATTTAATGTATATTCCCTTTAGTTTTGTAACTATTTGTTGTGGCTTCACAACACACGCCCCATTTTGGAAATTTAAAATGGGGACCCCCTTCTTTGTTTTCTAGAGTGAGAGACCCCATTTTCTAGCATAGGGCACCTTGGTAAAAAAAAGGGTCTCCCTTTGGGTATAGAGGTCAGTGTAAATGACCTAGTCAGTCGACTCGAAATAGAGTTTGAGTGTCGGAAAGTCAAAAAATGTGCATGTTAAACAAAATGATGCACATATGTGCACATGCACACCTCTAGAAAGTGCTTAATATGCACTCAAAAACTCCAAAGCCTCAAAAGGGCACACATGCGCACTTCCACACCTTCTAAAGGTGCACTTTGTGCACATTTGCAAGGCCTTCCACGTATAAATACAACCTTCACCCACTTATTTTGACACTTTACACCCAAGAGACCCTAGATCTTGCACCCTCGCACCCTTGCAACATCCACATCATCACACCTTAAGGCTTTATGATCTTTAAGCTTTCTAAGGTGAATCCCTAATGCGCACAAGTGCACTTGCGCATGTGTGCACCCTTATATGGTGTGCATTATGCGCAAAAAAAAAAACAAATGCATAAAGTAAAATCGCACATGTGCAATGCACACCTTGTGCAACATGCACAGATGCACCTAGTGCACAAGATACACGTGCACATTTTAGACACTATAGGTTTTTTGTCATTTTATTCTAGTTTGGTCAGTTTTTCCTCACTGCTGCATTTGGGCCTGAATTCTGACAACCCATTGTTGCAATTAGGACAGTAACCCATCACCCAAATGACATTAGTTGGAATTAGCTTCTATTGGATGGGTGTTGGACTTTTGCTATCACAAGTTGTGACAGAAAAGGTTATCATCACAATTGCAATGCCTACAGGTGTCGTAAATTGGGCTATCATTCTAGCAAACTATTCATTTTCACCATAAGCATTGCGATGGAAATTTGTCGAAGAAACTGTCTCAATTACGACATCCGTGTGACAGAAATGATATGGGTCCCACAAAAAGTCATTGGAAACCTCCATTGCAATTGCATGTGACAGGAATGTTGTGGGATCGATGACCAGCTGTTGCAATTGTGTCATTGTGTTGTATTAATTTAAAAAATTGGCAGCAAACATTGAATAGCTATGATGCAATCATAGGTTAATATTGAGCTTCACTTGGTTTCTATAATAGTTTAATATTCTCTACTAATTAGGGCCAACCACATGAAGGTGGAAGCTCATTTGGCCCCACCTCCCCCCTACCCCTAATATCTAAATTTCCCATTAACATCTAAAATCTTTAAGAAATGATCAATGTTTAAAGTACAAAAAAAGGTTCTAGACTTGCAAAAGTGACATCACTTTCCCATCTTCTGGTGCATGTCATTTTCTTGTCACATCCAAACTAAGATTCTGCCACTTTGAATCAAGAATGCACATGCAACTGCATTCTTTATGTATGGACAATAGGTGGAGCTGAAAAAATGCAGCATGATTACATTTATTTAATAGGTCTATTTTTTTTTTCAAATTATAGACCATCATCATGAACAATGTTCACGATGGTCTATAACTTAAAATACCTAATTAAAGACCTCTAATGAAAATGCAAACCTATTGCATTTTTCAGCTCTACTTGATGTCGTATGCATATGAATTGACATTGCATATTGAACTATAGCATCCTTCTACATTGCTTGAAACCAAGAGATTCATACAATTAGTTTTCATACAATCATAGGTTATTGTTGAGCTTCACTTGGTTTCAAGAATAGTTTAATATTCTCTACTAATCAAGGCCAACCACATGAAGGTGGAAGCTCATTTGTGACCCCCCCCCCGAACATCTAAATTCCTTGTTAACATATAAATTTTTTGAGAAAGGATCAATCTTTAAAGTACCTAGAATGTCCTCATCACCTCCTACTATTCTTAGGAGAAGTCCATCTTCATCGCTCACGTGAAATTCATCACATAGGTACATCTAGGAATGTCCTCATCACTTCGTGCATAAATCAAATCCAATATTAGAAAATGCCCCCTAAGAAATAATAGTTCAAGTGAAATAAACACATGAAAAATGAGAGAGAGAAAGAGGAATCTACTTACCAATAGGCATTGCCATCACATCTATGACCATGCAACTTGTTGAGTGAGTTTTATGGTTTTTCTATTGTGCCAAGATCTCTTTGTTTATATACATACACACACACACACATATACATATATAGAGATTACAAGAGCACAACAACTTGTTGAGCGAGTTTTAATGTTTTAATGTTGTGCCAAGATCTCTCTGTTTAGCAACATACAAATGGGGAATGATTAATGTCATGTTTTCTTTTCTTTTTTGTTTATAATGCATAATCCACAATCCACAAGATCTCTATAGTGATACACAGATTAGCTTCAATACCTGGCTAATTAGCAAGTAGACCAATTTAACTAGGTTATGGCATGACATGTGTTATTCCCATTTATATATGGTTGCAATGTTGGAGGCAACATTTTTTCAAAAGTGGCAATAGGTTTTGTATCATTGGCCTAATTTCGCTGAAGTAACAAAGTGGTTTTTAGGGTGGAAAGGACTATTTCACCCTGAGCTTCTTACTAATGAGAGGATAAGAAGTTAGCTAAATGTAGCCCTTGGAATGATAAATCAAGCTATAGAGGGTACAACTGTGGAACACCATGGGGCTAGAGAGAATGTAAGCTATCTTAGGGTAACAGAGCAACACCAATTTGAGGCACTTCAACAAAAACATGTAGTAGCAACATATGCTCAACAACAAGCCTCAACTTCCATGGGCAGTGGGATTCACTTGAATAATTCCATGGGTGCACCTCAGTTGAGTTAGAAGGAAGTGATTGTAATATATGCACAAGAACATGATATCCAATTTTTCCCTATAGTGAGAAGCACACATGATGGTCTTCAAGTTTATGACTTCAGAACTCTCGGTATCTATCTATATTCTGTAAATCAACAAGTGTTTGCATAATCTAGAGATAAATGGGTGATTGCATCATTGGAGCAACTAGTTGAGATGCATTGTAATCTAACTAGAGGAAATCATTGATAAACCAAACATATAATGAAGAAGAAACTTGAAAACCTGAATGCTAAAATGAAAGCTATTGAGGATCAAACACCTATGCCAGAGTTACAACATAATGTGAAGTTGATTTTAGATATAAAATAAGGAAAAAATAAAACACGGCATAAATCATTTCCAATTTTATGTTCACAACTCAAATGATCTCCCATGGCCTGAGCTAAAACCCTCATTACTACATCCAAAATTAAGGAATAGAATATGATTATGTCCCCAATAGAGAATTGAAATGCAATTTTTTTAGATTTCACTTAGCACTATGTTGATAAATTCAAGAAATTCTACTACCATGAAAATTAGCTTATATTGATTCCAAAGCTTAGGCCCTAACAAAAGTCAAAAGGTAAATTGTTGTCAAAGAATGTGCTAAAAGAAAGCACGAGTACATATTTAGAATGAACATAGATATTGGAAACAATGAATAAACATATAATCCTCTTATACATAATTAGAATTATGTCAGAGATGAACTCAAGAAATTGAGTAATATAGGAGGTGCTCAGCCAGATATTCTAGCCATCTTGGGTGATTTGGTGAGAGACTTCTACAAGGGAATGAGCCTCATGAGTTGACATATAATATCTTAAAATAGTTAAGTGCTACCTAACTATGTCCAAGGCATCTGCACACTAGAGGCATACTTTGTCTACTAGGTTGCCTACATACTTGTATCCATGGGATCAAGACCCTTGAACTACCCACTCTATCAAATATGTAGTTTTGGTTTCTAATTGTTTTGATGTAGCTATATTCCTATAACCATTGGTGAGATTTACTCACCTAATACAACTCTTTTCCATCATACACCCACTCGAAAAAATTAGGTAGTTTCCTATAATTACAATATTGTAATACCCTTGCGTAACGTTTGTGTTGTAGTTTATAGTTTATTTAAGGTTAACCTATATACGTCCTAACTCACTCCTTATATAGTTCAAGTGAAATAAACACATAAAAAATAAGAAACAAAAAGAGGAATCTACTTACCAATAGGTGTTTCCATTGCATCTATGGCCATGCTACCTTTTGAGTGAGTTTTATTATTTTTTCATTGTGCCAAGATCTCTATGTTTATATACATGCATACATACATACATACATACATACATACATATACACATATACACATATACATACATATACATATGCATATATGTATATACATACATACATACATACATATATAGAGATCACAAGGGCACAACAACAAGACGTAGAGATCACAAGGGCACAACAACAAGACGTAGAGATCACAAGGGCATGACAATGAAATGCAGCGATCACAAGGGCACAACAACAAAATCCTAGATCTCCATTGATCTCCACAATCCACAAGATCTCTATATATATACATGCATGCATATATATATACATACACACACACACACACACACACACACACACACACACACACACACACACACACACACACATATATATATATATATATGTATGCATGTATGTATGTATGTATATATATATATATATGCATGTATGTATGTATGTATATGTATATATATATATATATACATATATATATATATATGTATGTATATATATATACATATACATACATACATGCATGCACACACACACACACACACACACACACACACACACACACACACACACACACACACACATATATACACACACACACACACACATATGTATACATACATACATACATACATACATTTGCATATGCAATTTTATCACCTTGGATAACTGTATTTGATCTTGCTAGTTGGGAACAATTGATTGTTCATTTTATTGTACCTAATCTGATGACAATTCTATAGGAATTTGTAATCAACCCAACTAATCAGCAACTAGACCAATATAACTAGGTTATGGTTTGTTTCTTTCTAAAAATATCTGCTTGATATGTTTTTCTAAAATTTCTTGCCCATTTTTCCTAGTCTGCATTATTTTTGTGCAGGATCTTGAGCTAAGTCAGTTAGCATGGGTTGAGTGAGTTTTAATGTTTTAGATTATGATAAAAGCAAGTTTTGAAG
This sequence comes from Cupressus sempervirens, assembly GCA_028749045.1. Lineage (NCBI taxonomy): Eukaryota > Viridiplantae > Streptophyta > Pinopsida > Cupressales > Cupressaceae > Cupressus > Cupressus sempervirens. Next base: position 403,933,245 of record CM053785.1, read on the forward strand.
GGGCCTTGAAACCCTTAAATATCAAGAGAAAATATAAAGCAATAATAACCACTAAGAAAAATAGTCCTAAAACCTACTAAAAAATAACATCAAAATCATGTTTTACAGCGATCTGAAACCACTAACATAGTCCAATAAAAGTACCTAAGTTTTACAAGGACTTGGAACCTCAAATATAGTTTAGACCAAAAACCAATAAACAAGACCGAAAACAAGAACCATTTACTACAACTAGAAAATAGGACCAGAACAGGAACAAAACTGAAGAACAAGACCCAATGCTACTATTGCAACTTCATAATCATCTTGACAACCTCCTTACCAATCACAACAGTATCCTATATGGAGTCAGTAGCCGAAGCAGCAGTAATTTTTAGGGCTTTCTTCCTCGAGCTCTACCTTGTTCTCTTGCTTAGACCCTTGGAAGATATAATTTCTTCATTAGCTCTTTTGCCAAGTCTTGCATTGGTAGCACAGATACTAGATGTAACATGTTCCATCTTTGTTCCACTTTCCTTGATAAGAATTCTAAGATTTTGCTCATAGTCTTTAAGTTTATTTGGGATATCTCCCATTTGCACCTCCAATTGGTTGATTTTGGCACAGTTAGTATCCTGGTTGTGTTGTAGAGTTTCCACTTTCTTCTTCAACCCCATCAATTCATTATAAATCTATGAATCAAATTGTAGAATGGAGTCAGATTTGAGCTTGGTAGAATGTAGGAAGGAAATCTTGGTTTCCCTCTGTGGAGAGTCACTGGTGTCTTCTGCAATCTCATGAGGAGGGGAACCAACCTTGTTGATATGTTCCTCCCTTTCCATCTGTTCCTCCTCCCTACTCTCAATAGGGTCCTCATTCTGAACAAGGTCCTCCTTATCTTGTCCCCCAATCTCTATAGCAAGTGAAGTAGGCTTAACCATATGATCCTCCTCTCTCATGTCAATAAGATTCTCAACTAATTTTTCTTTGTCTTTATCACCTCCACCAAAAACAGTCTGATTGCCCTCATTATTAGAGTTACTCTATTTTGAGTTTCCTTCACTTATGTCTTCCTCATTCCCTTTCTCATTTTTTTCTTTGGTCTCTGGATACCCTTCCAAATTGGAACTAAAATCCCCAACATCTATACCTTCCTCTTCCTCAGGGATATCATTCTCAAAGCTTTCAGTATTCTTAGACTTAGAATCCTCTTCCACAATTTGTTTTTGAGAATTAGAGGGTTTAAGTTTAAGAACCTTCTCTTTTCCTTTTACATTGTCCTCCTTCTTACTCTTTTTAGAGTGAGAACCCTTATGTTTGTTAATAGAAGGAGTGGAGGCTATGGATTTATTTTTACAGTAACCCTCTATGAGAAGTATCAGACCTTCATGCAAAATAGGACGAGACTCCTTCTTCCAATGAGCATTCAAACTTTGAAGCAAAGAAAACCACAGATAGAAAGGGAAAGAAAGTCTATCCTTATGCCTAAAATGGTTGAGAAAAACAAAATGAAATTTATGTACTCTTTTATTTCTACCATTGAGGATGAAATACTCACAGATACAACATAGCACATCCCACCGAATTCCTTTTATCTATTCCACATCAAAGAAATCTCCATTCTTTTCCAGTTGTTTCTCCTCAACATCTGTCTTCATAAATTTTTTGTAGGCAACATTAGAGATACTGGTTTGTTTGGTGAACTTAATACCAACCATGAGGAGCCCCTTGATCTCAGCTATGAAGTCCTCCATTAATTTCATAGTGACTCCATGAAGAGTGACCCTATCATCAGACCAATTTTTAAAAAAAGGTAGTCATGACATGAGGTTTAAAACCATGCAATCACTCCAAGTAACTAATCACCTTCCCTTTCTATAAAATCTTCCAAACATCATTCCAAGAATTCCAATCATCACACTTATTAGGTTCTTGCTTCTGCGATTCACCCCCCATTTGCAGATAATAGAAAGAGCCTAAAACTAGAAACAACCAAATGCAGAGAGAAAATAGGTTAAAATGAAACTAGGTTTTTGTCACTTCAAATGGAGCTTGCTTTTTTGATGATACATGTAGAGGCCACATTACATTCACATGAATGTACTTCCTTAGGGAAGGTAATCTGATAGCTATAAGGCCACTCCATAAAATCATTAAATTTCTAATCCTGGCAAATCTTTCCCACTTTTGAATGAATGGCATCATAATTAGTAATAGCTTTTAGATCAATTTGCTTATTTAATTCATCAAGCCCCCTCACCTTATACACCGTCTAAACAACATGGTTGTCTATCCAATCAGAAACCCCATTGGCCTCTCGATATGTATGGGATATGACCACCTTTTCAAATTTATGAATTATGGATTTTATCTCCTTAATTGCAGCCTCTATTGACCATGAAATTGAGTTTTTATTATTTAGAGTGTTAATAATATTCAATGAGTCACCTTCCAACCATAATTTAGGATACCCCAAATCAACAACCAATTTCATAGTATAGAGGGTAGCTGTAGCTTCAACAATATGGCTATTAGAATGACCTATGGGAACTACGATAGCATCTATAACATTTCCCACATGATCTCTCAAGACACCTCCACATCCTACTCTTCCCAGATTTTCCTTAGTAGCTCCATCAAAGTTCCCTTTAATCCATCCATTAGGAGGAATGTTCCATTTTATGATCGATCTTGGATTATTAGTTTTCAAGTTAGAACCTTCAAATCGCAATGGATTATCAATTTGAAAGGTTGGATCAATTTTCCTCTGAGTTTTAAAATTCTCCTTAATGGCTCTAATAATATTTTGACCAAGCACCCATCTTGGTAATTCTTTATTTCTAAATATTCTATTATTTCTTTCTTTCCAGATGCCCCACCAGAGATGAGGAAGAGTTAATTTCCAAAGAAATTGAACATCAGGATCCTTAGAAGGGCATTTCCAACTTTTAAAAGAGAATTCAACATTGTTTTGATGGACCCAGGTCATACCCCAAAAATTAAGAATCTCAGTCCAAACTTGCTGGGTATAAGAGCAATTCAAAAAAAAATTATCTTTATCTTCAAATCCATTTTTGCATAAAGTAAACCTATTAACCTCATTAATACCTCTTTTTTGCAAATTGTCCAGGGTCAGAATTTTATTTTGAAGCAGAATCCAATAGAAGATATTAATTTTGGGAATGAGACCCTTAATCCAAGCATAAGACCAAAAAGGTTGGTTACCCTTTTCCTTAGAGATGAAGATAGTGGAGACTTTAAATTGGCCACTAGGATCGACATGCCAAATAATCTCATCCTCAAGAGAAGGATAAAGAGAGACATCATTGAGAGATAATTGGATGTTATTGAAACCTTGATCAATGTCAGTCAAATTCACCTAGGAATCATTTTGCCAATAATGACTAACTAATATGCCATATCTCTGCTTGCATAAGTCAACTTGAGCCTTGTATTGAAAATCTTCAATCAAGGGATGATCCTTTAAACAAACATCTTCCCAAAATCTCACCTTAATCCCATTTCCAATTTTCTAGGAACACCCTTTTCCAAGAGTTTTCTTAGTCCCCTGAACAGCTCCCCATATGGAAGAAGTATGAATAACATCAGGAGAAGAGAGGAAATTAGGAAGAGATTTAGCATTGAAGAGGTACTTATGTTTCCATATGGTGCTCCACTCTTTGTTATCATGGTAGACACTCCATCCTTGTTTGGCTAAGAGAGATTTATTCATACTTCTAATTTTCCTAATTCCCAATTCCCCTTCACTGATAAATTTGCAAACTTGATCCCAAGAAATTAAAGGCATTCTCTTTTTTACCTCAATGCCAATCCATAAAAAATTCCTTTGAATTTTATCAATAGACTTAGCAAATTTTATTGGAATTCTAAAAAGACTTAAAGCATAAGTTAGTATGCTTTGAAGACAAGCTTTGAGGAGAATAAATTTACCTGCTTGACTTAATAGATTCCCTTTCCATCCCACCAGCTTCTTGCTAAATTTATTTATAAGATCTTCCCAAAAGGAATCAGGGACCTTCAAGCCTAGAAGAAGACCCAAATAAGTTGAAGGGAAAGATCCTATAGAACATCCAAGGATATTAGCAAATTTATTTTGTCTAGGGATAGGGGTGTTGATAAAGAACACAAAACTTTTATTCTAGTTAACCAATTGGCCTGAGGCAAAAGAATATAAATTAATAGCTTGCTTCAAACTTTTGGCTTCCTTAACTTCAGACTTTCCCATGAAGATGGTATCATCAAAAAATTGACCATGAGAACAAATGAGAGGATGAGAAGAAGGTTGCAAGCCCTTAATAATTCTTCTTTGGACCAAGTCCCCAATTTATCTCCCTAAACAATCAACCATAATAACAAAAAGGATGGGGGATAAAGGATCACCTTTTCTCAATCCTCGAGAAGGATTAAAAAAATGAGAAGAGCTTCCATTAACCAGAATAGCAATGGAAGAGGTTGAAATCAACTAATGAATAAGACCAACAACCTTATGGTCAAAGCCAAAAGCATGTAAAATGTTTGAGAGGAAAGTCTAATCAACTCTGTCATAGGCCTTAGCAATGTCTACTTTCATAATGAATCCCTGATTATTAGAACATGACAAGGAATGAATATTCTCATGAGTAGAGATGACAGAGTTAAGGATTTGTCTACTTGGGATGAAGCCATTTTGTTGATCAGCAATGATCAAAGGAATCACAAGGAGTAATTTGGAAGTGAGAACTTTGGATATAATTTTATAGAAAGAATTACAAAGGCTGATCGGTCTAAACTGATTAGGAGAGTCAGCTCCAATTTTCTTAGGAATCAGGCATAGAAAGGTGGAATTGACTTCCTTAAGCATCTGTTTAGTTCCATAGAATTCCTTCACAACATCAAAAACATCTTTTCCAGCAAGTTTCCAAAGTCTTTGGAAGAAAAACATGGGAAAGCCATAAGGACTAGGTGCTTTATCTCCTCCTAGAGAACAAATAGCTTTGAAAATTTCACCATCCTTAGGAATTGAGCTTAACACTTTATTCTGTTCCTTCAAAACCAGTGGAGGAATCACTCTAAGGAAATTAGCCTGATGATCCAAATTAATGTTGGGATCAGTAGTCATTAGAGTAGAGAAAAAAGTCACCATTTCTTTCGTGATGTCCTTATACTTAGCAATCTTCAAGTCTCCCTTTTTTAGATGTGAAATGTGAGTTTTGGCTCTATGCTTTAAAGTGGAAAGATGGAAAAATTTGGTATTTTTATCTCCTTTACTCAACCATAACAATCTTGATCTTTGTCTCTAGTAGATTTCTTCTTTAGTAATGATGTCATGATATTGGGCCAACTTTTCATTTTCTTCTATAAGAAGGTCAGGAGTATATCCTTCCTTCTAAATTTTATCCTGGGTTTTTTGAATAGCCTCCTTCATAGCCAATTTGTTCTCAAAAATATACCCAAAGCAATTTTTATTCCAAATTTTGACTTCCCTTTTGACATTTTTAAGCTTAGAAGAAACTCTAAAGAGAGTTGTACCTTCAATATCAATACTTCACCATTCTTCCATTTTACTTTCAAACTGTGGGTGCTGCATCCACATCTTCTCAAATCTAAAAGGAAAATTCTTCTTAAAAATAATCTTTGTAGTAGTGAAAATGAGAGGAAAATGATCTGAGCCAATTTTTTGGCAAGCTTCTAACTTACAGATAAAATCTTTTGTCCAATCAGGAGAGATAAGAGCATGATCTAGCCTTGCCTGAATACACTCATTACCAACTCTCTTGTTACTCCAACTAAACTGAATTCCATGGAGATCCATATCCATTAAACATTCTTTTTTTATAAACTCCATTAAGTCCAATCTCCCTTCCAACTGTGTAGCATTACCTCCCATTTTCTCATGATCATAGAGAGGAACATTGAAGTCTCCCATTATAATCCATTGTCCAGAATAATCCTTACTTTTAAAATTGAAAATAGAATCCTAGACCATTTTCCTTAGGTGCTTAATGTTGGGAGCATATATATTCACTATATACCAACCCTCCTTTTGGTCAACACTAGTAATTTTGGCTATCATAAGATATTTACTAGCAATCAGAATTGTTCCAGAATAACAATTCTTCTTCCATAACATCAAAGTTCCCCCAGATGCACCTTCTGAAATACTGGCATTTATAGAATAATTTTTAAAAGCTTTTATTTGTTCCACTTTCTCTTTATTCATCTTAGTTTCTTGTAGTAGGAGAAAATTAGGCTTTTTTTCTCTAACAAAATTCCTAACAACGTCAAGTTTATGAAATCTATTTAGTCCCTTAATATTCCAAGTAATGATTTTCATTTCTATCTTTTGGGGGTAAAATCTAAAATAGCTGCTTGTCTACCATCAATAATATTTTGCATACTTTCTAACTCTCTAGTTTTCTTAGAAGTTCTTCTTCCAGGTTTGTCTAGGGAACCAGCATCTAGTTTCACCTTGGAATGCTGATATGCTCTTTTTCAAGATTTTTCCAGAGTAGAAGCAAGAGGTTTCACTTTGGTTTGTTGTTCTATTTTACTACTTCTAGTCTCTACCCCCTTAGTGTTGCTCCTTTTTTCAGCCCTTTTTCTTTGATTTGGTTTATGATTTGAGTTTTCTCCATTTTCTTTCACAACTTCTAGGAGAGGAGGCTCATTTGTAGGAGAATCATTATCATCCTGAGAATTTAAAAGGTTAAAGACCTGAATCTCCCTGGACTGAATATTATGAAAATCTCCCTCCTCTAATTGATTTCTAGATTCAGACAAGATTTCACTTCCTCAAGCATGATCTTATCATCTAAATCTCCTCATCGATCTTCCATCCTTTGATAAATAACAATTTGTTTTGATAAATCTACCAGATCATCTATTCTTTGTTCAGGCATTATGGTTTCTAATTGCAAACCATTCCCTTCTTTTTCAAAGTTCACTTTCACAGTATCAGACACAAAAATAATTCCTTTCTCATGAAGATTCTCAATAACTTTATTGACATCTGCATGTGGAGCTTTTGAATCTACATTCTTCTTCTACTCTTTGAGATGAGCTTCTTTAGGTTTCCACACTTTCTTTTGCTGAACCTTAGCCTTTTTCACTTCCTTTTCGCTGCTAGGGTATTTTTTACTTTTGGAGGAACAATTTTTAACCAGATGACCCTATTTCTTACATGCATAGCAAGAGTTTGGAAGATCTTCAAAAATAATTTGTTGAGTTTTTTTACCAAGCTTAGAAATTAATTCCACCTTTTATAGAAGATGGTTTAGATCTGCCACTTTAACATAAAGTTTAGCACTTTGGAGTTTGGTTCTAGTAGTCGTAGCATTATCCAATGCCACCAATTCACCAAAAGAATTGGCAATACCTTTAAAAATGTCCTCATGCCAAAATTCTAAAGGGAGTCCAAGGAGTCTAGCCTAAAACAGGGTAGTTAAGAAAAAAGAATCTGATAAATCCATTTTAGGCTCCCATTTTTTAAGAGTGAGAGAACATTTTCCAAAAGAACATAGTCCTCCACAAAGAACTAGATTCATGTCTTCCTTATAGTTGAAAATAAATGAGAAGAAACCATTTGACATGGGTGCAATATCAACCTCTCCCTGAATAACCCATTTCTGTTTAACCATTTTTCTTAGAGAATCTAAATCCAGTCTTGCTCCTAGAAATTTACCCACTAGGGTGAAATCCATGGAAGATACAAAAAATCAACTAAAGGATTTGGGATAAAAACTTGAAACTCACCTTTCTCCTAGCAAGACTTAGTAGTCATCGACAAGAAAAATGATTTACTAGTAGGTTTCTTGCCAAATAGGGAAGACCAAGTCCTTTGTTCTGAGAACCCTACCTTTAGCCCTCCTCAGGAATTTACCTTATTAGATTCAACATTATCTTTCTCCTTCTCAAGATCCTCCCCCGACGCATGAAAAGCAGAAAGGGAATCCAAGGGAGGGTCATGGACCCCACAACTTGTGTTTGATACACACAAAGACTTTCCATTGTCCACATCGGCCAAAGATTATGTCCCATCATTCTTTCCAAATCCCCCTATAGTTCCTTGAGGGTCTTTACCTCCTGCCAGATTCTCCCCAACCAGTTTCCCACCTTCCTATGAACTAGCTAATTCAAAAACTAAGAGAGCGCCCATTTCTTCTAGGCTACCGATGACATCCTAAGTGAGTTTTAATGTTTTATTATTTGGATTCTGGAGTATGGGCTTTGTTTTATCATTGGCTTTGTTCAATTCATGATTTTAATGAAGTAACAAAGTGGTTTTTAGGGTGGAAATGACTATATATTGAAGAGGAAACTTGAAAAATTAAATATTGAAATGTTGAAATGAAAGCTATTGAGGATCAAACACCTATGGAAAAGTTACAACACAATGTGAAGTTGATTTTAGATTAAAAAAGAAGAAGAGAAAACATGACATAAATCATTTCGCATTTGTTTTGATTGTGGAGAGATGTGTGCGAAAGAGGGTGGACATTTCTAATCGTGAGTGGAGAGCTCCGAACGAGGGTGGAGAGTTCCAAATGAGGGTGGAGAGCTCAAAATGTTGGTGGAGATTTAATTGCCATGCCCTTGTGATCATTGTATTTCATTACCATGGCCTTATGATCTCTACATTTCGTTGCCTTTCCCTTAGTGGAGATCAATGAAGATCTAGGATTTTATTATCTTGCCCTTGTGATCTTTGCATTTCATTGTCATGCCCTTGTGATCTTTGTGCCCTTGCTCTACGATTTCATTTCAATTTCGTGTCCTTGTGATCTATGTGCCCTTTGCAACACTACAACATTTGGGGTCAAATTGTGATGACAATTTGTGATGGTGGTGTAATTTGTGATTTTTAGGCCCAAATGTAGTAGTGCTTGCTCTACGATTTTCTTCAAGGGGAGAAGAAGTACCTATGTAAATGTTCTTTTCTTTTCCTTCTTAACATGTATCTCTTTATATTTCCTCCAGAAGGTAATTAGAGAAGCTTCTCTTTATGTATATGTATGTATATATACATACATACACATATATGTGTGTATGTATGTATATATACACATATATATAAATATACATATGTATATATGTATATATATGTATATATGTATATACATACATACAAACATATATATACATAGATCACAAAGGCACTACAATGAGATACAAAGATACATACATACATACATACATCTGCATATGCAATTTTATCACCTTGGAAAACTATATTTGATCTTTACTCAATCACCAAGAGAAAATATAATTTGTAAGTACACATTTTTGCATACTTTGTTTGGTATGAATAGTTTCAATTGAATTCGTCTAAGGAGAGTGAGACTACTCATTATGATAATGGCTCCATGTATTGGGTCTTTAGATGAGAGAGCCTTATAGAAGATTAGATATTGTTTATGGATATGGGAATTTTTTTGTGTGAACGGTTGATTAGGCAAGTTGCGAAAAATTAGGGTGTCAGTTGCAAGTAGTTTCATTAATTAGATGAGGGAATCAACTTTGAAAGCGGGATGATCAAATTGGCATGTCTATCCTTATGATGGATGTCTCTATCTCATAATAGAAAATTACCTTAAACAACACATGAAAAATTACTAAATATATGGAAAATAAGAAGAACATTCACTTATAATATTTTTGAAGCACAAAAATATAATAAAAATATAATTTGGTGGAGAAAGCCATGAGCTATGTGGCTCCACATTGTGGCTATTCCACTGTCTAGTAGTGGAAACTCTTCACATTAAATATGAAAATCTTGAAATTTAAAAAGACAACTATTAGAGATCTATATTTTTTTTTATAGTGATAGCAAAAATATACATTCTAATTTTAAGAAAAATAATAGTCTTAAATGTATATGATTAAATAATATAAACAAGAGTACTAATTGTAGCTGTATAATTCTAATATTACTGATTATGTTAAACAAAATGTTCAATAAAACAAGTATGAAGTAACATAAATGGATGATTAGCTCGATCCTATTATGACTTAATGTGAATGCATCCGATCATTACTTGAATGATACTATGCACAATATCTTTACTAAATCACCAAGAGATAATATAATTTGTAAGTATAGATTTCTGCATACTTAGTTTGGTATGAATAAATTTGGTTGAATGCAAGGATAATTTCTTGTGTGAATCCAAGACATGAATGATTGATTTAATTTAGCACAAGTAATATGCAATTGTGTATGTATGCATGTAAAGCAGTTCACATAGTGAACTGATTTACATACACACATGCACATATGCATACAATCAAGATAATTAGTTATCCTTGAATTTGACCAAAGCTATTATATATGAACAAAAGATAAATGTTTAGAAAGAAAAGAAAATAACATTTATGTAGGTACCTCTTCTCCCCTTGAAGTAAATCACAGAGCAAGGGCACAAAGATCACAATGGAATGGAAACAAAATCCTAGATCTCCACTGATCTCCACTAATGTTCACAACTCTCCACCCTCGTTCAGAGCTCTCCACCCTCTTTCATGCACAACTCTCCACAATCAATCAAAACAAATGGGAAATGATTAATGTGATGTTTTCTTTCCACTTTTGTCTATAATCCATATTCCATAATCCATAATCCACAAGATCTCTCTCTATACATACATACATACATACATACATATATTCATACATACATACATATACATACATATATACATACATACATATATACATGCACACACACACACACACACACACACACACACACACACACACACACACACACACACACACACACACACACACACAGATACATGAAAACAATAATGCACTTTCTAAGAGTTTACAATTGTTCAACAAAATTAATGTTTTACAAGAAAATGCATCTAAAGAACTATTATCTTAGAAGTAAGACCATGGCATTGAAATAGTACAAAAAGTTCTTGACATGAGAGATCATGAGGTAAAACAAAATATGCTTCAACAAGTTTATCAATATATCTCCATTCACACAGTCTGATTTTTATATCGGATTATTTTATTCATAACTATTTTTTTCAACATCTTCCTAAAAAACCCTTTCAAAAAGTTCCTTCAAATTAGTCCTTATAAAACATATCCAAATTTGAGATTACTATAATAAATAAATTACAAGTTATGGTCTCTGTACCAAGTCTCATTTTCACTGTCATAAACTAGAAACAAAACTTGTAACCCTACCTATAAAATCCAATAACTTTCTCAAGACAAATCCAAATGATTTCAAACAAACTTTATAGTAACCCTCTATACTGTTGGAATATTCAAATATGGAAAGAGTACTTATGAGGGGGGTGGTGAATCATAAGTATCAAACTTTAGCTAATAAAATTTTAACTGAAAGTAAATTTGATGCATATCAAATAAACATGTAACAAAACACATGCATCAATAACTCACAACACAGGAATTTTGGTAACCCAGAAACCCTCCAGGAATAAGAAGGTAAAACTGGGGTAGGGATGATACCCACAAAAATTACTACATCAATATTGTTCAACCACTTTTGATGGTTTGCCTTGTTAAAGGCCTGCCCTGTTAAAGGCTTTACATTGTGTTAATAGTGACCTGGTTAGAGGATTTGCAAACACTTAACATGAAGTGTCACCTAGTTAAAGGATTTTAATCACCTAATCAAAAGGTTCTTACAAAATAGCTGTAAAGCTAACCTATCACCATAGGATTTTTATTCTAATACAATTGCTAGAGATTATTAGATGCAATAAACCTGATAAATTACAATCCTTGATTGCTGAATGCAGGCTCCTTTTCTGCCTTCTCCTGATCTTGATCCTTTGTGATCTGATAACTCTTGCTTCTGAAAATAGATTTGCACCCTTGTATGTCCTTCAATATGTCTCATCTCTCACTATTACAGTGAAATTTTGTCTTCCTTATTAAGACTCCAAAGACTTAGGTTTTTTTTTGGATCTACGATTCATATTGAATCTCAATTTCCCACTCAATACTTATCTTTTGCTGATTAGTTGCATGCCTTTTGCATTTTTCTTATTGGTCGCATGCAAATTGCATAGGAAAATTAAAAGATTCGATCTTATCATTCAATCCTTCGAGATTTACCTTCTGTCGGCTGCAAAAACCATTTGTATCATAATTTGTGCAATTCCAAAATTTTATGCTATTCTACTGAGTTACTCGGCTCCTAAAGTATTTTTGACACTTGGCACATACTGCTTTCTAGATAGCTCGGCACTTGAACAAAAACTGTATCACTCGGCACATGTTGCGTTCAGCACTTATTATCACTCGGCACCTGTTGTCACTCGGCACTTGTTATATCACTCGGCACATGTTGCACTCGGCACTTATTATCACTCGGCACTTGTTGTCACTTGGCACTTGTTATCACTTGGCACTTGTTCTTGATCTTGGTTAAGTGTATTGACACTCAGTTGTCAAATTTATTCTTTAAGCTAACAATCTCCCCCTTTGACATGAGTGGAAAAAACACTTAATTAAGATCCATGTGACTCAGTAATTTATCCTTTATTCAAACTTTGCTCCCAAAATTTGCTATCTCCCCCAAAATTTGCTATCTCTGCTATCTCCCCCTATTATTATACTTATCATTTCATTCCTGTACTATCTCCCCCTTTTTGACACTTATATCAATGGTCTTTACAGTGAAATGCCATACTTGGCCAAAAATGAGCTATTTACTTCAAGGTGTACCTTCAGATTTGCATCCCAATTTGCTAATGCAACATCCAATGTCTTATGCTGGATGACAATCTTTGCTGCTAGGTGTACAAGTCCATTAGATGAAGAAAGGTTGGGATCTTTCCTGAGGACTGTCTCTGCATTTATCTTCTCCTTGTGAAGTAACTCCAAATGAGGAGTAATTGATGATTGAATTTGTACCAATTTGGCTTTTTTGGTTGCCTCCTCTGCTGCTAAAACAACTAGCTCTCTTTGTGTGTGAAGCGATTGGACAAAATGCTTCTCACTCTGAGCTGGATCTATGGGGAGTTGCATGCTAGAAGTTTTTAGATTGTTTTCCAATCTCAGTATTTTTTGGCTAGTGTCTTGTGTGAATGTGGAAAAATCACACAACTTGTTGTACAGGGAAAAAATGTTTCCTAGTACAATTTTAACTGTTATAACTTTCTTTGCCAGTTCTTCTTGTGACAGTGCTATATCACTGGATATTTTACTATTTACTTTACCTTAGAACTTCTTTTTTGACCATTCAAGCAATCTGGCATTTGTTTCCTGGTCTTCATTAGTCACCTGGTCAACTATATCAAATAGTTGTTCCATGATTGGTCTTGACTCATCTGGAGATTGTAAGCAAAAAGCTTCTATGAATATGTCTTTAATTTCATTTAATGTAAGCTTATGCTTGTATTCCTTTCTTAGTGCTTCTTGTCTCCTTCTTTTGTCTAATGCACTATGAACTTCATTAATCTTTTCTTCAGTAAGAGTGCTAGATTCATAATATGGGATCTTTATTTCTTCATCAAGCTCAGGAACTCCATAGTGAAGTCTCCTGACTGCCTTTGATGAGCTCAAGCCTGGTGTCCTGATTTGCAACTATAGTCCATCTGTTCTCGGCTGCTGAAGAGTTTGTGTAGGAGTACCATATTTTGGTAATGCAACCAATGTTTGTATTGCAGTCTCCTCCTTTTTCTGTGTCTCTTTTTCTTCAACTTGAATATCCCTTTTATGAATGCTAGGTGGGGTTGAACTTGTTGATTGTTCAGATGTTTCTTTTATTTCCCCTGCTACTGTACTCGGCACTTGGAGTGTATCAGTGATTATACTTGGTGGAGGTGGTGGTGGAAGGAATAGAATACCAGTGCTTTGTGTGGTCAAAGGTGGCACTTGTGCTTTTACCTTGACTTCTGGATTCTGTAATTCATCAACACTGACCAATATAGGATTTGAACTTAATTTTGCTACAAGTGATGATTAGTCAAGGATTTCCAAATCCTCTGCAGTTAATAGATTGATGTTTAGATTTGAAGTATCTATAACATCCTTTATTTTTATGATATCTGCAAGTGTGATAGTGGCATGAGGAGGACTAGGAGGAGATGCCTGTATGTCTTGCATACTTTGATCTTGTGGCTCAACTGTATCTTTATCTTCGTCTTTCTCCTCATTGTGTTCCTCTTCTTCCTTTTCTTCTTTACTCTCCTTCTCCACTAGTTTCTTCTCTTTTGTTTCTGATGCTTTCTTTTCCTTTGTCTTGGCAGTTGCTTCTGCCTTATATTGTTCATTATATACATCTTCAATTTTCTTGTAAACTATTTTCCACAATCTTGTGGATTTGGTAACTACCTCTTCAATTTTATTCTGCAATAAACTAAATGCTCTATACTTGGGAGTGAATCTGTTATTATGCCTTTTTACGGAATTTATTATTTGATCTTTAGTCAGATTAGGCAACAATCTTGCTAATGTAGACTCCCTTATTTCTTTTTCCATTTGTAAACAAAAATGCCATTTATCCTCTACAATTTTATACAATTCTCTCAGCATAGATTCATCTAATTCTAGAGGTGTGTGCTTATACTCAGCCATCATAGCATACACAGATTCCTCTAGTTTATTTTGCTCTTCTTTGGTGAGCTTAGAAAAATTTAGGTTCTTTAGACCTTTTAAATCATTATTTCTAATTTTTGAACATAATTTATCAACAGCAGTCTGAGGTTTGTGTCTTACCACTTGAAATTGACTGTTGTCCTTTGACTCTGTTTTCTCCTCATCTGTTTCAGGTTGGGGAATAAACTTCCTTTTTTTTGTCTCAGCAGCAGTCTTCTTTGAGTCTTTCTTCCTTCCTTTTGCCTCTTCTTGGGCTTTTTGTGTTGTAGTCCTTGTGGTAGGTCTCTTTGATGCAGGGGCAGCCACTTTCCTTCCTTTGGATTTAGTAGCAGAGGGAGTTGTGGTCTTTCTCTTAACTGGTGCTTCCTTGGCTTCTTCTACCTCAACACTTTCCTCTTTGTCTTCTCCTCACCCTTGAGTCTGACTTTGAAGTTTATCTCCTTCTTCTTCAATGTCTTCTCCTTCTTCTTCTACTGTTCCTTCTTCTTCTTCCACACCAAAATTTCTTTTGATTTGTCTCACCATTTTCTCTTTCTTCTTTACTGATGAAGCAGTCTTCAAATCTGTTATTACCTTTGATTTGACAACATCATAGGTTCCAAAAATTTGTGCATTTTTATCATCTTTTTCTGCAAGTAGAGCTGTTATTGCTGCAGAGGCTTGATCAACATCAAGTTCATAACCTAGTGGCCTAAACCATCTTATTCTAGGTATAACTTCTTGTATGTAAGTATAATCTATATCTACAAGAAAACAAATGTCTTTTTCATATTTTTCAGTTAGTGAGACTGGAATTCTCATTCTTTGTTTCATGGACTTTTTGAAGTCCTCAAAATAACCTGTCATTTGGGCATCAAAATTTTCACCCATTTGTTCAATGTATCCATTAATTTGTTCAACAATTGTTTTATCTGGATTCCATTTACTTTCCCTATAGAAGAAAATTCTTTCATCAGATAGAAGAACATACACATCAAAACTGATCCAAATTTGCATTGAGCTCCCTTGCTTTTCCTTATAGCTCCCAGATTTTCATTAATTTGTTGAAACATGAGCTCTGCCAGATCATAAGTGTGATCTCTTTTGATTATCTTGTATGCAACATCAACTGCTATACAAGGTACATTGTTCAACCTGCTTGATTGATAGAATTTGTGTGAAATAATTCTCACAGCAAAATCTAGTAGGGGATCTATGACTGTGTCGATAGTCATTCCTCTATTGTTCCATTTGGAACCTGTATTTTTCTCTATTATTTCCCTTTTGTCACTTTGCAGGGTCTTTGGCCGATCTAGGGTTGGAATACCAGTAACCCTATGAATAGTTTTCTTGGTAAATTTTACTGGCCCTGACTCTAACCAAAAAGCTCCGTCATGTATTCGGCTCAAAATTATTTGTACCCATTCTGTTTTGAAAATAGTCAGAAATGCTAGGGTTTTGGTCAATCCTTTTCTTTCTACTATTGAAAACTGATTTTTCAATACTTTGTTTTCACACAGTTTATCATATGCATTATGAATTTCTAAGTCTCCTATGGCACCAATTTTGCAATTGTAACATCTACGAACATCTTGTACCATAACAACCTTATCTGGAATAATTGATAATGCTCCTACAGGATCATTCTTGTATACTACTTCTGGAATGGGCTTAAATTCAGGTTGTTTTACTTCGTTACTGACCAACTAAACTTCATGACTCTCTAAACCCTTGGTGGTTCCTGACCCAGATGCCATTGTTTGCCAAACTAGGGTTTATAATTCAAACAAGTTTATAAGTCCTACGTAGCTCGACACTTAAGTAAAATACCTTAAATTGACGAAATTTGTCTTGAATCACTGTTGAAATCTTTTACGAATGGCTTCTGAGCTGTTCTTGATCTTCTCCACTCCTTTTTCGGCTTTGCTTCTTGTTCGAATGGTGAGAAAATGATCGAAAATCAAATTTATGTACCCTTCAAAATAGAGTAATAAATGCTTAGTACGCTGCCAACTGTCTACTCAACTCTTGAAAGGTTTCATCATGACTTAGCTCCCATTATGTTTTACTTTACTCGACTCCTATTGATATTTCATAGCTCGGCATCAACTATTAACTCGGTTGTTGTTAGCAACTCGGCTCCTGAAGACAATTTTGACATATTTTCACAAAGTTCTCAATTTTGACTTAGCATCTTTATTTATGCTGATTTCATTTTTGCAACTCTTATATGTCTTGGGACTGATTTATGATGTAACTCGGTTTATCAATCCCTCACACTTATTCTTTACTTAATTTGATGAAGTGTGATCACTTGACCTATTAGGTGAAGTGATCTCTGTATTTGATGTGCTACACTCATCTTTCTTCCTCCATGTCTTATTCATTTCACTTCTGATATGTCCAACATCTATCTTTGCCTTTCCATTGCTGAACTCAGAACTTGATGCCTTTGACCTTGTTGGGCAATTCCTGCTGACATGACCGATTTTTAAGCAACTGAAACATGTGGTTTGACTCAACCATCTTTTTTAGTTCCCTCTAAAATGTGTTCTTATGCAATTCTATGGGATATGTCCATATCCTTGACAATAGTGACAACTGTTCCTGGTGTTGTAATCCCAAAATTCATGGTTTGATGTCTTTACTGGTTGATTTACTGCCCACATAGGTTTTGATCTGCATTCAAATGCCCTATGTCCATATTTTTTACAATTATAACAATGTCCATCAAATCTTTGAGTCCTTGTAACATTGGATTTGCAATTTTGAATCATATGTCCTTGCATGTTGCACTTGTGACAAAATTTTTTGGGTATTTTTGATTGATTGAATCTTCTACTCCTGCACACATTAGCTGTATGTCCCTTCTTATTACAAAAATGACAAGTGGGTTTTGAATTCTTACCTTTATCACTTCTTTGTTCAGCACTCTTTGATGATTCTCCAACTTCAGTGCTATTGTATCCTAGTCTTGATGTATCATGGGTAGATTTTGGTGATTTCAGCAACTGTTCAAAATATTTGATTGCTTCACTTGATTTGTTGAGATTCTCTGCTACCTCTTTTTCCCTATTCAATTCATTCTACATTTTTTCATTTTGCATCTTCAAGGTAGAGATCTCAATATCCTTTACATTAAGTTCATGATGAAGGTTCATCATTTGCGCAAGTGTATCCATCTGCATGTTTGAGATCCTTGTCAGTTCAGTACATTTTTCTTCAAGTCTGTTTGCAAGATTCCTTTTGTCATTATCCATCATGACCTTATCATCAACTGCTCTTTTCTTTTGTTCAGTAATTTCACATATCATTATAGCTTGTGATTCATGTTTCATCTTGAGAGTTCTTATTTCTTCTGCTTGAATTTTATTTTTCTCCATCAGTTCTGCTATTGTTGCATCAAACTCTTTAGTGTCTCCACTGGAAAATATGTTGGTGGTGTCAATCTCCTTGTAGTGTATATCATTTTCAGCTATGGCTAGATCCTTCCTCTTTTTTAATGAGTTTCTCAATTTGTTTCTAAATTCTTCCAAGCTATGCAGAGCAAGTTGCACATCTATCACCTGATTTTCAATGATCTTTCCAAGTTTGAAAGCTTCCATCTTTAGATCTTTTCCCTCCAAACTGTTAGGCTATTTCTTGTGAGAACCCAACTAGGCTCTGATACCAATTGTTGGAATATTCAAATATGGAAAGAGTACTTATGAGAGGGGGGGGGGGGGGGGGGGGTGGTGAATCATAAGTATCAAACTTTAGCCAATAAAATTTTAGCTGAAAGTAAATTGTATGCATATCAAATAAACATGTAACAAAACACATGCATCAATAACTCACAGCACAGGAATTTTGGTAACCCAGAAACCCTCCAGGAATAAGAAGGTAAAACTAGGGTGGGGATGATACCCACAAAAATTACTGTAGCAATATTGTTCAACCACTTTTGATGGCTTGCCCTGTTAAAGGCCTACCCTGTTAAAGGCTTTACACTGTGTTAATAGTGACCTGGTTAGAGTATTTACAAACACTTAACATGAAGTGTCACCTGGTTAAAGGATTTTAATCACCTAATCAAAAGGGTCTTACAAAATAGCTGTAAAGCTAACCTATCACCATAGGATTTTTATTCTAATACAATTGCTAGAGAGTATTAGATGCAATAAACCTGATAAATTACAATCCTTGATTGCTGAATGTAGGCTCCTTTTCTGCCTTCTCCTGATCTTGATCCTTTGTGATTTGATAACTCTTGCTTCTAAAAATAGATTTGCACCATTGTATGTTCTTCAATATGTCTCATCTCTCACTATTACAATGAAATTTCGTCTTCCTTATAAAGATTCCAAAGACTTAGGGTTTGTTTTGGATCTACGATTCATATTGAATCTCAATTTCTCGCTCAATACTTATCTTTTGCTGATTGGTTGCATGCCTTTTGCATTTTTCTTATTGGCCGCATGCAAATTGCATAGGAAAATTAAAAGATTCGATCTTATCATTCAATCCTTCGAGATTTACCTTCTGTCGGCTGCAAAAACCATTTGTATCATAATTTGTGCAATTCCAAACTTTTATGTTGTTCTACTGAGTTACTCGGCTCTTGAAGTATTTCTGACACTTGGCACATACTATTTTCTGGATAGCTCGGCACTTGAACAAAAACTGTATCAAATCACCATTATCAAATAACAAATCAATCTTGAAAATTCTATCATTCAAGATAGACCTATATACAAAGTTTCATAACTTTTTAACTAAATAAAATTTCTTCACTCTAGGCATCCAAATAAGCATAATCAAGTTTCCAATAACATATCCAAAATTTAGAAACATCCAACAGTAGAATCCAAAGTTATAGTCTCTACACTGAGACCCATTTTTTGTGACTCCATTGAACATGGTTAAAAATCAATTTCCACTAAAATGATCTTAACATATACTTAAAAAAAAGTGTACCAAATCAATTTAATTAGAAATATTATTCATCCCTATTTCCATAAATATAAGTTTCATCCCTTGAAACATCAATTAAACATTTGTACATGTTGCTTCAATATGACTGTAATTTGAAAATCTGAAAAAAAACTATCATTTGTAGAATACTCATAACTTTCTCTAATCTACATGAAATAAACTTTAAAAAAAGAAATAAAATGATTATTAATTTTACTACTCTACCATATCAATAATACATCATTTTTAGGCTATACATAGATGTACAAAGCATGAAAAAACAACAGAACTAGAAAGCCAATCAAAATAACAAGTATAAAGTACTCCAAAAGAACTTAAATATCCACTTCTTTTCCCTTCCTTTCCTTCCTCTCCTTTCTTAGTTCAACATTACAATGAATTTTATAGTTTCTTGATCAATTTAGACCTTACAAATACCACCCATGAACTTTGGATTTCCTTTTACAACTTTAATACAATTTTACATTGTTGTAGTTTTTGCCACTCTTCACCTTCTCGACAACTTTTGAAACTTTTGAAAAATGTGATGCCATGAATTTTCATAAAACTTAAAGACATATTGAAATGAACATTTAATAAAATTTTACATGGTTATTATCCTTTCAAGGGTTATTTTAAAACTTTTGACATATTAAACCAATTGGGACCTTAACTATGACAATGTGGACAACATTACATTTTTGTTACAACTTTCCTTTTCAATTGGATTCCATTACATAGAATGACATTAAAACATATATGAATGAAAATAAATCATTAAAATATACATTATGATCTCTTGTAATTATATGATGGCTAGGTGCTCTTGCACCATATTGCCAGACTTGAAAGATTTCCATATCCCATGGAAATACTCTAGTGAGAATCTGTGAACAAATATGTTGTATCTTTGTCTTCATCACTGGATTGATGCCTCCACTAATTCCTCTTTATCATTTAAATTGTGACTCCTATCTATGGAGTTTATGTTGGTTTCCTCCAAGGTGCATCTCTCATTTGAAGTCCACTCTTCCATGTTGCTACAAACACCGACTTTTGTCCCTCGCCTGGGAATCCTCTATTGCCTCTCTCCCCAGTCTCTTGGAAATACAAAATGGACCATCTCCTCTAGCCCTAGACCATCTAACTTCCCATTTTTCCTTTTTACAACTTTTGAAAAGTTGCATTTTACAACTTTCACAATATTTGACACAAATGACTTTATAACTTCACAAGAATATTCCAAACATATTAGAATAGAATAATAATATCTTTTATCATCATTTTACAACTTCATGGTTATTTTATAATTTTTTTATCAAATAACCAATTAAAGACCATATTAGGACAACACTTTACAATAGGCTCTTTTAACCTTTAATATTGATGACATTACTAATGCAAATGTAATTGAATTTAATTATGAATACTATAGAATACTTTGATTCTTTTTCTTGGTGCTCCTGCACCACCTTGGAAGATTATCTGACACCTCATCCCTACTTTGAAAATATTGGAATGGTACAACATCTTGTGGGGAAAAAGTTTGTACCAGATATGGAAATTGAAGATCACTGGATGAACTATGTAGATGACTACAATGTTTAGATTAGGGACTATTGAAGGATGAGTCTACAACTAGTAGAAAGACACTTAATTTAGAGGTACCCCTAAAGGTATGGAATAAGGATACTCCTAATGTGATGGACCCATTATACAATAAGACAAGGGGTATGTGCAAGATCATGGTGTACCAAACTATGGCCTTAAGTGGCAGTGAAAAATCAGCAAATCAGGTTTATGTCAACTTGACACATAATTTTGAAGTGGTTATGGACTTTATATCAAAAAGTTGTAAGAAAATAATTTGTAGAAAATTGAATGTAGTTTCTAAACTACTAGGCCTTATTAGGAGAAAAAAATAATTGATTGGTCAAAAGTTTGAATTTTAATGCAGTACTAAGAAAATTTCAGGGCGAAAATAAAAAGTAGGTGTATGTCTGACCACCTTAATCAAAATCAAATCATAATATTTTTTAAATATAATTATAGATATGAAAACTAGACTCATGCTCGGATGTGATTCATATTTTTTGATATTTTTATTCCAAATAAATAATTAAATATGAATTTTCTACCAAAAAATTTTTGGATTAAAAAAAGTCCCGTGTCTGACCACCCTAACTAATAGAAAATTCGATTAAATTTTTCTTTTTTTGTTTTTTTCTTATACTAGGCGAAGTATAGAATGTGGCGCAACTTTTAGATTTAAAAAATGTTATACCGTTTGAAAGTTATAGCTATTTTTCATTCAGTATGTCAATCAACACTTTACAATAATCTTCATTGATAATTAACTAATAAATATTTATCAAACTCAGAATTTGACAGAAATTATATTGATGGAATCTAGAGAGCGATATTAAAAAACCCATTTCGTTTCATTCAATTTCGATCAAAATAACATTGTCAGACGGCTATCCGAAGTCTGAGTATCACTAAAACTCTCTATAAACACGTCTTTGGGGTTGACCGGGCAGCCTGATCGGATATCCGATTTGACATCGGATATCCGATATGGCTCGGTAGTCAAATTTCAAAAATCTTCAAATTTTGGAGGGAAATTCGATTTAAACATTCTAGTTTTTTATTTTTAAATTATTTCACTTATATTAATATGTAAAGGCATATTTTAATATATTATATATATATAATAACGTAATGTAAACATACAAGATATAATCTAGTAATATATAATAATATCTTATGTTAATCTTATTACAATCTATAAATATAATATATATTATTATTATTTTTACTAAATATAATAACGTAATTTATATATATATAAAATACGTATTATATATTATTATATTAATATGTATGTTTTTGATAAGGTAAACAGGTTTTAAGGGGTCCTGAAACCCATAAGTTTAACAACAAGAAAGGCTGAAAATAAGCGAAAAAATGCCCAGCGAAAACATAAGCCTTACGGCTGAAAATAAGCCCAAAGGCCTAGCCCGAAACAACTTCCCACTAAAAAGGCCAGAGAACCAACCAGAAAAACAGAGACCAGACAAAAAGCCAAAGCCAGGAGAAACAAGAACCAAAGGACAGAGACCCAACCTAGCAGACTACTTCTCCATCTCGAGCATGGTCTGGGCAGCTTCGGCGCACTCTTGTTGCTCTTCTGCCTTATGATCCTGGGCGTTCATCAAATCTTGCTCCATAGTGCTATCCTTGGCTTTATCCACATCCAGCCTATCTTTGTCTCTGTTCTGTTTATCATCTTCCTCCATCTGGTTCCTGTCTTTGAGATTTTCCAAGAGAGAGAGGATGTTGTCATTGATCGAAGCGAGGAGGGAGATCATTTGAATTGCCAAGTTGTGATTGTAGTTCTCAATATTTTTTACTCTCCTCTCCATCAGAGTCTCCCAGCTGTTCCGGTCGCCTTGGCTTTCTGCACCTGTCTTGCTCTTGATTTTTTCCATTTGGGAAACCCTATCTCTGACATCCTCAAGCTCATGGAAAAGCCAAATTGATCTGAAGTTGTCGATCATGCTATTGCGGGCATTGTTCAACAGATTCATGCCCGTTTCTCTTGCATTATCAGAAATAGCCACCATAGCCGGGTTAATTAGCTCATTGAGTCTAGGCTTCTCGAGGTCGTCCACTAGGAGTTGGGGGTTCATCGCCTCTCTGTAGATTCCCATAGTGGCCGTTCTCACATTGGAGTTCTTCCAAGCCTTCCTTCTGTTATTAACTTGCACTTCCCCCTCAATCTATCCAGAGTTGTCATTTTCCTCCAAAGGAGGCTGAGGATGTATAGGGGAGAGGGGAATGGGCAGAGAATCCTTTCCCTGACTACTGGAGCGCTCCATGCTCTCTCCCTCCCTCTTCTGTCTTTTTCTCAGTTTCTCCTCATCCAGCTCCTCCTTCGAAACCTTGTCAGAATCATCAGTATCCATTTCCTCCTCCACCTCAGCAGAGCCAATTTTAGCTGGGGTATGACCTCTAGGGCTCTTTCTGCTGGGTAATTTGATAGAGGGGTAATCCTTCTTATGGCTTTTAGTCTTCTTACCTGAATGCTCAAAAACCTCATCAGAGCTGATGCTCTCGACATCGTCGAAATCTGAGGAAAAACTGGAGCTGCTCTTGTCAACATCCGCCCCCTGGATAGGGTTTTTGCTAATGGTTTGAGCGTGGAAATGCTCATGAATCAGAAGTAGAAGACCCTCATGCAGGGCCGGGTTGACGGTAGCTTTCTTTTTAAAACTAGAAATGGCCTTGTTCATCGAGTTAAAAAGATAATACGGGAAGGAGATCTTACTACCATGGCAAAAATGATTCAGAATCACAAAATGGTGAGTCCTAACCCTATCAAACCTGGGGTCTAGGGTTATATATTCAATGACAGCGTAGAGAACATACCTCCAGAGCTTCTTTATAGTATCCGTTACAAAAAACATCTCTTTCTTGCCCAGCTTGTTTAGCTCTTCAGTGTTTTTCACAAATTCCTTGATTGCATTAGAAGACATCTTCTTGTCTCTGAAGAATTTATGCCTCTCCATCGGAATCCCCGTGACTTCAGCAACCACATCCTCAGTAATTTGAAAGTAGACCCCGTTCACCTTAACCTTACCATTATTCCACGAATTCACCATGCTGTTAGTGATCTCAGGATCCGAGCCATGAAGTTTCTCGAAGAAATTAGTAACCCCACCCTTTTCCAGCTCTCTCCAAACTTTGGCCTTGTTCTTCCACTTCTGAACTTCCCCCACCGGCTCCTTTCTGCTCCTCTCACCCGTCATGTTTACCTGATCAACTTCCACAATTCTCATGAACTCTGAACTGTGCAAGTTATTTGTATTCGAAAAAATGGCGATGTTTCTTTTATGATACCCGTGAATATACCCCTTTCTGAAAATAATGGTATCGTCCTTTCGAACGTGTCGAAATTTCAGAGGAAACCCCTTTTGCTGGTGAAAATCACGATGCCAATAATGGCACTTACCATTTATTAAGCAATCTTTATTATCCATAATTGCATTGGATTTGAGCCGTCCTTCCCAAGATTTTATCTTGGTCGATAAGCAACTTTGCCTCCGCCGAAAAATATTTTCTAGCTTGCCAGGTCAGATTATTGGTGGCGTTAACCCCTTTATTAGCAAACCAATCAGCGACTGGGTTTGCCTCTCTATAAACATGAGTGACGTGGACCTTATCGAACTTTGTGAGAGTGGCACAAGTCTCAGTAATTATGTTCGCAATCGTCCACGAGGGAGGGGAAATACCATTAATGGTATTAACAATGTTTTTGGAGTCCCCCTCAAGCCAGAGTTTAGTAATCCCGGCTTCAAAAGCCAACTTGACCACCTTACTCGCAACTCTTGCTTCAGCCAGATGAATAGTCTGGATTCCCAGTGGGGAAGCAAAGGCAGCTATTCCCTCCCCATAGCTATTTTTTATGATTCCACCGCAACCTGAAGGGCCTGGGTTACCCTTAGAGGTCCCATCAAAGTTGGCTTTTGACCAACCATCTGGGGGGAGAAGCCAGCTAGCATCCTGCCTTTTGAGGTTCCTGTCTTTTTCTTTAGCTATCTTTCTGTCCCCTTCTTCTTCTTCTTCCTCCTTCAACACTTGGAGATTTTCCTTTATATTCTTCGAGACCTTCCTGCCAAGGATTATAGCTGGCTCCTCTCTGTCTCTAAATATTCTATTATTCCTTTCCTTCCAAATTCCCCAGCAAAAATGGGGTAAAATCCAGTCCGAGTGATCCTGCTGACCAGCAATCTTACAAAGACCTTTCCATTGATGGAAAAAATCCATGAGATTATCCAGTATGCACCAGAGGGTTTCATTATCATGTGTGATGACATTCCACACCTCCCTGGCATAGTCACATAAGATGAAAATGTGATTTCTAATCTCAGCCTAATTCTTACACAAGGGACATCTACTGGGCATAACATGTCCTCGCTTCATGAGATTGTCATGAGTAAGGATTTTTTTCTGAAGAGCCAGCCAGTAAAAAATGTTGATCTTTGGAGTGAGACTCGGAATCCAAGCCTCTGCCCAAGGGGCCTTCTCTTTTAAGCTCCAAAGGGAATTATAGCCTGAAGCAACAGAGTATCTTCCATTGGGATTATCCCTCCAGACCAGCTCATCCCCCAAATTGATAGGAATCATGGAATTGAGCATAAGCATTATAGGAGTCAAGTCCTCAGAGATGAGGGATAGGTCACTCCATTCCTGGCCATTCCAATAATCACAAACTTTGGACCCAATTTGATCAGTACAAGCTTGCATCCATCTCTCAAAAACAGGGTTATTGATAAGTGGATCTTGGGAAAGCCATCTATCCGACTAGAACTGGATGTCCTTCTCATTTTCCAATTTCCATGATATCCTGGCCTTAGCCAGGTCCCTGGCTTTCATGATCCCATTCCAAATGTTCGATCCTTTTGGGATATCTTCATTAAAAAGGGTGAAAAGAAGAGTGGGTCTTCTAAGGTACTTGTTTACCAGGGTGTCCCTCCATTCACCGGTGCTACTGAAGATCCGCCATATTTGTTTAGCTAGGAGAGCCTTATTGAGGTGGGTGATCTTTCTAATGCCTAGACCTCCGTACCTCTTAGGGAGGCAAACCTTCTTCCAAGCAACAAGAGGGTATCTTTTCTTCCCTTCATTACCATTCCAAAGGAAGTCTCTCTGGATTTTCTCCATTCTTTCAGCTATTTTCCCCGAAATTCCAAAGAGGCTCAGGGCGTAGATTGGCAAATTTTGAAGAGAAGATTTGACTAAGAGGCATTTCCCCGCTTGACTAAGAGAGACCCCTTTCCAACCAGCCATCTTCCTGTTGAATCTGTCCAAAATACCATTCCAAAAAGACTCCGGGGGTGAGGATCCCAAAGGGAGACCAAGATAGGTAGAGGGGAAAGAGCCTACCCCACAACCTAGAATCCTGGCGATTTTTCTTTGTCTAACCTCAGAGGTGTTGATGAAAAAGAGCAAGCTTTTGTTCCAATTAATCAGCTGACCCGTCCCACTGGAGTAAGTATCAAGAATCTTCTTCAGGGCTCTGGCCTCTTTGACAGAAGCTTCCCCCCCCAAGATAGTATCATCGACAAATTGCTGATGAGTGAAGGGAACGCAATTAGAGGAGGGAAGGATCCCTTTGATACAAGCCTCACGCTTTCTACAGTCTATAATCCTTCCTAAGCATTCAGCTAAAATGATGAACAAAATGGGCGAAAGGGGGTCTCCTTGTCTGAGGCCTCTGGAAGGTTTCAAAAAGTTAGAAGGGACTCCATTAACCAGAACAGCCAAGGAGGAGGTGGACACCAATTGAGAGATAATTTTGCAAACTTTACTGTCAAAGCCAAAAGTTGAGAGGACCTTCCCAAGGAGAGACCAGTCCACCCTGTCATAAGCTTTAGAAAGATCCAGTTTGAGAAACATACCTTCCCGTTTGGATGCCTCAAGAGAGTGGATGACTTCGTGCACCATCTGGACAGAATCCAAAATTTGTCTCCCTGGAACAAAACCCGATTGATGCTGCGAGATTATCATGGGCAAGATCTTGAGCATTCTTAAAGTGAGAACTTTAGAGATGATCTTGTAGAGTGAGTTGCACAGACTAATAGGTCTAAAGTTGTCCAACGAGTCCGCCCCAGGGGATTTAGGAGTGAGAACCACAAAAGTCGAGTTTAGCTCCTTGAGAATAGATTTGGCTCCAAAGAATTCCTGGACAGCCTGAACAACCTCTCCCATGATCACCGGCCAGAACCTTTGGAAGAAAAAAGTGGGAAAATCGTCCGGGCCTGGAGCCTTGTCAGCAGGCAGAGAAAAGAGAGCCTCTCTAACTTCTGAAGCATTAGGAATAGCACAGAGCTGTTTATTATGGATAGGTTGAATGAGCTGAGAGATACATTGTAACAAATCCTCCTGGTCCAAATTGGAAAGCAATGGGTCCTCAGAGAGAAGGCTAGAGAAAAAGGAAACAACTTCTTCCGAGATGGCAGATTCTTCAGTTAATAGCTCCTGCCCCTTTCTGATACCATAGATCCTGTTACTAGCACGGTGCTTGAGGGTGGTTAGGTGAAAAAACTTAGTGTTTCGATCTCCTTCCTTTAGCCAGGTGATCCTCAATCTTTGCCTCCAAAATTTTTCTTCCTTATTAATAATGTTATGAATTTCAGACAGGGTCTTGAGCTCTGAAACCCTATTGGTCTTAGTGTAACCTTCCTTCTGAATGCAATCTTGGATAATAGTTAGATTATCAAATAACTCTTTCTTTTCATGGAAGATATGACCAAAATCAGACTTGTTCCAAATTTTAATCATCCTCTTCACAATGCTAAGTTTTTTGGTGACTCTGAACATGGCTGAGCCCTCCACCTCTATCCCCCACCATTTCTTGATATTATCCAGGAGGTCAGGGTGAGAGGTCCACATTTTCTCAAACCTGAAAGGATGGTATCTCCTATGTACCAGAGGGGAAACTAAAAGAGAAATGGAAGAGTGGTCCGAACCAATTCTAGGAAGCAGAGATAGTCTACAGCTGAAGGATTGAAGCCAGTCTGAAGATATAAGAGCTCTATCCAGCCTAACCTGAATGCAATCATGGCCTTTTCTCTTGTTTGACCAGGTAAAGGATCCGCCCTTAAGCTCTACGTCCATAAGGGCCAGATTATTTATGAAGTTAGAAAGATCCTGTTTACTTTCCCAATCCGGGGGCATACCTCCCTTTTTCTCTTTATCTTCTAGTGGTGTGTTAAAGTCTCCCATGATTATACCTTTCTTAATGTCACAATCTTGCACCATATTACAAA
This sequence comes from Cupressus sempervirens, assembly GCA_028749045.1. Lineage (NCBI taxonomy): Eukaryota > Viridiplantae > Streptophyta > Pinopsida > Cupressales > Cupressaceae > Cupressus > Cupressus sempervirens. Next base: position 403,961,580 of record CM053785.1, read on the forward strand.
CTTTGGTCCAGAAGTTTTTTCTATCTCTCTTATTATTGGGGGCGTAAATATTCACTAAAAACCAGGAATCATTGGTGTGCAAATGTTGAACTCTGCAGAAAAGAATGTTATCTTCATCATACTCAGCTACTATATTGAAATACTTATCATTGAAAAGTAACAGCAATCCTCCAGACGCTCCTTCAGAGTTAGAGGCTATGCCCTTCATGCTATTGTTGAACTTAATATTTTCCATCCTTTCCTTCTTCATTTTAGTTTCCTGGATTAGAAACACATCAGGCCTTTGGTCCCTTATCATATTTCTAATAACTTCTTGCTTGTGGATTCCATTGAATCCATGAATATTCCAAGATAAGATCTTCATGATTTAACTACTGAACATGCTTCCTGGATGGTGCGCTGCGTACCATCCTTAATGTTTCTTCTGACTTCCTCTTTCCTGATTTCATTCTTGTTTTTTTTTTCCACTAGGTTAGATTTATGGCCGAGATCAGCCTTGGCCATGCTTCTAGTAGAAGGGGGAGATACCGGAGAAGGGTCCCTGCTATTCTTCTTCTTTCTACTCCTGACTTCTGTCCAAGGATTCTCTTCTCCCTCTAGTCCTTTGTCCAGCCAAGCATCAATTCTCACCAAATCTTCCATTGTCGATGCAGACAACCTCTCTATGATTCTGTTTACTGTTGAAGGGGGGGGACAACAAATCGGGTTAGGGTCCTGGGACATGGGTTCCCTCTCCTTTAGTTCTTCCATGGAGTTCGGGACAAAGGATAGTTTCAAGTCATCCTCCTGAGAATCCAGAGGGGGAAGAGTCATATTTTCACCTATCTCCTCAGGTTTCTTCTCAGATTCCTTCGCATTGGGGAGAGGTGTTGAATCATCTTTCACTCCTTTCTCTTCTCCCCCTCCTACGTTTCTAGTCGCCCGAGGAGGCCCTGATTCCTCTTGGGGCGCATTAGGAGCAGTATTTGTTTTTCCTTCTGCCTCTCCATTTTCCTTGACTTGCGATGCTTTTTTCCTCCATTCTTTTTTGGGATTTAGAGAATCTTTTATCCCCCCTTGTGGACGAGCCTTTCCCACCGTACTCTTCCCTTTGAAAAGTGGGCATGATCCAGCCTTGTGGCCAGCCTTCTTACAATGAAAACAAGCAAAAGGCACACTTTCATAGTCAATCTTTTGAGATCTGTTTCCCAGATGAGATTGTAGTTCTAAAACTTGAGGCATGTCTTGGCCTTCGATGACTCCTACACAGATTCTTGCGTAGTTCAATCTTTTCTTAGCTGCTGTGACAGGGTCAATGGAGAGGAGCTCTCCAAAGGTCCTGGCTATGCCATCAAAGACATCCTCATGCCAATATTCCAAAGGAAGTTCTGGAAGTCTTAACCAAACTGGAACTTGAGATTGGAAATCCTTGTTCAAATCCAAGTTGGATGTCCATTTTTGCAATATTAGGTTGGATCTTCCCAAAGACCAGTTCCCAGCACATAGTATACGGGAAAAATCTTCCGAGCAAGAGAACTCAAAAGACATGAAGCCTTTGGCCATAGCAGTCACTTCTACATGCCCTTTAAGGTCCCATTTTCTCCTGGTAAATGTCCTCACTACATCAATATTAGGTCTTGGCCCTACAAATTTTCCTACCAGAGTGTTCGCCATGCTTAGGATATTGTGGTCAATAATTTCCCTAGGGATTTCCAGAGCAAAAATACCTTTCTCCTTATCAAATTTGTCAATGACTTTTGGGAAAGACGATTTACCTGATGGTTTTATCCCAAATAGATTCGACCAGCGTCCCCATGCCCCAGACGGCCCACTGCCCACATGGGGGGGAGGGGGAATCTTCTCACCTGGATGGGGCATCATAACCTGTGGGTACCCATCCTTTGAGGCATCCTCATCTTTCCCCTCCGTTTCCTGCCCTGCGCTTGCTGCATGCCCTCCTGCAGACGTGCTCTCCTGTCTCCCGCCTTTCTCTAGATTCAAAACAACGTGATTCGAATTGCAGTTCCCGCCCACTCCATCCCTCTCTCTCACCGTGCCCATCCCTTAGATGTTACTACTATTGGAGTATCCTATTGTTTCCAACTTTATATTAATATGTATGTTATTAATATATACAATAACGTAATATTTTCATTAAATGTAATATGTATTATATATTATTATATTAATATGTATAATAATATAATATTTATATAAAAACGTAATATTTTTATTAAATATAATATATATTATAAATATTATTATATTAATATGTATGTTATTAATATATTTATATAATAACGTAATATTTTCATTAAATATAATAATGTAATATGTATATGTAAATATATATATATATATATATTATTATATTGATATGTATATTATTAATATATATGTATATTATTAATATGTATATTATTAATAAATAAGAGTCAAAGGGGGTCATAGGGTGACCTATAACCCTCTTTGACCCATTAAACGACGATATATGTCTCTAGGGGTCCAAGGACTCCTAGGGACATATGTCATCCTTTAATGGGTCAAAGGGGGTCCCTTTGAACCATTAAATGACGACATATGTCCCTAGGACCCCCAGGGACATAGCCGAATCGTTCATATCGGTCAAAGGGGGTCATAGGGTGACCTATGACCCCCTTTGACCCATTAAATGATGAAATATGTCTCTAGGGGTCCTAGGACCCCTAGGGACATATTCGAATGGGTATTATGGGTCAAAGGGGGTCATAGGGTGACCTATGACCCTCTTTGACCCATTAAACGATGACATATGTCCCTAGGGGACATAGTCGAATCGTTCATATGGGTCAAAGGGGTCATAGGGTGACCTATGACCCCCTTTTACCCATTAAATGATGACATATGTCCCTAGGGGTCCTAGGACCCCCAGGGACATAGTCGAATCATTCATATGGGTCAAAGGGGGTCATAGGGTGACCTATGACCCCCTTTGACCCATTAAACGACGACATATGTCCCTAAGGGTCCTAGGACCTCTAGGGACATATTCGAATGGGTAATATGGGTCAAAGGGGGTCATAGGGTGACCTATGACCCTCTTTGACCCATTAAACGACGACATATGTCCTTAGGGGTCCTAGGACCCCTAGGGACATATTCTAATCGTTCATATGGGTCAAAGGGGGTCATAGAGTGACCTATGACCCTCTTTGACCCATTAAACGATGATATATGTCTCTAGGGGTCCTAGGACCCCTAGGGACATATTCGAATTGGTAATATGGATCAAAAGGGGGTCATAGGGTGACCTATGACCCTCTCTGACTCATTAAACGACGACATATTTCTCTAGGGGTCCTTGGACCCCTAGGGACATATTCAAATTGTTCATATGGGTCAAAGGGGGTCATAGGGTGACCTATGACCCCCTTTGACCCATTAAACGATGACATATGTCCCTAGGGGTCCTAGGACCCCTAGGGACATATTCGAATGGGTAATATGGGTAAAATGGGGTCATAGGGTAACCTATGACCCTCTTTGACCCATTAAACGACGGCATATGTCCCTAGGGGTCCTCAGACCCCTAGGGACATATTCGAATCGTTCATATGGGTCAAAGAGGGTCATAGGGTGACCTATGACCCTCTTTGACCCATTAAACGATGACATATGTCCCTAGGGGTCCTCGGACCCCTAGGGACATATTCGAATTGTTCATATGGGTCAAAGGGGGTCATAGGGTGACCTATGACTCTCTTTGACCCATTAAATGATGACATATGTCCCTAGGGGTCCTAGGACCCCTAGGGACATATTCGAATCGTACATATGGGTCAAAGGGGGTCATAGGGTGACCTATGACCCCCTTTGACCCATTAAATGACGACATATGTCTCTAGGGGTCCTAGGACCCCTAGGAACATATTCGAATGGGTATTATGGGTCAAAGGGGGTCATAGGGTGACCTATGACCCTCTTTGACCCATTAAACGATGACATATGTCCCTAGGGGTTCTTGAACCCCAAGAGACATATTCGAATGGGTAATATAGGTCAAAGGGGGTCATAGGGTGACCTATGACCCTCTTTGACCCATTAAACGATGACATATGTTCCTAGGGTCCTAGGACCCCTAAGGACATATTCGAATGGGTAATATGGGTCAAATGGGGTCATAGGGTAACCTATGACCCTCTTTGACCCATTAAACGATGACATATGTCTCTAGAGGTCCTAGGACCCCTAGGGACATATTCGAATCGTTCATATGGGTCAAAGGGGGTCATAGGGTGACCTCTGACCCTCTTGACCCATTAAACGATGATATATGTCTCTAGGGGTCCTAGGACCCCTAGGGACATATTTGAATAGGTAATATGGGTCAAAGGGGGTCATAGGGTGACCTATGACCCTCTTTGACCCATTAAACGATGACATATGTCCCTAGGGGTCCTCGGACCCCAAGGGACATATTCGAATGGGTAATATGGGTCAAAGGGGGTCATAGGGTGACCTATGACCCTCTTTGACCCATTAAACGATGACATATGTCCCTAGGGGTCCTAAGACCCTAGGGACATATTCGAATCGTTCATATGGGTCAAAGGGGGTCATAGGTCGACTCATTAAACGACGACATATGTCCTTAGGGGTCCTAAGACCCCTAGGGACATATTTGAATCGTTCATATGAGTCAAAGGGAGTCGTAGGGTGACTTATGACCCCCTTTGACCCATTAAACGATGACATATATCCCTAGGGGTCCTAGGACCCCTAGGGACATATTCGAATGGGTAATATGGGTCAAATGGGGTCATAGGGTAACCTATGACCCTCTTTGACCCATTAAATGATGACATATGTCTCTAGGGGTCCTAGGACCCCTAGGGACATATTCGAATCGTTCATATGGGTCAAAGGGGGTCATAGGGTGACCTATGACCCTCTTGACCCATTAAATGACGATATATGTCTCTAGGGATCCTAGGACCCCTAGGGACATATTCGAATGGGTAATATGGGTCAAAGGGTGTCATAGGGTGACCTATGACCCTCCCCTATGACCCTCTTTGACCTATTAAATGACGACATATGTCCGTAGGGGTCCTAGGACCCCTAAGGACATATTCGAATGAGTAATATGGGTCAAAGGGGGTCATAGGGTGACCTATGACCCTCTTTGACCCATTAAACGAAGACATATGTCCCTAGGGGTCCTAGGACCCTAGGGACATATTCGAATGGTTCATATGGGTCAAAGGGGGTCATAGGGTGACCTATGACCCCTTTTGACCCATTAAACGACAACATATGTCCCTCGGGGTCCTAGGACCCCTAGGGACATATTTGAATCGTTCATATGAGTCAAAGGGGGTCATAGGGTGACCTATGACCCCCTTTGACCCATTAAACGATGACATATGTCCCTAGGGGTCCTAGGACCCTAGGGACATATTCGAATGGTTCATATGGGTCAAAGGGGGTCATAGGGTGACCTATGACCCCCTTTGACCCATTAAACGATGACATATGTCCCTAGGGGTCCTAGGACCCCTAGGGACATATTTGAATCGTTCATATGAGTCAAAGGGGGTCATAGGGTGACCTATGACCCCCTTTGACCCATTAAATGATGACATATGTCCTTAGGGGTCCTAGGACCCCTAGGGACATATTCGAATGGGTAATATGGGTCAAATGGGGTCATAGGGTAACCTATGACCTTCTTTGACCCATTAAACGACGACATATGTCTTTAGGGGTCCTAGGACCCCTAGGGACATATTCGAATCATTCATATGGGTCAAAGGGGGTCATAGGGTGACCTATGACCCTCTTGACCCATTAAACGATGATATATGTCTTTAGGGGTCCTCGGACCCCTAGGGACATATTCGAATGGGTAATATGGGTCAAAGGGGGTCATAGGGTGACCTATGACCCTCTTTGACCCATTAAACGACGACATATGTCCCTAAGGGTCCTAAGACCCCTAGGGACATATTCGAATGGGTAATATGGGTCAAATGGTGTCATAGGGTAATGTATCACCCTCTTTGACCCATTAAACGATGACATATGTCTCTAGGGGTAGGACCCCTAGGGACATATTCGAATCATTCATATGGGTCAAAGGGGGTCATAGGGTGACCTATGACCCTCTTGACGCATTAAACGACGATATATGTCTCTAGGAGTCCTAGGACCCCTAGGGACATATTCAAATAGTAAATATGGATCAAAGGGGGTCACAGGGTGACCTATGACCCTCTTTGACCCATTAAATGACGACATATGTCCCTAGGGGTCCTCGGACCCCAAGGGACATATTTGAATGGGTAATATGGGTCAAATGGGGTCATAGGGTGACCTATGACCTTTTTTGACCCATTAAACAATGACATATGTCCCTAGGGGTCCTAGGACCCTAGGGACATATTCGAATTTTTCATATGGGTCAAAGGGGGTCAGAGGGTGACCTATGACCCCCCTTGACCCATTAAATGACAACATATGTCCTTAGGGGTCCTAGGACCCCTAGGGACATATTTGAATCGTTCATATGAGTCAAAGGGGGTCATAGGGTGACCTATGACCCCCTTTGATGCATTAAACGATGACATATGTCCAGGACCCCTAGGGACATATTCGAATGGGTAATATGGATCAAATGGGGTCATAGGGTAACCTATGACCCTATTTGACCCTTTAAATGATGACATATGTCTCTAGGGGTCCTAGGACCCCTAGGGACATATTCGAATCGTACATATGGGTCAAAGGGGGTCATAGGGTGACCTATGACCCTCTTTGACTTATTAAACGATGATATATGTCTCTAGGGGTCCTGGGACCCCTAGGAACATATTCGAATGGGTAATATGAGTCAAAGGGGGTCATAGGGTGACCTATGACCCTCTCTGACCCATTAAACGATGAGATATGTCGCTAAGGGTCCTAGGACCCCTAGGGACATATTCGAATGGGTAATATGGGTCAAAGGGGGTCATAGGGTGACCTATGACCCCCTTTGACCCATTAGACGATGACATATGTCTCTAGTGGTCCTAGGACCCCTAGGGACATATTCGAATGGGTATTATGGGTCAAAGGGGGTCATAGTGTGACCTATGACCCTCTTTGATCCATTAAATGATGACATATGTCCCTAGGGGTCCTCGGACTCCAAGGGACATATTCGAATGGGTAATATGGGTCAAATGGGGTCATAGGGTGACCTATGACCCTCTTTGACCTATTAAACGATGACATATGTCCCTAGGGGTCCTAGGACCCTAGGGACATATTCCAGTAGTTCATATGGGTCAAAGGGGGTCATGGGGTGACCTATGACCCCCTTTGATCCATTAAACGACAACATATGTCCCTAGGGGTCCTAGGACCCCTAGGGACATATTTGAATCGTTCATATGAGTCAAAGGGGGTCATAGGGTGACCTATGACCCCCTTTGATGCATTAAATGACGACATATGTTCCTAGGGGTCCTAGGACCCCTAGGGACATATTCGAATGGGTAATATGAGTCAAATGGGGTCATAGGGTAACCTATGACCTTCTTTGACCCTTTAAATGATGACATATGTCTCTAGGGGTCCTAGGACCCCTAGGGACATATTCAAATCATACATATGGGTCAAAGGGGGTCATAGGGTGACCTATGACCCTCTTGACCCATTAAATGATGATATATGTTGCTAGGGGTCCTAGGACCCCTAGGGACATATTCGAATGGGTAATATGGGTCAAAGGGGGTCATAGGTCACCCTATGACCCTCTTTGACCCATTAAATGACGATATATGTCTCTAGGGGTCCTAGGACCCCTAGGGACATATTCGAATGGGTAATATGGGTCAAAGGGGGTCATAGGGTGACCTAGGACCCTCTCTGGCCCATTAAACGACGAGATATGTCACTAGAGATCCTAGGACCCCTAGGGACATATTCGAATGGGTAATATGGGTCAAAGGGGGTCATAGGGTGACCTATGACCCCCTTTGACCCATTAAACAACGACATATGTCTCTAGGGCTCCTAGGACCCCTAGGGACATATTCGAATGGGTATTATGAGTCAAAGGGGGTCATAGGGTGACCTATGACCCTATTTGACCCATTAAATGACGACATATGTCCCTAGGGGTCCTTGGACCCCAAGGGACATAATCGAATGGGTAATATGGGTCAAAGGGGGTCATAGGGTGACCTATGACCCTCTTTGACCCATTAAATGACGACATATGTCCCTAGGGGTCTTAGGACCCCTAGGGACATATTTGAATTGTTCATATGAGTCAAAAGGGGTGATAGGGTGACCTATGACCCCCTTTGATCCATTAAATGATGACGTATGTCCCTAGGGGTCCTAGGACCCCTAGGGACATAGTCGAGTCGTTCATATGGTTCAAAGGGGGTCATAGGGTGACCTATGACCCCCTTTGACCCATTAAATGACAACCTTCTTTGTATTATATATTATTATATTAATATGTATAATAATATTATATATATATATATATATATATATATATATATATATATATATATAAACGTAATATTTTTATTAAATATAATATATATTATAAATATTATTATATTAATATATATGTTATTAATATATCTATATAATAACGTAATATTTTAGTATATATAACGTAATATTTTAGGATATACTATTTATACTATTTTAGGATAATAATTATAATATAAATAAACACTAAATATTAATATTATTATATGTATAGTAATAATAATAATACTATTATAGCTATAATAATAATATATATTAATACTATATATTGTAGCTTAATATAAATAAACACTATATATTTACACTATTATATCTATATTAATAATATTAATACTATTATAGGTATAATAATAATATTGATACTATAGGTATATTAATACTATTTTATATTAATATTATTGATATTTTATACTAATACTAATATACTATTAACTTAGTTATAAATTAAAGTCGTTTGCCTCCAAATATTTTCATAATATTAATATTATTGTGGCAAAGGAGGGAAACCTTAGCAAGTTTTCCCCCCAAAAGTCCTTTTCCTATATTGGATATCCCATCTATTATCGGATATCCGATTATACTGGCATCAATTTCAAATATTTGACTGTCCCTACAGACTCGACAACATTACTTTTTTACCTCTTTTTTCACCGAATTTGTAAAAAGTCGTGTTTTGGGGCCCAACCAATCGAAAAGAATTTGAAAATATAACCTTAGGTGTTTGAATTTGTCATCTGAATGGGGAGCAGCAGTCGTCGAAAGAATAAACGTAAAAGGAAGATATCCAATGAAGTCATTGCAGCATATAGGGAAAAGGACAAAATGAAACACCGAAAAAAAAGACAAGGTATGGTAAATATCAATCAAGTTGACGATGAATTAATAGAAGGGGAAATCATAGAGTCAGATAATAAAAATGTACAGTTGGGGAATGAAAATGTACCTATTGAAAATGATAATGCGGAAATTGAAAATGTAGAGATTGAAAATTTTGAAGAAGAAATGCCACCAAGTCATAATCCAAATTGCATAATTGACCATGTCGAAGATGAAAATGCATAGGAACTTAATGCACAAGAACCTTACATATCTCCTAATTATAATTGACATGAAGGTTCTAAAACACCAAAATGGATAATTGAAATTGATGAAACGATTATGACTAGTTTGGAAGGAAAAAAATAAGAAAGAACCATTCGGTTATGGGCTTCAAGACTATATCAGATGTTTTTCGGCAACAAGACAGTGGTAGAGCAATGTCATCTTTTCATGCACTTATTAAAGATGCAAAAGATGAGACCTATGCTTTCCAAATTGAAAATTCGTGTCAATAAAAAGTTGGAAAGAAATGGCATTATTGTGAAGAATTTTTTCAAATGCTCTCAATAAAAAGTTGGAAAGAAATGCCATTATTGTGAAGATCATGTATCCATAGACAAAGTACTCAAATATATATATATATCAAAATACATAGATCCATATACAAAATGTGGCTGATCCTGCCATCAGAATGTGTATAATATCAATGTTTCTATATACAATGTGGCATATGCCATCTCAAAATGTCTCATGATGCATCCTATGAAAACTATACTATCCTAGGGTGCTGGTGGATGATCAAAATGTAGCCTCTTCGCTGCACTAGGTGGATCGGATGCCTCCTGCATAAACAAAAAAGGAAAACTCAAAGTTAGACTACTAAATTTATATGATTCTACGTATCTAACATTGAATTACTCAAATGCATAATGATATTTTCTGTATTGGAGATTAATACTATCAAAATTTCATAATAAATACCTCTCTCGTCGACCTCCTGTGCTGGTCAGGAGTCCTCTCGTATGCCCTCGGCAATGCTGGTACCTCTATGATTGTGGGCTGTATATGTTCAAATACCTTTGTCAGATGAATCTACAATTTAAACTATAACATTATAATTCATAACATGCTAAATTTATAACATATTTAATCATGAATTCAAACTACAACTTACTATTGTAGGCTCCTCCTCAGGAGTGAGTGGCCGCGTCATCAAATCTACATAACTGTCCCGTCGAACCTCATGTGCACTAGGAGTCTCCTATGAGATACACAATAGTAGTTGTTAATATCACGGAAATTAGTTTTGAATTATTTATGAAGATAAGTGATGCAAGAGCATCCCATGCTCATCAGGGGAACATTGAAGATCCAAGGCATTACAGAGGTCATGGAACATCTCTTGAAGTCAATTGGGCAATCCTTGCACCAATTATGGCTCATGGAAGCATACAAAGTTATAATGTTGGACTCATATGTGGAAGAAAGTTGTAATTTGGCATGAGATAGGATTTTAGGATTTCATATGGTAGATGTGTCATTTGATAGGTTCATGTAGGTTGTCATGATCATATCTTGTCATTAGACAAGTCAAAATGTTCTAGAATTGAGTTTTGGGGTTTGAACAAGAAGGCCCTAGTTTTTAAGCCATTTTAAGGAGGCTTTTGAAGTTTGGGTGTTTAGGAGTGTGACCAAGACCTATAATCTTGAAAATCCTTAGTGTGTTGGTCCCTTTGTTGAAGCCTTGGTGTGTCTAATTCCTCCTTGTGTGTCCCAGAGTTGAAAGGAACATAAGTGGTGTCCAGAGATTTCTTGGTGAGGAAAGAAAGAGAATCAGTGAGTTGGCCCTTGGGAAGGAAGAAAACTTGTTGTGAAAATGCCTCCTAAAAATCAAATGGCTAGAGAACTTGAAGAATTGAGAGAAGAGTTGGCAAAAGAGAAAAGAGAGAGGAGAGAACTTGAAGCATCTAGAGTGAGGGAAGAAAGACAGATGAGAAGAGAGAGGCTGAAGCTTATTGCAAGGATAGAATCCTTAGAAAAGGAAAGGCAAGAACCTAGAGGAGAAGAGGTTAGAGGAAGAAATCATGGAGAGAACCATGAAGAAGAAAAGGTTGTTAATGCAAGGCAAGAGCATGAGACAACAGATGATCCTGAAGAAAGGAGATTTATGAGAATCATTAAGGAAGTACAAGGTAATGGTGGGAAGAACCATATTGATTTTCCAATATACCAAGGTAAAATGGATAGTGAAGAAGTGCTAGGGTGGATAGAGGCCCTTGAGAACTACTTTGATCTTGAAGACATAGAGGCAGATAAGAAGGTAAAACTAGCAACAACAAGATTGAGAGGAACATCACTTACTTGGTGGACCAGTGTTCAGAATGAGAGAGAGGAAAGGTGGTGCAGGGCACCTAACCTATGTGGCAGGGGGGAACAAGTATCTCTGTTGCCGGACACCTTGCCACTCCATGAAAGCGAGGATTCAAGTAGATTAGGAAGTTGGAATAAAGGTTTGGTCCATATTTTACAAGTTGGTCTATGTTTTGTAATAAAGGAACATGTAAGGCCCACAAGCATTTTGGTGTGGTTATAAACCAAGTGACTCCATGGGACCAAAAGGCCTTAGAATAGGGTATTTAGAGTCTAAACAGTATTAGCAAAAAGTGGTTGTTTGTTTATTTTATGGTTGGGAATGCCTATATGGTTGTTCCAACGGTCATGTAGACCTTTATATATGTCATATGTGATCTCAGTTGAAAGGGGGAGATTAGAGTGTACGGTGGTTTGGAGAAAAAATAATAAAAACTTCAATTTTTTGGAAATTTACTTAGTTGCATTTAATAAATCCATATGACCAATTTTGAGTCAATGGAATAGTTTAGAAAGTTAGGGAATGCATAAAAACTATAGTTTGAAATTTGAATTTCAAATTCAAACGGCCATATTAGTTTTGGAGGGAAAGTAGTAATTTGGTATTTGTTTGATTAAATAAACCTTTGTAACCAACTTGGTCGGTTGGACAGGTGCATATAAGCCTATTTAAGTTGTAATGAACATATGCAAGACATGAATCATTATTGGTACAGAAAAAATCATAGAAATTGTATAGAACAACAATCATACTTTCCTCTGCATCAATTAAAAAAATAAAAAATAAATGATACTTATACATACAATGGGGCTCTTTGTGCGAATGAAAATCCCTGATGATCTAGGACGCCGAATCTGTATAGGCTCATCACCAGTAGCCACACCCTATATACAATAAATAATGTAATTAAATGAGATTACCACAAACATTTTACAAGAATGCATCAATATTTAATCAATTAGAAAACATCTAATTACCTTTCCTTTGTCAATGCATGCTGGCTCACCCCCAGCACTTTGTCCCCTCAGGGCAGGTGGTATCTGCAAGATAAAAAAAAGATTAGCAACCATATATGCTACACTATCAAATAGAAAAAAGAAATGCGAACACAACATAATGTATCGTAGATGTCTCAAGGCCAAATGAAATGGACGAGAGTGTAGCATCATCTATCTGTCTGAGCTACTCCTCGGTCATCAACTAAACATGAATGAAGATCACATACATGTAAAAGTCAGTATGGCTTAAAAATTAAAATTACTCTATTATAAAAATTAACTTTAAATCACATATGTCATAACAAAAAAATGTATACACGTACCGACATCGAAGGAGTCCATGCCTCTACATTCCCCTCCTCTCTCGCATCAGGTCTGTAGCCTCTGCACGTGCGTCTGGTGTATCCTCGTCTAATACAAAATGATACTCAGGAAGATCACCTATGGGACCCAGGCAAATATTCTTGCATGTAATGCAAGTGTGAGGCACACAAACATGTGATGTGCTAGCCGATGATGAACTGGCACCAACATCATCAACACGAGGAGGCAAGACTGACCTAGCCTGAGATATCATTAGGCTACTCAGCCTATGAATGGCTCTGATGGTCTGAGAGCTAGCCTCTGCCATAATATCTGGATGCTGCACTCGAGGAGGGGGGAGATATCAGGGGGGGGGACAAAAGTGCCAAGTTTCTTTCGCTGGGAAGAGGGTCTATCCTGAGGAGCTCCTAGTCCTAAGCCCATATTGGGCTTCATGCTCCAATAGTTCACTTTAAGTTTCAACACAAATTCTGCATATAATTTTTTAAGGAAATAAAATGGTATGTCTAAATTTCCATGTGGAGGGATATCAAAGACCATCCACCAATGGTCCCAAAAATTTTCACGTATGGCGTCATTTGTGCACCATTTAATCGATAGTTTGGTTTTTTTTGGGTCAACTGGTATACCCATTTTTGGGTTAGCAAAAAGGCTTGCTAAATCATCTTTGGTTATGTTGAGGGCCGCGACCTCATCATAATCCAAACCATCATCAAACATCTGGTGCATGTCATCACGCCAACGAAGAGTGGCATTTTGTTGGTTTGTAAGAGTTTCAATGTTATCCACTATGGTGTTTAACGTGGATAACATAGGAGCCAATGCAGGTACATTATTGTATGTTCTATGCAAACCTCTCAACTCAGTGAGATTTTCATTTATCAAATCCTCGATTCGAGGAGGGTTTTGAGGAGGTAGAGGATCATTTGGTGGACGGTTTTGTGGGGATACTGGATCGTTTGGTGGTGGGTTGCGAGGAATATTATTCCCTGCCTCAGTGTCATCATTTTGATCAGCCATTCCTATTGAATTGCAAAACGTAATATATATTAAAAAAAATCTAAATTTTAACCATTTTTGTCAAAAAAACCCTAGATTCAACTAAAACAAACAAAATCTTGTTAAAATCTATTAAATTTAGGTTAAAAATGAGTCAGGGGGGGGGGGGGGGGGGAACATACCTGATATCTGATATCCGATTTGCTATCTGATATCCGATTTGCTATCTAATATCCAATTTATTATCTGATATCCGCTCTGACTGGCCCAAATTCGTGTGAAAATAAGGGCCGCAGGTCTGTGATTTTGTGTTTAATCCATGCACAGGTATCGGATATCCGATATTATAATATATATAATATAACATATATATTACATTTTATATATTTTTATATTATATTAATTTACTATATATTATAATATAAAATATTATTATTATACTATATTATTATAATTTATAATATATTATACTTTTTTATTATATATTATATTATAAGATATTACTTTTTATTATTATATTATATTATATATATATATTATATTACATTACTATATATTATAATATATGAAATATTATATTATATTATTATAATATAATATGTTACTATAATATTATTATTATAGTATAATATTATACGATTATAATATAATAATAATAATATTATTATATTATAGTATAATAATAATTATAATAATAATATTAAATAATAATAATATTATTATAATATAATAGTATGATATATTATTTAATATTATTATTATTATTTTATATCAATAATAATAATATTAAATAATATATCATACTATTATATGATTTTAATTATTAGTCGGATATTGGATTTAAAATTGGATATCCGATATGATATCGGATATCTGATATGGCTCGACTTAACCTTCTAGGTTTGGTTCCTGGATAGGTAAAAAAAAGTCAGAGCGGATTTTGAAGCGCTTTTAGGCGTCTTCAAACTCTTTTTTTTTCACATCGCCACTTTTTGGCACACCATGATCCTGCACATACCCCAAGATCTATGAGCAATCAATTATGAATGCAAAGATTAGTTGAGAGGAGAATGATGATATCCATCATAGGGCTTGACATGTTATACAATTAACGAGGGAGTTCCCTAAGCTCCAACTTTGCAAGAAACTACTTGAACAAAGAAGGGTAAAGTAAAAAAGGTCAGAGTTCCTACACATCCCATAAAGTCACTGGTAAGGCCTGAGAAATCACATTAGCATGAATGAGAAGTGGAGTACTTCCACACTAAGAGTCTAAAGAGTAAAAAGAGGAAAAGGGTTACTCAAGAAAGAACCCAACAGGAAGAGTTCCAAAAAGAATAGGCTCACCCAAAACCAAATCAACAAGAAGTAGGTCAAACTGAGAAAGAAGAGGCTCTAGAAGAAGAATCTCTAGCAACTCAAGTGGAGGCCACCCGATCAGTACCCAAGAGAGCTGAAACTAAGACAATAGTGGTGGCAGAGAAAAGGTGAAAGTTGAAGATGAAAAGTACTTCTTCCCCATAGGTTCTAGAGACCATACCTGAGGCTCAAAATAAAGAAGAATGGGAGGAAATTGAGTGTATCCTGCTCAATAGGAGAATCTAGCTAGGAAGAGCCACAAAAGAAGAAAGGAGGAAGGGTTTAACCCAAATGCTACTTTCCATCCAAGAACACCCAATTCAAATAGAAGTCTCAAATCAAGACAAGGAAGTATGGACTAAAGAGATGGGACTGATGTCTTCAAAATTTTAGACTTTGACTTCATGCTGGTGAGCACCAGATGGAAGGGGAAATGATATGGAATACCCCTTAGAATGAATCACTAGGAGAGGATTGGTAGAAGTTGCCTCCCTTACCTAAAGAGCCACTTGGTATACCTCCTAGACCATCAGAGAACCTTCCATTTGTACCTCCTCCTCAACAAGAACAAGAAGCAATTACAATACCTCCTCAAATAATAGAGCCAGAGAGCTAGACCATGGAAGGAGATGAGTATCTCTAGTAACATGCAGATGAAGTATTAGAAGAAGGACAAATTTCCAAGGAAGGAGAACAAATTCTTCCCAGAGTGGAGACAAGATCCTTGCAATAGGTGGAAATAAAGGCTCAATCAATAGTCCTTCCAAGACATGAGAAGACTCCAAAATGAGGTGATTAAGGGAAAGGGGAACCTAGATCATTTTCTCAATACATGTCACCCATGGGAACTACTCCATCATGGTTGAAAAAGAAAGTTTTAACTTAACAGAGGAGATATATGGAATACAAGGAGGAGGAGGGTATGACAGAGTTGATAAAGGCAATTAATGTACTAGAACTTATTAAAGGTGATGCTAAGACACTTGCCTTTATCATGAAGAACTAGAATGAATATTTGTTAACACACATTGCCATCCCACCTCCTGATGCTAATACAAAAGATATGTCTCCAAAAGACTATCGGATGAAGGAGATAGTACTGGGAAGGCCAACAGTTGATGTAGAAAAGGTTTTGATAACTACAGGCCTCAAGCAAGTGTTTATACATTTAGATCAGGGTGAGTCAAAGATTTTGGTATTAAGAAAGAAAATATATCTTTCTTTTGGGAAAATATATAGTAAAATATCCCAAAGCCTTCCCAATGTATCTTTAGGTTCATAGCATAGTGGTTGATCATCTATATTTATAGCGTTAAAAGCCAAAGAGCTTCTATGATTATGTTAAAGTAGATTTATATTCATATTTTAAATATAACTATGTATATGATGCTTAGATAGATCTGATCCACCCAATAATTTATTTATATTGGAAAAAGAGAATAAATATTATTCACACAAGTAGTTGGTGGAACAAAGAAAACAAAATTGAACACCTAGGGAGCACAAGAACATTATAAGCATCCATGAAAACCTTCTCACAAGGAGCATAAAGATAACCAAAATCTACCATGGACCTAGATTCATATTATCCAATGTAAAAGCCCAACATACAAAACTAGAAACAAATTAGATTCCCATTTTCATTTCTTTAGTGGCTTCTTTCTTGTTTAAAACAACTAGCTTGACCTAAAAGTTGCTTCTCTGCATTTTCACCTAAATTTCAAGCACTCCCTAATCTACCACTCAGGATGAACACTTACATTTATCAGGGTTAGAAGCATAGTTGGAGATGACAACCTTCTTGACCAGTAGAGTGGTTGACAAGATCATCCAACGAGACAACACTATTATAATCTAGGGTTCTCATTGCACCAAAATACCAACCTTTCAATGTTTGATATAGCCACTAGACTTATAGAACACATGAGGCGGTTTAAGCCATGCCACAAATATTGAAGGGGAACATTGGTAGTTAGTCCAAGGATCCCCCCTTAGCATTATCTAAGGAGATTCAAACCTATGGCCAAGCTTTGATACCACTTGTTACAAGCTAGGGTTGTTGTTGAACTAAAAAATTGATCTGTCAATGCCTCATACAACTACTAGATTTATAGAATGTAGGAAGTAGTAAAGCCATGTCACAAATCCCAATGGGGAATGTTGGCAATTAGTTTTGAAAAAAATTTCTTCCCAAATAATACTTATGGGGGTAAGTACATAGGGATTGGAAAATCATTAATGTCATATAGTGGGACATACTCAATTCACCAATAGTTGAATCAGAAGCAACATCAAGAGGAGGTCCAATGTTCATCTCCCTTTGATCCCGATAAGGAATTGATGAACCAAATGAAACAAGATTTTTGACTTCCTCAAGATTCTTCAAATCTAAGAGCTAATCTACCAGGAAACCATAACAAAATTGACACTTTTTAAGAAGCCAATTAGGCCCCTTTTGTCTCCTTATAAAACACCATTATTCCTAGCAACCCAAATGCAATCTCTTCCCACAAATCAAATCACATTGTAGGTTAAGGCCAACACTTCTTCTAACCATATTTTTTCCTTGGTCTATTTGTTTCAACCTTCAGATTTGTCAAGGAAGCATGCTTGGCTTTGAGAGGATACCAAGTTAATCCATATAATACCATTTTGAATTGAATTCTTCCTTGTAGGGATCTTGAAGGAGCATCTGACACTCTTGCACATACTCAAGGAGGAGTGCATCTTTTGATTCAACAGGTATAATTACATTGAATGCCCAAGATGGTGTAAATAATAATATTCTAATGGGTAATAGAAATGTTACATTTTTATCACCCAAGTTTTATGGCAAGAGAAAATTTATTATGTGAAAATGCTTTAATGTAGTTAAATCAGAACATTTCAACGTTGTAGACATCCTCAATGAGTGCCATTGTAAATATTTCTTATATATGTGATCCATTTTCTGAAGCACCAAATATATATGAATATACACCTAGTGAATGTGCTAATAATACCATTCAAATTGGAGAGATTCCTACTATTAGTATAAAAAAAAAATGTAAAGCTTTTTTGAAGGTTCATCATTATAGTTATATACTGCTTTTGCTTTCTTTTGCAAGAATTTCTCTCAGGAATCCACATTTCTATATTTTTCTAATCTTTTGCAGCTATTGGAGGCATTCAAATGCTCTAGAAATGATACTCAACAATGTAACAAAGAAGGGAAGTTCATAACAAGAAGTACCTTTGATAGAGCAGAAGCATACACAACATCAATTCAAAATCTATTAGATATATTTCTAGAGTTGGAAAGTCTGACAAATTATTGTTTTGTGAAGGACACCTTCTCCATCATTCGAAATGAGCAATGCAATGCACTCAAGTCATCCATAAACCAACTTTGGATACGTCTAATTTTTTTGTCTACATCCATGATAGGTTTGGTGATTTTGTGGATTTCAAAGCTTATCAATATAGGGAGAGAGATTTTTTCTAAAGGATCTATCATTCCCCATGACACCCCCATTAATTCACCAAAGAATAGTATTTTCCTACAAAACCCTCTATTGGAATGGATTACATTGAAGCTAGAATTGCAAACCAATTTTTTTTGAACTATACATAGCCTCTACCTTTTGATTGTTCAAGTAGGGGGCAAAGCACATTTATAGAAAAAAGATCATCTAAGTAGTTAACAATTAGATAAATTATATAAGAGCCGACAAAGACAAAGCTCCCACAACCACATTTCCCCTAGTACGAGATGCATTCACAAATTCAACACATATGTTGGGTAAGAAGGTTATTTAACTTTATTATTTAAAAAAAAAAGAGACCACCCAATATTTTTGTTGGGCAAGACAATTTTTTTGTAAGGATCATTAGAAATGTAGGTTTTGAATAATGTGTTGTACAGAAGGATGAGGAGGAAGTTCTCCCTCCCTCCATCTTTTTGAATTAAATATATTTATTAGTTCTTTTTACTCTTGAGTTTTTGGTTGTATTGTTTGGAATGTTACTTTTTTATTAAAAAGAAACCTAATTATCAGTAAAAGAGTTTCTAGCTTTGAATAGGAGCACTGTCATGGCTCTTCTAGTGTATTCTTATTAAAAGTGCTAAACTATCATCCACCACCCTCCTCCACTAGCCCCACCATATGTTCAGCTCAACTTGATCTTACAAACACCCTCTTCAATTGTCTTTTTATTTCACCATGTTTTCCTTCACCAAATTCACTATCGTCCCTAATAATCTCTCTTATAGTTGGAATTTATCTCACTTTAAACTTTAGTTTTCCATTGATTTCCTTTTAACCATGTAGAATATTGAATCCAAACTCCAACAACATAAATGGTTTAGTTGGTGGGATAGAACAATTTTCTATTGAACATTCTTTATGATTATGCATGAAGAATGACCACTAAATATCAAGAATTAAAAATTATATTAAAAACCAACTAGAACATGGCCATTCTTGTTGGCTTCCTATCCGCATAACATCTCTACCCAACTATCAGTTGCTAATACTATTTTTTTAAAAAAGTATTTGTTTATAAATCTAATAAGTACATGTGTGCTCACCTATAATGGATCACATATGGGATCAAAGGTTGGAAGTCTTCTTTCAACTTCTTTAATACAAGCATACAAGTGAAGAGATTTTATATGTTGATGGTTCCTATCATATCATACACCTTTCCAATCATGCAAACATTCTATGAGCATTAAAAAATGATTTTTAATGATGAGTTAGCTAGAGACTCTCTTCTACACATCCTCTCAAAGGGAGTGGGGTGAGCTGCCCTACAATAAGTATAACCATTTTTTGTCTAGGAACATATGACATTCCTATTGAATTTTATAAATTCTTTTGGCTCCACATATAGGACAATTTCTCTTATGATTACTTTGTAAGCATTGAAATCCTCTCAAGGACTATTATTATCTTTCTATTGATCAAGATCCTCTCTAAATAAAAAATGTGATAATTTTATGAATGGTGGAGTGGTTCATCAACTTACTAAATACTTTCGACAAAATCATTGTCAAAAGTACTAGAACACAACATTAAATACATTACCTAAGAGATCATTGAACTATGATATTATAATTTCTTAGGAGGTAGATACATTTTATATAGTTTGGCCTTAGCTTGGGATATTGTTGAATTGACCCAACAATTAGCCTAAGATACTTTAATATCAAACTTGAATTTTATGATGCCCATGAATACATCTAGTGACCTTTAATTCATAATATGTTCAAATGGTTGGAATTTAGACACAAGCCTTGTGCTCAAGTTAGAGTGTTGTTTATGGACAACAATGCTAAAATTGTTTCTAAAAGCTCCATCTCCCCCAGTCAACCTTAATAAGATCTATCCTCTATGATTCTCCCTTCTCCATTTCTATTTTTCATAGAAATTAACTTGCTCTTAGTTATTTCCTAACATGCATTGTCCACTAAACTTATCCATAGTGTTTTTATTTGAAGTACTGTGAAAACCCTAAACGCTTAGTTTATTGATAATGTAATGTTGTTTATTAAAATTTTGGATGATGAGTGATACACAATGGATATATTGGGAATTTTTGTACCATCTCAGGTTTTACACTAGCCACATGAAATTGAGTTCATCGTGATCCACACAAATTGATATCCTCCTTAGAGTCATATTGAATAGTAAGAAATGAAACACTACACCATCAATAGATATCTTCGACATTGGAAGTGAATCAAAGATACACAAAACCAATTCATGATAAAACCATAGGTAACTTTTTAAATTTAAGTAGTTCTAATTCATAGCCAACCACACCAAATTGATGAGAAAAGTCTTCTTATTAGTAAAGTGTATATTTGATCTTATTGGACAGCTTCTAAAAGTTGCTACTATAAATTAACATAGTCAATTAAGAGATTTGTTTGGGTTAGATTAGGAAACACAAAAAGACATACCATGCACATTTGGGCTGCATTCTATTCAATTAAAAGAAAAAAGGGGCTTAGGAAAGTGACTGATTCATACATATAAGGTGTCAATCATATCGTGCTTTGTGGACTATGAGAGAACTCAAAGGGGTTTCTCAAAAAAAAATAATTCTACATTCAATCTAGTTTTGCTACCTAGTCATGGTACATGGTCAATTGGAATGACAAGTTCCTTATGACTACCTTTTTAAAAACTCACAGGTCTAATGTCTTCAACCCCATCTAGATGTATTTCCAAACCCTCTTGAGGAAAATGATATAGGATGACCATTCCCTTACTTGTGATCTTATCTTTTTTACTTACTCCATTTGGTGGAATCTACTATCTAATTCAAAAGGATGGATAGTTTCTAAGTATCATTAATAATTTTAAAGATAAGTGTATCCTTAAAAAAACATTTACTTGTTTTAATAATTATAGGACACGCCAATTTTATTTTATTTTTGAAGTTTTTAGAATTCTCTTAAAGCCCAATTTAGTTTTGTTCTTATTTGACAAGAAATTGATTCTCAAAATTTATTATCTTGTTCCTTTTTGTTGTTCTTATAGCTTCAGTTTGATTAAATTGATCTACAGACAATCTCTTTATGGTTATTGGTTAACATTATTGCATATGATTAATCGTCAATTAAACACCCCCTCCTCCCCCCAACACACACAGTCTAATGAAAATTAACTGACAATAACTATTATTAATTAACACACACACACACACACACACACACACACACATCCACACTTGAAAAACACATAAAATTCATGAAAATACTATTACATGTACAACAATCTTAAAACTTAGCACTTTCTAGAAGATCTAGTTTGTTATCGCTATTTTTCATGCTAAAATTTTAAAATATTAGAGATTTCCTAAGCTCATAGCATGATATCCCTATAAAATTAGTCTATAAACTACTTCACTTTATCAACCTTTCCTCCTACTTCAGTGCTACATAGATCTACAAGTCTATTTGACCAATGTTAATCTGCAAAATTTGAAACTCAATCCCAACTCATAGCATGGATAGTCCTACATGTCAAAATCCCCATTAAAATTTAGCTCAAATTCCTTCACCCACCTTATTATCCTTTTTTTTCTAGAGAAGAATATATCAAGCATGTTTTTAAGGTCTTCACTCATCACTGCAACTTATAGATTTATGTTTTCTACCTATTTCACTATCTTTTCTACCTAGATTTTACTCTCTTCTTGTAGCTTGGTTATTGAAAAGTACACTTGCATGCATCTCCACCTTTCACAAATTTCCCACTCATACTTCAAAACAAGAAATATTCAAATTCCTTTTTGGATTTCATTGCTTTCTTATTTTCTTGTATTTAATGATTTTCTCAATATGTAAACACTAGATATGACCGAGTATTCTATTTCCATTTTATTTATGTAATGACACCCCATTAAATTAGTATATTCTCCTTCAAATACAATTATAAATATGCCACTTCTTTTTGGTCCCCGATTTAGCCTCCACAGAGAACACAAATTATATACTAATTTCTAGAAAAACAATATTATAAGTTGAGTTTAGTGACAAAGAACATGGGAAGACTAGGATTAGCATAGGCTTTTTATGTAATAGATGGGTGCACTAGTATTAGACTTTATCCACTCATAAAAAGCCATAGAACAATGTTTAGAAAATTCTTATTTTATTATAAAGCTTGATTTTTAGGGAAAACAAGAATGCATAATTGTACTTTCACATTTTCATAGAGGGCATAAAGAAGGCTTGTGTCTCAAATATTGCAATCGTTGATTACTGATTTGACATGTGTATACATTTTTTGGCATGATCCTTAAGGGCTCTTACAAACACATATTTTGGGTTCTATTCTATATTAATGAATTTGAAAATGTATTGAAATACAAAGGAAGATAGATTGGCTAGAACAAGTGTTTAAATATTTTAGAGGTATTTAGTTGTCAATCAAGATTGACCATACTATAGAACATGACAAATAACTAAGAGGAGGGGTAAATTAGTTATTCTCATACACTTTAATTTTTTTAAACTTTATTAGTAAACATATTCACAAAAAAAATACCAATATATGATCTATCGGTTAAGCACGTTAAACAATAATAGTAGATGTAAACATAAAAGCACAAAAGCACCAACATAGAGAAAACCAAAATTGGTATAGAAAATCAGGTTGGGAAAAACCATGGAGAAGATAATTCTCATTAAATGAATACCTATTAGGTTGATTCTAGTTAAGGTGATTTTTATAGAGGTACACTATCATTTTTGTTTACCATGATTTGGCTCACTCCTAGTTGGCTCATTATCCATCAAGATAACTACCCCAATGCAATATAGATATCAAATTGGATATAAAAAAACATTAACTTATGATATTACATATGAATATGCATGAATAGTTCAATAATTAAGCTTTGTTACCATAACCACTAGTAGATCTAAACAATGAATACTTATGTCTATGAAACTTTCTAATCCACTTCTATTGGTATGAAAGCCTCTTCTTTATATTCAATTATCTGCCTCAAATATTTATGCCCTTATACATCACTTCCATAAATTGACACTATGCTCTACACATATAACCACACCCCTAGATACACAATATGTCCTTTATTTATATAGGCATATTCTCATACAAATATCAACCCACACCAAATATTTGTGATGACACAAAAGAAAAGGATATTACAAGTAAATTTAATGCATAACATTGATCCTAAGTATTGGACACACTTAAGACCACTTATCCACACACTACACCACAACATATATATAGGTTTATCTTAAGCTATTATAATGCATATTATAATTACAAATAAAATGCGAACACCAGAACCAAGTCCAAAAGATGAACTATGAAATAAACAAAACTGTCGATAGATTATTATTTAACATTATCAAATTTCCACAATCCATTAATAATGAGAACAGTGTTTCTGGATTAGATTGTGTGAGTTTTTTTAGCATCAACGTTTTGGATCATAATACATGATCCATCATCAGGATGAGAGATTATTATTGATAAAATATATCTAAAATATGATGTATCCAATAAACCAAATCCATTTGATGAATTGCACCAATATCTAGATATTGTATCCATAGAAAGCACAATGAACTAATAGAACATTCCATGCAATACTAAAAAATGAAAGAATAAAAGTGCACCAAAACAAATGAGCCATGAGTAGAACCATTTACACTTTTTGTTGAACACTAGGGAATACAAAAACTATTCATGTTGAGCCTATCACATGCATAATCAAAACTTTTTTTGCATACAATTATTAACCAATAGGTATATCTAAAAATTCCAACAACCTACTGATAGCACTAGAGTGTTGATATGAAGGTTTTTCCATCAATGACAACAAATGCCAAATATAATTCAATAAGTCTAACACATATCTTAACTTCTCCCTTTATGAATTTTATAGGAAGACATCCTTTGATTTTTTTTAGAGGATCCTTATGGTAGAGGAGATTCTAAAATCAACGATAGATTAAAAAAATACATGATTATGATTTTTGGTCTACTACAAGGTTAAACAAATTCTAATAATTGATAACATGTCAATTTTATTAATAAATTGATTATTGATTTTATTTATTACTCTTTAATTTTTGTAACTTTTTAAATATTTTTTGTACATTTATTTTCTCCTTCATCTCACGTATTGTAAACTATAGTTCAACATGACAATACAAAATCAAGGTCTCTTTCTTGAAGTGATTTAGGATATAATCAAAAACATGTTGGGTAGATTAATAAAATAATTCATAACATTGTATACTAATTGGGATAACATAAGCACTATATGAAGACCATTCTTATTTTAGGTGGATTACTATGAACAACTCACTTGAGATTACCTCCTTCTGACGACAAAGAAATGAAAGAAGGGTCAATGAAGTGTAATGCCCAACCATAGTTTTCTTTTCTGTTATATTTACCAAACTCTTTTATGCCTATTTTATGCACGTGCTAGTTTCAAGGATATTGGATTTATAATTATGACATTATTTCATGACTTGGATTACATTTATATCAATAAAGAATATTAGTTGATTATATTTCACATCTTGATTGATGATTATGATTACTAGTACATTAATGATGCTTTAATGGTTCTTATTTAGTAAATGTGGTTGCTTTCATGATGATATCAAATGATAAGTATTTTATATTCACAATGATGAGTTTTCATGTTTGAATATGTGATGACTTGTACTCAAGACATATTATAACACTTAAACCATACTTACATGTGTATGGTGTGCATGTTTATTTTACTTTTCTACTTGATGTGTCTAATGTTGTTAAGGGAGGGAGTCGTAGTTACCTGTTAGTTGGGATCTAAATGATGTACCACTCCCTACCATTGCTTGTTTAGCTTAAACATATATGTATACATACATGCTCATCTTTTATGCAGATTACAGGTACTGGGCATCGACTTCCCTGAATTGCTAGGATAAGCATGCTCTATTGCAATAACTCAATGGTAAGAATGGGGAGATAATGTTCAAGTCCAATATCAGCCATAGCCTAATTACTTGTCTTGAGAAGAAGGACATGTATCTGACTTTCCACCCTTTTTAAACCCATGAGTTTATCTTTTTCCATGTTGTCTACTTTTGAGTTTTGGTTAGTTTTGGTAATGTTGCTTTTATGCAGATTTGGCTATGTGATTTATTTGGTAAATGATTTAATTATAATAACTGGGTTAATCATATATTATTGAGAATTACTAAATATTATTTGATTAAAAAGAAAATATTAAAACATGAGAATATTTAATTAATTAAATACATGCTTTAATTCAAAAGACTTAATTTGGAAGTCTAATTTGGAAAATTGGTTAAAGAGAAATTAGAATATGATAAAACGATTTAATTTAAAAGTCTAGTTTAAGAAGTTGGATAAAACGAGAATAAAAATATAAAAATATTAAAGACTTAATATTGCTTTATTATAAACATTTAATTAATAATTAAATTATAGTTACATTTAAATAATGAGATTTAATTATTATTATTAATTTAAATAATAGACCACACTTTAAATAGTGTTTGCACTAATTAATAAAGTGGAGGAATTTTTTTTTATAAAAGAATATTTTTATTTAAAAGGTTCTTTAAGTGTGCATGAAAGGATTAAATAATAAAAGTTTATTTTAAGGAGAGGTCTTTCCATGTTCGAAAATCGAAAACCTTAGGTAGAGTTAAACTCTTTATTAAGAGATTCAAGATCATTTCTACACACACATGTTTTGGGAGAAAAAAAATTGGAATTGGACCAAAATAATTGTTGAAAGTTTTAGAGGGTTTGGATTTGCATGCGTTTTCACATTGTCTCGGATTTTAGCTATGGTTTTGAAGTAGGGTTTGAAAACTCATTGTAGAATTTTATTGAAATATCTATCTTCTTTGTGTCTTCCTGGGTGCTTGCATAATGCTTATTAATTTACTGTATTGATTTTTCGATAAAGAATTATGTTGGAGATTTTGAAAAGGAAAAACTTATTAATCAAGAAAACTTGACTGCGAAAATTTTGTAGAAAATTATTATGACTATATTATTTTAAAACCCTTTCTGATATAGGGAAATTCAATTATAGAAAATTGGAAGAAAACAACAAATTGAACAACTAGGGTTTCAACTTTAAATTTGTCTTTAGAACTATGTGATTATCATGAATTTTCTAAATATAGATGAATATTCTTCTTACATCTAAAATAATTAATTACAATATTTATTGGTAAAAGAAAAAAATTAATTGAGAGGAAAGCATGTTGTTACTAAATGTATACATGCATGTGAAAACAAATATGTTAAAAATAAGAAAACTAAGTATATTATGGTTGCAAGATTTGAGAGATCAAAGGAATGTGAACTATTGATTGCATGTTTATTTTTATCTTCTAAATATATAATTTAATTTTTAGATTTATTATTTAAAAAAAT
This sequence comes from Cupressus sempervirens, assembly GCA_028749045.1. Lineage (NCBI taxonomy): Eukaryota > Viridiplantae > Streptophyta > Pinopsida > Cupressales > Cupressaceae > Cupressus > Cupressus sempervirens. The sequence goes on from CM053785.1 coordinate 403,988,915, forward strand.
AAAAAATTAAATGATTATTTATTAATTTAGAAAATTTAATTTTCAAATTTTTTACGAAATTATTTATTAATTCCAAAAATTAATTAAAAATAAAAATTATTATTATTTATCAAAAATATTAAATTAATACTACTCATTTAGTTATAAAGTGGATGTTGGTATTAAAGAATCTTTAAGTTTAGTTAAACTATTAGTTGCATATAAATAATTTTATTATTATTAATGCAAAAGGAAAGTTAATAAATAAATATTTATAATTTTATTATATTTTAAGGGAAGTTGTGGTGTAGTTCGCTTTTTAATCATCTAGTTAATAGCTACTTGACTTTATGAGATAAATTATAAATAATTCAACTAAATTTATAATTTTATCTCTAGTTGCATTATGAATTAAAGGAAAAGTAAATATTAATATTGAACTAAAATAGAAGTCAAATTGATATTTTAGAAATGAAATTGACATTAATATTTAATCTAATAATATACATTTATGTTATTAATTAAATCATTTATGATTTAAGATTATTTAAATTAAAAATATGATAATGTTGCATGATATTTTATATGTACAAAGATATTTGACATTTAAATACTTATTGATTTAAATAAATATATTAACATAACAATTTATATTAACATGTATACTCTTATATAGATACAAACAAAAGGTGAGTCACTCTCAAGAGGAGGAGAAGACACCAATTCAGAGAAGAGTGATAAGATCTCAGGGGATATCAAGAGAAGGCGAAGGATGAGACTGACAAAAAGATGGAGAAGTGGGATGACACTATTCTCAACACTTTGTAGTGCCTACCCTCATTCACATCTTTTCTGGACATATTATTGCTATTATTATTAGACTATGATGGACTAGTTTTATGTTTATGGATTAGTGGTATTGTTTTGACACTATCAGACATTATGTTATGGATTCAGAGGTTATGAGATGAGATCATTTAGACTTTACATTTCATGCATACATGATGATCATTATATTGTTTTCAGCTATTGTTGATGATTAGTTGATGGTTATTATCTCATGTGTTTTATTATGGATACTTACCCCATACTTGCATGTGTATGGTGTGCGTGTTTTCTCATTGTATGGCATTTCTGATGTGGTTAAGGAAGGGAGTCGTAGTTACCTGCTTAGTCGGGATCTACATGATGCACCACTTCCTGCCATTGTCTGTTTAGTTTAGCATTATATATATTGTATGTACATGCATGGTTTTTTTGCAAGTTGCAGGTACCGAGTATCGACTTCCTTGAATTGCCAGGATGAGCGTACCCTATTATACTATCTCAATGATAAGAGAAGGGAGATAAATTCTCAAGTCCAAATCCCAAACCCTTAAACCAATTGTCCTAGTGAGGTAGGAGAAGTATCTGAATATTTTACCCACCGAATGTGTCGGATGACATAATTCGTGATTTTTAACCCTTTAGACTGATTTTCAGTGATTTGCTCTATGATGGGTTTTCATATTTTATCTTGGAGGTCTGTGGTGAATTTTCTATTAATTAAGTCTTAATAAATAGATTTAATTAATAAAATTAATTATTTGAGAAAATTAACATAAAATATCATGTTATTTGATATTTTTATTATAATTAATTAAATGAGAAATAATTGAAGAAAAAGGAATTAAATAAAAGAAAATTAGAAATTAAAATTAATAATAATTATAAAATAATAATAAAGTAATAAATAAATAATAATAATAAAATTTATAAAAATTAAAATAAAAGTTATAAATATTTAAATAGAAATTATATAAAAAGTAAATTGGAGTTATAAGCTTGCATGGGAATTAACGCACTTTTCTATTTCTCATGTGTCAACAACATAGAGGTTTGTGCATCAATTAAGCACATGGTGTCTACAACCCTATGGCTCATCAAAAAGGTTGGAAAGGACCCATGCTTAGTTGGTGACACCTTCTAGCTGTTTCTAGAAGCATTCTAGATGTTTCCTGAGAGCTCTTTATATTCAGGCATTCCTAGAAACTTAGACATAGCGTGGAGAGCTTTTGGAGCATTGGAGGACTCGAGAACTCTAAAGAAAGGAGGAGCTTGATCTGTGGGCTCTCTGAGGAAGAGCGAATTAGCATCAGAATTCGGGTAGATTCTTGTGATTTTACTTATGATATTTCTGCATCTTGCATTCCCTGTCTTCTTCGTGTCTTCCATATGTCTTCTAAGAATTTTTCCTATTTTAATTGTATGCATGCTCAATATGAGTAGTTATAAATATATACTGTATAAATTCTACATATAATTATATATATATATATATATATATATATAAACACACATATATATACATATATACATTTGTATATATATATATATATATATACATACATATGTATATGTATATATATATATATATACATACATATGTATATGTATGTATATGTATATATATATATATATACATACATATGTATATGTATGTATGTATATATATATATATATATATAAAATTGGAAAAGTCGATTGTCAAATCACAGTAATAAACTTTAATAAAAATTCTGAATTAGCGTTAGAGGGAAAATGTTTTTAAATGTTTATAGAAAAAAATAATAATAAAATTTACATATTAGGTGGGGCCGGAATTGCACCCCCTCGTACCCGTGCCTTTGAATGGATGCTGGGTACCTGCTATGCAGCGTACTCGCGACAGTGCCATCAAGGCAAAAATCGCAGGGTACTTGCGTAAGCAGGGTACCCGCGGTGGCTTTCACTTCAGTGACAGTCGTTGATACGATGGCATTTATGATTCGGCTCCATTTTGTTAAAAGGAAAGAATGTAAGCTATGAAATTCGAATTTTATTGTTATTAAATTTTCATATGTTATATGATATAAATCAAAATTATTAATTCGATTTTATAAAATGCGATAATAATTATTTATATATGTATGTATATATATATATATTTAAATATAAATATATATAGATGTATATATGTAATATGTAAATATGTTATTAATAAATTTGAATTATTATTATTCGATAAAAGAATTAAGGGTTCATCTTTTATGATGAGGAATTATTTTATAATATTAAGGTTTAATTAATAGTTTTTAATTATAATATATATATATATATATATATATATATATATATATATATATATATATATATATATATATATATATATATATATGAAATTAGTCGGTAGTTTGATGGGGAACGATTTCAACAAAATATTATAATTGAAAAATAGGGTTTTAGACTTATAAAGGAAAACCTTTATCCATCCAAAATAATATATGAGTTAGGAAAAATTGTACAAAATGTTCCTTCATTCATTCTCCAAACTTGGAAACATAAACTGAGATCTCTACATTTAAATTCAAGTTGTAAATTTAGCAAAACCAAAACATGTGTTTGCATTGTGTATTCTTTATGCTATTGTTTTGGATTTTGGGTTGACTAGTGTTGACCAGTATAGGACGTCTACCAGAAGCTTGGAGATTATGTGATTGTGATGTCATGATGATGTTTTAATCTCGATCTTTATAAACCCAACCATGGTTATGTGATGGAATTCTCTATGTATTGGATGTGATTACTAATTGTTATAGTTGAGATTCTTATGTGTGAGACACTTGACTTAACCATTATTTTGGTCATCGACCAGTTATCTTTGATTATTTTCTAGTCGTCATGATGGGACTGAGATGTGGATTCATTCTTGATGATGTCATGTTGAGACATGTTTGACTCAACCATTTTTGGAGTCTTCGATCAGTATGATTGAGATATATTTTGGTTATTGAGAACCATTGGATACTTGATTACCAGTGATACTTCAGTTGCCAATAGAGAGCTGTTGTGTTCATGATTTTCTATGGATGTTTGCTCAAAGAGATTTGATGCTTTTATGCATATTTGATGATTTTATTATGGTTTATCTTTTGTGATTTTGAGATTTATGGTTCCATGAGCATTAGGGTAGGATAACTGCATGTAGTGATGGGAAGTGGCTTGCAATGGGGGCCGGGGCCCTAAGAGGCTGCCAGGGTAACTCATTGTAAGTTGGATTAATAAGTGATAACATTCACACCTAATACTAACTAAATGAACCTAAAAGATAAGTGTTTTGTTCTTGCCCATGCCTTGAGTGCTTGTACAGGCTAGGATGGGAGTAGTGAGAACGCATGGTTGCAACCTTGCATTCCGTAGTATGCCTCGTCAGTATGAGAGGATACTAGTGGCTACATGAGATCAGTATGGACCCGTGGAGTTTAGCTAACTGCTAGGGTAACTTGTATGTGATAATTGCGATGACACTTTCCCGCTTGCATAGTAGGTTCCTACATGTCATTGTGTGCCTCTGGGAATAGATGTCAGATTTTGTGTTTGGAACCTTTGAGTTAGTATACTTTTAGGATTCCTAGACTCATAGAGATTTGTGTTATGTGATTTTGTTAGCCGCTTGGGACTTGAGATTATCTCCTTAGCACGGTGGGAGTGGACCACTTAGGTACCACGCGGTTGGGTGGTAGTGTATTTTCCACTCTTATCATTTTGAGATTCATTGAGACATCGTGGCTGTTGTGTCCTTCATGATGGTGGATATGTATCTTTTTTTTGATGATTAGCATATGTTAGATGATGTTATCTTATGTTTTTATTTGCATGTTAGATTATTTTCTACATATGATGTTGTATATGTTAGGAGTGACATTCTTACTATGTTAATACCGATGATCTCTTCAGTGATTTGGAATGTTACGCATGGAGGGATGGCTAGGATCCACAATGGTCTAATGATGCTATTAACGGTTGGGAGGAACTGTGCACTTAGTTTATTACGTTTGATCTATGATGGATGTATATGTCTTCTATGATGATGTATCATGGATTAGAATAGGAAGATGTACCTTATTCTATGTATATATATTCTTTTGAGCTTGTCATACCCTATGACATGTACAATGGATGATTGAGTATTTGATATGTAATATATAAACATTGGAATTATCATTATTATTTCATGTGATTGTTGTATTGGATGGATTCATGTATGTTAGTTAATTTGGATGTAATCCAACGTTAAGGGATCTTTAAGAATGTAACATGTTATGTATGTTATGTTTAATTTCAGATGGACATTGCTATTGCTTCCATTATTGTGCATTAGTTATATGTGGTGTTTACTTTCATGAAAAAAAAAATGCTACTAAACTTAGTGAAATTCTAGGTTAATTCTTTGGATTCCTTGGCGGGGCATTACACACTTGGGATTTTGAGGTGGAGAACCCTACCAAGGACCCAACCCAAAGCCCCACGCATATTTCTGCTACCATCACCATGCCTTTTGCTGATAACCAAGATAACCCCAAACCTAATAAAGACTCCCTAGACACTATCTCCTCCCCTATAAGGAAATATGAGCTGGAAATTTTTAGGGCCTCCACTAATAATTTGGATGTACAAGACAAAAGGAACTCTCCAGCAAATTGCTGTAGGGCTCTAAACCTAGGTGTTTTAGAGGATGAGGCTGTTACTTGTAAAGACTTGTAGGAGCTGAAGGACAAGTAAATTGCACTGGAGGAGGGCTTCACCCTCTTCTCAAAGTTCACTCTAAAGGTGAACCATGCATCTATGACCACTCTCTAGCTGCTAGCTCACAAGTCAAAGGAGGAGGGCCTAGGGAAGGAGGACTCAAAGTTTCTCTACAACTTCCTCGCCGAAGATTGGGCTAAAATCCTCCTTGCTAGGAAGGGAAAGAAAAAAGATGCCATTTAGTGGCCTCTTGGTGCCTAGTGTTTTTTGGTTCTCTGCTGGTTTTTCTCTCCATCCTATGGTGATGGTTTTGTTTTTTCTGTTAAACATGGATATTGGTTGTAGGTGGTATGATGCGATGACCACCTACATGCCTTTTGTTAACTCGATAAACTTTTCTATTTTTAAGAGCAAGAACTTTAATAGTGATAATTACTATTATGTTGATACTTATGTTTTTGATGTAAATTGTTAGGGGTTTGTGTGGCTATTTGCTAGTTTTTTGCTAGTTGTTTCACCACTGTTGTAAAGGGATAATCCCCTAGTTTTGGCTGCTTTTATATCAAAAACATGTATATCCTTACTTTATTTTTAAACACATCCTTGTGACCCAAACTAAACAAGAGAAATTGATGGAATTAAATTATATGGTTGAAAATTATGTGTTTTCTAATATTCTATTTATAGTCTTGTGATCTTTATTTTTGTGATGGTTTTTCTTTGTGGGTTGTTTAGTTAGCCAAGTTAGGATGTGAACTAGAGGCATTTTTTGAGATTTCTTTTATGATTATTTGATTGAATGTCATGATGAACTTTGTAATTTGAATCAAGATTTATGTTTTTTGAGCTTTATGTTATTGAGAATTTATGAGAACTTGGGTTTTGAGAACCAATGTTATTTTTGGGTTGCCTATTAAGGAACTGAATTCGATCAATATTACTTTTGTGGTATGAGACACAATTGTTGCTTCTGAGTTTTAGGAAGGTAGTCTAGGTGCATGTCTATGGGAGTGGCTTTATAATGCCTACCCCTAGTTGACTTTCATATATTATTGCCCAATTCTTTTAGGCCATTTTTATGATTATGCATTATGATTATCAGTACTTGGTTACTGAATTTGATTTGATGTTATTTCATACTCAGTTGATTTATGTGATGAGTTACTTAGTTATTTCATGTGTTCAAGATTATCTCTATGATGATACAAGTTTGTTTATACAATGATTTTAGTTATCTCATGATGATTAGTTAGATGAATGATTTATATGCAATTCTATGATTATTTACCCCATAATTGCATGTGTATGGTGTACTTGTATGTTTTACTTTATGTTTGACATTTCTAATGTGGTTGAGGGAGGAAGTCATAGTCACTTACTAGTCAAGATCTACACGATGCACTACTCCCCATCATTGCCTATTTAGTTAGATTATGTGTATGTACATGCTTAGATTTTATGTAGATTGTAGGTACCAGGCATTAACTTCCTTGAATTGCTAGGCTGAGCACGCCCTATCTCAGTATCTCAATAGTAAAAGAGGGGAGATAATTCTTGAGTTCAAATCCTAACCCTAAGCCAATTGTCCTAGAAACTAGGACAAGTATCTGAGTTTTTTACCCTTCCAAATTTGTCAAGTGATGTGAATTCATGATTTTGGAGTTTGATTTAGTACGTTGTTCTTTATGATGGGTTTTCATATTTAGTTTTGTGGGTTTGTTGTGATTTTTAGTTATAATTAAATCAAATTAAAAGATATTTTAATGAAAATTTTATAAAGAAAAAATTATATTTAATTAATTGTGAAATTAATTAAATAAAAGAATTAAATTCAAAAAATTAATTGAAGTTCTAATTTTGGTGTAATCATATTTATTTAATTTAATAATAATATATTTTGGAGTTTCATTTCTATAATAAACTCTAAATATTTTTATTAGTTAAATTAATAAATATTTTATTAAAGATGTTTTGTAATTTAATGAAAGAGAGAAATAATGAATTTAATAAAGGTTATTTTAATTAAATTGCAAAACACTTGCAAATAAAATTAAAATATAATAAAATAATTAAGAAAAAGGTTTCATGTGATTGCAAAATTAAAGCCCTAATTGGAGAAAGCTCTTTATTAGGAAATCAAAGCTCATTTCTCCATACATAGGTTTGGAGGAGCCAATTTTTGAGAAGAGGGTTTCAAAAGAAAAAAGAATTTCTTGCTAGTTTTGTGCATTTGGTTGTTTAGCATCAGATCTAGGTAGGATCTTGTGGGTTTTTGTGCAGTAATTTCTTTTTTTGAATTCTCTATCTTCTTTATGTTTGTTGTGGATTTGTATTCATAATTTCAATTGGATTGAAACCCTTATTTGTGTATTTATGATTTTTTGATTTGAAAATGTCTGTAAACAAATTTGGGATTGGAAACCTTGTTCGATGAATTTGAGGATTCGTATTTGAATTGTTAAAATCAAAATATGGGTTTAGAAAAGAAAACCTAGATTTGTTAACTTGTTTTAATTGTTTATCCCAGGCTTCTAAGTCAGATCTAATTGGAGATACACACACACACACACACACACACACACACACACACACACACACACACACACACACACACACACACACACACACACATTATATAAAATTACCATAGCAAATAAATTTATTGTGATAATTTTATATATTTAAATAGTAATTTGTTATACCAGAAAAAAAAGAATAAAACCATGCTACATTTTCTAGCTTTCAGATTGGGATTTTATTTTAAATAATTTCTTTTTTAAATAAAATTTGATGATCGGGGGCCACCAAACACCCACTGCCCTTTCCTCTTTTCTTTCAGCTACAATAGCTCAAGCTACATACAATAGCCATGAGCACTGCAATTAGAGGCTCACGCGACTCTAGCAATGTTGAGAGCTGCCTTAGAATACTCATGTTACCACATGGAGCCGAGGGGATATAAACCTATTCAAATTATTTTTTTAAATTTTATATTATATGTTATTTTTTAAATAAGATTTATTTTATTAATATTAATAAATTTAATATAATTTGTAATAATTATTATTCATTAATTTAAATTAATATTTAATATTTATATTATTATTAATTATTAATAATAATTATTATATTATTAGAATTAATGATAATAATTATAAATAAATTAATATTATTTCTTAATAATTTAATTATTATGATAATTTAATAATTATTGTTTTTGATAATTTTTATTAAAATATTGGTTGCAAGATTATCCTTAAAATTTGAAAATATAATAATATTTTTAATGAGAGGATTTTAATGGATATTGGTGTTATTAGATTGATAGTTCACTTTTATATTAAATGGGCTTTTATATTTAAATGATTTTTAATGGATTATTGAGTCTCTTGAGGTTCCTATGGACTTAGAAATTTTGTCAGACATGATACTATGAAAATGAAAACTGAAACCCTGATTGTAATCGAAAAAACCTATCAAACTTTAATACTCGAAAGTGAAATTGAAAACTTGAAAACCTATAGTAAAAATTGAACTTTGGTGTTTTCAAAACCTAAGGAGTTATGAAATTTACATTGTTTTGTACATAATGTGATGTGTGGTTTACTCATTTGGAGTTTGGGTATTGATTTAGTACTTTGACCAATCAAGATGTTTACTAGAGGCTTGGAGGTTTTTGTTCTATGATGTTGTTGTGTATATGATCTTCTATACCCGACTATGATGATGTGTCACGTATTTTCTATGATGGAATTTGATCAACGCTTGTTAGTGCTTTCCAATTGCTTGTATAGAATTGAGGTGATAATTGTGAATTTCTTATTGTAACCTTTGAGCTTTCGATCTATTATCTTCTAGTGCTTTCTAGTTGCTTGTTTAGGGTTGAGGTGTTTAGTGTGATTTGTCTTGTGGTGCTTTCTAGTTGCTTGCATAGGACTAAGGTGAATGTTATGATTTGTCTTTAGATTCTTTATAGTTGCTTGTAAAGCACTAAGGTGATTACTATGTTTTATCTTTAGGTGCTTTCTAGTCCCTTGTAAAGGACTGAGGTGAAAAAATTGATTCTATTATTTATACTATTATGAGCCTAGGGTAGGTAATCTATGTGTACATTGGGAAGTGGCTTGCAATGGAGGTCGAAGCCCTAAGTGGCTACTTCGGTAACCCATTGTAAGTTTTTTTAATAAGTGATAACATTTCATTAAATGAGAGTAAAAGGAATTAATAAGTCATTATTTTCCTCGCCCATGCCTCAAGTGCTAGTGCTAGGATGGGAGTAGAGAGGATGCTTGGTTGCAACCTTGCTTCATTAATATGCCTTATATATGTGAAAGGATACTGGTTCCACATAGAGACACTATGGGGCCAAAGTCTAGAGTGGTTGCTAGGGTAACCTTAGAGTTGGCTAATGTGATGACACTTTCCCACTTGCATAGTGGATTTCCTATGTGTCATTGTTGCCTTTGGGAATAGATGATACTTGTGTCTTGGTACCCTTTGAGATAGTTTTCTATTAGGTCTCTCCTTGACCTAGATGTTGGTTATGACTTGTAGATTGTTATCCATTTGAGACTTGAGATTATATCCTAAGCATGGTGGGAGTGGGCCATTTAGGCTCCATGAGGTCGGGTGTTACTGTAGTTTTCTTGTACCATTGAGAGCCAACAACCAGTTTCCATTGTTGGATGTGCTTGTGCAGTTGTACCTTTCTTTCTGATCTTGTATTTCTGTTGGATAGTTTTATTATGTTGTATTGTACTTGATTTATCAAAGATCTTATGAGATGATGTATTTTAATTATGATGTATATTCTTTGAGATTTTCATACCCTATGATTTGTATAGTGGATTATTATGTATTCTAGTTATGCTGAGTGACATCTTATGTAATTGTATATTATTTAATTGGAATTGTACTTGTGATTATTCCATGATGTGGATTTTGGTTGTGTTAGATTTAAAATTTAATAATTTTTTACGTGTGATTCAACGTCATGGGACCCTTAAGAGATGTAATCTATTTATGATGGTTGTATGTATGTGAGTTATTGCTTCTGCTATATTATCTATTGTTGTTATTGTCTTAAAAAAAAGTTTGGCAAACTTAGTTAATCTTTAGGTTAATTTCTTTTGGGTTCCCTGACAGAGCGTTACATCTAGTATTAGAGCCTAAGTTTCTACATTGGGAGCTCTGGGTATATTGGAACACCACTAGTTGTCAACTAGTTAAATTAAAATGAAACTTAAACAATGTTATGTATCTATTATAACTTGAACAATTTGAACTTCAGAGTTGATTTCTCGAAACATAGAAAAAGGAAAAACTTGAATAATTCTTGAGTTGGACTTCGACATATTTCCTTATGATTGTGATTGTGCTTTAAGGTGGTATACCTTTGTTGACTTTGTGAGAGTTTTTTTTGTTCTTGCTTGGGTGTTTTCAGTGGAGTTTTATCCTTCTATAGGGGGAAAGGGTCCAATGGGACCCACACAGTGAGTGCTTTAGTTTTATCTTTCTTGTAAGTTTCCAAGAGTAAGCCTAAGTCTAGGGGGGTGGATGTAATGCCTACCCCTAGTTAACTTTTCATAAATTATTGTAGAATTCTTTTAGGCTAGTTTTATGATTATTGGTACTTGGTTACAAGATTTGATTTCATGTTATTTCATACTCAGTTGATTTATGTGATGAGTTACTTAATTATTTCATGTGTTTAGGATTATTTATATGATGATACATGCATGTTTATACAATGATTTCAGTTATCCCATGATCATTAGTTAGATGAATGGTTTATATACAGTTCTATGGTTACTTACCCCATACTTGCATGTGTATGGTGTACTTGAATGTTTTACTTAATGTTTGACATTTCTAATGTGGTTGAGGGAGGGAATCATAGTCACTTGCTAGTTAGGATCTACATGATGCACCACTCCCTACCATTGCCTATTTAGTATAGATTATATGTGTATGTACATGCTCAGATTTTATATAGATTGCAGGTCTAGGATGAGCATGCCCTATTGTAGTATCTTAATAGTAAAAGAGGGGAGATAATTCTTGAGTCCAAATCCTAACTGTAAGCCAATTGTCCTAGAAAGTAGGACAAGTGTCTGAGTTGTTTACCCTTCCAAATTCGTCAAATGACATGAATTCATGATTTTGACCATAGAGTTTGATTTAGTACTATGTTCTTTATGACATGTTTTCGTATTTAGTTTTGTGGGTCTATTGTGATTTTCAATTACGATTAAATCAAATCAAGATAATTTATTGATTTAATTCAAAGAAAATTTTATAAAGAAAAATTGATATTTACTAATATTTAATTAATTGTGAAATTAATTAAATAAAAAAAATAATTTTAAAGATTGAATTAAAGTTCTAATTTTGGCATAATCATATTTATTTAGTTTAATAATAATATACTTAAGAGTTTCATTGTTATAATAAACTTTAAATATTATTATTAGTTAAATTAATAAATATTTTATTAAAGACATCTTGTAATTTAATAAAAGAGAGAAAGAATAAATTTTTAAAAAGTTATTTAAATTAAATTGTAAAAAACTTGCACATGAAATTAAAATATAATAAAATAATTAAGAAAAAGGTTTCATGTGATTGCAAACCCAAACCTCTAATTGGAGAAAGCTTTTTATTAGGAAATTAGAGCTCATTTCTTCACATACAGGTTTGGAGGAGCCAATTTTTGAGAAGAGGGTTTTGAAAGAAAAAAAATTACTTGTAAGTTATGTGCATTCAATTGTTTAACATAAGATCCAGGCAGAATCTTGTGGGTTTTTCCGTAGTAGTTTCTTCTTTTGAATACTTTGTCTTATTCGTGTTTGTTGTGGATATGTATTTAGATTTTCAATTGGATTGAAATCCGTGTTTTTGTATAATTTATGGTTTTTTTCTTTGAAAATGTCTGTAAATAAATTTGGGATTGGAAACCTTGTTTGATGAATTTGAGGATTCGTATTTGGATTGTTAAAATTGGGATATGAGTTTAGAAAAGAAAACCCAGATTTGTTAATTTGTTTCGATTGTTTATCCCAGGTTTCTAAAGTAGATCTAATGGGAGAAATCTTAAAAAAATAAATTATATAAAATTACAACAATAATTTACTGTGATAATTTTATATACTTAAATAGTAATTTGTTATACTAGAAAAAAAAGGAATGAAACCGTGCTATGTTTTCTAGTTTTCAGATTGGGGTTTTATTTTAAATAATTTTTAAAAATAAAATAAAATTGGGTGGGCAGGGGCCACCAACCCCACCCCTTGCTTTCCTCTTTTCTTTCAGTCACAGTAGCTTGGACTGCATACATAAACCATGAGCACTGCAAGTAGTGGTTCATGTTGTAGCAGCGTCGAGCACTGCCTTGCAATACACACGCTTTTGCATGGAGTCAAGGGGCTATAAACCTATTCAAATCATTTTTATTATTCTTTTATATTATGTATTATTTTTAATAAGATATCTTTTATTAATATTAATAAATATTAATATAGTTTATTATTATTAATTAATTAAAATTAATACTTAATATTATTATTAATTGTTAATATTTTTCATTATATTATTAAAATTAATAATAATAATTATTAATAGATTAATATTATTTATTAGTGATTTAATTATTATGATAATTTAGTAATTATTATTTTAAATAACTTTTATTAAAAGATTGGTTACAAGATTATCCTTAAAATTCAAAAATATAATAATATTTTTAATTAGAGAATTTTAATGGATATTGGTGTTATTAGATTGATAGTTCACTTTTATATTAAATGGGGTTTTACATTTAAATGATTTTTAATAGATTATTGAGTCTCTTGAGGTTCTCATGGACTTGGAAATTTTGTCAGACATGGCACTATGAAAATGAAAACTAAAACCTTGATTGTAATTGAAAAACCCTATCAAACTATAATACTTGAAAATAAAAATGAAAACTTGAAAACCTATAGTAAAAATTGAACTTTAGTGTTTTACAAACCTAAGGAGTTATGAAAGTTACATTGTTTTGTACTTTATGTGATGTGTGGTTTACTGATTTGGTGTTCGGGTTTTGACTTAGTAATTTGACCAATTAGGTTAATTTTCAGAGGCTTGGAGGTTTTTGTTCTATGATGATGTTATGTATATGATCTTTTATACCTGACCATGGTGATGTGTCACGTATTTTCTATGATGAGATTGGATCAGTTCTTGTTAGTGCTTTCCAGTTGCTTCTATAGAATTGAGGTGATAATTGTGACTTTATTGTTGTAACCTTTGAGATTTCGATCTATTATCTTCTAGTGCTTTCTAGTTTCTTTTTTAGGACTAAGGTGTTTAGTGCAATTTGTCTTGTGGTGCTTTCCGGTTACTTGCATAAGACTGAGGTGAATGTTATGATTTGTTTTTAAGTGCTTTCCATTTGCTTGTAAAGGACTTAGGTAATTACTGAATTTTATCTTTAGGTGCTTTCTAATCCCTTGTAAAGGACTGAGGTGAAAATTGTGATTCTATGATTTATACTTTTATGGGCCTAGGGTAGGTAATCTATGTGTACACTGGGAAGTGGCTTGCAATGGAGGCTGAAGCCCTAAGTGGTTGCCTAGGTAACCCATTATAAGTTGTTTTAATAAGTGATAACATTTCATTAAATAAGAGTAAAATGAATTAATAAGAGTCATTTTTTTCCTTTCCCATGCCTCGAGTGCTAGTATAGGCTAGGATGGGAGTAGAAAGGATGTTTGGTTGCGACCTTGCTTCATTAGTATGCGGGTAAGTGCACCAAGTTGTGGTGCCAAAAGGGGGGTATAAGTGGACACCTTTTTCTTGAAATCAGAAAATTCTGGACTTCAACAAGAATTTGAAGATAGTTACACTCAAAATTTTAAGATATGACAAAAAAAAAAGTCATAGTCCTTTGAATCTAGTTTCTAAACTACTATTTTGTTTTTCAAAATGGTTTAGTTTTAGGTCCTCAAAAAAGGGGGCCATAGAAAGTGGTACTGTTTATTCCAAAAAAACATAACATAGTACAAAGTGTGGCCCCCCTAAAATTTTAACTTTTTTTTTGAAATTCTTTAATCGCTCTAGTCAAAAGTTACCTAACACTATGTAGTTTATCCCAGATTTTTCGAGTAATTTTATAATGTGTATTTTTTTTTTAATGAATTTTTAAATTAGACCCATCCCAAAAATGTGAAATATCTATCTGCTCCCCCTAGAAATGATTGAAAACTATTCTAAAATCAAAACTTCTTTTTTTCAAAGTGTGTATAATGGAGTCTAGTTTCTAAAAAACAAAGTTGTTACAAAATTCGGTGAATGAGCTAAAATCTACAGCCCAATTAGTACATGGTGGTTTCTGACAAAAAATGAACATACATTCAAAAGAAATTATAGATGAAAGACTTAAAATAGTTCAAATTAAAAATAAATTATATGGTTAGATAGCTAACACAGAGACCTATAATGTTATGTAACCTGATCTTATCGATACCCAACCACGAAGAATCTTGAAGGGGAGCACACAAGAAAAATCAATCATTTTTTGTATGTTTGCTGGAAAACACGTCTTAGACCTGTTTATAAACTCCAAACCTTTGGGTTGGATCTCCAAGGAAAAACCAAGCCTTAGGCTTGGTTTTAATGCAAAGCTTTGAATAGCGCGTGTGCCCTATAGCGCATGCGCCCTATAGCGTGCACACGCTATTGAAATGCTATTGAATTTGAGGTAGTGCGCACGTGCTATAGTGCACACACACTATTGAGACCTAAATTGCAAACCAAAACCAAGAGAGAGCTAGGGGGGGTGGGGCAAGGGAATGGCTATTTGTGTGTGTGAGAGAGATAGAGAGGGGAGAGAGGAAGTGAGAAAGAGTAGGGGTGGCAGAGAGAGTATAGGATGGGAGATAGAGGAAATGTAAGAGTAGGGGTGGAAAAGAGAGTACAAGATGCAAGAGAGAGAAAGTGTGAGAGAGAGAGTAGAGGTGGAAAAGAGAGAGTACGGGATGGGGGAGAGAGATTAAAAGTAGGGGATGGGAGAGAGAGGAAGTGTGAGAGAGAGCACAAGTTGGGAGAGAGATATTGAGAGTAGGGGATGGGGGAGATAGAGAGCAGGTGGTGGGAGATGGAGTGGGAGAGGAAGATCGAGAGAGAGGAGGATGGGATTGCATGTGTGTGAAAGAGAGAGAGTAGGGAATGGGAGAGGGGAAAGATAGAGTAGCTTGAGAGAGAGTAGGGGATGGAAGAGAGAGTAGGCAATGGGAGAGGGAGTGGGAGAGGGAGAGAGAGAGGGGGGATGGAAATGTGTGTAAGAGAGAAAGAGAGAGAGTGTGAAAATGTGAGAGAGGATAGGGGGTAGCAGAGAGAGAATAGAGAGGGAGAGAGAGAGAGAGTGAGAGAGAGTGAGAGTAGGCAGTGGGAGATGGAGAGTGAGTGAGAGAAAAAGTAGAGGATGGGAGAGGAGAGAGGGGGGATGGGTGTGTGTGAAAGAGAGAGAGTAGGGAATGAGAGAGGGGAGAGAGAGATAGAGAGTAGGGGATGGGATAGAAAGAGAGTAGGCAATGGTAGAGGGAGTGGGAGAGGGAGAGAGAGGGTGGATGGAAGAGAAAGAGATTAGGCAATGGCAGAGGGAGTGGGAGAGGGAGAGAGAGGGGGGATGGAAGTGTGTGTAAGAGAGAAAGTAGGGGATGGGAGAGAGTGTGAGAGTGTGAGAGAGAGTAGGGGTGGCAAAGAGAGAGAGTGAGAGTAGGGGATGGGTGGGAGAGAGAGAGAGAGAGAGAGAGAGAGAGAGAGAGAGAGAGTAGGCGATGGGAGAGGGAGTGGGAGGGAGAGAGAGAGGGGGAATGGAAGTGTGTAAGAGAGATAGAGTTGGGGATGGGAGAGAGTAGGCAATGGGAGAGGGAGTGTGTGTGAGAGAGAGAGGGGGGGGAATGGGAATGTGTATAAGAGAGATAGAGTAGGGGATGGGAGAGAGTGTGAGAGTTTGAGAGAGAGTAGGGGGTGGTAGAGAGAGCTTGTACAGGATGGGGGTGAGAGAGAGAGAGAGTAGGGGATGGGAGAGAGTGTGAGAGAGAGTGAGAGTAGGGGATGGGAGAGAGAAAGTAAAGAGGGAAAGAGAGTACTTGAGAGAGAGAGAGATAGTAGGTGGTGCAAGAGGGAGTGGGAGAGGGAGAGAGAGGGGGGATGGGTGTGTGTGTGACAAATCTAGAGAGTAGGGGATGGGAGAGGAGAGAGAGAGTGGGGGGATGGGAGTGTGTGTCTATGAAAGAGAGAGAGTAGGGGATGGGAGAGGGGAGAGAGAGAGTAGGGGATGGGGAAGAGAAAGTAGGCAGTGGGAGAGGGAGATAGAGTGGGAGAGGGAGAGAGAGAGAGGGGGAATGGGAATGTGTGTAAGAGAGATAGAGTAGGGGATGGGAGAGAGTGTGAGAGTGAGAGAGAGAGTAGGTGGTGGTGGAGAGAGCTTGTACGGGATGGGAGAGAGATAGTGAGATTAGGGGATGGGAGTGTGAGAGAGAGTAGGGGATGGGAGAGAGAGAGAGTGAGAGTAAGGGATGGGATGGGAGAGAGAGAGAGAGTAGAGAGGGAGAGAGAGAACTTGAGAGAGAGATATCTAGTAGGCTGTAGGAGAGAGAGAGGGAGAGAGATAGGGGGGATGGGAGTGTGCGTGATAGATGTAGAGAGTAGGGGATGGGAGAGAAGAGAGTGGGGGGATAAGAGTGTGTGTGTCTGTGAAAGAGAGACAGTAGGGGATGGGAGAGAGTGTGAGAGTGTGAGAGAGAGTAGGGGGTGGTAGAGAGAGAGTATGGGATGGGAGAGACAGAGTGAAATGATGGGAGAGATAGAGTGAAAGGATGGGAGAGAGTGAGAGAGAGAGTAGGGGGTGGTAGAGAGAGAGTATGGGATGGGAGAGATAGAGTGAAATGATGGGAGAGATAGAGTGAAAGGATGGGAGAGAGTGAGAGAGAGAGTAGGAGGCGGCAGAGAGAGAGAGAGTACGGGATGGGAGAGACAGAGTGAAAGGATGGGAGAGAGTGTGAGAGAGAGTAGGGGATGGGAGAGAGTGTGAGAGAGAGTTGGGAATGGGAGAGAGAGAGAGTAAGAGTAGGGGATGGGAGAGAGAGAGTAGAGAGGGAGAGAGAGAACTTGAGAGAGAGAAATAGTAGGTGACCTAGGAGAGGGAGTGGGAGAGGAGGAGAGAGAGGGATGGGAGTGCGTGTGACAAATCTAGAGAGTAGGGGATGGGAGAGAAGAGAGAGGGGGGATGGGAGTGTGAGTGTGTGTGTGTGTGTGTCTATGAAAGAGAGAGAGTACGGGATAGGAGAGAGTGTGAGAGTGTGAGAGAGAGTAGGGGGTGGCAAAGAGAGAGTACGAGATGGGAGAGACAAAGTGAAAGGATGGGAAAGAGTGTGAGAGAGAGTAGGAGGTGGCAGAGAGAGAGAGTACAAGATGAGAGAGACAGAGTGAAAGGATGAGAGAGAGTGTCAGAGAGAGTAGGGGATGGGAGAGAGTGTGAGAGAGAGTTGGGGATTGGAGAGAGAGAGAGAGTAAGAGTAGGGGATGGGAGAGAGAGAGAGAGAGAGAGAGAGAGAGAGAGAGAGAGAGAGAACTTGAGAGAGAGAGATAGTAGGTGGTGGGAGAGGGAGTGGGAGAGGAGGAGAGAGAGGGATGGGAGTGTGTGTGAGCGATCTAGAGAGTAAGGGATGGGAGAGGGGAGAGAGAGAGTAGCCCAAGAGAGAGAGAGAGTAGCGAATGGGAGAGAGGGGCAGATGGGAGTGTGTGTAAGAGAGAGTAGGGGATGGGAGAGAGTGTGAGAGAGAGTAGGAGGTGGCAGAGAGAGAGAGAATAAGAAGTGGGAGAAGGAGGATGGGAGTGTGTGTGAGAGATCTAAAGAGTAGGGGATGGGAGAGGAGAGAGGGTGAGAGAGATAGAGAGAGTAGGCAATGGGAGAGGGAGAGCGAGAGAGAGGGGAGAGAGAGAGAGTGTAGGGGATGGGAGAGGGGAGAGAGAGTAGGAAGAGAGAGGGAGAGTAGGGAGAGAGAGAGAGAGTAGGGAGGGTGGAGAGTGATGTGTTCTCATATAGTGCGTACGCGCTATAGCACGTACGCGCTTTGTGAAATCACCTAAAAATAGTCAAAAAGCAACTTTGGGGCCCATTTCATTCATTCTCTGCTTTTGTTCTATTCTACACTCTATTATCCCAACAGAAATTGCGGGTTTCAACACAACAAATACTCTTTCAATGTGGCAAACACTATTTCAAGCTAACAAACACTATTTCAAGGTGGCAAACACTTTTGGAAGCTAGCAAACACCAAATTCAATCATTGGATACACGATTTGAAGACTTTTTGAATATTCCTTGTATAGAAAAGGTTAGTGCAATCTATTTTAAATATTGTTTGTTGATATATAGATACAAATTTGATTATAATTTGACATGTTGTTTAATATATAATGAATTCATTGAAATTTGTATGTTTCAATGAAATGTTATTTCGAAATGGTTAAAAATTTGACAAGTCGTTTTATATATATATTATGTATTCATTCAAATAATTATAATTTTTATATGTATTTGAATAATTTTTAATTTACACATTTTAAGTAATTCAAATGTTTGAATAATTTGACATGTAGAAATCATCATCATGCCAAGGAAGAAACCAAAAAATCAAACAAATGAAGATAGGGAGAGAGATTTGGCAATTAAAAGAGATAAAATGAAATTACTACGTGAGCAAAGAAAATTGCAAAGCAATAATGAAGAATTGACTTTTGAAGAGGATCAAGAACCATCGGTACCAAGAAACAAAGAGGAAGAATTGGAAAGACAAAGAGAACGAATGAGACTGTTACGCTCAAGAAGACAATTGAATTGTGAAGCTACACCATCTTCTAATGTTGGAGTCATATCGTCCACTACACCATCTTCCAATGTTGAAGTCATATTGTCCTCTCATGTTGAAGAGACACCAATTTGTAGATCCGATGATATACACACTCCATCATATCATGTTGAAGGCACAACATCAACACATCAAGTAGGTGATATTCCATCTTTTGCATCTTATTGCCAAGGCACATCATCTTTGGTTCAAGGTATGCAATACACTCAACCTTATGTTGATGTTCAAAATGTTGAGAGAATTGAAGAGATTATAACACCTTCTATAATTTGTTTTAGAAGACCAAAATATTTGATTGATATTGATAGTAACATTTTGAAATCAATGCCTGACAAGATTAGCAAGCATACTTGTCAAAGAAAAATTAATCGTATGTGGAGATTATTTTTTGATGAATTAAATATTATAGGTCAATGCCAATTATTTGTTGAAATGATGAGGAATTTAAAATTTAGGCCTATCATGAAGATTCTTGGGCTAAGAACGATGGATGATTCAAATGAAAAAAATATTGTAAAGAATCTAATGAATGCTTATGACAAAGTGGGTTCTAAATCACGCACCAAAGATAGTAATATCACAAGACGAGTACTTACATCAACAATAGTAAGTAGCCAAATGAAGAAAGCTTGAATCATGAGAAAGACAAGCAAAACATTAAAAATTGGTAGAGGTACTCTAAGGAGAGCCATGCTAAGGTGTGAGAGATTGGAAGATCCAACAAAAAATGAGTTATGGACATTTAGCAGTAGACTACCACGAAAGGATAAAGAAATTAGTGAAGCCTTGAAATCATTGATCAAAGATTTTTGGAAAAATAACACACATGTTTCCCCTAATCAAAGAGATTTTTTAAGAAGGAGGATTGGTAGCCAAAATCGCGAGCCACATGCGAAACATTTTTTGGACACAACTCAGACACAATTTTTTGCAAAATTTATTGGTATGTATCCTCAAATTCGAATAAGTCAAAGATTTTTTGAGATGGGTAAAACTTTTTATGTGAAAATAAATCACACATGCACAACTTGTTGTTGTAGGACACATATTGAATTTTCTAACCATTTTGATGTTTTTAGGCATATATGCGTAATTTTGCATTCTCAGTTTGTTTTGCAGGATTGTGACATAAATGAGCCACCAAGATCTTCAAGGGAATTCATATCCAACATTTTATGTGAAATAAGGGATGACCAAAAATTTTATAAGACATCATGCTTGGATGGTACATGCTTATTTTGTGGTTCTTTGCAACTTTTATCAACTTGTCAACATATGGATAGTACACATGCAATTGGAAATGAAATAGTAGATTATGGAAAATTTAAGACAATGACATATGCTCTAAAAGATGGGAAACATGGTAAAAGATGTGATTTAGTCATTGAAAAGATTCCAGTGTATGAGTTCATGAAGATTTTTCGTGAAAACATTATTTACGAGTATGCAAGGCATACCCATAGAGCTCGATGGCTGGATTTGCAATTCAAGTTGTGCAAGGATACGTTTCCATTGGATACCATTGTTTCGATTGTAGATTTCGCAGAGAACTACACACTGCAACCACAAAATGAGGTGCAAGCAAAGTATTATACTTCTCAACAGGTTTCCATATTTGTTCACATAACATTCATGCATTCACCTACAAGTACAGAGGATGACAGGAAGATTTTGAGGGAGTACCATTTTAACATCAGCGATGATCGATCACATTCTACGGAGTTTGTACATGGTTGTTTTCAACTATTTTATGGAGATCTGGCTAATAGGGGTATCACATATCGTCAACATGTTATTTGGTTAGACAATTGTGCATCTCAATTCAAGAATGCACGGATGTTCTATTGGTTGAGCAGGATGCACAAGTTGTGTAGAATTCAATACATGTGGAATTTCACAAAGGATGGTCATGGAAAGGGAGAGCACGATGGTATAGGTGCATGCATCAAAAGAGCCTTAGCTCGTGAAGAACTAAAGTACAAAGATGGAGTAATATTGACAGATGCAAAATCCATCGTCCAGTGGTGTAACGCTACAATGGGTCCAGGTAAGGAAGGTGAGTCTACGGTTTGTAGATTTTTTTGGTTGATAGATAATACTAAGATTGCACCATATCAGGATTGTTGCACACTAACATGATTCAGTGAGTTGCACTCTTTTAGAAGCTCTGATGCAGGTTCATGGAGTATCCACACACGAAAAATGGCATGCTATTGTCCATCATGTGCAGAGGAAAATTGGGATGACTGTGAGTCGACTGAATGGGTGGACAAATGGGATATACAGGTTTTGGACAAATGGTTATTATAGACTCAAACCAACAAGAAAAATCCGAAACTTGAGGTTTCTCAACACTCAACAATCAAATTTCAAAACTGTTACCAACACTTACTACTAGGACAATTTCTAGTTTTAATGGTCAAAATCCCAAACCATACGAAGGACCCCCCGTTGTTTTTGTATTTTTAAACACTCTTTTTGGAGACCTACAATAACCTCTCTCACTTTTTGGAGATCACACTCCATTTTCATTTTACGACGCCATCTCGAGTGATGCTAAAACTTGCAATGTCGGCTAGTACAAAGTTGCCAACTGCCAAATCTCTCTCACCTTTTCTCGTGGGATCGAACTGTCTACTCCATTAGCTCCGTGTGGTTAGGTAAACCCTATCCCCAACCTTTTCCTATCCCCTTCAATGCTCGAACGTTCTCAGGCACGCCAACCCAGAATGTCCCCAAGGGTCACTAAATGCCATAGGGCTGTGATCTTTGATGGGGCATATCTTGGAGCTTGTGTGAGGTATGGATATGATTCTAGTTCCTACAAGACCGCGTTATGGAGACCTACAATAACCTCTCTCACTTTTTGGAGATCACACTCCATTTTTGTTTTACAACGCCATCTCGAGTGATGTTGAAACTTGCAGTGTGGGCCAGTACAAAGTTTCCAACTACCAAATCTCTCTCACCTTTCGTCATGGGATCGAACTATCTGCTCTATTAGCTCCAGGTTTTTGGGTAAACCCTATCCCCAACCTCGTCCTATCCCCTTCAGTGCTCAAATGTTCTTAGGCACGCCAATCCGGAATGTCCCCAAGGGTCACTAAATGCCATAGCGCTACGATCTTTGACGGGGCATATCTCGTAACTCATGCAAGGTATGGATGTGATTCTAGTTTTTATAGGACTGTGTTGTAGAGACCTACAATAACCTCTCTCGCTTTTTGGAGATCACATTCTATTTTCATTTTACAATGCTATGTCGAGTGATGCTGAAACTTGTAGTGTTGGCCAGTACAAAGTTGCCAACTGCCAAATCTCTCTCATCTTTCGTTGTGGGATCAAACTTTCTACTCTATTAGCTTTGAGTGGCCAGTTAAACCCTATCCCCAACCTTGTCTTGTCCCCTTCAGTGCTCGAACGTTCTTAGGCACGTCGAACCAGAATGTCCCTAAGGGTCACTAAATGCCACAGAGCTGCGATCTTTGACGGGGCATATCTTGGAGCTTGTGTGAGATATGGATGAGATTCCAATTCCTACAGGACTGTGTTGTAGAGACCTACAATAACCTCTTTCACTTTTTGGAGATCACATTCCATTTTCATTCTACAATGCCATCTCGGGTGATGCTGAAACTTGTAGTGTTGACCAGTACAAAGTTGCCAACTGCCAAATCTCTCTCATCTTTCGTCGTGGGATCAAAATATCTGCTCCATTAGCTCTAGGTGGTCAGGTAAACCTTATCCCCAACCTCTTCCTGTCCCCTTCAGTGCTCGAACATTCTCAGGCACACTAAACTAGAATGTCCCTAAGGGTCACTAAATGCCATAGGGCTGCGATCTTTGATGGGGCATATCTTGAAGCTCGTGTGAGGTATGGATGCGATTCTAGTTCCTACAAGACTATGTTGTAGAGACCTACAATAACCTCTCTTTCTTTTTGGAGATCACATTCTGTTTTCATTTTACAACGCCATCTCGGCTGATGCTGAAACTTGTAGTGTTGGCCAGTACGAAGTTGCCAACTGCCAAATCTCTCTCATCTTTCATTGTGGGATCAAACTGTCTGCTCCATTAGCTTCGGGTGGCCGGGTAAACCCTATCCCCAACCTTTTCTTATCCCCTTCAGTGCTTGAACGTTCTCAGGCACGCAGAACCAGAATGTCCCTAAGGGTCACTAAATGCCACAGGGCTACGATCTTTGACGGGGCATATCTCGGAGCTCATGCGAGATATGGATGAGATTCCAATTCCTACAAGACTATGTTGTAGAGACCTACAATAACCTCTCTCACTTTTCGGAGGTCACATTCTATTTTCATTCTACAATGCCATCTCGGGTGATGTTGAAACTTGTAGTGTTGGCCAGTACAAAGTTGCCAACTGCCAAATCTCTCTCATCTTTCGTCGTGGGATCAAACTATTTGCTCCATTAGCTCCAGGTGGCCGGGTAAACCCTATCCCCAACCTCTTCCTGTCCCCTTCAGTGCTCGAACATTCTCAAGCACGCTGAACCAGAATGTCCCTAAGGGTCACTAAATGCCATAGGGCTGCAATCTTTGATGGGGCATATCTCGAAGCTTGTGTGAGCTATGGATGCGATTCTAGTTCCTATAGGACCATGTTGCAGAGACCTACAGTAACCTCTCTCTCTTTTTGGAGATCACATTCCATTTTCATTTTACAACGCCATCTTGGGTGATGCTGAAACTTGTAGTGTTGGCTAGTACAAAGTTGCCAACTGCCAAATCTCTCTCATCTTTTGTCGTGGGATCAAACTGTCTGCTCCATTAGCTCCGAGTGGCCAAGTAAACTCTATCCCCAACCTTGTCTTGCCCCCTTTAGAGCTCAAACGTTCTCAGGTATGCCAAACCAGAATGTCCCTAAGGGTCACTAAATGCCACAGGGCTGCAATCTTTGATGGGGCATATCTCGGAGCTCGTGCGAGATATGGATGAGATTCCAATTCCTACAAGACTATGTTGCAGAGACCTACAATAACCTCTCTTGCTTTTTGGAGATCACATTCCATTTTCATTCTACAATGCCATCTCGGGTGATGTTGAAACTTGTAGTGTTGGCCAATACAAAGTTGCCAACTACCAAATCTCTCTCATCTTTCGTCATGGGATCAAACTGTCTGCTCCATTAGCTTCGGGTGGCTGGGTAAACCATATCCCCAACCTCTTTCTATCCCCTTCAATGCTCGAACATTCTCAGGTACACTGAACCAGAATGTCCCTAAGGGTCACTAAATGCCACAGGGCTGCGATCTTTGACGGGGCATATCTATGGGCTATCAATACTTCGACTATACTTTAAGTCAACAATTATCAATATGTGAAAAAATGAAACTCATTGTATTTTTAAGTACTGAGAAGATGGCCTTGCCCTTCCCCAGGAGTTTCAGAAATGGGAGACATTAGGTAAGAGAGTGAAAATGTTACTATCACTTCAACGCACATGATGCAATTGGAAATGTAAATTTTGATGGTAATCATTTTGTGATAAGGAAGAAACTAGGGATGATCATTGTTACTATCTCTTTAGTAGTGGAATTTTGTTTTCTCTTGAATTTGGTGGTGGGGGATTAGTGGTAAGACTCCTTGGATATTCCTTCTTATGATGTTAGTGACAAGTGTTGCTCTTTGAAAAAACTTGTACAATCTTTTTTAAATTATTAGATAAAAATAGAGAATTGTAAGTATTAAACATGATTAGCCTTGGTTCCTAGAAGATCTTTATTTCCCCATCAATGAATTTAGAAAGTTAAGTTTTAAGAAGATCATAAATAGAAAAAAATAGAGAAGCGATTTAAACATTTATATTGATTGGAAACATGTGAGTCTTGAGTTTCCTCTACCTTTTAAAGAATGTTCCTTAGCTAGCAGACCTAATTCCACATTCCATAAGACTATCATTGCACTAAAGATTTAGGAAACCAACTGCTCTAAGATAAAGCTTCTCGGTCAATAATAATCTATCCTATTGAGGTACATAATACTTCTCAATTAAACTTGTGTTAATTCAGTATTAATTTTGTAATTAACTACAATTTTAGTATCTGTGTACAGGGGGTGATTGAGAAAACTATTTGAGGTCCAATTTGAAAATATAGTTGTAAGGATCTCGACCAAGGTTCACAACTTCGATGATTAATACATTCATTCAGGCCAGAACCTCACTACAAAAAAATAATATATAAAAAAGCTAGTGAATAACGTCATGTCTAGACCCAAATCAACCAATGAAAGTCAAATTAGCATAATGTGGAACAACAATATATGCATTGAGTGGGTTGTCATAAAAAAGCTTCATAATAAAATTCATGTCTAGAATTAAAAGACCTTAACGAACATTTATGCTTGTAACACAAATGGCCATTCAAAACTGAATATGATTACAATATGTGAAATAGCATTACAAGAACTTGAAATGCTCTTGTGAACATCATGTTAATTCTTGTAAGAATCCCTAAGATGCTTGTTATACTCAAAATTTTGTTGAAATTGAATTAATTTTTATCCTGTCAGTTAATTGGCTTAGGGTGATATATGCTTCTTGGATGGAATAATGAGTTCGTGATTAACTCTGTATTAAGATTCATAGCATCTTCTAGTTATTTGCAAAGGAAATTTATAAATTACTTGCTAATGTCATATGGCTTGCTTGAGAAAGATGTCCGTTTTCTTATTGATGGGTACTAATGACTATCCACATTTAGTTCTTCAATATCCTATTTGACAAGATTTCCATAGACATTTCTTTGCCATACTAAGTATTTTTGAAAACATATTTGAGTAGAAGGACTACAGTAGATACTACATGATGTTTTAACAAATAAAGTAATGGGTTAAAGACTATTATTTCCAAGGTATTATGTCATAGTATTTTAATTTTAATGATCTTAGACTAATGATATTCTTGAAGGTAACTTCGACATGCAACAAGAAAGACAACCTACAGCCAAGGCTATATTGTGCCTACAACCAAAGCCATAAATGCTCATAGCCAAAGCCACTAGTGCACATAGCCAAAGCCATGGATGCTTATAGCCAAAGTTACAAGTGTTCGCAGCCAAAGCCATGAGTACATGAAGTTGATGATCACAATTGTTTACAACTATTCACTAGAAATAGCTTCTTTATAGTTTTTGAGAAATACTAATAAAGCAAAAAAGAACATCTACTAGTTGGTAGACATAATGGCAACTCTCTAGAAATTGAATTTAATTTTATACATGCACATATCTAATTTAATGTCATACACGAACATATCTAATTTAACGTCATACATGAACAAACATATAATATAAAATGATAACCAATAATGTCATATACATTAACAAACACATAATATATTATGATAACCAATAATGTCGTATATGAACAAACATATCATATATTAACCAGTAATGTCATACATCAAATATAGAATGTCATATGTACATCAAATGTGTATCGAATATGTCTCTCAGATGCCTATATATATACATGGGGAAGGAAACAAGTCTCTATATATATGTATCAAATATCTCAACTACATCTTTTCTTTCCCACGAGGGGAAGGAAATAAGTCTCTCAACATCCTCTACCGTCGTGTGGAAGGAGACAGTGGAGATGACGAGGCCCTCCTGACACACTCACTTGACCTCTTGTTGAGGCTCTTCTCTAGGTCCAACTGATACAAAGAAAGTAGATATGAATCAATATTTATTATACGTTGAAATCAAATATATGTACTCACAAAATCAATTATTTTCTTACCGCCAACAAATAGTCACTCTATAAGTCCACCTCAAATGCTCGTGGACGATCAAGCGTGACAAGACCCTACAACAATTTAATAAATATAATCACTTATAAATAACATTAGAAATTTTGAGATTAACTATTATAAACAACAACAAAAATGAAGA
Organism: Cupressus sempervirens; assembly: GCA_028749045.1. Classification (NCBI taxonomy): domain Eukaryota; kingdom Viridiplantae; phylum Streptophyta; class Pinopsida; order Cupressales; family Cupressaceae; genus Cupressus; species Cupressus sempervirens. The sequence continues at coordinate 404,016,275 of CM053785.1, forward strand.
AAATTCTTTCATACCTCCGTCAGTGGCTGTGAGCTAGCCACAGCTACGGCCACTCCACTATCAACAGACTGTCGCAGATGAGGAGGTGTGTCCGACATCATGAGCTGCATGTCATACAATACACATTATATCTAACATGAAACATGGAATAAATATAATCAAATGAATTAAATTAACATGAAATAACTGTACCTATGTGAAGCTCGTATGATGTCTCTGCTCTGCGTCTGTGGTAAAGGTTGAGGGTCCTGTGGAGAACTGATGCACATGCATATTTTTTTTGGTCAATCCTTAATATGATTAAGTAATAAATATATGTATTAATTAAAATGATTAAATTGATACATACCTCAGGACTCATCGAAGGGACAAAAAATGGGCTTGGAGGATCACTGCTAGGCCTAGGAACACTTTGACCCTAAATTTTGAACAATGTCAATAAATCCTAATTAATTAATCATTCACTATACATATGAAATGTGATCAAATTAGTAATTTACCTGTGTGTCAATGCCAAATGTCTCGTTTAGAAACTGATCGGGTGACAAGCCCATCATCTGCACCATCTCCGACATGAGTGCCAAATGTGCATAGGGATCCGCATGAAGTGCACATGTGACCATGATGTATAGAAGGCTCCCCCTCAACTAATGGGCTTGTGGAATGGATGAGGGTCTACGTCAAAGCATTAATGGTCCCTAGAGTGCTGGCCTCTACATGTTCCTTCACAACTGAAGGAATAATCACATGCTCACGCTGTGGATGGACCACGGGTGCCCTAACTACATTAGGGTCACGACGTGCTCCGGGCCTCTCAAATGATGACCCCCCACCTCTACCCTGGGAGTCTAACATATCAAAATAATTGGGGATCTCCCCAAGGACAAACTCACAATATAATTTCTTCAAAAAATACATGGGGACCTCGTGATTGTTGCAAGGAGGGGCATCAAAAACCATCCACCATCTATCCCAAAAATTATTTCTAATAGCATCATGTATGCACCAATGGATGGGGAATCGTTTAGTACCCTCTCTAACAGTATTTTTCTCACTGTGTTTTCTAAATAATGCACATATACTACCTTTTGGTATTTCCTTTTTTCTAACATCTTCATATGACAATTTATTTGCATAAAATATTTTTTGTTCATCCCTCTTAGCCCGCCAAATATCTAACTGACCACTAAATGAGGCTATCTAAGTGTTAATGGATTCAAGGGATGATGCCAATTGAGCTCTCATTGGATTGGTTTGTCCAGATTCTTTCAACCGAGCAATGATTCCTTCTAATTGAGTTTTGCCTCTCTCTATTTCATTTCTTATATTTTCTTGTGTGCCTGGTGGAGGTCTTGCAATTGGTTCAGGTTGTGGAATTTGTTCTTCTTCTTGAGGAGGGTTTTGGTTTTGGGGTTCTTGAGGGTTTTGATGTTCTTGTGGATTTTTTGGTTGATTATGAACATTTCCTGATAAAAAATCAATTGAAATTCAAATAAATAAACAAATCTAAATGAAATTTGTAAAAACCCTACAAAAGAATATAGAAAACTTACAAAACAATATGAAAAATATATCAAACAATGCAAAGTTAGGTTTATATCACTTATGGCATCGTCGTGGGTGCGCTTGTGGTCTTGGATTTTGTCGACAAGGAGGCATTTTGGCAAATGGTGGTGCAAATGTTGAGTCTTCAACTCGCGTATGCGCTGCTCGCTGTAGGAGTAGAAGAAAATGCTGATGAAAATGATGGGCTGTAGGTTTGCAGCCCATCATATATACTTTTTATTTTTTTTAAAGCACGTGCGCACTTTTTAAAATAGGAAAAAAAAATTTCCTTGTCACCTTTTTGGCACCACAACTCGGTGCATATGCCCATGCCTTGTTTGTACAAAAGGATACTGGTGCCGCATAGAGACACTAGGGAGTCAAACTCCAGAGTGGTTGCTAGGGTAACCTTAGAGTTGGCTCATGTGATGATACTTACCTAGTTGCATAGTAGATTTCCTACGTGTCATTGTTTCCTATGGGATTAGATGATACTTGTGTCTTGGTACCCTTTGAGATAGTTTACTATTAGGTTTCTCCTTGACCTAGATGTTGGCTATGACTTTTGGATTGTTATCCATTTAAGAATTTAGATTATCTCCTTAGCATGGTGTGAGTGGGCCATTTAGGTTCCATGAGGTTAGGTGGTGGTGATTTTTTTATACCATTGAGAGCTGACAACTAGATGTCATTGCTGGATGTGCTCGTGCAATTGTACCTTTCTTTCTGATCTTGTATTTTTGTTGGATAGTAATATTCTATTGTACTATACTTGATTTATCAGAGATCTTATGATATGATGTATTTTAATTATGATGTACATTCTTTGAACTTTTCATATCCTATGATTTGTACAATGGATGATTATGAATTCTAGTAATGCCAAATGGCATCTTATGTAATTGTATATTATTTAATTGAAATTGTACTTGTGATTATTCCATGATGTAGATTTAATATTAATAAAACTTTTGCATGTGATTAAACATCAGGGGACCTTTAAGAGATGTAATCTATTTATAGTGGTTGTATGTATGTGAGTTATTGCTTTCGTTATATTATCTATTGTTGTTATTATTTAAAAAATGTTTGGAAAACTTAGTGAAACTTTAGGTTAATTTCTTTTGGGTTCCCTGGCGGGGTGTTACAGGCTTGGAATGGGGGTTGGGGCCCAAAGTGGCGGTCAAAGTAACTCATTTAAAGTTGTGTATCAAGTGATAACATAGTAATTAAAATACTTTCCTCCCCCATGCCTTGAGATAAATTAAAAAAGATAAGTTAGAGGTTTTTCCTTGTCCATGCCTTCAGTTCTTCTATAGACTAAGGATGAGAATGAGATGATACCTTGAGAGGGATGAGTAGTTTCCTTGTCTTTATGAGAGGGTATTCATGTTCTACATAGAGTCACTAGGGGGCCGAGGTCCTAAGATACTGCCTAGGTTACCTCAGAGTTGAGTAATGTTATGAAACTCCATAATATGTAGCTTGATTCTCCTTCATATATTTTTTAAATATTTCCCTCTAGTGGTGTACTTGTTGGATATTACTTTTGATAATGTATTTATTGCTAGTTGTTACTCATTGATTGTATGTCATTTATTGTTGATAGTTGAATTTTATTAATGAATGATCATCTATTCATTGGTGATGTTTTTATTGTTGGAGTTAGTGATTGGTGGTTTAATTTTATAGATGAGAATTATTATCTATTGGTTATTGTACTTGTGACACTTGACATTGATTTGGAGGTGGTTGTATCTTTTTGGTTTTGATATTTTATTTGTTCTTGGTATCAATAGTTGATTTTGGTATGTGATGTTGGTTTGGATGAGTGTCCTTTTGATTTTGATTATCTCTTCTTCTTGAGTAGTTTGTGTTACCCTTGAGGTAGATTTGTCTATTAGGATTCCTTACCTAGGATTGTTTTATGATTTGATTATCTGTGTGTGGATCGTACATTATCTCTCCTGTATAGTGGGAGTGGGAGCCTGATTAGATGACCACACAGTTGAGAGGTAGTATCTTCTTACCATTTGGGTCCCCCTTAGATTGATAGATATTGGATACTCATTGATACAATTGTACTATTATCATTCTTATTCTTATCTTGGAGACTTCTATTCATTTGATGTATCTATGTATCATGTGTTTTGAGATCCTATGAGATATTATATTGTATATTGATGTAATTGTATTTATTATTGCATACCCTATGACATGAGTAGTGGATGATGTTATCTAAATGTACTCTATCATATCAGTTGTTTTATGTATGTGTATATGAGATTATGTATGTGTTTATTCATTTTATGATTATGGACATTGTAATTAAGACTTAAACTTATTAATAAAACTTTATTAAACATGACTCAACACGAAGGGACCCTTCAAGAATGAAATCAATATTGTAATCATATTTATGTAAATGATGTGTATGTGTATATTGCTTCCACATTATTACTTTGATGTTTTTTAAAATTAAAAAAAAATAGTTCAGTAAACATTGTAACATGTTAGGTTTATTTCTTTTGGGTTCTTGATGCAGGACCATCCAAGGTGTAAGGGAAATCTTGCATCACCTAATTTTTTTTTTCTTTTTAGTCTTTTCTATTTAAATAAGGAATAGAAGATAGTGGTTACTATTTATGGGAGCTTGCTATTTTTAGTAAGTTTTTCATACGAGCTTGAAATGTTCTCATTTTCTACATGAAGGTTTATGCTTCAACTTAAGTATCAAATAAGTTATTGTGGATTTTCGATGGAAAATTTTGTAGAAAATCTTAAGGTTCATTGTTAGAGTCCTTAGAGTGCCTAGATGAGGTTCAAAAACTTGACAGAAGAGAGCTTGTGCAGTTTTGAGCTTGTAGATTAGGAGCTAACATTTCTGAAAAGTGGTTATAATAGCCAATCAAAGCAATGGTTCAAGAGTTATGGCCTTCCAAAATTGGGCTATCAAAAATTTCTAAAATAATTGTCAAACATGTATTTGGCTGAGTCTATACGTATTGTTAGGGTTTGTTGGCCCTAGATATTAAGTTTCAATGTCTAGAACCTTCCTGGGTAGCATAAAATTGCCTATTTAAGAAAGGCTTGAGCATTGTCTAGAATAACTCTAGGTGGTAGCATGTAGCTTTGTCTTGTAGATTACTATAATGAAGGTGCCCATTTGGGTTAGTATATTGTAATTTTGAATTTTGTAATTCCATATTTGTGGTGATAATAAGAAGTCCATATTTTGTTCTCTCATTTGCTATTTTTTCTTTGTTTTTATTATGAGTTTATGGTATTAAGGGGAACACCCTTCATCAAGTGGTATCAGAGCTAGAGTTCCTAAGTGTGTGGAAATATCACTAACTATGAGGCAGTTCACATGAGGATAGTGGTTTGGGCCGAGCTTGTAGATAGATCACCAATTGTGACGCAGTTTACACTAGGGTTTTAGTAGAAGTATGAAAATGCTTCCATGAAGGGAGCATGGTAGAAGAGTCGAAGGTGTTACACCTAAGGATTTTAGAACCCTCTAGAGGAAAATGTAAATGATGCAATAATATATTCGTAGAGGAATGAATCCTGACATAGGAGATAATGAAAGTGATGATGAAAGAGAAGAAGAAGGAAACATAGAACCAGACACAGTAGAGGAAGTTATTAACCTAGAGGAGGCAAAGCTTTTTAGGGCCATTTCTAGTATTGGAAAAATACCTAAGTTTTATGTTCCCACATTTTCGAGAAATCTCAACCTAGAGGAATTGATTGACTAGATCAATGAATTGGAAGAGTACTTTGAATATGAAGGTATTGAAGATCTAGATAGGGTCAAGTTTGTGAAGGCCAAATTGAAGGGTCATGCAAAGATTTGGTGGTAGGAGATCTAGTTGGATCCAAATAAAAGAGGAAAGGAAAAAATCACTAGATGGGGTCAGATGGTAGCTAAAAATGAAGTGAAAATTCATTCCCATAGATTATGAGCTTGATCTACTGAAGAAAATGCAAGGGTTGAAGCAAGCTGGAAAATCTATTCAAGAGTATACTAAAGAGTTCTATGAAGTTCTCATTAGAACTGACCATGTGGAACCTGATAACAAGAAAATTACATATTATCTTAATGGATTACAACTAGCATTTAGGATGAGATGAGTTTTTTGAGTGACCAATATTGAGGAGGCATACCAGTTTTCCCTAAAGGTTGAGGAGAAACTAAGAAAGAAGTTTGATAACAAGAATAGTGGAAGAGGTCGCAGTGGAATATCTAGCGGTTGATCTTATGGAGGTCGTAATGATGATCAGAAGAACAAGGATGAGACTAGAAGTAGTACTAAAAACCAAAGGGGAAAAAATTCAAATAACTTTTATGATCAAAATAATAGAGATCAGAGAGGAAGAGGCAGAGGACAAGGATTTGGAAGAGGAGACTTCTGTGGGAAATGTTTTCACTATAGAGAAGGACATAAAACATTTGAATGTTCCAAGTGCCAAGGAAGGAAAAATCAAATAATAGAAGGACATGCTAGAGTTTCATATGTTGATGAAGATGCCAGATCATCAGATTCTAAAGAGGCTAAAAGAGGAGAAGTCCTAGTTAACAAAAGAGTCCTACTGAGTGGTGAGAATGAACCTGATCAAAGAAGGAGCTTGTTTTGCACAAGATGCAGATGTGAAGATAAGTGTTGTGATGTGATCATTGATGGTGGAAGTATTGAAAATATGGTGTTAGAAATGATAGTCACAAAGTTGAAGCTAAAAAGATAGAAACACTTGCATCCATACCATATTGCTTGGGTGCAAGATGACCAAAAAGTCATGGTCAACGAGCAGTACTCAATGAAGTTTAAGATTGGAAGCTACTAGGATGAGGTACTATGTGATACCATACCTATCGACATATGTCATATGCTTTTGGGTAGGTTGTGGAAGTTTAATAGGCATGACCAAGGATGAAGTCAAGCATAAGTTGAAGCTATTGAAGGATAAAGAAGAAAAAGTATGTAGTGCTGCCAGAAAATGTTTTTTGATGGAAAAGAGTTTCTCAAAAGTATGAAGCATGAGAATATGGGTTTTGCTATAATTCCAAAAGATATTAAAGAAGAAGTAGAGGAGGTAGCTATAGAAGTTGCAGATATGTTGGGAAAGTTTTCAAATATTGTATCAGATAATGTACTTGATGGATTCCCCAAATGATGAAGATCAATTGCTAGATGGATTTGGTTATAGGAGTTAGTTTTCCAAACAAGGTAGTGCACATAATGACTCTAGTAGAATCTGAAGAGTTGAATAGGAAAGTTCATGAGTTGTTGTAAAAAGGGTTGATTCGAGAGTCTAAGTCCATGTGCAGTACCAACTGTATTAGCACCAAAGAAGAATGAAGAATTAAGGATTTGCATAGATTCTCATGCTATCAACAAGATCACAATCAAGTGTAGATTTCCATTGCTAAGGATGGATGATATTATGGACTCTTTGAGCAGAGCTAAGTATTTCACAAAGATAGATTTGAAGAGTGGGTACCATTAGATTTGTATTAGAGAAGGTGAGGAGTGGAAGACTACTTTGAAGACAAGGGAAGGATTGTATGAGTGGTTAGTCATGCCTTTTGGGCTAACTAATGCACCAAGCACTCCCATGTGGCTCATGAATGATGTACTAAAGGAGTTTTTGGGTAGATTTGTCATTGTTTACCTAGATGATATCTTGATCTTTAGTAAGATATTGGAGGAGAATTTGATCCATTTTTGCAAGGTGTTTGATAAGTTGAGGGAAGAAAAGCTATTGATAAACTTGAAGAAGGGTAGTTTTGTAAAGGAGTTGGTGTACCTAGGATTTGTAGTCTCATCAGAAGGTTTGAAAATGGACCTAGAGAAAGTGAAGGCTATCCTTGAATGGCCTACTCCAAGGATTGCAACAAAGGTACGATCTTTTCATGAACTAGCTAGTTTTTATAGAAAGTTCATAAGAGGCTTTAGTAGCATTTGTGGACCCTTGACTGAAACAATGAGAGGGGATAGGAAAGAATTTAAGTGGATTATGGGAGCATATAAGAGTTTTAATTTGTTGAAATAGAAAGTTACTGAGCAACTTATTTTAGTACTTCCTAATTTTAACAAGGTGTTTCAAGTAGATTGTGATGCTAGTGGTACTGCAAAAGGAGTTGTTATGAGCCAAGAAGGTAGACCTGTTGCTTATTTTAGTGAGAAGTTGAATGATGCAAAAATAAAATATTTTGTTTATGATCAATAATTTTATGCTATAGTTCAAGCATTGAAGAAGTGAAGACACTATCTTCTTCGTAAGGAGTTTTTTTTGTATATTGATCATCAACCTTTGCAATATTTGAATAGTCAAGGAAAATTAAACCAAAGAAATTTGAAATGGGTTGAGTTTATGTAGAGTTATACATTTTTCTTGAAATATAGGAGTGGGAAGTCTAACAAAGTTGTAGATGCTCTTAGTAGAAGACAACTTTTGCTATAAAAAATGTAGATTGAGGTGGTTGGGTTCAAGGAACTTAGTACTTTGCATCTAGATGATTCTGATTTTGGTGAAGCATGGAAGGCTTGTATAGAACATGTTACACTTGATAGGAAAAAGTGGCTGGATTTCATGATCTAGGATAGTATGTTGTTCAAAAGAAGCTAGTTGTGCATTCCTACAAGTTCAATGAGATAGAATCTCATCAAGGAGAAGCATAGTGGAGGATTGGCTCGACATTTTGGCAGAGATGAAACCATAGCTTTAGTTGCTAAGAATTATTAATAGCCACAGTTGCAATAGGATGTGAAGAAGTTTGTATAGATTTTTAGAGTATGTCAAATGGAAAAAGGAGTGAATCCAAATACAAGGTTGTATCAGCCATTGCTTGTACCAGAGAAGCCATGGGAGGATGTCAACATGGATTTTGTTCTTGGATTATTGAGGACACAACAAGGGCATGATTCTATTTTTGTGGTGGTTGATAGGTTTTTAAAGATGGCACATTTTATTCCTTGCAAGAAGACTAGTGATGTTGTTCATGTAGTAGAATTATTTTTCAAAGAAGTGGTGAGACTACATGGTTTGCTAAAGAGTATAGTTTCAGATTGAGATAGCAAATTTGTTGGGTATTTTTGACATACATTATGGATAAAGTTGAAGAAAAATTTGAAGTTCAGTTCATCACATCATCCATAGACTGATGGATAGACAAAAGTTGTGAATCATAGTTTGGGAAACTTGGTGAGATGCTTGGTTGGAGATAAGCCAAAAGGATGGGATATGATTTTACCATAGGTAGAATTTTCATATAATAATTTTGTCAATAGGAGTACTGGTAAATCACCATTCTAGATTGTATATGGGAGTAGTCCTAGAAATGCTTCTAAATTGCAATAGTTGGATAAAGGAGAGATAAGTAGTGCTAAAGCAGAAGAATTTTCTAAACATTTGAAGAACATCCATGAGGAGGTGAGGAAGCACATCATAAAAATGAATACATAGTACAAGGCTAAGATATATGTGGAAAGGAGATATAAGGAATTTTAGGATGGAGATGAAATCATTGTTCATTTGAGAAAGAAGCATTTTCCAATGGGTACATTTAATAAGTTGAAGATGAAGAAGTATGGACTGTGCAAGATAGTGAAAATTCATGATTTTGGAAATTCTTATGAAGTGGAGTTGCCTAGTGAATTGAATATTTTAGATTTGATAGAGTATTATGAAGGAGGTGATGGAGATGAAGTTGTAGAAGTGCAGTGGAGTATTCTAGTAGCTAGTTCGACTACAAAGGAGATTGAGGAGATATTGGATAGTCATGTTGGAAAAAGTATAAACAACAGAACTTATGAGGAATACCTAGTCAAATGGAAAGGGAGGACAGCAGAGGATTCATCATGACTAGCAAGGGAGGAGGTTAACCATCTTGGTTTTCCTCTAAACACTTGAGACATGACGGGGTCACTTCTTAAATTATCCCGAGTGCCTAATGTAGGAGCATCTTGGGTGTAAGAGCAATCTTGCATCACCCAAAAATATTTTTTTTCTATTTAGTCTTTTCTATTTTAATAAGGACTAGTAGACAGGGTGGTTACTATTTATGGGAGCTTACTATTTTTAGTAAGTTTGTCATATGAGTTCAAAATGTTTTCATTTTCTGCATGAAGGTTCATTTCAAAATTATAAACCAACCATAAAAGTCTCATTGCTCTAGCTTAAGTATCTGAGAAGTTATTACAACTTTTTGGTGGAAAAATTTGTAGAAAAATCTTTAGGCTCATCATTGGAGGCCTTAGAGTACCTAGATGAGGTCTAAAAACTTGACAGAAGGGTGCTTGCACAGTTCTTAGACTATAGATTAGGAGTTGACATTTCCAAAAATTGATTATAATAGCCAATCAGAGCAACAGTTCGAGAATTATGGCCTTCCGAAGTTGGGCTACCCAATTTTTTTGAAATAATGGTCAAAGATGTATTTGGCCAACTATATATATATTTTTAGGGTTTGTCAACCCTAGGTATTAAGTTTCAATGCCTAGAACCTTCCCGGGCGACATCAAATTGCCTATTTAAGAAAAGCTTGAACATTGTCTAGAACAACTCTGGGTGGTAGTACGCAACTTTGTCTTGCATATTACTGTAATGAAGGTGCCCATTTGGGTTAGCATATTGTAATTGTGAATTATATAATTCCACATTGGCAAAAATAATAAGAAGTCCATATTTTGTTCTCGAATTTGCTATTGTTTCTTTGTTTCTGTTATGAGTTTTTGGTATTAATGGGAGAACTCTTCATCAGTTCCCAAGTGGGACATTACATGAAGTCCCTATGAAATACATATTCACATGACATGTTAAATATAATTCACACATAATGCATCTCCTTTACCAATATTCATAGCCTAACATTCATCAAACTGGAGACACCAATAAATATAGTTACATTATCTTATATTATTCTTTTTATATTGTACAATTCTACTTATCTCAAACTATTCATATTCGATGGAGAATCTAGACCAAAGTTGAGGATGCTTAATACTTATCCTATTTTATAGTTTACCAACTTAGCTATGATATAAAGGAGTTAGACCCTATACAAATTCATCCATTGTATAAAGAAAAATAGGATTGACAATATTTTGGTGGATATACACAAAGCTTCACAAGTTTGAGATCATTATACTTTAGAGCATTAACTTACTTTTAATTCATGTTGTGATGTTGATCCTAAGGAGTCCACCTATATTGATGAGGAGGAAGCACAAGAAGGTCTTTTTGTAGTTGCATTCAATGAGGAAATTCAATTGGTACTTCAATTACCAATTTTTTTTTGGATGTAGTGTAGATATATGCTTGTAAAGTGTGACATCATAAATTTTATGTGAACATGTAATTTTGTAGGTAAAATTTACAACTTTTGGAATTTCATGTATTTTGTATTTTTATCATATATGCATTGACAATGAATTATTAATGTAACTAAATTTTGAGTTTTTATAATTTAATTTTTTTTTACTCCCATATTAAATCTCATTGTAGCTCAATGTTGTGTATTAAGGATCAATGTATAGGATGAATGTCTTATTAGTGGTAAAATATATGAATATTTGAGAGTTCAGTATTAGTCATATAACCACATTCTTTACATCCTTCTCTAGCACTAAAATGGCTTAAGATAATACATCTCTTCATACCCAATCATCTTGTAATGTGAGGAAATTGGGTTTGGTAGTCTATTCAAGCAAGCTAGAACTCCTAAGCCTATTTCCTCAGTCACATTGACATTAGAATTAGAATAATCCACTTAGATCAAGTACTCTTGGGAACTAGGTGAATCCAATGATTCCTTTTTTTGGCATTTGAAAGGTGACTATGAAATTGTTGAAGATGAATACAAGATCTAGGAAAATATATGATGAAATACATACTTTCAACATACACAAGAGGGAAAAAAATTGATATATAGATTTTGAAAAAAGATATGGGATGTACAGATGATGACTAGCATGTCATTCAAGTTTTATGAAATTTCAAATGGATTCATTCATGCTGAGTAACCTACTCTCAAGAGCTAGTCACGTAGGGTGACCCACTCCCTACATTATTTGATCTATTGACACACATTCTATAAATTTCTAGATAATTAGTCTATATCTTTCTTGATGCATCTACCACTTGTTGCCATACAAAAAATAGAGAGAAAATATTGAGTCAAAGGGTTAACTAGGTCAAACCTTAGTTTTGGAATTAATTTTGAAATAGAAAATATAATTGAAATGTAATTGAAAGTGAGTTGTTAGGTAGTAGAGGCTAGATCTATAAAAAAAAAGAATGCTTATACCTTTACACACCTTCTTTGTGTCAAAATTCCCATGAAATTTTTGTTATTGACCTCACAAAATTAACTTTAGGAAATGTTGATTATGGATGCCATCATGGATACATAGATCTGAAAATTACTCATCTATAATGTCTTGGATGCTTGATCACTTTCTCTTATGGATTAGAACAATTCAATTCAAAATTAAATTGATTCCTTGACGTGTCATTGAGAGTGACTAAATATGATATCAAAATGAGAGAGCTTAACTTTATTTTGTATCTCTATCTAGCATTTTTGGGCATTAATTTCATAGCACAATAACATGTGACTAAATTTATTTCTTTTGCAAGCTAAATCATTGTGTATTTTTTATTTGGGCCTCGATTGAATGAAGCGATCCACCCAAGGTGACCTACTCCATCCAATACAAACACAAATTGGGATTGGTTGTCCAAAATCTCAAGAAGAAGCTATAATTTAATGCAAAATAGATTTGGATTAAGCATATCGAGCACGAGAGGCCAAGTCTAATGAAATCGGGCATAAGAAAGATACAATAACACTACACATGCTTGTTCCAAAAGCTTGAAAAACTATATAACTTATATATCATTTATTAACTAAATGGTAAATGATGGAGTCACAACCAAAGACCAGAATGAACACACAAGAAGAAGGGAAATATTATTATCAATGAAAAATGCTCTATGGGCTTACAATAGTATGATTCTAGAGAAAGAAATCCTCCACATAGTACCTTCTCTCTAATGTCATGAGCCAAGATTAATATATTTTCTCTTTATCAAACACATGATGTATTTGTTTAATTATTTAAAGTTGATATCTTCAATACATTATCATAATAGCACTACTATTGAATTATGTCAATCAATAGCATCCAAATTATAACTAATAGTATTAATGTTGAATTAATGATCACTGAATAAAGATGACTAAAGATTCATCTCTAATAATAATGTTATAAATATATTACTAATTCCAATACACTAATCAAATAAATACTTTCATAAACAATACATTAACCTTTACCATAAAATATAAAATACTTTCAAATTCAATAAAAGGAAATAAAACCTAAACCTAATTAATCAACATTCAAAACTATGAGACACGACTTTTAAAATATTTCTACCCTAAGCCATATATATTAGGGTTAGGGCTAATTCGAAACACGATATAGAAGAATTGCAAAGCATATGGAAAAAGGTGAGAAAATGAATAGGTGAACAATGTAGTGAGTCCAGGAAAAACAAAGTAGAAGCCTCCCCCATGGCCATGTGAAGATCTACACATGAGTACACATGTCCCCAATGCCAAAGACTGATAGGCTCTATGCCATGAATTTGATGCCAGCATATTATAAACTCTGCATATTCCCTACAACATAGGGTGAAATCGGGTACACACATTATTCCATGCCAAAGGACCAATAGTAATACCACAACACATTGCCAAACACAGATAGGGTACATATAAACCTAGATGCATTTAATCTTATAAATTAGGATATGATATGGATATAGTTAAATTAAATGATAGGAAGCAATTTCTATTAAGTTCTTACATAATGATATCAACATTGGATTATGTTCGATGATTATACGTTATGAAATTTGTTCAATTCTATTTCATTCAATATAGATACGAAATGATTAATGAATTACATAAGCAATTCACATAAGTAAAGGAATATACATTAAATTGATTAAAGATTGATACATGCTATAAGTCATTGAAAATGTATATACAAATAAATAAATAAATAAATAAATAATAATATATATATATATATGATGATATATACATCAGAATAGATATAAATGTATGACATATAAATAAATATTGCATTAAAAGAACACTAGTATATTATATCAAGATGTGAGTTATAATAATTATCGAATCAAAGGATATATGTATACATATACCAGTATAGATGTTAAACATAAATAATGTTGATTTAAGGAAAACATGCATAACATTTTAAAATATAGCAATTAGAATACATTTCAACTATAGTATAGAGAGTCTATCTCTCATCTGAATTATGAAATCTTAATACAAGGAGTTGGTGGAGTAAATTTGGGCACATGACGAATATCCTCCAGGGAATCATTTGTAGCCTATTTCATGCACCCTTTGCACTGTAAATCTACCATCTCAAGATGATCATAACAAGGAGAGAGAAAGTTGTCTATTTACTATAAGAAGAAATCTTCCAAATGAACTAAGTGAATTAAATTAAATTCTCATCTCCTCAAACACTTTGATAACAATGATGGCCATAGGTTTGCTAAATGTTGGATGATTCCCTAACTTATGCCCAAATTTTGAATTTTAGGTCAAAGGGTTAAAAAGGGGTTATCACAAGTGGTAGCAGAGCATGATCATGCCACCCTGTAAATGAGAAAGGGAGCAAAAATGAGCGAAAAATTATCTAATGGACTTAGGAATATTATGGAATAGACAAACCAAACTTTAGTAGAGAAAATAGAGAGATCAAACCAAGCACTTCTCCAAGCACTGCAAAACATGGGAAATTCCATAAACAATCTTTAAAAAAAATAATTCTAGTAGAAGAGACATAAGTTCAAACCACTCAGAAAATAATGGAGCTTCATCATCTTAGGTACCCAAACCCCCTTTCTTACCTAGGGAGGGCCCCTTGATGGAAGAAGAGGGATAGACAACCAATAATGCTATTGAGAATACAAGAGCTTATGCTAGCCTTGAACTAGAAATTAGAGAGTTAGTAACATTTAGAGAATTCTGTGAAGCCAACAGGCAAGAAACCCATAGGAGAGAAAGAAGACGTCAAAATCAAGACTTTAGAAGCAAAGTAAATAAAGTAACACTTCCCAATTTTGATGGATCAGAAAAGACTACTGCATGCACTTGGCTACAAAAATTGAATACTTATCTTACCCTTAGTCTAATGATGGAAGAAAATGTACTTCAATTCACAATTCTTCACTTAGAGAGCATGACACGTGATTGGTGGCACCATGGCCTTGTTACTCAAGGGCATCAAAATGTCACTTCTTAGGAAGAATTCTCTCAAAAACTTATTAAGATATTTGATAGAAGGCATCCCCAAGAGAATTTTAAGAAATTGACTCAAATAAGGTAGCAAGGAACAATGGAGGATTATATTAAAGAATTCCAAAAGATTTCAATCCAAGTCACAGGAGTAGATGATGAAAGCTCTACCTACTTGTTCATAGAAGAATTAAAATATTCATTAAAGGGTCTAGTAAGTTCCCTAAAATCTTCATCCTTAGATGATGCTTTTGAAATAGCACTAAGACTAGAAGTCTCAACCACAAATAAAAAATCATGGAATAAGCTCAATAAAATATCTCACAAAAAAGATAAATCATACAAAAAGTTTGTTCCTACAAAGGACCGAGAGGAACTAAAGAAAAATAATGTATGCTTCAAATACCAAGAGCCATGGGAGCCTGGTGATAACTGCAACCAAAAAAGAAACCCTTATCACAATTGTGGTAAAGATTGGGTGCTAGGACATAAATGTGGAAAGAGAGGCCGCATTCAAAGAATAGAAGAAGATCCTGAGGAAGAAAATACCAACAAAAAGGCAAAATGTCAAAAAAGCAATGAAGAAGAGGAAGAAGGAGAAGAATATGGAGTGATAGCCACTATTACTCAACCCTCTAAGCATCAAGTCTTAAGAATTAGGAGCACTCTTAATGGACAGAAAGTCATTGCACTAGTTGGTAGTGGAGCATCCCATAATTACATTGATGAAAAACTCATTAAAAGAATGAAATTAAAAACTGAAAAGTTTAAGGGATTTACTGTTGTTCAAGCCACAGGATCATTGGTACGATGTACAAAGATGATTCCTCAACAAGAAATCACATTAGGAAGAAAACACACCATTAGAGAGGACCTGCATGTGGTTCCACTAGACTTAGATATAATTTTGGGGGCTCCATAGATATTTTCTTTGGGATGCTTTAAGTTTGACCTTCCAAATTTGAAAATCCATTTTGAGCACAAAGGGGAAGAAATAATAGTGGAAGGAATACCTGATGGTTTTGCAAAACTAGTTTCATGCAAAATAATAGAAAGAATATTATGACATGGTCAAGGAGAGTGGGTTGCACAATGTCTAGTACTAAAAAAATCTACTACACAAGAATCAACCATCCATATAGATATTGAACCCATCATTAAGAAACATCGAAGGGTGTTTGAAGAAATTCCACCAGGATTACCACCCAAAAGAGGATTTCAACACATTATAGAATTGGAAAATGATGCTAAAACAGTGATTACCACCCCTTACCGACATCCTCAAAAATATAAAAGATGAAATTGAAAAAGCCACTCAAGAACTCCTAGCAATGAGACATATTCAGCCTAGTTCCAATCCTTTTGCATCATTGGTGGTACTTGTGAAAAAGAAGGATGGGACAATGAGGATGTGTATAGATTATCAAGCACTAAATAAGAAAACTATTAAAAATCACTATCCCATTCCTAGGGTGGATGAACTCATAGATGAACTTCATGGAGCAATGCATTTTTCTAAGATTGATTTATGATTGGGGTACCACCAAATCAGAATGAGGAAGGAGGATGTTCACAAGACAACATTTAGATGTCATTATGGGCATTTTGATTTTCTAGTTCTACCCTTTGGCCTCACCAATGCCCTGGCCACCTTCCACTCATGCATGAATCATATCTTCCAGAAACAACTTAGGAAATTTCTCCTTATTTTCTTTGATGACTTCTTATCTATAGCAGGTCATGGTTGAAACACCTCCAACACATTGAAGAAGTCCTAAGCATATTAGAATTTGAATCCTTATTTGTAAAAGCATCAAAATGTGAATTTGAGTTGGAAGAAATTCTCTATTTGGGTCATAAAATTAGTGCCAAGGGTGTAACCCTGGATGAAGAAAAAGTTAAAGCAATAAGGGAATGGCCAAAACCCAAAACCCTAACTCAACTTAGGGGATTCTTGGGCTTATGTAGCTACTATAGATGATTTGTGAAGAATTTTTCCAAGTTAGCATCCCCTTTAACAAACTTAACAAAAAAGGGAAATTTTGGATGGAATGAGGTAGCACAAGAAGCTTTTGAAGAGTTAAAGGAAAAAATGAGCTCTTGCTCAATCTTAGCTATTCCAAATTTTACACAACCTTTTGAATTACAGTGTAATGCTTTTGGTGAAGAAATTGGGGTAGTACTAATGCAAAATAAACACCCTATTTCTTTCGAGAGCTGAAAATTTTCAAAGACAGAAAGGCACTACTCAATCTATTATAAAGAAATGTTGGCTATCATGCACACATTGGCAAAATTCAGACAATACCTAGTATGTAGAAGGTTCAATATTAAAACAGACCATAATAACTTAAGGTTCTTCATGAAGTAAAAAGACCTTAATGGTCACCAACATAAATGGGTAAGTAAAATCCAATCATATAATTTTGATATTGAGTACGTCAAGGGAACCCATAATGTGGTACTAGATGCTTTATCTCGACAAGGCCAATTGAATACCCTTACTAGCATCATGGGCGATTGGAAAAATGAAATTGTTGCAGAATATGCTAAGGATCCAAGAACTAATGAGATCATGGAGGGAAATATACCCAATGATGAATTCAAAATCATTTAAGAACTCATACTATATAGGGGAAGAATATTACTTGTAGCAAATTCCAAGGTTAAAGGAAAAATTATGAAGGAATATCATGACAACCCTCTATCTAGATACACTAGATTCTATAAGACTTACAAGAAGATAAGGGAGAGGTACTCTTGGAAAGGCCAAAAGAAGGACATTATGAAATATGTCCAAGCATGTATGACATGCCAAAAGAATAAGTCTGAACAGAACTACCCAACCAGTTTATTACAACCATTACCCATCCCAAACCAAAAGAGGGAAAGCGTTTCCATGGATTTCATTATAGGATTACAAAAGATGCAAGAAAGAGATTCCATCCTTGTAGTGGTAAATAGATTGATCAAATATGCACATTTCTTTCCCATGTCCATACATTATAAGGCACCACAAATAGCAGAGTTATTCTTCAAAGAAATATTTAGACTACATGGGTTGCCAAAGAATATTATTAGTGACAAGGATAGAAAGTTTCTCATCTTATTTTGGAAAGAACTTTTTCAGTTAGCAGGAACTGAGTTAACTCCCAACACTAGTTATCATCCCCAAATGGATGGACAAACTGAAATTGTTAACAAATGGATATAAGGTTATCTCAGAAACTATGTGATAGGACAACAAAATGCATGGATCAAATGGTTATACTTAGGAGAATACTGCTATAATAACACCCATCACATGTCAATTGGGATGAGTCCATTTAAAGCATTATACTGATATGAGGCCTCTACATTTGGAGATCAAATCATTCAAGAGATTAGGGTACCAGGAGCCAAAGATTTCATCCAAAAAAAAATTGATATTATGAAAACTCTCAAGGATAATCTCCACCATGCTCAAAACCAATAGAAGATATATGTTGATTGAAAGTGAGTGGAAAGGTCATTCCAAGTTGGAGATCTGGTATTCTTAAGACTACAACCCTACAAACAATCTTCACTCAAGGTCAGTGGAGTAGAAAAATTAAAACTATGTTTCTATGGACCATACTGGATCCTAAGAAGGATAGGAGAAGTAGCCTACAAGATAGAATTGCCTAAAAATAGCAGGATTCATAATATCTTTCACGTATCCAGACTTAAGAAAGTCCTCGGGAAACATATAAATCCTTGTGTTGATCTACCACCATTAGACAATGAAGGAAAGCTCATCTTGGAGCCTAAGATTATTCTTGAAAGGTGTGACAAGAGACTGAGGAACATGACTATTCCAGAATACTTAGTGAAATGGAAAAATCTTCCCAGGGAAGATGTTGCATGGGTGGGAGAAGTCATTTGTCACTCAGCATTGCTTGGGGACAAGAAAATTCAGGAAGGGGGGACTGTCATGAGCCAAGATTAATATATTTTCTCTTTATCAAACATATTATGTATTTCTTTAATTATTTAAAGTTGATATCTTCAATACATTATCATAATAGCACTACTGTTGAATTATATCAAGCAATAACATCTAAATTATAACTAATAGTATTAATGTTGAATTAATGATCAATGAATAAAGATGACTAAACATCCATCTCTAATAATAATGTTATAAATATATTACTAATTCCAATACACTAATCAAATAAATACTTTAATAAACAATACATTAACTTTTACCATAAAATATAAATACTTTCAAATTCAATAAAAGGAAATAAAACCTAAACCTAATTAATTAACATTCAAAACTATGAGACATGGCTTTTCAAATATGTCTACCCTAAGCCATATATATTAGGGTTAGGGCTAATTATAAAAGGGATATAGAAGAATTGCAAAATCATATGAAAAAAAAGTGAGAAAATGAATAGGTGAACAACACAGTGAGTACGGGAAAAACAAAGTAGAAGCCTCCCCGATGGCCATGTGAAGATCTACACATGAGTACACATCTCCCTGATGCTAAAGATTGACAGGCTCTATGCCACAAATATGATGCTAGCATATTATAAACTCTACATAGTCCCTATGACATAAGGTGAAATTGAGTACCCACATTATTCTGTGCCAAAGGACCAATAGTAATACCATAGCACACTGCCCAACACAGATAGGGTATGTATAAATCTAGACGTGTTTAATCCTATAAATCAGGATATGATATGGATATATTTAAATTAAATGATAGGAAACAATTGCTATTAAGTTCTTACATAATGATATTAGCATTGGATTATGTTTGATGATTATAAGTCATGAAATTTTTTCAATTCTATTTCATTCAATATAGATATAAATGATTAATGAATTACATAAGCAATTCACATAAATATACATTAAATTGATTAAAGATCGATACATGCTATAAGTCATTGAAAATGTATATATATGTATATGTATATATATATACATATACATATATATACATATACATATACATATATTATGTATATGTATATATATGTATGTGTATATGTATATACATATGTATATATATGTATATGTATATATATATACATATACATATATATACATATACATATACATATATATACATATATATACATATACATATATATATATATATATACATATGTATATATATATATATATATGCATATATCTATCTATATATATCTATATATGATGATATATACATTAGAATAGATATAAATGTATGACATATAAATAAATATTGCATTAAAAGAACACTAGTATATTATATTAAGATGTGAGTTATAATAATTATCGAATCAAAGGATATATGTATACATATACTAGTATAGATGTTAAACATAAATAATGTTGATTTAAGGAAAACATGCATAACATTTTAAAATATAGCAATTAGAATACATTTCAACTATAGTACAGAGAGTCTATCTCTCGTTTGAATTACAAAATCTTAAGATAGGGATTTGGTGGAGGGAGAGGATGAGTAAATTTGAGCACATGACGGATATCCTCTAGGGAATCACTTGTAGCTTGTTTCACGCATCCTTTGTACCATAAATCTACCATCTCAAGATGATCATAACAAGGAGAGAGAAATTTGTTTGTGTACTATAAGAAGAAATCTTCCAAATGAACTAAGCAAATTAAATTAAATTCTCATCTCCTCAAACACTTTGATAATAATGATGGTCATAGGTTTGCTAAATGTTGGATGATTCCCTAACTTATGCCCAATTTTTGAATTTTAGGTCAAAGGGTTAAAAAGGGGTCATCACACTAACTCCACTAAGAGCTTCCTTTATAATGCCAGAAATGTTCTTAAATAAGCCCCAAATGGTTTAGGGTTAGGAATACATTCTAGAATATGCTAAGGTTCCAAAAATCACGTTAGAAGTTGGTGTAAAATTATAAGAATCCAAAAATAGTAGTCCAACTTTTAGGAGGCATAACTTTTGAATCGTAACTCCAATTGACGAATCGTTTACATTTCTGGAAAGCTCTCGAAGGCTCTACAGTAATAACTTTCTAATCATAAAGTCTTTTGAACTGATTCTTTTTCTGGAGTGTTTTAAATTACAAGTATAATCATCCCTCCAAATTACACCCCCTAACTCATCATAATTTTGGCTCTATTACAAAATAACTCATTTTCTACATTTACATGTATCCCAAAGTGCTTAAAAACTAATAAAACTCTAACCTAGAAAACTAATAGTGGAACTATGAGAGTTGGAACCTTTATTTGACCCAAATGGGTATCCAAAAATGAAAACACATTAAATAGAAACTATCTCTAAGCATATTTTTGGGTGGTACAAGATTGCCCTTACACCACTGGATGCTCTTGCATCAGTAAAATTCTATTATTTTTAAAATATGTCATGCTTGACTCCTTCTATTAGTTATTCTACTTTTATGACTTAGCTGTGATCTAGTTTCTTTCTGTTTGATACGTTGATTATTCAGTCAGAACTTGGTTATATTCTGTTTAGAAGAACATAAAATTTTTGTTGAGTGTGTTTTCGGTATCGACTTTACTCTATCTAGATATGACAGATGACTTATGATTTTAATATGTTATATTAAGAGGTTTGATATACCTGACTTTTGTGGTTGCATTAATCAAATTTTTTTGAAGGATTAAACATTTAAGTTCTTAATTTAAATTGAGTTTTTAAGGTTTGAAAGCATGATTATAAGAATTTATAATGTTAGGGTATCAAGTGTTCATGAGGTTAAACTTTACAAGGTTTATGCTTATAAATTGTTAATAGATTAATCACTTCCTTAGAGGTTTTTGTCTTAGTATATTTGCAAATGTTGTGAATGGGGTAAAATATATCTAAACGCAGTTACCCTAAATTGGTTTTACTTCAAGACATTAGTTCACTTATTTAATTAGGGTCTTGTTAACTGTAGTTGATAGAATATACATATTATTTAGTTTTGTTAATTTGGGTTTTGAAAGCATAATTTACGAGGTATTATGGCACTCAGGGTTTCTGTTGATCATTTCATTTGCAAGTGGGTTTTCTGTTGAGGTTAGGCCAGAAACATGGCCGCCTTGCTCTGTTTTGTTTACATTTGTGAACTTAGTTGTTGTGGTTTCAGAATCTTGAATGAGGTTGTTTAAAATGTTTACATGCATATGAGGTTGAGCATTGAGATGTTACTCACCATCAGTTTGTTTTGCAAGTTCTTCAATCTTTGGATTTTTTAAGTTTGGTTGGATTTGGCTTCTGGGGCTTTCGTTTTAAGCTTCATAGCAGGGCTCTGTGTTAAACGATTTCATGTTTGCTGAATCTCAAGTAGGGGGTAGTTCCTAACCTTTATCCTTTACTATTTTGGGTGTTAATTTTGTTCTAAGGAAATTGTGGAAGTTCAGTTTTAAGTTACACTTGTTGATACCCAAGTATGGGTATATGTGCGTTGGACAATTGGTGTTGAGCTCTGTATATATCCATATTTGGATAACGAGAAATATGTGTTTTCAAACATTGTGTTTTTGGATTCAGATGATGTTTTAAAAAGTATTATATATATTCAGATTTGAGATGACTAAGGTCAACTGTGTGTTTCAATTTCTTGTGTTATATAGACATTTTGTCATATGAATGGCTTGTGATAAAAGAACACAATTACTCTATGATACGGGTTTTATGTTTGGGGTTCTGTTATTTGGTAAAATAGTATCTATGCGGTATCACCCAGATTTAATCTGTAGGCAATATGTGTTTACGAATTCATAGATGCATGGTTCAAGGGTTTTGTGGTAACATCAAATAACTAGTTTGATGTTAGAGGCACTATCATTGTTTTATAGAGGGTTTGAGTTTGGAGGAAAGTAACTGAACTTGATTTTTGAAATATAGGCTTGGGTTTGAAGTGTAGTTTGACCCGCGGGGATGGTATTAAAACACCAGTAGTAGAAACTTATATGGAAATTCAAGTTGCATAAAACTAATAACTTAGTCTGAATATCATATCATTGTTTGGATTTGTAAGCGAACATTTTGTCGAACAATTTCATGGTATGAGGGTTGACATTTGGTCATATATTTAGTTCGAAGCATAAAGAATGCTGTATCTGCATTTCTTGGTGTAGTATTATTATGTCATCAAAATGCTATCTAATAGCCGATACTCTGTGTGAGTTGGCATTATGTTTCAATTACTATTTGGAATTTGTATGCTATTGGGTTTTAGTTATCTTGCTACATTGAGACTTGGAAACTGTGCGATGCCATTATTTCATTAGCTAGATAAAACATGAAGCAGGTAGATGCATCAATTCAATAGTATAAAACTGTTCAATACTTGTTTGATTTTTTTTTTCATTAAAAGATAGGTGTGTGTATATATATATAAATATTTACTTGTATTATGATTGTGAGATGATGGTCATATGTTGTGAATTGGGTCATCGAGGACAGTATTATATAATGTTTTTATATGGAACTCGAGTTTAACAGTGGTGAATAGAGATAGTTTATTATGTTCAGTAAATTATGATGGATATTGAGTCATCACTCATTGTTGTTTTGAAAAGTTACTCACAATTGAGTATGACAGTATTGATAAACGAAAACATTGGTTAACTTTGTTGTTTCATTATCAAAGCAGTTATTTATGAACAGCTAGGATGTACATTTTAGATTAGGAAGGTTATATCCTAAATTACTTTTGAGTGTCGAGATGCTGAAAGTCACATTGCATATTGTGAATTATATTCCAAATTGATTTTAAACATCACATCTTAATATGTTGTTGTAGTTATTTTGGGTGGTGGCTTATTGTCAAAACAGAGGTGTTACTTTTATAGACCCTTGTTTATCTTAATAACTTAGTTAATGATCACTTGTTAAGATTTGGCTATACTTAGTTTCTATTATGATTATAATGTGTTCTATTAGCATTATTGGATTGTTTGAGATTAGATGCTTAAGACATTTTAGTTCTTAATTAAATGAAAGTAGTATATGAATTGAGGTAGATTTTGATATATGTTTGATGATGTGTCATTTATAACAAGAATATCATGTGCATTTTGATTTTTTATCTTGGTCAGTTCAATGTTAAGTGTAGATGGTTAGGTCAGTAGGGAATTAAAAGTATAGTATGAAGATTTTGTAAGTATCATTGAGCTGTGCAACAGTTCAATTGTATTTATGCGATCTTGATATTATAGGTTTTATTTCTGTTGTTGTAATTATCCATATTTACCTTTGAACTTGGTAGAATAAGATGTGTTACAGATGGATTTAAGGATGTAGTATCATGTTGTAAACTAATTTTATATTTTCCGCATGTACATTCTTAGTATATCTATTTGATGTGTATTTTTAAGAATAGTTGTGATGAACGTATATCGAGGTGGCTGAATTTGGTTTATCCTATTCAGTTAATTAATTCAATAATAACTTTAAAATAAATTGGGTGGGTTAATTTCATATAAAAGATAATTGGCCTTACCTATGACTTAAACCTATATGGTTAAGTATGGAGAAAAGGCATGTCTCTATTCTGTCAATGACAAGTAAAATAGAGAATACCGTTATATGATGACTATGAGCATACCATATTTGGATGCAGAAACTTAGTGCCATAATGATGACACCTCAAAATATATATGTTTCATTTACGGGTTATTCTTAGTGCGAGTTTAATTTTGCATTGATAAGTAATTGTTTACTTCTTGCATATTAATATCAGATTTGCACTATATTAGATGGATTAGAAATCTACTTTTGGATATCTATATGTTGGTACTAACATGTATGCAGATGGATTTTGCTTTTAAACTCAGTGTGTACTGAGCCCCTGTTTGTGTTATGTTGCATTCTGTGTGGTTTTCAGGTGCTTCAAGTTTCAAGTAGCTAAGGATGTTTATTGAAGTTACTTCTTGAATCAACATTTAGGGTTCCTATGTTGGACATAGATGTCTAGAAATGAAATTGTACTTCAAGATAGTATTGAACTCTTTATGTATTCTTATTGTAATGAAAATGTATTTAGATGATATTCTCTTTCATTGGGAATTTTTTTGTATAAGAGTGATTCAATCCTTGTATTGGAACTTGTGTTGAGATGATTTAAATAATTTTTTTTTTATTGCAATCATTGTTCATTCTTTGTTTCAAGTATTGTTTTGTTTATGGTAGGTAGTGTGTTACAAAATATTGTAATTTTTATCTTAAAACAATAAAATATAAGATTAATATATTACATATATGCGATTATTAAAAGTCTCTTAAACCTTGTTATTATTGTAATTTTTGTATCTCCTAACATTATCGAACCCTTTTGTAACTAGATGATGGTTATATTTTTGGAAAAAGAAAATATTCTCATTAGTTGCAATAAATTCTGATCATGCAAAGATAACTTGATATAGATATAGGTAAAAAAAACCACACACATGCATGACACATGTAAGAGGAAAAGTCTATTTTTGCCTCATGAAATGGGTTTTTTTATACCATAATTTTAATTATTTCATTTAGGAAGGACACCGTGCCTATAAAGTTACATATCGTAGATTGAAAGAGAGAAAAATTACATAAATATTGACACCATGTAAGTTGATGTTTAAGTAAACATCCATCCATATTAGGGTGATCTACTCTTTTATTTCTACAAGACAATGAACCAACATCTACCACATAAAACTCAATTTTTTATCGTGAAAAAAAAGTCTCCACCTTTGCATTTAAAGGGAATGAAGAAAAATCATATTAAATATATACATTCCTATAAATTGACCCCCTTAAGAAAGCCTTGGAATCTAAAATAATTTTAAAGAAAAGAGATAAATACTTGTTATATTTTGATATAAAATCAGCCTCCTTAAGAAAGACTTGAAATCTAAAATAATTTTAAAGAAAAGAGATAAATACTTGTTATATTTTAGACAATGCATGAACTTGAAAAGATTAAAGATTATGTTGCAATTTTTGGATATAAATAGCACATTTTTAAATTTCTTTTATAGATATTCTAATCTTTTCTTAACTTGGATGCAAGTATAATTTTGTAAGGATCTCTACTCTTTTAGATATAGTCAAAGATCCAAGTCAACTGTAGTAAATAATAAATAAATAGCATTTAGTACTAAGAACACTAAGCTTATAATAAAAAAAATAAAAATATTGTTGTGACAACAACAAGACTAAAAATAACCAATATAAGACATAGCAACCACTAAAATTAAAAAATACTAGTGGGCTAAAGAGCCCTAAACACTAGCCCGTTTGGTTGCTGGAATACAACCGGAATAGGAATAGGAAATTAGAATATGATTTGTATTCTTTGTTTGGTGCGTGGAATAGGAATAGGGAATAGGAATATGTATTCTCATTTTAGCCCCAAAATGAGCTTTTGTCCATTCCAAAAAAAACCTGTAATTGGAATTGTTATTCTTGCATTCATTTTTGCTTTCTCAAATTTGATTAAATTTTCAAATCCGCTTTGACCTGGGGTGAGCGCGGGAACTTTTTTTTCAATATTTTCAAATATTTCAGCGATTTTCCAATGGCACCGATTGCATCTTCAAAATATTTTCAAACAGCACCGATTGCAAGTTAACCCTATTCCAATTTAAGCTTGCATAACCAAACAAGGGATAAACAAGATTGGATTGCATTTTTCCATTCCTATTCTTCATTTTCCATTCTCATTCAATTTTTTTATTCTAATTCTCAATTCCTACGCTTGCAACCAAACGGGCCCTAATGATAGTACTACATTTAGAATCATTGAAACATACTTCCTTCCTAGTTGTTCTTTCTTTTCAACAATTGGTATAGATTAAAAAGAATGCGCAAATATTATAATAAACCTCACATCCAAAAACTATTCTGGGGCTTGAATCTCCCATTCTTCTATTTCCCTTGCTTTAGGATAGTAAGATGGAAAATATTATTGCTTTTGGTGAAAGGTTGAGATTGTCACCAATTAGGATAACCTTTTATGGTATCATGCAAAAACAGAGTGAGCAGGGAAATTGGATGATATAAGATGTCTCCTTCATCCAAAAATTGATGGCTAGTTCTCTTCGAGTTGGCTTCTTGCAACTAGGCTTTTTTGAATATTTCTCGTGCACATGCTTGTTCTAACGTGTTTTTTGTGTGATAGAAATCAGTCCATGATAATATTTTAAAAATTAAAAATTATCTTTGTAAATGTTCTAGTTGAGCATACTAGAATAGTGGGTATGCTTTTGAGACACATACCAAATTATTAAAGCTCTAGTTATAATACTATGTTAGTTAGTTAGACTTAAGCTATTTCATGAGATTTGTCTTTCTCATATGAAAATACCTCTATTTTTCATTATAAAATTTTGAATCACTTCTTATAAAGCAGTCTATTTGTATGGGAAAGGATTTAAGGTTTTCTTCTTGGGAACTTTCCCTAATGAGCCTATGAATCTAGTTTTATTTTCGTCATAAATTTATTTAGGAGCTTGTCCATTTTTACCTTGGAAAAAAAAAGAAAAAGAAAAATTAAATTCATCACATAAAAATGATGACATTATCTTCATGAACACCCTAACAAAATCCTTGAATGATTTATTTCTCCATAGAAATATCTTCTATGATCTTTACATTTGAAGAAGCTCTGTAAAGGTTCTTAGAGATAAGAACATTATCAATATTTTACTTAGAGATAAACCTATAAATCATAGTAGTAAAATAGTCATTAGATATTTTATCCAAGGAAATCTCAAAATCTCATTATTTATTTCCAAAATAAGATCCATTTTATCCTACCATAGAAAATGTGCATCCTCTTATAGTTTAAAATCTAACAACTATAACAACTATAGAGTGGATAAGCTAGTGCCACTTTTAGAAAATAGGTGAATAATACTCATGAAAAATTTGGTGAACGCATTCTCCAATTTGAGTAGAAGGTGATTGAAAAAGAAAGAATATTACTCAAAATAACTTGTATGCAGAGTAACTTGGAATTTTTTTTTGGATCTAGTCATCACATCAAAAGCTATGAGCTACTTGTAAATGTCCAAAAGTGCATTAACCATCAGCCTAGGTAGTAGTCTAATAATGTTCAATATATTAATTGATGGACCACATGACATGAATTATATATCCTCATAGCTAATCAACCTTGATGTAATATCTAGTGTATATCTCATCATTTGTATAAACTATATGATTTATTATGTGTGAAATACAAAAATGCCTCAATTTTAGTTTCAGATTATGAATCTTCTTCTCTTACTCCACCTTCTTTAGATCTCTAATAATTCACATTTGGATTTGTAATATTACACATAAGAAATGAATAAATAGTTTTTATTTTGTATAGGAGCTTTCCTCAATTAAGCTCTAGGAGGATTCAACCTTCTCTACAAAAATGATGTTCAAAATAACCCATGAATCTAAAGTATATAATGTTGAATCACAATGATAGACCTTAAATGAATTATCCTAATTTTGAAGCCTTGATAGAAGGTACTTTATTATATAAAGAAATCTCTTGCATGTACACACTCATGGAAGAAACATAAGAAATTGATCATGGATGCCAACTTCAATCCTTGATTCTCCTTCTCTAATGCCTTAGAGATGTTTGTAACTCTTCAAGAGGAGATGAACCACAAATATGATTGATAGAAATGAGGAGGGATATTCATCGTTTTATAATCAAATTCAAAGAAGCATGTGGACAATATGAAGTAGGTTGACTTGGATAATATTTTCCAACTTACAAAAATTTGACCATTGAAATATTCAAATTTGAGCCCTTTTTAGTTAGATACTAGTGTTACAAGCTAGGATTGTTGTTGCACCAAAAGATTGACCTATTAATGCCTGATACAACTACTAGACTTATAAAACACATGAAGTAGTTAAGCCATGTCATGAATCCTAAAGGGGAACGTTGGTTGTTAGTCCAACAATCACCCTCAACGTTACCCAAGGAGATTTAAACTTGTGATCAAGCTCTAATATTACTTGTTACAAGGTAGGGTTACCATTGCACCAAAAGATTGACTTGTCAATGCCCAATCCAAGTACTAGACATCAATATCACATGAGGTGGTTAAGACATGTCATGAATCCCAAAGGGGAATATTGACGTTAGTCCAACAATTAGGGTTTAGTGTCATTCTCCAATGAGACCGTGTTATTTATTGCTATAGTCCACTAAGACTAGGGCACTAGGCACCCTAGTCTAGTCCTATAGGGATGGAATAGAGTTCAATGGAGCCAAAAGGACACTGTGAACATGGAATATGGCTCAAGGATGAGTAGGATCAATCAAATTAAATGGTACAAAACTATGAGTACTAAAGTGAGGGCTAGGAGAGCATGTAACTGTATGGGGATATTTAATAAGACCACAAGTCTAACATTTACAAAGTTTAGAATAAGATTTTTTTTGAGCTTGAAGTGTAAAATTTCAACAATTTAATTAAGTAGCCTAAGATAATGCTCCCCACCCAAAAAAAATTCTAAATATATGGATTTTGATGGTTTGGGAAACATATCAAATTAATAAATTCAACCTTGTATTTTGTCAAAGGGAACCCAATATAGTTATTTCAACACCAACATGAATTACAAAGACTTTAGAAAATTGGCCATAATCATCATCCACCATTGCTATAGCCATATGTCGAGATTCTTTAGAAATATCTATTTTGGTTGGGGAGGGTAGAATTAGAATTTTGTAACTCAACCACCACACAAGGAGGTTGAAGGTTATCATCTTTGTTAGCTTCTAGACATTTGATGCAACCTAACCCATAAATCAAATTTATTGAGGCATCAACATTATAATAATTGTTAATAATACTCAAAGGTACCTAGGAAGATAAGAGATCGTGTCTTAATCTTTGAAAGAAAACAACTACTATTAAGATTTTTAAAATCTCCTGCATTAGTAGACGATGATAGGAAAAAATTAGAAGCATTGATACTTTAGACCTCTTCAAAAGAGTCTACCTTAGTAAAGTCTTGCTAAATTGTATTAGACTAGACTTTTAAGTGAACCCTTATCCATTGATTTTAAAGCATTTTCCCCTCCTCTTTCAAAGAACTTTTTTATTCATTTGCAACCAACATTGTTTACAATTAGACCATCTTCTTCTTCATTGTTTCTATTTATATCTTAGTCCTTCTCAATCAATATTATTTCTAATCTTCTATAAAATAATTCATATTAAAAAAACTTTTTGTTAGATTTTATTGACTATGTTTAATATTTTATTAAAAAGTCAATTTATTTTATTAATTCTTCAATGCCATTTATAATTATAATAGTAAATTAAACGCAAATACCAAATAATTAATTATATAGCATGCATTAAAGTCAAGATCAATAAAATCTTAGGTGATTGGAACTTGCATTTGAAAGGACAAATTATTCAATGACTCGCTCAATTACTAGAAATCAAATGAAATATAAAATAAACTATAAAACTATCAAGTTTTTGAGAATTATTCCATGTTGACCCAAGTCAAGTTTCTTTAGAAGTGTCCTAAATATTATATTGTTAGACAAGGCAAAAAGAAGACATTGACGTGAAAGTTCAAATAAATTCTTGTTTTTGGAGTTGACATTTGAGCTCAACAATTATAGATTAATGACAATCAAAGTCATTTGCTCTATTTTTTTTTCCCTTTCTTTGGAGGTAGAGGAATAAAAAAATACAAATAAATTTTTCTATACATTTATATAGAATAATTGAATGCCAATACCTTTGTCTCTATGAATCGTAAAATAATAGAGCATTCTTTCAACATGTTTGACCTTTATAATAAAATTTATTATTTATATTTTGTTCTTTTATATCTTTATCTTTAATTTGTTTGTTTCTTTGTATTTCTTTACTACATAGTTTTGATTAGTACATTGTTTATTCACATTTGCTTGTTAAATTTTTGCACTCTTTTTTTTGGCTTGTTTGTTTCTTTGAATTTTTTATTGAACAAAAATGAATTACATAAAATCAAAATAGATCAAGAGAAGAATACAAATGTAAACAATAATAATAAGATACAACGAAATACATTATTCTATCTAACTTTTACCTTCTCTATTCATATTTTTTATATGTTTTGTTTAGTTTGTCCATTTCTATGTGTTTCTTCCTTTTTACGTTGCCCCAAAAGACTTGTACCATGCCCTTCCATGTCTATATTCACCCTCTTCACTTCTTTTTATTTCTTCTCTTTCACATTGTCTCATTCGACATGTACCTAACCCATTGATGTCCCTATACATCTTATTTAACTAATTTATTTCTTTATATTCTTCACTTTCACCTTGGCCCATATGATATCTACTCTACCCATCTATACTTTCATACATCCTCTTTAGCTTGTCCACTTTTTCATTTCTTCGCTTTTACATTGTCTAATTTGAGGTCTTACGAATCTCTAATGTTGTTCTATAATTTAAGCTTCATAATACTTTTGCTTGTAGCCACCAACTATTTAATTCTAAAAAATGACTTGCATTTTGATTAAGATAAACACTTTTGATCAAAGAAAAAAATAAAAAATGATATGTGTTGAACCCAATTATTGAATAATTATAGATGTATTGTACAATTTTATAATATTATGCTAGTTTCTAGAGATCTAGAACTTGATTACATACTTAAATTTTTTAATGTGTCTTAAATTCTTAATTGTCAAAACAAACCAATAGCCTTGTATACACGAGTATCACCACCTTAAGGAATTTCTAAATAGCATGAACTAAGATCCCTACAAAACACACTAAAGATTCAAAATTGTCAAACTTTTTTTAGATTTGTGAAAACACAATGATTTTTTTTTTGTTTTTTTTTCTGGTTTTCCACCACAAAATATGTAGATCATGAAGAATAGATGCCGAGAATTTAATGAAAATCTAGTATTTTTGAATTTTGAAAGTGTTTAGTTTGAGCAAGTAGAAGGATATATATTAAAGGCATTGATTTACAAGTTTATGAACTCAACAAAATAGAAAAACACCATGTTTTGCATTTTGGTCTCAATAACACCATATGACAAAAATCTAAACTTTATTATTTACGATTTCTAGGTTTTGACTTGTATTTATTTATTTATTTTCTATTGTTTGTTTTATTTTATGTGAAGAAAGGCTCCTAGTGAATTTAAATTTTAGGATTTGGATTTTTGACAATGTTATGCAAGCCATTTTTTATAGAAGATTTTTTGAAATGTACTTGTTCATTTTTTTTAATTGATAAGAGTATACATATATGTTTATTTTTTTAATAAAATAAATTAATTTGATGGATATAAATTTTATCAAAATTTACTTGACATAGTCTCAACTTAATAAGATTAAAATATTCAACAAATAGATTATCAAAAGTTATTTAAATTTAAAATTGGTAAAAAAAATGTCCACTTACTAAAGATAAATAAAATGTTCATTGATTATCCCATTTATAGATCTGTGATACACACTACATTTTTTATTGATTTTTCTTTAATGTAATACAAGAATAGAAATATTTTCATTTATGTAAGCAAGTACAAGAAAATAGTTTTAGAACTATAACTCTTAAAAGTTTATCTACTTCAAGCAAGCCTTACAAACTAATGTTTCATTTATGAACTCCATACAAAGATTCAAGAACTATCTATTAGACAACTTATGTAATGAACATTCTGAATTATATATAGTTCTATTATATAATATTAATAATCTCTTGTAGTGAAGTTCATCTTCAAGATTTTTCATAGTTGATACATTTTTTAATATTTGACTAGATATCTATACACACACATTTTATAGTAAATACACATATATAATTAAATATTCAATACATTTGATTATGATAATTATAATGCTTACATACACATTGTTTAACCTATATTTATACATTTAAAAATTAAAATCTTGATTGGTTCTAATATATAAATAATAAAGAGATAATAGTAAAATATAAAGGAAATTTAATGTTTTGTAGAATTTTTTATTAAATATTATGAATCCTTATATTTATAAAAGTAATTTTTAAATTTGTTAGGAAAATCCAAAAATGTCAAGATTAATATAGATTTATTACATGTAAATTTATATATTGATTATTACAAATTAACTGAGAGATAAGATTGATTGTTTATAAAGGGATCATTCTAGTTTTTTAAAAATATTTTTAAATTTCATTTAAAAATATTTAATTATTGAATTTAGATAAATTTATGTTCACTTCTTCAATTTTTATATATTTACATTTTGCTAGCTAACTTCTATTCACATATCCATGTTTTAACCTATTCACTTCTTTTCATTTCATTGATTTTACATTACTTGGTTGTAGTCTTGTATATATGTAATAATGCCCACTCTATTGATTTTGACATTATCTATGTTTATAATTAATAACTACTCAAATTTGACTTCAAATACCTAATCATAATGGAACTACTATATAATTTATAAAATTATATTAAATCTATAATAACTTAAGTAGATTAATAACATTGTAGTTGTTAGTTATGTATAGTTAAAGAGATTTGTACCCCAAGATGTCTCATATAGTCAATTTACACTTGAAATGATATAATAAGAGAAATAAGCATGTGTAGTAATAGCTTAACAAAATAGAATATTCATACTCAATTTTAAGCAAAAGAAACATTATATATATATATATATATATATATATATATATAGACATTAAGGTCAAGTTTGTTTATTAGTGACTCACACTTATTCAATTGGTTAAGTTACTATCAAGCCAAACAGTCTATATATAGTTACTACCAAGTAATATAGTTGCTACCGAGTTTCATAATCTACATTTAGTTCATGTCGAGCAGTATCTACCAAGTTGATCAGTGGTAGTGCTAACCTGTCATGCCCAAAATATAAGGGGCAAAAAAAATGCACAATTTTTTTTTGAATTAATTAAGATAATATGATCGTCAAAGATTTAGATGTTTAATCTATAATGAACTAATTGTTCTAGTAATTTTAAGTTCAGATACCCAAGGTACTTTGAAACTAGATGCAAGTTCACCATTGATATAAAAGGTTATAGCATAGTTTGAACATTTGTTGAAGAGATTATTAGGGTAAACGAAGAGTTTCTTAGCGAATCAATTAATTAAATTAAATGAATAATCCATTTAATTAAAGTCCTAATCCATCAATTGGTTTTAAAATTTCCTTAGAATATTACCTCCTAAGGGTGACATTAGATTAACACAACAACCTATTCAAAACGTTTAAACTGACATGCTAATAGGATTACATCTATCTCTTATTTACACATTCTTGTTTTAGACACAATTTAATTACGAGTAACATACCACTAACCCTAAAAATGATCTAATCAACTAAATCCTTTCATTAACTTGATAACTTGAACGTCATTATGATTTAAATCATCTAACATTAAGCAAATTCAAAATTCTAGAAGATTAATTTAAAATTCATCTGTTCAATGCATGCTAACTACGTTCTTGAACTTTAGTTCCCAAGTTTAAACTAACTTAAAAAAAATTTCCAACATACTTATAACAATCTAATTAATTTATTTATTGTTTACCATAAAAATTGATGACTAGAATAAATTCAATAAATCTATAATTTAATCTAAACTTTATTTGAAACTATCATAAACTTAAGTCCATATTAAAATCAATCTACAAAGCTCACAATAGTATAAAACCAATTAATAAAACATTAAGATTGTTTTAATTAAAATATTCTACTCTCAAGTTAATTTTTTTTTTCTTAAATTAAAACTAATTTAATACTCTAACTTCTAAAACACTATTTAATATTAACATCATTCTAAAACATTAGGTGTAAAGTATAACTAACCAAACTTAAGAATGTATGTATGAAATAAAAACACTTAGTTAACAAGCACATAGAACATAATTCTACTATCTACTAACATAAAGTAACTATGATCTAAATACTAAACTAATACTAATCTTAATTAAAAATATTAATAAACCTAACACTAATCAGCAAACCTATACTAACCTAGTCTATCCCCAACACACACTACAAAAAAAAAAACATATAATATCACTAAATGTTATTCCCCCCCCCCCAACCCTATACCTACCCTCCCCTCCTATCCACCTACGTAGGCCTGCTCACATGCGTGGGCCATTGCACTGCCCGAGGCTTGCACATGGCAGACCTGTCCCCACTCTCACCTTGCATGAGTCGGAGGCCAGTGCATGAACAATGGAGAGGGAGGCTTAAGGTTTTAAAAAAATCATGTTTATTTTATTTTATTTTAAAACAAACTTCTATCCCCTCCCCCCCCCCCCTTCAATGACTTGACATGCGAACTCGCATCAGTGGGGGTTGAGTGTGACCACCCCTAGCCTTAGATAGGAGAGTGGATAAAAGTAAGAGATGGGGTATTAATTTTAGTGGGTGAACTTTTAAATATTTTTTTTGATTTAATATAAGAATGGACATAAAGTCCTAGGCAAGTACCTTGCCTTCTTAGCCACTAGGAGTTTTAATGCAAAATTTTTATGGTTGAGATATGTCAACAAGATGTCCATTTAAATATTTTAATTTTAAATGCATTTAATTTAAAATCCTTTTAAAAAAAAATATTTAGCATTGATTTTTTGATTGCAATACAAAAGAATAGTTCAGAGAATATTCTCTGTGACTTGAGGGGAATTAAGATCTTCCCCATACATTTTCTAGAGAGGTTTTTCACTCCTCGAGATGCACAATTTTTTTTGAAACCAATTTTCTAAGTGATGATATAAATTGCTTCTTACTATATATATATATTTTATATCAAGAGTGCATTCTAGCCTAATGACAACATAGATTTCCTATGAAAAATATACTAATCCAAGGATGTGCATAGGATTATACTTTTCTTTTCTCCTATAATTCATGTTTTATCAATCATCATATATTCAAGGTGTTTGTTCTCTCTCTTTTTTTTTTTAGAATTCAAGGTGATGCATAATTCTTGATCAACTTGATTTTGTCAATTATGAAACTTAACGAGGAGAGAGTTAACTTTGTGACCACAATGTAGGATTTTTATTTCCTCTTGATACATAAACATTTAATTGGAAACTTCAACATATCAACTTTCTTTTCATTACATAATTGAAAACTTGAGAATTCATAATTTGAAGACATAATCCTTTGAGCTACTTTCCCACATACATATGCAAAATTTGAAATCACATAAGAGCAATACAAGGAGATTTTCATAATCTTTTTCTTTATCTATTATTCATCCTAGTTCAAGGCTCCATTAGGAAAGAACCAATAAGAAAACTCGATGTCTTTGCCAATACATAAAAATTCAAATACATTTTACATAAATTCAAATACATTTTACATAATATTAAAAATCAAATGAAATCTCTTCTAAAAACTTCACAAGTGTTTTCTTCCAATATCTTCAATTCTTCAAGGAAAACAAGGAGAAGACAAGAGCTGACCCAGGGTGAAAAATCACAACATCAAGAGCAATTCAAGCATACACCACATCCCAGTTTTACACAATAGGTCCAAACATAGAACTTGACTAGGGGAAAGGTGGATTTTTTCAATGGGAGACATCAAACACCATACCATAACATAGCCCTTTCGGGGCTAAAACTTCAAGAACTTCCATTCTTCTACAAGGCCCTTTCGAGGCTATTTCCACAAGGATTTTCATTCCTTTCCATATTCAAGAATTCACAATATCAAACAAGGTATGTGATGACAAGTAGGGGCCCATACACCCTACCCTCTTTCCCTCCTCTCACCATGAGAGGAGACTCTACACCATTGAGGTCCAACTAAGGTCCTTTCCTCGTACATGGCCAATTCTTCCCTATCCAAGGGTGAGTAATGCCAAAAAAATCCCCATGAAATCCTCTCAAAAACAAAACCTCAAGACAAGCATGAGAATACATCAAGAACAAGATAAAATCCCTCCAAATCAAACCCAACACACAAGCAAGAAATACAAAGAAAAACTCAATGCCTTATGCATGATTCAAGCATGAACAACATGAAGAACAAATCCAAAAGAGTGAAGAACTCCTACCTTCACAAAATTTTATGGTAAAATGGTAAGTTGAGAAGAGCTTTTCCCTTTTTCTTCCTTCAATCTTCAAACTTTCTCTAAAACTAGAGATTGGGTAACAACCCCAAAACTACTCCAAAATGCCTCTAAGTATGATCCTTAACTCAACTAGGCTTCAAGTAACCTCAAGATGGAGTTTTGAGTCCAACTCAAGTAGAAGACAATCAACTTTTGCAATCAACCAAAAGTAGGGTTTTTCAGTGACCCTAAAAGTCAACCAAGGAGGCTAAAGGGGTGGAAAGTACTCCCAACCCATACCCTTACCCCTAGGGTACTTAAATTTAATGATTTTAAGCCTTAAAGACTTAATAGGAACAAATAAAAGCTAGGGGAGTAATAATACCAAATAACAACCTTTAAAGAAAGACAATGCAAAGATAGCACAAATTAACAAGGGGTTTAGTTCCATCTTTCCTTTGAGTTTTTTCGGCTAATTTTCCTACACACTTATTGCACACATCAGTAGTTCAAGATGTAGTGCTTGCCCTCATTCACATCTTTCTGGACACATTGTTGCTATTATTATCAGACTATGTTAGACTAGTTTTATGTTGATGGATTAGTGGTATTGTTTTGAGACAATCAGACATTAGGTTATGGATTCAGTTGATATATGATGAGATCATTTAGACTTTATATTTCATGTATGCATGATGATCATTACATTGCTTTTAGTTATTGATGATGATTAGTTAGATGGTTTATTATCTCATGTGTTTTATTATGGATACTTACCCCATACTTGCATGTGTATGGTGTGTGTGTTTGCTCTTATTGTATGGCATTTTTGATGTGGTTAAGGAAGGGAGTCATAGTCACCTACTAGTCAGGATCTACATGATGCACCACTTCCTGCCATTGCCTGTTTAGCTTATATATATTGTATGTACATGCATAGTTTTTATGCAGGTTGCAGGTATCGGGTATCGACTTCCTTGAATTGCTAGGATGAGCATACCCTATTACACTATCTCAATGATAAGAGAAGGGAGATAAATTCTCAAGTCCAAATCCCAAACCCTTAAACCATTTAACCTAGTGAGGTAGGACAAGTATCTGGATATTTTACCTTCCAAATGTGTCGGATGACATATTTCGTGATTTTTAACTCTTTAGACTGATTTTGTATGAATTGTTCTATGAAGAGTTTTCATATTTTATTTTGGAGGTCTATGGTGAATTTTCTATTAATTAAGTCTTGAATAAATAGATTTAATTAATAAATTAATTATTTGGAGAAAATTAATATAATATCATGATCTTTGATATTTTGATTATAATTAATTAAATGAGAATTAATTGAGAAAATAATTAAATAAAAGGAATTAGAAATTAAAATTAATAATAATTATAAAATAATTATAATTATAAAATAATAATAATGTAATAAATAAATAATAATAATGAAAGTTATAAAAATTAAAATAAAAGTTATAAGATTGCTTAGGAGTTAACACACCTTTTTATTTCTCATATGTCAACAACACAGGAGTTAGTGCACCAATTAAGCACAGGGTGTCTACCACCTTATGACTCATCTAGAAGGTCGGAGTAGACTCATGCTTAGTTGTCAACACCTTCTAGTTGTTTCTAGAGACTCTCTAGGAGCTTCCTAAGAGTCCTTTATATTCGGGCACTCCTAGAGGCTTAGGGAGAGCATTTTTGGAGCATTGGAGGACTCAGAAATGTGGGAGAAGGAAGGAGCTTGCTCTACAGTTTTTGAGGAGAAGCGAATTAGCATCAGAATCCAGGTAGACTCTTATGTTTTTGCTTATGTTATTTTCACATCCTGCACTTCCTATCTTCTTCGTGTCTTCCATATGTTTTCTAAGGGTTTTCCTATTTTGGTTGTATGCATTCTCAATATGGGTAGTTAAAAATCTATGTGAGAAAACCCCACAATAGTAGATCTGAGAATTCTATGGACTAGGGTTAAAAATTGTAGCCAAACCCAATAGAAGAATTTAATGGGTAAATTTAGAGAACCATTTTTGTTCAAAAGTTATATATATGTTCTTCTTTTTTTTTAAAAAATTTATATATATAAAATTTGCATACATATATATATATATATATATATATATAAAATAGACATATTGCATTTTTGCATTTTTTGATAATAGACATATATATATATATATATATGTATGTATGTATGTATGTATGTATGTATGTATGTATGTATATGTATACACTTGTTTAAAAATACAGTGGAAGTCATATCGAATAAATCGTATCGCACACGCGATTAATGTTTTTAGAGAAACGTTTTATAAAAAAAAAGAAATTTTAAAATTTTATAGGGGCAGAGGGACCCTTCCCCACCCCTGATGGCATCATCATGGGGACTGCAGCATCGCAGGGTACCTGTGGTCTGCAAAGTACCTATGACCTGCAACGTACCTGCAATCTGCAGGTCACCCACGCGCCAGCGGTGATTATTATATCACCATTCGGTTTAAAGGTTTAAAAAAAATGTTTCTGTTTTTATCATTATTAATAAACATTATTAAAAGGTAGATATTGTTAAATGTTATTTTTTTATGTTATTTGGTTTATATAGATTTTAATATTTGTTATTTTATAAATGATATTTTCATGATGATAATTGTTAATATGAATTATTAAATTGTTATTTATTATTTAAGAAAAAGAGATGTTAATAAGATAGTTAGTTATCAATTAAATTTAATTGATAATAGAGTTTTGATTATTTAATCGGTAATAGTGAATCTAGGAAATTGTGGGTCACTTAATTGAAGGTGATAGGTCTTAAAATTTAAATATGGGGAGATGTTTTTAGGGAAAATGCAAATGTTATAGACAAGTATTATCTTCAAATTATTTAGGAAATTGTCTTAAATAATAGAGGGATAATTATATGCTTAATACAAAGTGATAAATGGGTCGACTTGTCGATTAAATAAAGAATTCTTATACTTTTAAAATATACTTGAAATGAAAAAGAAATTGTGACCTTCACACTTGATTTAGTTATGCAAACCAAAACATGTGCTTGCATTGTGTATTCTCTATGCTTTTGTTTTAGGTTTTGGGTTGACTAGTGTTGACCAGTTATAGGATGTCTACCAGAGGCTCAGGTTATGATTGTGATGTCATGATGATGCCTTATTTCCAATCTTTATAAAACCAACCATAGTTATGTGGTGGAATGCTCTATGAAATGTTTGTAATTGCTGATTGTTATTGTGAGAAGCTGAGATTCATATGTATGGGACATTTGACTTAACCATTTTTGAGTCATCGATCAGTTATCCTTGGTTTATTTTTCAGTTGCCATGATGGGACTGAAATGTTGATTTATGATGTCATGATGTGACATGTCTAGACTCAACCATTTTGGAGTCTTCGATCAGTATGATTCTAAGATATATTTTGGTTATTGAGAACCAATGGATACTTTCGATTATCAATGATACCTTCAGTTGCCAATAGAGAACTGTTGAGGTTATGATTTTGTATGGATGCTTTTCACTTGCTCATGGATATTTGATGCTTTTATTATGGATATTTGATGTTCTTATCTTTTGATATTTCTTTCTAGTCGCTTGTATAGGACTGGGGTGATTTATGATTCCATGAGCTTAGGGTAGGTAATCTTCTTGTAGTGTTGGGAAGTGGCTTGCGATGGGGGCTGGGGCCCTAAGAAGCTGCCAGGGTAACTCATTGTAAGTTGTTTTAATAAGTGAAAACATTCACACCTAATACTAACTAAATGAACCTAAAAAGATAATTTTTTTGTTCTTGCCCATGCCTCGAGTGCTTGTATAGACTAGGATGGGAGTAGAGAGAATGTTTGGCTGTGACCTTGCATTCCATAGTATGCCTTGTCAGTATGAAAGGATACTAGTGGCCACATGAGGATTAGTAGGGACCCATGGAGTATTAGCTAACTGCCAAGGTAACTTCTACATGATATATGCGATGACACTTTCCTGCTTGCATAGTAGGTTTCCTACATGTCTTTGTTGTGCCTCTAGGATTAGATGTCGGTTCTGTGATTGGAACCTTTGAGTTAGTATACTTATAAGATTCCTGGACTTAGAGAGTATTTATGCTATGTGATTTTGTTAACCTATTTGGAACTTGAGATTATCTCCTCAGCACGGTGGGAGTGGACCACTTAGGTTCCACCGGTCGGGTGGTAGTATTTTTCCACTCTTATCATTTGAGATCTGTTTGAGACATTGTGGCTGATACATCCTTTATGATGGTGGATATGTATCCTTTCATTGATGATTACCATATGTTAGATGATTTTATTTTATGTTTAATATGCATGTTAGATTACTTTTTACATATGATGTAGTATGTTAAGTGTGACATTCCTACTATGTTAATACCAATGATCTCCTTGGTGATTTGGAATGTTATGCACAGAGGGATGGCTAGGACCCATGATGGTCTAATGATGCTATTAATGGTTGGGAGGAACCATACACTTAGATATTTATGTTTAATTACTTATGGTTATCTTTTATGATGGATGTCTATATCTTCTATGATGACATATCATGTATGACATGTGATTATCTTTACTTTGTTGTATTATGGATTAGAATAGAATGATGTACTTTATTTCACATATGTATATTCTTTAAAGCTTCTCATACCCTATGACATGTACAGTGGATGATTGAGCAATAGGAAATGTAATGTATAAACATTGGACTTATCATTATTATTTCATGTGGTTGTTGTATTAGATGGATTTAATAATGTTAGTTGATTTAGATGTAATTCAACATTAAGGGATCCTTAAAGAATGTAACCTGTTATGTATGTTATGTTTACTTTTAGATGGACATTGCTATTGCTTTCGTTATTGTGTATAAGTTATAAGAGGTATTTACTTTCATGTTTAAAAAAAAATAAATGCTACCAAACTTAGTGAAATTTTAGGTTAATTCTTTGGATCCCTTGGCGAGGCATTACACAAGAAACACATGTATGTATGTAAAAATACTTATCAAGAAATTCATGTAAATTAAAATATTCATTTTCTACAAATCAATTGTTCGTCTCATTCTATTCATTAAAATTGGAAAAAAATCAAGGTGTTAGTTCTGCATTCATTCACTTCATCATCATACATGTTTATAAAGCATTAAATGACAAAAAAAAATATCTAAAAGTAAAACATCACACATCATAAATAGCATAATAATGTTCAGTGCATCAAATAATGTTCTAACATATTGAGTCATGAGTATAAAAATAATAATGTATCATTGGTGCTAGGATGGGTCGAGGTGAGGCCTCACATCCTCCCCCACTAGGCATGAACTTCCTCATAGAGTTCATCAAAAAGATATGGGTACTGAGATCGCATCCATGATGCATCCTCCCATGAAGCCATAACCTCATCATAGCAATCCCACTAGACCCTAACCTGGTCCAACTCTTGACCTCAAAGTGCTAGGGTCTGTCGAGCAATAATACGAATAGGCTCCAATGCTAACTGGCCATCCGAATCCACCTGCAAAGCATCCCAATCTATAATATGGGACTCATCATAAATGTATCCTCTAAGTACTGAAATGTGAAACACATCATGGATACGTGACAGGCTAGGTGGCAAGCCTAAATGGTAGGCAACTGGTCCTATCCTCTTTAGGATCTCAAATAGTTAAACAAATTGGGGTGCCAACTTAGAGCCCTTTCTTAATCGAATTGGACTCTTGTGCGGTTGCACCCTCAAGAACACTCTATCACCAACTTGATACTCTCGATCTATCCTCTTTGCATCAGCATACTTCTTTTGCTGATCCTGTGCCTCTCTTAAGTGCTATCTAATCAGAGTCACCTACTGCTCCATCTCCTTAACTAACTGAGGGCCAATAGATACTCGATCCACGATCCTGTCCCAACTCAAAGTTGTCCTGTAAGGTCTTCCATACAAGGCCTCATAAGGCTGCATACCTATGGAGGAATGGTGCCCATTGTTATAGGAAAACTCGACAAGGTGTAGGTATTCCTTCCACTTGATCTAATGGTCCATCACATACATATGTAACATGTCCTCCAAAAACTTGATTCACTTGCTCAGTTTGCCCGTCGGTCTGAGGATGGTACACTGTATTGAAGTTGAGCCTAGTGCCCAATGTTGTCTGCAACTCTCTCCAAAATGATGAGGTGAATAGTGAGTCCCTATCAGAGATGATCTTACAAGGAATGCCATGAAGTCTGACAATATCTCGTAAAAACACCTGAGCTATGTTCTATGCTATGTATGAAGTACGCACAGGAGAGAATGGGGCAACCTTGGTCAACATGTCAACTATCACCAAAATGGCATCATGGCGATGAGATGAAAAAGGAAGACCAACAATAAAGTCCATAGCTATAACATCCCACTTCCACTCTACAATCTCATGAGGCTAAAGGACCCCACCAGGATGACGATGCTCTACCTTCACCCTCTGACACTCGAGGCATCTCACAACTATGTTAGCAATCTGCACTCTCATGCCTGGCCAATGATATAACTATCTCAAATCTACATGTAACTTCTTAACACCAGGGTGCACCACATAGGGTGCTCTGTGAGCCTCAAGTATAATGAGCTCATGCAAACCCCCAATGGAAGGTACATAAATACGTCCTCTATGATGCAAGAGTCCATCGAACTCCAAGGAATAATCTAAATACTTCCCTTCCAAGGGCCTCTGAGCATGCACCACCTAATTAAGCTCTACATAAAGCTCATTTGCTAGCAAGTGCCAAGGAATCCACTCTCTCAAATTGGTACTAGTAGTCATAGATGATAGCTCATGGTGCCTTCTACTTACGGTATCTGCAACTACATTCTCCTTCCCCTTGATGTAATGAACATCAAAATCATACTCACAAAGGAACTCCATCCACCTTCTCTGCCTAGCATTAAGATTTGGTTGTGTGAATATGTACTGCAAACTTTGGTGATCAGAATGAAGCTCAAATCTATGACCTAGTAGGAAGTTTTGCCACCTCACTAAAGCATGAACCACTGCTGCAAGCTCTAGGTCGTGAGTAGGGTAATTGAGTTCACGAGTCTTCAACTTCCTAGACTCAAAGGAAATAGGTCAGCCATCCTGCATAAGAACTACCCCTATACAATCCAAAGATGCATCAGTGCACACCACAAAGTCCACAGATGGATTTGGTACTGCAAGAATCGATGCACTTGTGAGGGCTCTTTTGAGCTCTTGAAAAGCTCTATCACACTTCTCTATCCATTGATACTTCTTTCCCTTCCTCTGAAGAGATGTGATGGGGTGTGCCAATCTAGAGAATCTTGCAATGAAGCATTGATAATAGCTTGCTAGTCCCATAAAGCTCCTCACCTTAGTGACACTGGTGGGTGCTGGCCAATCCATGATGGCCCTAATCTTCGATGGGTCTACTAAGACACCATCGCCTGATATGACATGACCCAAATAATGTATCTCAAGTCTAAATAATGCACACTTCGACAAGCTACTGAACAACTGATTCTCCCTCAACTTCTACAATACCTATCTCAAGTGCTCTTCATGCTCCTTCTCATTATAAGAATATATCAAAATGTCATCCAGGAAGACAACCACAAACTTATCCAAAAAAGTACAAAATACTCCATTCATGAGGCTCATTAATACAACAAGAGCATTCATGAGGCCAAATGGTACCACAGTGAACTCGTAGTGACCATACCTAGTACGAAATGTAGTCTTAGGGATATCACTATCCACAATCCTCAATTGATGATAACCTGACTTGAGATCAATCTTAGAAAATAATCGAGCACCTTGAAACTGGTCGAAGAGGTCATCAATCCTAGGAAAAGGGTATCGGTTCTTGATGGTTACTTTTTTCAATTGCCAATAATCGATACACAACCTAAGTGATCCATCCTTCTTCTTTACGAAGATCACTAGTGCGCCCCA
Source organism: Cupressus sempervirens (assembly GCA_028749045.1). Taxonomy (NCBI): domain Eukaryota; kingdom Viridiplantae; phylum Streptophyta; class Pinopsida; order Cupressales; family Cupressaceae; genus Cupressus; species Cupressus sempervirens. The sequence goes on from CM053785.1 coordinate 404,061,186, forward strand.
AGGTGACACACTAGGTTGAATATGCCCCTTCTCTAAGAGTTCCTCCAACTAAATCTTTAGTTCACTAAGCTCATGAGTAGTCATCTTGTAAGGTGCTCTCAACATTGGCTTCGCTCCTGGCACAAGATCAATATGAAAATCCACTGCTCTAGGTGGAGGCCTACCAGGGAGCTCTGAAGGAAAAACATTTGCAAAATCCTAAAATATAGGAAAATCATCAAGGGATGGCTCTCCCTCTGAATGTTCCTCCCTGTTGCTGATGGTGATAGTGAATAACTAACATCCCTTTCACATGCACCGTCTAAGCTACATAGAAGAAATCATACGAAGGGATATGGGTCTCTTAACTCCAAGGATCACTCTAGAGATACCATCCACATCAACACATTCCACCCTCTTCTATCGACAATCCATCTTGGCATTGTGGGCATAATGCCAATCCATGCCAAGAACAACATTATAAGAACCTAGAGGGGTAATGGGTAGATCAGACTTCATGGACATTTCTCCAATCTGAATCGAGCAACTATGCACCATGGAACTAACTGATAGTCTGGCTCCTGAGGCTAACTCTACCTCCCAACTGACATCCTGACTAACTACCACTAGCCCGTAATGCTCCACAAAAAAGGGATATATAAATAAATCAGTAGCTCCAGAATCAAATAAAACAATAACCATACTACACTATATACTACTTGTAGCCTCAATAACTGTAGCCATCTGCAAATAATATAACTTCATTATTTAGTAAGTTGTGTGATACATCTATCTTCACCTAGGGAATCAAAGAAAAATGATCTAAGATAGATGAAGACTTGAAGGCAAGTGCACACCAGTTGTCACTTGAGCCAAGCTATAGTTCTACTCACTATTCAAAGATCAAATATCTAACAAATTTGCAAGAAGAATTATTAAGGGAAGAAGGCAAGATCAGGGCCACACTTGCAAACATCCAAGGCATGATTCATCCAAACATAGATGCATTGCAAAAATACATTACACATGACAAGACACTCATCCATGACAAAAAATTCTCCATAGCTGATCACATGATGGAGTTATTAGTAGAAGTATAGATTGCAATGCATGCAAGCAAGGTGTTACAAGAAAATTGGGACAAGAAAATGACATTAATTTTGAAGGTACATTGTGATTTCTTGTCACATTTTGTTATCACCATGTAGTATACACCTTTGCCATTTATGTCAAAAAGGGGGAGAAGTATAATATAAGATGTATGTATATATAAAGAGTATTAGGAGAAGTATAATAATAGATAGATGTGTGTGTGTGTGTGTGTGTGTGTGTGTGTGTGTGTGTGTGTGATATATATGTATGGGGGAGCAACACACTATTATACAAAGACATGTATAGATAATTAGAAAACATCTTTTACAAAAGCAATTTTGAAAAATCTAAAAAATAGAGTATGTTACCGAGTTGAAGATGCAGGATGGAGATAAAAAGAATGTTTTGACCTGAAAATTTTGAACTATTTAGTTTTGGATTTTTTTTTCACTAATGCCAAAGGGGGAGATTTTTGACATTAAGGTCAAGTTTTTTTATTAGTGACTCACACTTAGTCAATTGGTTAAGTTACTACCAAGCCAAGCAATCTATATATAATTACTACCGAGTAATATAGTTGCTACTAAGTTCTACAATTGCTAATGAGTTTCATAGTCTACATTCTATTCATGCTAAGAAGTATATACCAAGTTGATCAGTGATAGTGCTAACCAAGCTTCACAGTATTAACCAAGTTGCACAATGTCAACTATTTTCTCTAGTGTCTATTGAGCTCATAGTGTTAGTGATGTGAATCTAGTGTTGACTGAGCCAAGAAGTGTTAATCAAGTGATTCAATTTATACCAAGCTCACAGTGTTAGTGTTGAATGGCCATGGAGTGTCAACCAAGTGATTTAGTTTATATGTCAAGTTTTGTAGTGTTCACTGAGTCACACAAGTGCTAACAGAGTTCAAGCTACTTGGAAGTGATATGAACTAAGCTTCTATTTCTACCAAGTGCATGATGTTGCCGAGTGTTGACAATGGTTACCAAGTATCAGAACATCACTGAGTTTGTCTTTAGAACCTAAGTGCTAGCAGTTGAACCAACTTTGTGATCTTAATGGAAATCTATGTTGTAGCCAACTTTGATGAATTGTAATTTGGATTGGTATATATGTAATGAATTTTATCATATCCAAATATGTAAGAAAGTAAGTATGAAGCAAATATAAAGAGAAGAAGAGCAAATTAAGAAGGATACAAGCAATATAAGGGACAACAAAGATTTATCTATCACAACAAGGTGATCTTCACATTTCAAAGGAATCTCAACCATTAAATCAAAGTTGCAGACCAGAGATCAGCCATTGGTTCACCCTAACAGGTGTATTGGCTAAATCCTTTAATAGGGTAGACTTGTCTTTGACAAATCTCTTTACCATGTGCATACTTCATTATATGTTTTGTAAATCCTTTAACAAGGTGGGCTTAGAATTCCTGATTGCTCCTAATAGAGTACATCATTAGAAGTGATCAGTTGTAAGCCTTAACAAGCCAACTCTATACTATAGTATTAAAGCTTGTGGGTATCATCCCCACCCCAGTTTTACTTTCTATTTGGAAGGAATCTGGGTCACCATATCTTATGTCAAAGTGTTATAAATGTTTTACTACTTTGATTCTTTCATGCATGCAATTAGATCAGAATATTATATGAATGGTTAATTGATGAAATAAGTTGAAGTTTTATTAATTCCTGAATCACCCCCCAGTAACCTTGCCTACCTCATATTTCCAACTTTATATATATATATATATATATATAGCTAGAGAGAGAGAGAGAGAGAGAGAGAGAGAGAGAGAGAGAGAGAGAGAGAGAGAGAGAGAGAGAGAGAGAGAGAGAGAGATGCATGTGTGTGTATTTTTCATCTCTCATTTCTCTTGTAAGTATGTCTCATTCTTGTCAAAAACCAAAATGTAGTATTTTGGGATTAGATTTTGGCCTATTTGCTGAAATTTGAAATAATTTACTTTTCTAGAAACTAAGCCCCATTTTACATACATTACAAAAATAATTCTTAATGTTTGATTAGATTTTAATGATTTATAGAGGAGCACACACATATCTTATGCTTTTAGGATGTGTCCACTTCATAAATTTGTGAAAAATAATACATGCATAAAAAAATCAGATTAAAACAATCCTTGATAAGCTATGTGGTATTACCTAACATCTCACTAGAGAAATAATAAAACTCAAAAAAATGTTAAAATTTTAGAAAAAGAACTCTAGATGCTATACATAATGCTTTTTTCACAAAAAATATGACTATTGTTTGGGCTTCCCCTTTTTAAGGGCCTTAGTCTCCACTATCTTAAAAATAAATAAATGGTTAGAAACTATAATTATGGTACCACAAATCTTTTTCTTTTTGCATCTTGAAACTTTGAGTCTAACTATCTTCAAATTTTCACAAAAGTTCAAAGTTTTCTAATTCCAGGAAAAAAGTGGCATCGTATACCCCCTTTTTGGCCCCCATCTTTGTGGAATCACCCACATATGTATGCATGATTCCAATTAATCATAATGAAATATTTAAAAAATGACATACACATATTTATGATATCTCATGAAGGGACATGACTTGTAAGGTTATCTATTGATATATATCTATTATAGAGAACATTGGTTGTAATGTTGAGTTGGCTCTATTTATTCCCTTTTATGTACTAACATCATCTCCTTGTTTAAAGTTATATTTTTTTATTAAAATCAACTAAAAAACAAGGGTGTTGACCCTTATACAACATAGCCCATATACATTGACAAATTTCAACAACAACCTAACAAAAAATGTGTTATTTATTACAAACATAGGCCATTAAAAAAAAACTATAGAAAAAAGTTAGTTACCCGCCTCAAGAGTGGCTAGACACTTTACTCACAAAATGGGGAAGAGAAGTCACTTTACCCACAAAATGGGGGAGATAAGGAGGGTTTGAAGAACATATATTTATGTCTTCAAGCAACTATTTAGTTGATACTATCACTAAAATCCCCACCACAGGGAGGGGGAGTGATAAAACTTTATATGATATATTGTTAGCTCTAGGGACAAGGTGTTGAGAAAGATATGCATTTCCAACCAAATATTGGGTTAGAGAAAGATTAATAGATGGAGAAAGGTCCACTTGAAAAGAGGAGGCCACACCAATATTAGTAGAAGGAATATATAGGATCCATAAGGACTATAAAGGCTAGATCAAGAGAATTGTCCATATTTACAATATGAGCTTCTTGTAGATGAGAGTCATCATCATCCTATGATGAATCATCAAATAGAGACTCAAAAGCTGGGAAACTCAAATATTCATTATTATTATTTTTCCATCAAGTGGAAATGCCTTTTATTTGCAATGTAAATAGACTGATGGTGGTTATTGTATCATCCACATTTAAAGGACAACCAATTTTTTTTTGATGGTCTCAAAGTAAGAGTTATCCTTAAAATAAAGCTGAAGATTAAGAAGTCAAACCCACACTACATCCATATTTGAGTGGTTCAATAAAAGGTTTGAAGGATACTTCCTAGGGCTTGGTAGAAAAAGAGTGCTTCTCCCCAGTCCATAACTTTATAATCACTAGATAATATTCCTTAAGAAAATAAAGTTAGACACAAAAAATTCCTTAGCACAAGGGAAGAGCTCAATGTTACCTGAAACCAAAGATATCTAAGGATCCATCACCCAATTAGGTAAGTCTATTAGAGAAGATAAATAATCTAAAAAATTATAAATGGACCTGCAATGTTGGCAGTACTCCACATTTTCAACTATGTCTAGATCAAAAACCACCATAGGGAACCCCCTCGTTCATGACCTTAGAAAAATCAAAATTAGGTCTCTAGGGAGAGTGACCATTAAGAATGTCATATCCCCATTTTAGGATAGTTTTTTAATAATAATTAGATAATACAATATTTTTAAATAAATAATGATAATAAATTTAAATTAAAACTAATAATAAAATATAAAAATAAGAAATAAGATTTTAGTCTATATTATCAATGAAATAATGTTTAGTATTTTAATTTAAAAATAATAATATTACAATGAATATATACACAAATAAAATTAAATACAAGAGACAATCTTGTAGAAAGTATGTTAACATTCTAAATAGAATTTAATAATAAATAATAATAAATACAAATAAGTAAGTAAATAAATAATATAACATAGAATAATATCAATTAATTAAATCTAATGAAAAGTCAAGATATTTTTAACAAATAGATGCAACTCCTTAAATTAAGATATAAAAGGGAGGGGAGTTTATTTTAGAGAGGGGAAAAAGAAGATAAGCAGGAGTTCAAAAAGGAAAATTGGAAGAGGAAAGTAATATGAAGAAAATAGGGAAGTGACATTCTAAAAAGGTATCAATGATATTGAAAGGATGTGAACCTTTGAAAGTGATATGAACATATAGTGTTGGTATTAGAGATGGGTGAAATGCACATTTGGCCAAACACTACCTAAAAGGATATGACCTCTATAATGTTCGTATGCGAGAAATTTTATCTCCATTTGACCAATAGGCTTGAGAAAATATAATGGTAAGAATATTGTGATGGTGTCAACATATGCATATGTGAGCCTTAAGGGGTGCACTCTACAAAAGATGGTTGAATAAGTAAGGGTTAGGAAACTCAATCAAGAGATGTCTTTAAGGTTGGGTTAGGATAGAGGGTAGAATAGTAAAACATATTTTATTATTGTGTAAATTCTAACACTGGCTTTGCAGGTATTATTGTCCTCCCTAGTAGGGACATTACAAAGAAACCCACCAACATAAACCCTTTTACTAGTAGTGCTAGGGACAACAAAAGAAAATCCCATATATCACCTATAGACATAGGTGAGGTAGAGGGATTCAATCAATATCAAGATATAGAAACAATCATCCAATCTTGTAGACAATCTAAGCCACCACCAACACACATGGTGGAACCCAAAAAAGAAGTAGAAGCTATTGATGCATATCCCTCCTCGGTATCTAGAGAACCTACACATTTTGAAAATAATTGAGTGGGATATGATAGAGTAGTTTATAGAGTCATCATGTGATAAATTTTTTAATTATGTTAATTCTTCAAGACATGATGCTTAGTTGGGGAGGAGGCCTTGTTAAGTCAACTAGAATTGATTTAGTTTTTTTATCCCATTGTGTTTTATTGATATATGTTCAAGAGTTTCTCTTGAGTATAGTTTAGTGTTGTATCTTCTTTTGACACACTATTAGGGGTTTATATTTGTTTGTTTGCTACTTTTTCTTCTCCTAAGATACTTGTCAATTGTGTCAAGTGAATGTTTATTGACTCCTAGAATTACTTGATTTTTCCTTTTATTTTCTCTCTCCAAATGTGGATTTATAAGAGTTAACTATTGATATATATACATGGTAAGAGGCTGAAGCCAAGATTAATTATTATGTGCTATGATTAATTATTATTATTTATTAAGTGTAAGTACATATAGATTCAAACCCAATACCTCTTTGATAAGAGGCTCACAATTTTCCATTGTGTTGCAAGCTCTTTCCTAAGTTAACTATTGATATTATCCATTAGTTCTCTAATTGTCACATCCATGTCTTGTAGAGGATTGTATGTTTTTATTGGTTGGGTAATCTAGTCCTCCAATTTTATCATTTTTATCCCTTATAATATTTTTTGGGATGGACCAAAGTAAAAAAAGTTGGTAAATGACACCTTCCTCTAAGATGTTTTTACTTAGGCTCTTGATGTATTCTTCTAATTTTGAGTGTGTAATAAAATACTTTATAAATTTGTCTATTATTTTGTAATACTTCCTCTTGATTTTTTTTACTAATTGTGTCCTTGGCATAGATCATGTTTCCTTTTGTAGTTTATTATAAATGTTTGATTTGTTGCATAAAAAAGGTAAAAAAGTGTCTTGTGTTAAGAAAGTAATGATATTATTCATTGTGTGTCTATCATATCCTCTGGATGCTCTACATTGTTGATATGTTTGATAATTCTTGTGGTCATATTTGCTAGCATAATTCCTCTAATTTAATTTTATATAGAGGAGCAATACCAAAACTTTTTAGATGGAATCCTAAAATTTGGAAATTGTAGTACTTTCATAAAAAGGCATTGATCTTAATTATTGTAACAATACACTAAAATAATTGATAAAAAAGACACTGAAGGAAGAAAAAGAGATGGAACATGAGGAAGATGTTTTCCCAAAATGAATATGTGTGTCTTTATCTCCTTTCTCTCACATTTCCTTATATTTTTATGTTCATGGACCTTTTACTTCTTCATCCTCTTCATCTAGTTCATTCTCATTCTACTCATTTGGAGACATTTGATCATATCTTAATACAAATTTTGATTTACCTTCTTTGTTTCTTTTTGGATCTTATGTTTAGTCTCTAGATCCTCTTCCACACATTTTGAAGTATTATGTTTGATTCAAATCTCTTATGCGTGTTCCTTTACTAGCTCTTATTTTTTTTACTCATTAATATCAAGGAAAAATTATGAATTTTCCTTTCCTATGGCTTCTTCATTTTTTGATACTATGTTGACTCTATTTCTTTCATTGTAGCAATTATTTAATTTGGGAAACTATTGAATAGTCATTTTGAATAATGCCAATGACAAAAATTCTTATGAATTTCTCTCTTGAAAAGCTGATCAAATAACCAACTCCAAGGTTCTAAGTTGTTTTTTTTCAACCTACTAGGTAACTCAATTGAAGATAATTTTTTTTGTTTACAAGAATGTCTTTGATAGAATCTATAAAGTCTTTAGAACTTGGAAAATGTAACCAAAAACCAATATATTTCGTGCATTTTTAAATTTAACGATGAATGCAAATTTCTAAGAATTCAACTATATGAATCCCTATTCTAACCACATGTGGAGAAAAAAAAAATACTAAGATAGGGTAATAAGAAGTTAAGATGAATTACTCAAAATTGAATTCCTAAATGGGCATAAGTCATAGTAACAATGCGTTTGTCAATTAAATTTTTAAAAGGATCAAGAAGGAAACCAATGGAATTAGGAGCATTCTGTTCTTAACTCAACTAATAAAATCATTGAAGGAACTAATGAGAACCATATGATGACTCAAAATTCATAAAATCAAGTAGCCATAGAAAGTGCACACATACGAGACAAAATGCTACGCAAAAACTATTGAAGGATCCTTTCCCCAATTTGTCACAATAGAGGAATTATGCTAACAAATATGAAAAAAACTAGAAAAAAATAAAAAATATGAGCATTAACACAATAAAACTATTAGCTCCATCACTATTCATGAACATAAAATTCATAAAGGGAATGCACATTACAAGAAACACTACTCACAGAATGAGAGCACTAATAACATACTTTATTGCATCAAAATACCAACCTTGAATACACATTACATCTTTGTATCTACAAGAAACCCTTTCCTTCATGCAATTTTTGGATCTAGGGATTTTTCCTTACAAAAAGTAAGCTAAAAACACTAATTGTATGAAAAATATCTACAAATAGACTCCTAACTAGGTGACAAGTAGGCATGCACTCTTATTTTTATTTATTAAATGGTGCATGAACCTTTTTATGACTTCAAAATAACATAGAAGAAGAAGAAGATTATAAGAAGAATAGAAGAAAGAAGACTCTAGATGGAACTCAAGATTTTGGGACTTCTAAAAATGAGAACTTGACTTTCTCCATGTATTTCTATTAGTTAAACTATCATAAAACTCACAAAAATACATTTTTGGTGCATGAAAATGCCCAAAAATTGGAACTAGCAATTAATTATCGGCTCAACTACACGTGTTTAGAAATTGTAACACCTGCACACCTTAGAAAGTTGCACACCTATGCACCTTGGGAGAAAAAAATCTATTCCTCCACCAAAAATTCAAAATGAAGACCTGCATAACGTCAGAGGTCTCAGGATCAAAACTAGCAGGATTTTTCAAAGTTCAAAATCGTAATTTCCAACATCTAGATGTTGTTAATATTTGATCAAAAGAAGATCTACATGGATCGGATTGAAATTTTGTATGATTGAAGTGAACTCTTTGGGATTTTAAAAATATAAATATTGGTACCTATCCCTTACTTCCCCATGAAAATTGCAAACTTCCTATTACACTTCTAGAAAATTATCCAATTTGGAATCTAACTCCTTGAGTGTCTCATCAGATTTGAATATGCATCATATATCATCCTTGGAGGAAAACACTTGAAAATAGTCTTGGAATTTTTATGCAACTATTTCTATCAAGCATAAGTGTGTTCTAGAGTCATCATAAAAAATCTTTAGGCTAGCTACACTATAGTATATACCTACTTCCAAAAATTAGGCATGAGTCTTACCTTGCATCTCCTAGATAAGTTCATACAAAGATAACATGACCTTGTTCCCAACCTATATCTTCTTGATCCAATCATCTATCTTATGTAATTCTTCTCTTGTATACACTTCTAGTAGCATTCTATACCTCTACCCCTTTATTGTCCAAAACACCTGTAAATCATTTGTCCAAGTGTACTTTTCATCCATTAACCCAAAATCTTGGTTAATCATAGCCACTGGACTCTCAATATTATTTTGTATGCTATGAAATAAATGTATATTTACCTCTATGATTTTTACTCCTTTATCTAAAAGACTAAAACACCATCTCTTACACTCATCCAAAAATGAGTCATTTGGCATCAATACCAAAGCTTGTTTTGTTGAGGGTAACCACTAGATAAATCTCAAGGTGAGTTGGGTCAATGGAACCTACTACCCCTTTTATGAACTCTCGCAAAATATCATTCTATTTCCTCAAACTCTAGATTTCCTCTTTATCCTAATTTTAAATGGTGAGACACTTGTTAGAGACCCATGGTTTTCAAAATTTTGGCTATGTCCCTCATAGCCTTCGGTAATACGACCGCTTAAATATGATAATCTTGAGGGGCTATGGTTTCTAGATCTACATAAGGAGCAGGAATGACTATATGTTACCAAATCTTCGTGATTATTCTTTATGATGAAAGTCAAAAAATTTGGACCCTATCTAATTGGCACTATCATCTTTACTATCTCTATCAAAATCGTCATCCCTTCCTTAGGAGCCTTTATATACCTCCTCTTCAAGGTTTCTACTTATCACTTCAACCGTGCTATAGTAGTACCCATCGAAAACATATACTGACTAGATGATAAAGTTGTCATGGATACTAGCCCTTTTTGATTATCTCTCCTCTCTAGGGTCCTTTCTAATATTGGGTGTTCCAAAACTGGAGTCACCATTATGGTTCTAGGAGGGGAAGGTAGTGATTGTATTGTAGGAGGAATTTTTTCCTCTATTGCAACCACTTGTCCTTCTTTAGGAGATTCCTCTATGTGATGCACTACATATACCTCATCTCTATTTTCTAGTTCTATTTCTATGAAATTAGAGGAGGCAATGATATGATATCCTATTCTAGTAGTAGAAGAGGTGATGTCTTTGGCTTTCCCAAAGGTGGAGGAGGTGTCCCGACTTGACCATGTGGGAGTGGAGGAAGTGTATCCCAATCATTTCTTAACATCTCTTGGCATGAAAATTCCCTTATTTATCCTTCCTCCATATGGGTTCCCATGGGCATGGCATCAAAGTTGGCAAGATAAAATTGATCTGACCCCTCCTCTACTATGGACTCTATCCATACTTCCTACTCCTAATCCATGGATTCTTTAATCTCGATTGGTTGTCCTATGTTTCTAGGGGTGCCTGTGATGAAATTATCCTTCTTTCCTCTTCAATGGAATTGGTTGATCATTTCCCCTTATTCAAAGGGAGATAGTTGATCTTATCCTCTTATTCTCATTTCTCTTTAGCCTCTAAGATAGTCTCATGAATATGAGGTGACAAAGTGATTCTTTTCTTCAATTTTCTCTTGTTCACTTTAACTACCACTATCTTTATTATATCTCTCTTAGGGACTGATGGGAAATCTTTTGACTATGTGAGAGGCTCCTTGGGTTGTGCTTCCTCTTCCTGTATAGCCTTCTACTTCTTCTTTCCCTTAGACCTTTCTTCACCACATATATAAACTACATGCCTTTTACAAATGTGAATTGTCTCAAGTTTGACCACAAGCTTCTCCTTATAAGTGAGCATGGTGACTTTAGTCCCTTTCAATTTCTTTGGCCTTGCTAGTGCCTTCAATGTAGGAATATTGGGCATGATGTCTAAGTGAAAGGGTACCCAGTCCCTTGTCAAATCTACAACATGTCAAACTTGATATTGTATATAATCATTCTCTTTTCAATTCACCTCTACATTTATTATAGGGCACTCAAATATTCTATCTTTGTTATAGGTAAGATCTAGGATATTGAGGCTATCCTTATTCCACACCTTAAGCAATATCTATAGGTTCAAAACTTTATTCACTAGTTTATATTCATTCTACAATAGTCCCTAATTCAGACTTCATATTCATCCACACAGTTCAACGAATGATCTTCTATAGAAGCATCTAAAATAATCTCTTGGCTTGCAACATGCTGGAACATCCCTATGTTATCAAAGTAAGGATGGGCCCTCTAGAGGGTATTTATGCCATTCCACCTTGTAGGTGCATATCTCTTGCTTCTATTTTACCTCACAAGGTTCGATGGTGATAGGCCACACCTAGGTCTTTCTATGCTTCTTCATAACCCTTTCATATGCAAAAGCTAGTTGTTGGGAAATATCCAATAGTACAATTGTATCCCATGTATAGCATGGTAGCTTCTTTGAGTGGAAGAGAGTCCCAACCACTTGGATGTAAGTGAATGTGTTGTACTAGATGAAATATCCACCCAGTTCTATTACCCTTGCTACTGCCTCTACTAAAAGCCTCTTCATGTAATTCCCTTCTATGAACCAAATTATTGTAAAGATGAACAATGCATCATTCACTACTCATTACTCAAGTCTTTCATCCAGGAGCTTCTTTTGTACCAACTACAAGTAAACAATGTGTGGAAAAACATTGGGATCTTGTTGTTAGATTTTGGTGACTGATCAGGAAAGTACTATACATACTTCATAAATAGTGGGGTTTGGGGCATCGGCCCAAAATTTTTTTTTTGGGCAGTAGCCGACATGGTAGCCGACATATTATGGCCGACATATGGTCGATATGTTATAACCCTAAAGCGGTTTAATACTTGTAATACAGGGCTTAGGGTTGGGTATTTTTCATGATGTTGTGATACAAAATTGGTTCTTGCAGCGGTATTGAGCTGTAAGGGATTACAGATTGTAATCAGGTTGTAATCACTGGATTGTAATAAGATCGGACTTTCTGTTTGGTGGACGTAGCCTAGGGATTGGGTGAACCACGTTAAATCTTGGTGCCTTGTGTTCATTTCTGTGTGTTCTATTATTTTTTCTGTTATTGGTTATATTTGCATGTAGTTTTTATTTCTGTCCATGGTTTATCCTAACAAGTGGTATCAGAGCAAGGTTGTCTTTCAGTTATCCTTTGCAGGAAAGTCTCACGGTTAAGTGGGAGTCTCACAGTTGAGTGGGAGCGATGGTAGATGAGGGTAAGTTGAGGGTTGATAGGTTTAATGGGCAGAACTTCTAGTTATGGAAGATGCAAATGGAAGACTATCTATATCAGAAGGATTTATGGAAGCCATTGGAAGGAAAAGCCAAGAATCAGGGAACTATGTCAGAGGCTGAATGGGATCTTTTGGACAGAAAGGCACTCGAAAGCATTCGGTTATGCTTGGCACCATCGGTGGCATTTAATATTACAAAAGCAAAGATGAAAGAAGATTTGATGAAAAACCTAGCGACACTATATAAAAAGCCCTCCGCTTCAAATAAGGTATTTCTCATGAAGCATTTATTTAATATGAAAATGGCAGAAGATGGATCTATTGCAGATCTTTTAAATGAGTTTAATACTATTACTAGTCAATTATCTTCTGTGGGTATCTATTTTGATGAAGAAATTAGGGCTCTCTTGATTTTATGTTCTTTGCCTGAAAGCTGGAATGGCTTGGTAATGGCGGTGAGTGATTATGTTCCTGGATCTAGTACCCTAAAATATGATGATGTGATCGGTGTTATTTTAAGTGAGGAAACTCATAGAAAATCCTCAGGTGGATCTACATCAGGAAGTGCTTTAACTGCACAAAGCAGGGGCAGAATGACTGAAAGAGGAAGTAACTCTGGAAATTGTGGGAAATCAAGAGGAAAGTCAAAGGGCAGGAGGTCTCAATCGAGAGGACCAAATGATTGCTGGTACCGTGGGAAACCAGGGCACAAAAAGAAAGATTGCTAGAATCAAAAGAAAAATGAAGGAGATAAATTAGATGGAGACAAGGAGGAAAATGTGGTAAGTAACAAATCCGAAGAGGATGCTTTGCTTTTGTCTTTAGAGAGTGTTGATGATTCATGGGTTTTAGATTTTGGTGCTTCATTTCATGCTACACCTCATAGAGGTTATTTCATTGATTATGTCCAAGGGGATTTTGGGCTTTTTTGTTTGGAGGATAATGAACCCTGTTAGATTGTTGGAAAGGGAAAAATTAAGATTAAGTTGCAGAATGGGAATCATTGGCTACTACATGAGGTAAGACATGTTCCAAAACTAAGTAGAAATTTAATTTCAGCAGGGCAACTCAGTGATGAGGGTTGTGTAGTTACTTTTAATGATAAAAATTGGAAGGTTTCAAAAGGTTCCCTTTTAGTAGCAAAAGGTGTGAAAGTAGGAACCTTATATCTTTGTACAGGTCATATTGTTCCTTCTACTTTGATTGTTTCAGAGAAAAATGAATATTCAAGAACAATTACTGCAGTTGAGCAGGGAGAACAAATAGCTGTTGTAGATTCTGATACAGCGCTGTGGCACAATAGACTTGGGCACATGAGTGAGAAAGGTATGAAAGTACTTCATTCAAGGAAATTTTTACCAGGTCTAAAATGTGTGAATATGGATTTTTGTGAAAGTTGTGTGTATGGAAAACAAAAGAGAGTGAGTTTTATAAAGATAGGGAAGGAAAACAAAAAGGAGAAATTAGAGCTTGTGCATACAGATGTATGGGGACCAGCCCAGGTATCTTCCCTTGGTGGCTCTTATTATTATGTTACATTTATTGATGATGCAACTAGAAAAGTATGGGTTTATTTCCTTAGACAAAAATCTGATGTATTTCAAACTTTTAAGAAATAGAAATGCTTGGTTGAAAATGAGACTAGTAAGAAATTAAAATGTCTCAGATTTGATAATGGTGGTGAGTATTGCAGTCATGAATTTGAAGATTAATGCTCCACTAATGGTATTCGTAGACAAAAAATTGTTCCAAGGACTCCACAGGAAAATGGAGTGGCTGAACGCATGAACAGGACTATAATGGAGCGCGCAAGGAGCATGAGGTTGCATGCTAGGTTGCCCTTACACATGTGGGCGGAGGCTATCAATACTGCAGTATATTTGATTAATAGAGGTCCCTCTACTCCTTTGGGCTGTGATATTCTAGAGGAATCATAGACTGGTAAGAAGGTAAGTTATTCTTTTCTCAAGACCTTCGGTTGTGAAGCTTTTGCTCATATAGACTCTGAAAATAGAACCAAGCTAGAAGCTAAATCAAAGAAATTTGTCTTTGTTGGATATGGAATTAATGAATTTGGTTATAGGCTTTGGGATTTTGAAAATCTTAAAATTATTAGAAGTCGGGATGTCATATTCAATGAGAAAGTGTTGTACAAAGATCTGTTGCAGGAACATGAGAAGAAAGAAGATGATTATGTAGTGCTGGATGATACTCCAAAAGCTGATGTTCCAGCCATTCCTCATGATGTGCAATAGCTGCAACAACAAATACCACACACACTAGTGAATGTTAGACGGTCAACAAGGCAAATTAGACCTCCAAAAAGGTTTTCTCCCTCTTTGTATTCTATTTTACTTACTAATACTGGTGAACCTGAAAGTTATGATGAAGTTGTGCAGGTGGATACTAAGATTCAGTGGGAGTCTACAATGAAAGATGAAATGGACTCTTTGCTAAAAAATAAGACATGGAATTTGTGCAAGTTGCCTGCAGGTAAAAAGGCTTTACAGAATAAATGGGTTTATAGGTTGAAAGAAGAGGATGGAGGTAAGAAAAGATTTAAGGCCAGGTTAGTTGTAAAAGGATTTGCATAGAAAAAGGGAACTGATTTTGATGAGATATTTTCTCCTGTTGTTAAAATGACTTCTATTCGTACTGTTTTAAGTCTTGTGGCTATTGAAGATTTACATTTAGAGCAGATGGATGTTAAAATAACCTTTCTTCATGGTTATTTGGATGAAGAAATATATATGGCTTAGCCACAGGATTTTGAGGTCAAAGGTCAGGAGAACTTAGTGTGCAAATTGAAGAAAAGTTTATATGGCTTGAAGCAAGCACCTCGGCAATGGTATCTGAAATTTGACAGTTTTATGCATGAACATGGATATAATAGGTGTCATTCAGATTACTGTGTTTATTTTAAGAGGTTGGATGATGATAGCTACATTATTTTATGTTTATATGTTGATGATATGCTTGTAGCTGGGTCTAACATGGATCATATTAAGGGGCTGAAACGCCAATTAGCACATGCATTTGCTATGAAGGATTTGGGGGCAGCAAAAAAAATCCTTGGTATGAAGATTTGCAGAGATAGGAAGAACAGAACATTGATGCTATCTCAAGCTTATTATGTTGAGAAGGTGTTGCAACATTTCTCTATGGAGAATGCTAAAGCTGTCAGCACACCTTTACCCAATCATTTGAAATTGACTAAGGAAATGTGTCCCAAGACACAAGAAGAGGAGGATAAGATGTCCAAGGTACCCTATGCTTCAGCTATAGGAAGTTTGATGTATGCTATGGTATGCACTAGGCTAGATATTGCACATGCAGTGGGAGTCATTAGCAGGTATATGAGTCATCCAGGATTTGAGCATTGGAATGCTGTCAAGTAGATTCTCAGATATTTGAGAGGAACATCCAATAAGTGTTTACACTTTGGGGGCTCTACTACTGATTTACAGGGCTATGTTGACTCAAATTTGGCTGGGGATATTGATACCAGGTAGAGTACTATAGGTTATGTCTTTACTATTGGTGGGGCAGCCGTGAGCTGGGTTTCTAGGTTACAGAAGATTAATGCTCTCTCCACTACAGAGGCAGAGTATGTTGCTGCTACAGAGGCAGCCAAAGAGATGATATGGCTTCAGTTCTTCTTGGAAGAATTGGGACATCCTCAGAAGGATAATCATTTGTTCACAGATAGTCAGAGTGCCATTCATCTTACCAAACACATACAGTTGTGGTACCATTTCATTCGGTCAGTTTTGGAGGATGGACAGTTAAAGCTGGAGAAGATACATACCAATGACAATCCAATAGATATGTTGACAAAGGTTGTAACAAGGGAGAAGCTGAACTCCTCTTCAGCTTCGGTTGGTCTTTTAGACTGAACATGAATAAAAGAACAGTAGAGTCCAAGATGGTTTGATCCAGTGGGAGCCCCATGTGGTAGTGGTATTGCTACAGGATTAGTCTCCAAGTGGGAGATTTTTGTTTAGTGTGGAGCCTGATCAGTCCCCAAGTGGGAGATTGTTAGATTGTGGTGACTGATCAGGAAAGTACTGTACATACTTCATAAATAGTGGGGTTCGGGGCATCGGCCCAAATTTTTTTTTTTGGGCAGTAGCCGACATGGTAGCCGACATATTATGGCTAACATATGGTTGACATGTTATAACCCTAAAGCGGTTTAATACTTGTATAAAAGGGCTTAGGGTTGGGTATTTTTCATGATGTTGTGATACAAAATTGGTTCTTGTAGCAGTATTGAGCTGTAAGGGATTATGGATTGTAATAAGGTTGTAATCACTGGATTGTAATAAGATCGGACTTGCTGTTTGGTGGACGTAGCCTAGGGATTGGGTGAACCACATTAAATCTTGGTGCCTTGTGTTCATTTCTGTGTGTTCTATTATTTTTTCATTTATTGGTTATATTTGCATGTAGTTTTTATTTCTGTCTGTGGTTTATCCTAACACTTGTATGTTTCTTCTCCTTATAAGTCATGTATAGTTTTATGCTCTAGCTACTAGCAAGTAAAGTACACATGATGTCATGTAGAATTTGGGGTCATTCTAGATCGAAGATATTTTTTCATCCAATGAGATACTAATGATAGTGCCCCAATTGATGTTGGAGATCCTTGTTCTAATTGTCTTGATAAAGTGAACTATCCATGTCTTTAGATGGCTTGCAAAAAGAAGTCCCATTACTTTGGTTTGGAGGACAATGCAATAGCCAATATCTACAAGCATGTACCCTCATGTCCTATCCACTTTTCTAGGCTTATTTTGTGGGGTCCTAGTGATCAATTATTTCTCCTGAACTGTGTCCTTGGCTACTTTTTTGTTTTCCCTATACCAACTATCTACACTCTCATAGGTAATATCCCAATATTCATACACCTAATGGAGGTGGAATAATTTATCTATATTATATGGTTGGATATCTAGGATAATTTATCTAGTTACACTCTTTACCACATTCTCATTGGGTACATAGTGCTTTTCCAAAGTCATGATTAACTTTGATGATTACACCTATACCATCTTAAAATGGACACACTTGCATTTTAAGACCATTGAGCTCCCTCAACATAAATTCCCTCTTTGGACTATGGATATCCCTATGCTCTACCAAACAATGTGTTTAATAATCTTTAACAAGGTTGGCTCTTAATCGAGCTCACTTCATAAGAGTGAAAAGTGGTAGCATGATACTTGGTGGTTTTTCCCAAATTGGGTTTCCATTTTAAATCCTGGTGTCATATATGTGTGAATTTTATATGTCATGCATTCTATTGTATTTTTTTCTTTCACTATTGGTTGGCATATATTGAAGGAGTTAAGTAATGAAAAAAATGTTACATTTTTGATGAGTTTCTATATGGACCAAGTGGTTTAATGAGATTGTTTAAGTTGTTTGAAGTTAATAAAATTTGAATTGGTACATCTAGACCTAATTATAATTGATTCATCCCCCCCAATTATTTTAAATATTCTAACAATTGGTATTAGAGCTTTTGGTGCTTGCAATGTAATTTTGAAGGAATTAAGCTAAAGATCAAGATGTACAAGAGAGAGGTACCTAAGTTGAACAATGAGAACTTCCCAGCATGGAAATAATTGATGAAATTGTATCTATCTAGAGTTAGAAGCTTTGCAACATACTACCAAGAAAATGAATACATTGAAGTTCCTAGACCCATGACTATTGGAAAATGAAGAAGAAGCAAGAGCATAATCAAATGATGATAGATCTAGAATCTTCCTTGAGTTATGCTGAATTTGATGATGTGAAGCAATGTACTAAAACAAAGAAAATATGGGACAAGTTGGCACAAATCAATGGAGGAGACAAAAATGTGTTGAGAGCTAAAGCTAAAATCATGAGAGAAAAATTTGATGACATGAGAATGAAAGAAGGAGAAAATATTGCTCTATATTGTTGTCAAATCAAGGAGGTTGTGAATTCTATTAGAGAATCTAGAGGCATTATATCCTTAAAATCCTATGATAAGTAAGAGGACTTTACTTCCTATCTATGCAGTTAGAGTTTATGCTATTCAAGAACTAAGATGCACACCTTGTAATGATCTATCCTTGGATAGTCTAATTGGTAGACTCACTACCTTTGAGTTGTCAAATTTTTATAATTATTCACCTTCTAGTGTTGAATACTATTTTAAGTCTCAACTAACCCTTGATGGATCTAAGAGAAAGAAGAAGAGAAAATATGTGGATAGTGATAGTGAATAAGATGACGATCTTGATAATCTTGCTACATTATTGGAAAGAAGGCTACCAAGAGGAAAAGGTAAATACAAAGATATAATCCCTATTATCTATTTTATATGCAACATAGTGTGTCATATTTCTACAAGATTTCCAGATAGAGATGAGAAGGAAGAAAGGAATGAAAACAAATACCGAGGAAGCAGAGGAAGTAGATACAATTGAGGTAACAAAGACTACAAAGGAAAAGGTAAGAAAACTCATTACATTGTTGAAGAAGATGGTTCTTATAGTGAAACTGATGAAGAAGTTGTTTATGTTGCAATGAAAGATGAATCTGATAAAGATGAGAAAATTGCATTGATTTCACATATGAAACTTACAATTGAAACAATTTTTTTTTTTGTCATTGATGTCAGATATACTAATGAGACATGTTTCTATTTGATCTGAATCTCATATCTATTTGATTGATGAAGAGGATTTGAGAGATTTCTCATAACAATAGCACCTAGAGGAAGGTTGAGCTATGAAAGTGAATCTACAATGAAAATTTAATTAGTTAGACCTTGGCAAGACAAAGTGATTGTTTATATCATAAATGTAAAGATTAGCTGAGTAAAAGAGTAAAAGATCGAGAAATGCCAAGTGATTCTAGTGTTAACCAAGTTCTAGTACAAGCTAAGAAAATCTAGTGTTGACTAAGCATCAATATCAACCAAGCAAGTTAGTTGATATCAAGCCAAGAAGTTCTATAGTGACTAAATGATTAAGTGATGACCAAGTGTCAAAACTTAGTGATTGTTGAATGACCATATTTTGAATTTGTTTGAGAAATCATGATTTTGAACTGACATAGTTGATTTATTGGGATATGTAAGCCATGTTGAAGATAAGATTTATGAGTTGGATCATTAAATTCAAGGATAGGATTAGGTATAATACCTATTATTGAATTTGATGCATGAGAAGTTTCTAGATGATGATCAAGAAGAAGAACATATACAATGAACCTGATGAACTAGATCGTAAACCCTAAGATCTACGATTCTCATGGAAAATGGAAAAGAAAGAATTACCTATTTAGGGAGGTATAGATGAAAACCTTAAGAGTATGCACATAGAGAAAGGTGGAACAAAGGTACACCATGGGGAACACAAGTGTGTAAGAGTGAGAGTGAAGAAAATAGAAATTGCTTGTACAAATGTTGCTAAAGTTGATATGTGAATTTGAGTAGAAGGCTTAAGTTTGCGAGAAAATTAATTGCTTGAAGGGTGTCCAAGAAAGTTGAGGACAAAGATGATAATGAGGAACTTATCATTGAATCATCACATGAGTCAAACAATGATCTAAACTAGAAAAAGTGAGTTGTAATCATATAGATCAAACCCTACTATTTTCTTTCTAATGATTGTAAATAGTTTGTATTAAAATCCTTTTAACAAAGGTTGAAATAATAGTCCTTTGAAGAACTTAATAGTCTATGTAAATCCTTTAGAAAGGTGACATTCTAAATGAAATGATCAAATTATTCTAACGAGGCCACTCCTAACAGTGTGTTTAAATCCTCTAACTAGGTCACAGTTAATAGTGTGTATTGTAACCTTTAATAGGGTTGGCTCCTAACATAGATCACTTCCAAAGAGTGAAAAAGTGGTGACATGTTGCTAGTGGGTTTTCCCAAATTGGGTTTCCACATAAAATCCTAGTGACAAGCATGTGTTGAATGTTTTATGGTGCTTTATATTTACATGTTTACGTTAAGAAAAGTATGTTATGTTTAGGACAATAATTTTTTTATTAGTATAGTAGAGACCGAGCAACAACAGGATAAGAAAACTGAATGTTTTGATGTTTAATGGTTATAATGGTACTTAAGGACCTTGAGTATTTGATTCACCCTCGTCTCAATTATTCTAAACATTTCTAACAATTGGTATCAGATCTTAGTACTTAGAGAGAAAGGTTTGAAGGTACTTGAAGCTAAAGATCATGACTCACAAAAGAGAGGTACCAAATATGAACAAGGAGAATTTTCCTACATAAAAAACCTTGATGTGGTTGCGTATATCTAGTATAGGTGATACTGCTATCAATAATGGCGAAAATGAGTATGTGAAGGTAACAACTACTTCTCTGACAGTTGAACAATTGAAGCAAAAACAAGAACACAATCAAGCAATGTTTGAGATTGCCTCAACCCAAAGCTTTGCCAATTTTGATGATATAAAAGACTATGATAGTGCAAAGAAGATTTGGGAAAAATTGAAGACCATATATGGAGGTGATGACAATGTCTTAAGAGCCAAATTAGAGATCCTAAGAGGTAAATTTGATGACATGAGAATGATGGTAGGTGAGAATATAGTACAATACTGCATAGGAGTCAAAGAAGTTATCAATGCTATTTGAGGTGAAAATGAAGAAATCAAAGATGAAAAATTGACAAGCAAGGTATTGAGGACTCTACTCCCTATATGCCATTAGGGCCCATTTGGTTGTAGGCATAGGAATTGAGTATTAGATTTGAAAATGAGAATGGGTATAGGAATGGGGAATGGGAATGGAAAATATGCATTCCAATCCTATTTGGTTCCCTTCAAATTTTAGTGAGAATACACTAATCTTTTGTTTGGTATAGTAGTAACAAACTCCAAAACAAAGAAGAATCACAAATGTATTTTGAACAAAGAAAATGTCATCATTCTAGTACGTATCAAAACCTTCTACAATATACTTATAAAATGAGACAATCAATCAAGAAATATCGATAATCCCTTTGGTTTTTAATCCTTAGACCCAAACATTCATAGATTTTTTAGCTCTCATTTTGTATCTATTATCAGCAATGGAAGCTCCTACGTGAGCCATCATGTATATGAATATGAACCTCATAGTGTGAAGAGGCCTGGACATGGTGAGTGAACACATGAAGAACCCTCACACACCCTACCATTCTAAGATTGGCCTGAAGAGACATGAAAATGGTATTACTACCTCCTTGAGTCAAATCATAATCTGGGTTGAAGTTTGCAGAAAAGGGCTCCATGGGAAGAGTTATGCCAATAAGTTGAAACCTTTGAGACATCAATTTTCCAATGTGAATGAACATGAATCCAATATAATTTCCCTCATATTTGAGCTGAAGGGTACTATCATAGTAGTCAAAACTTGCCCGATTGGGATTCTTGAGCATTAGATAAACTGAAATGATGAAATTTATGGTGGATTTGGGAAGTCAAAGACATGGAAATCAGGGACCTATAGAGAATAGAGAACCAAAATCAGTATGAGTTCAACTGTAAAACCCAAAAAATATAGATGCCTATTACGAACTTGACCAAATTATGAAATATGATTAAGTGAGATTACAAATAGGAAGGGGCATTCCAATTACAAGTATTTTTGGGATTAGATAAAAGCTCATTTTAAGCTATTATGAGAATTGGTAGTTCTATTCTACATTCTAATTCTACCAACCAAACAAAGAATATAATTTGTATTCTAATTTCCAATGCCTATTCCCATGGTATTCAATCAACTAAATGGGCCCTTAGAGTTTTTGCAATTCAAGAATTGAGATGTACTCTAGGTAACACTTTGACCTTGGAAGGTGTAGCTGGTAGACTTACTACTTTTGAGATGTCTAACTTTGATAACAACACACCTACTACTATTGAATCCACTTTTAAGTCACAAGTAGTTCTTAGCAGAAAGAAAGGCAAACATGTGAAGAGTGATAGTGATAGTTTTGATGATGAACTTGATGAACTTGAAGCACTTATTGCAAAAATATCTAGAAGAGGAAGAGGCAAATATAAAGGTAAACTATCTATTATTTATTTTTCATGCAACAAGGTTGGTCATATTGTTGCTAGGTGTCTTGACAAAGAAGACAAGGATGAAAGAAAGGAAAGAAAGTACAAAGGAAGAAGAGATGATTGAGACTACAAGAAAGCAAGAATGGAAAATGTAAGAAATGTTGTTATATTGCTAAAGAAGAAACTGACATTGAATCTGAAAGTAATGATGATGAAGTTGTATATGTTTCTATTAAAGAAGATTCTAATGAAGATGAGAAAATTGCATTAATCTCATATGTGAACAAAAGTGATAGATGGATAATTGACAGTGGTTGTTCTAATCATATGACTGGTGATAAAGATAAATTTGAGGATATTGGTCCATAAAAAGGTAGATGTGTTCAATTTAGTAATCATATTCCACGTGTTGTAAAAGGTAAAGGCACAATTTAATTGACTAACAAGATCAAATGTGACAATATTTACTAGGTTGAAGGACTTAGCTATAATCTATTGAGTGTTTCATAGCTAAACAAATTAGGATACAAAGATGAATTCCATCATAGGAAGGCCAAGATATATGATGCTGATGATAAGCTAATTGGAAGTGGTGATCCAACAAGAGGTAAGTTGTTTTATCTACATTTATCTAATGAGACATGTTTGTTTGCACAACAATAAGATGTTTAGTTATGGAACAAGAGCCTATGTAATGTGAATTTTGACAATTTGATAAACATTAGTAAAATGAAGAAAGTAAGAGGGTTTCCTTAAATAAAGAAGCTTGAGAATGCTATGTGTAAACAATGCCAATTGGGAAACATGACCAAGTCTAGTTTCTTGAGAAAAAACATACACTTCTAGTGATATTTCAGAATTAGTTCATACTGACCTATGTGGACCTATTGATGTTAAAAGCTATTGTGGAGATAATTAGTTCATTCTATTCATTGATGACTATTCTAAGATGATGAATGTGATGGTCCTTAAGGATAAATTTGATGCCTTTTAGTTATTTAAGTGGTATTTAGCCAAAGTTGAAAAAGAAACAGGGAAGAGTTTGAAGTGTTTGAGATCTAATAGAGGTGGTGAATTCATTTCCAATGAGTTCAATACATTCTACAATAATAGAGGAATCAAGAGATAGATGTCAAAACCAAGGACCCCTCCTTAGAATGGGATAGCGAAAAGAAGAAAAAGATCAATAATGGATTGTACAAGAACATTGATGATGGAGAAGAATGTATCAAAGAAGTATTGGAGAGAAGTTGTTAGTACTGCTATCTATACCCTTAATAGAGTACAAGTCAAGAAAGGTACAAATGCTACACCTTTTAAACTATGGTATGAATATGCTCCTAATATAAAATATTTCAAAATATTTGGAAGTAAATGCTATATACTAAAAGATAATAGGAATGGAAAAATTGATGCAAAGAGTGATGAAGGTATATTCCTAGGGTATTCCACCAAGAGTAACACATAAAAGTGTTTAAATTCTAAAACTAACAAATTTGTGGAAAGTGAAAATGTGAAAAGTGATGAGTTTATAGAAAGAAGTGATCTTGCATGAAATGAAGAACTTGAAAACTATAATACATTCATCTATGTTAAAGATGATGCTCCCAACACACCAAATGAACATGCAAACTAAGCTACAGTTTCCTAACAATTAGGAATGATGAAGTGCAACAAGAGGTTGTCAAGCTACAAATAGTGGGTGTCAAGCAATAGACTGAAGATGCCAAGTCATAGAAAGGAAATGCTGACCATCAGAGAGAAAATGCAAAGAATACAAAATCTAGACCAAAACCTAAACAAGAAAGAGGAAATGAGCTTGAAATTATTTTTCAAGATGAACCTATTGAATAATAGAGAAGGAAACCACTCGTGCTAGTAAAAATTGTATGAAAACATCACAAACGTAAAAAAATCATTGGTGATGTTGAATCAAGTGTTATGACAAGAAAAAAATCAAAGATGATACATGCATAATTTTTGATTTGAGCCTAAATTAGTAAAGGGTGATCTAGAAAATGAATGAAGAAATTGAACAGATTGAGAAGAACAATACTCAGACCCTAGTGCCAAGACCTAAAGACAAAAATGTTATTGGAACAAAATGAGATTTTAGAAACAAACTCAATGAAAATGATGAAGTTACAAGGAACAAGGCAAGATTGGTATGCAAAGGATATGCTTAAGAAGAAAGAGTTGATTATGGAGAAAATTTTTCTCTTGTGGCAAGACTTGAAGGAGTTAGAACCTTGCTTGCATACTCATCCTACAAGAATCTCAAGGTATATCAGATGGATGTTAGATCTGTATTTCTGAATGGTATGAAGAAGTATACATTGAATAGCTTGAAGGATATGTGGATCTAGAAAAGAAGAATATGGTATGTAAATTGAAAAAAGCTCTTTATGGATTGAAACAAGCCCCAAGAGCATGGTATGCATGACTACATAATTATTTGGTGAATATTGGTTTTGAAAGGACAAATGACAATAGTAACCTATATTTGAAGACTGGTAAGAATAATGAAGTACTGATATCTAAATTTTTTTTTGATGAAATTATATTTGGAGGAAAAGAAACACTTTGCAAGTCATTTGCTAATGAAATTAAGAAGGAATTCAAAATGTCTATGTTTGGTAAAATCAAATTCTTTTTTGAATTGCAAGTATATCAAATGAAGTTTGGTATTTTCATTACTCAATCTAAATATATCAAGGAAATACTAAAAACCTTTATAATGGAAGAATCAAGACCAATAAGCATACCTATATCTACATGACATAAGTTATCTAAAAATGATGAATTTGTTGATGTGAACTAGACATTATATAGATCAATGATTGTAAAATTGCAATATGTTGTTCATAGTAGACCTGATATTGCACTAGCAGTTGGGATAGTTGCTAGATTTTTAGTGGATCTTAAATAAAATCAAATGATGGTAGTGAAAAGGATATTGAGATATCTAAAAGGTATAGAAGATTATGGATTGTGTTACAAGAGAAGTGATAGGTTTGAGCTGAAGGTATTCACTGACTCTGATTGGGTAGGCAATATTGATGACAAAAAAACACTAGTGGAGGTGCATTGTTTCTAGGAAAGACATTGGTGTCATGAACAAGCAAGAATTTTTTTTTATCTCCCAATCAACAGCTAAAGAAGAGTGTGTGGTAGCTATAGTGAACCGTTCAAACATTATGTTGAACAAAAAATTATTGAAAGGAATGAAACACGAGATTACAGATCTAGTTGTTATCTATTGTTATAACACTAGTGCTATTAACATTTCAAAGAATCTAATGATGCACACTAAGGCAAAGCACATTTCTATCAACTATCACTACTTGAGAGAATTAGTTCAAGAAAAAGAAGTGAAGTTAGAATATGTGCACATCGAGAAAAACATTGCTAACATATTCATTAAAGCCTTACTTAAAGATGCTCATGAATATCTTAGAGTTAAATTAGGGGTGATTCCCCTAAGTAAAGACACTTAAGTAGGAGAGGTACATTGCATCAAATGTGCTACTTAGAATATCCTACACATTGATGCAAAGCAACTCTACTCTAAGAGATGCCTAAGGTAGATAGTCAAGAACAACATAGTAGATCAGTCATAGATAGATGACAAAGAATTTAGTTAGACATGCGAGTATATACATAATTGAGATATATGAAGTGATTGAAGTCAAGAATACTAAGTGTCTTTGTCATTGTTGTCAAATTGGGAGAGATTTACAAAACTACAAAAGAAGGAGAGATATACTAAAGAGAAAGAGTGAGAGATATAAAGGAGAGATACACTATAGAGGAAGAGGATCATTGAAGAATAAGAGAGATGTACCCAAGAAGGAGAAAATGATAGAGGAAGTTTCTAAACTTGCAAAGATCATAATTTAGAATGAAACTAAGGATATTGATCACTCATGATAGTGAAATCTTTTGTATTGCATCACAAAAAAGAGGGAGATTGTTGCAAAGATATGAATTCTAAGATACATTGAGATGTTAAGATATTGAGGTGTTTCCATCGATGTCAAAGAGTGATATTGTTTGAAATACACAATTGGAATAATTGTTGTTTTTTCATTGATGTCAAATCTATTGATGAGACATGTTTATATCTAATATGAATGTCATATCTATTTGATTGATGAAGAGGATTTGAGAGATTTCTCATAAAAATAACATTTAGAGGAAGGTTGAGTTATGAAAATGAATCTACAATGGATATTTGATTAGTTAGACTTTTATAAGACAAACTAATTGTTTATATCATAAATGTAAAGCTTAACTGAGAAAAAGATAAAAGATCAAGCAATTCTAAGTGATGCTAGTGTTAACTAAGTTCTAGTACAAGCCAAGCAAATTTTTTGTTGACTGAACATTAGTATTGACCGAGTAAGTTAGTTGATGCCAAGCCAAGAAGTTAAATGACTAGATGATTAAGTGATGATCAATTGTCAAAACTTAGTGATTTTTGAATGACAATATTTTGAACGTGTTTGAGAAATCATGATTTCCAGCTGACTTGATTGATTTCTTGGGATATGTATACCATGTTGAAGATATGATTAATGAGTTAGATTATTAGATTCAAGGAGATGATTCGATATAATATATATGATCAAATTTGATGGATGAGAAGTTTCTAGAAGATGATCAAGAAGAAGAAGAAAAAGAAATACAATTAACCTGATGAACCAGACTATAAATCCTAAGATCTACAGTGCTCATGAAAAATGAAAAAGTAAGAATTACATATTTAAGGATGTATAAATCCAAACCTTAAGAGTAAGTGCATAGAGAAAGGTGTCATAGAGGCATACGAGGGTGAAAATAAGTGTGTAATAGTGAGAGTGAAGCAAAACAAAATTGTTTGCACAAATGCTACTGAAGTTTATAAGTGAATCTAAGAAGAAGGCTTAAGTTTGTGAGAAGATTAACTGCTTGAAGGGTTACCAAGCAAGTTGAGAATAGATATGATAATGGGAAACTTATCACTAAATTAGAAAATGAGCCAAACAATGCTTTGAACCTACAAAAGTGAGTTGTAATCATATAGATCAAACACTATTATTTTCTTTCTAATAATTGTAAATAGTTTGTATTGAAATCCTTTTAACAGAGGTTGACCTAATAGTCATTTGAAGGATTTAATAGTCTATGCAAATCCTTTAGCAAGGTGACATTCTAAATAGAATGATTAAAGTCCTCTAACAAGGCCACTCCAAATAAGGTGTTTAAATCTTCTAACTGGGTCACACTTAACATTATGTATTATAACCTTTAATAGGGTTGGATCCTAACAAAGCTCACTTTGAAAGAGTAAAAAAGTGGTGACATGTTGCTAGTGGTTTTTCCCAAGTTGGGTTCCACATAAAATCCTAGTGTCAAGTGTGTGTTGAATGTTTTATGTTGATTTACATTTACTTGTTTACATTCAACAAAGTATGTTATGTTTAGGAAAATAATTTGTTTATCAGTACAGTAAAAATTGAGTAACAAAAGGATAACCATAATACTGAATGTTTTGATGTTTAATTGTTCAAATGGTATAAAAGGATCTTGAGTAATTGATTCACCCCCCCAGTTGTTCTAAATATTTCTAACATGATTTAACATATAAATAATAATGCCAGATGTATAATCGATAGTGGTTTCTAACATTATATGACTAGTGATACAAGTAAGTTTGAAAAGCTAGAAAATTATAATGGAAGTAGTGTTAAGTTTGGAAATGATGCAACATTTTATGTCGAAGGTAAAGGATCAATTATAGTAAATGATAAGATCAGATATGACAATGTATATTGAGTTGATGGTTTAAAATATAACTTTTTGAGTGTGGCATAGTTGATTAGTTTAGGAAATTGAATTGAATTTAAGATCATGAAGGAAAAGATCTATGATGCTATTGGTGAGCTAATTGGAAGTGGTGATTAAACAAGATGTAACTTTTTCTATCTAGACCTATATGGAGATACTTGTCTATTTTTACAATTTGAAGATATTTGGTTGTGGCATAAGAGCCCATGTCATGAGAAATTTGAAATTTGGTAAGCATTAGTAAGATGAAAAGAGTAAGAGGATTACCAAGATTGATAAAACTTGATAAGGTGAAGTGTAAACAATGTAAAATGGGAAAAACAATAAAATCCAAACTTAAGAGTCAAACCTATTATTCTAATCATATTTTGGAGTTAGTTCATACTAATTTATGTGATCTTATTGGGGTGAAAAGCTATTATGGTATTTGGATAGAGTTGATAAAGTAACATGAAAAAGTCTAAAATACTTGAGATTATATAGAGGAGGTGAATTCATATCCAATGAGTTCAACATATTTTGTAATGACAAAGGAATCAAGAGACAAATGAGTGCACCATGAATTTCACCATAGAATTGAATAGCTAAAAGAAGTAATAGATCAATCATGGATTTTGTAAGGGTACTAATGATTGAGAAGAATATTTCATTAAAGTACTAGAGAGAAGCTACGATTACTTCAGTCTATACTCTGAATCGAGTTCAAGTGAATAAAGGTACAAAGAAAACACCTTTTAAAGTTTGGGATGGCTATGCACCTAATGTCAATTATTTCAATTTTTTTGGAAGAAAATGTTATATATTGAAGGATACTAAGGAAAGGAAAACTTGATTAAAAAAGTGATTAAGGTATATTCCTAGGATATTCCACTAAAAGCAAGGTATATAAGTGTTTGAATTCTAATACTAACAAAATTGTGGAAAGTACAAATATTAGATTAACAAATTAGTAGAAAAGAATGAAGAGGAATGCAAGAAAGGATGTAAAGATTACATAAAATTTATCTACATATATGAAGGTGAACTTGGTACTTTACTTGAACCATAAAAAGAGGCTACCAAGCATTAATAGCCAACATTGACAAGGTTTAACATAAAATGTATACCGAGCCTTAGTAGGCTACCAAGCATCAAACTTTAGGAGTTGAGTCATGAAAAGAAGAAGGAAAACATTAGAGAGAAGAAACTAAATAGTGGATAAATAATACTAAGTTACAACCATGGATACTTGAAGGAGAATAGCAAGAAGAACCAAGAGAAATACATGAAGAAGAAAGAAGACATGAAGCCATCTTAGCAAAGTATGTAAGGAGGAACCATACACTAGACCAAATAATTGAAAGCAAAGATTCAAGAGTCATGAAAAGAAGTAAGTTGAAGAATGATACATGTTTACTATATGAGGCTATACGTAAATCAATTAATGATGAACTAGAGAATGAAGATTGGATTAAAGAAATGAATGAGGAAATTGATCAAGCAGTAAAGAACAAGACATGGACATTGGTACTGAGGCCAAAGGACAAGAATGTGATTGGAACAAAGTGGGTATTTAGAAAAAGCTGAATGGGAAAGATGAAGTCACAAAGAACAAGGAAAGACTAGTTTCTAAGGGATATGCACAAGAGGAAGGAATTGACTATGGTGAAACATTTTCCGTAGTTGCAAGATTGGAAGGAGTGGGAATTTTTCTTGCATATTCTTTTTACAAAGGATTCAAGTGATATCAAATGGATGTGAAATTTTCATTTTTGAATGGAATCTTAGAAAGTCTTCATTGATCAACCTAAAGGATTCATTGATCCTAGCAAGAGGAATATGGTATGCAAACTACATAAAACATTATATGGTTTGAAGAAAGCCCCTAGAGCTTGGTATGTGATGAAGGGTGCTCCCCTTAATACCATAAACACATAATATAAAAAATAAAATAACAAAAATTTGCAAGAAAATAATATGGGCTTCTTATTATTGCAAAAAATGTGGAATTACATAATTCATAATTACAATCTACTAACCCACATGGGCACCTTAATTATAGTAATCTACAAGACAAAGCCGTAAACTATCACCCAGAGTTATCATAGAAAGTGTTTAGGCATTTCTTAAATAGAAAATTTTATGTCACCTAGGAAGGTTCTAGACACTCAAACTTAATACTTATGGTCAATAGACCCCAAAAATACATATAGAGTTGGCCAAATACAATTTTGATATTTATTTTGGAAGTTTCATTGGCCTAACTTTGGAAGGCCATAACTCTTGAGCCATTACTCCAATTGGCTATTAAAACCACTTTTCAAAATCCTTAGCTCTTGATCTACATACTTGGATTCACACAAGCGCCCATCTGTCAAGTTTTTGGGACTCATTTAGGCACATTTAGACCTTCAACAATGAGATTGAAGTTTTTATACCAAAATTGTAAACCAAAAATAGATAATAAATTCATAAATACTTATGATATGGTATTGAGCCTCAACTAGTAGGCTGATATATCTAAGATAAACATCCACCTCTAAAATTAGGACATTCCAAGCTCATATGACTAGCTCACTAAGTAGCAAGCCTCCACATACAAATAATTTTCATTAAGACAACCCTTATCCAAAAAACTAAAATAAAATATTTTTGGGTGGTGCAAGATTACTCTTACACCCAGGATGCTCTTGCATCACAAACCTAGGGTAATTTGAGAAGTGATCCCATCATGTCTCAAGTCTTCAAAGGAAAACCAAGATGGTTAACCTCATCCCTTGCTAGCCATGATGAATATTCTACTAGCCTCCCTTTCCACTTGATCGGGTATTATTCATAAGTTTTGTTCCTTGTACTTTTTCCAACATGACTATCCAATATTTCCTTAATCTCCTTTATAGGCGAACTAGCTACTAGAATACTCCACTGCAATTCTGCAGCTTCATCTCCATCACCTCCTTCATAATACTCTATCAAATCTAACATGTTAATACTGGTGAAATATTCAATTTAGTAAGCAATTCCACTTCATAGGTATTTGTAGAATCATGTCTTTTCACTATCTTGCATGGTCCAAACTTTTTCATCTTCAGCTTATTATATGTACCCACTGGAAAATGCTCCTTTCTCAAATGAACCATGACTTCATCTCCAATATGAAATTCCTAATACCTTCATTTCACACATGCTTTAGCCTTTTAAATGTAATTCCTTGCCTCTTCATTTATATTCTTCAAATGTTCAACAAATTCTTCTACTTTAGCACTACATATCTCTCTTTTATCCAACTACCTCAATTCAAAAGCATTTATGGGACTACTCCCATATATAATATAGAATGATGATTTACTAGTACTCTTATTGAAAGAATTATTATATGAAAATTTTGCCTCTAGTAAAATCAGATCCAATCCCTTTGGTTTATCTCCAACCAAATATCTCAACAAGTTTCCCAAACCATGATTCACAAATTTTTTCTATCCATCAATTTGTGGATGATGTGATGAACTAAACTTTAAATTTGTCTTCAACTTCTTCCACAATGTATGCCAAAAATACCCAAAAAATTTGGTATCTTGATCTAAAACTATTCTCTTTGGCAGACCATGTAGTCTGACCACTTCTTTGAAAAAAAACTCTTCTACATGAACAACATCACTAGTCTTTTTGCAAGGAATGAAATATTCCATCTTTGAAAACCTATCAACCACCACAAAAATAAACTCATACCCTCACTGAGTCTTTGGTAATCCAAGAATGAAGTCCATGCTAACATCCTCCCATGAATTCTCTAGTATAGGTAATGGATGATAAAACCACGTATTCTACCCCACTCCTTTTGTCATCTGACATACTCTGCAACTCTACACAAACTTATTCACACCTTGTTACAACTTTAGCTAGTAATAATTCTTAGCAACCAAAGAAATGGTCCTATCTCTCCCAAAGTGTCTAGCCAATCCTCCACTATGCTTCTTGTTGATGAGATTTTCTCTCATAGAACTTTTGGGAATGCACAACTAACTTCCTTTGAACATCATGCCATCTTGGATTATGAAATCTAACCACTTTTTCCTATCAAGTGTAATAGGTTTTGTACAAGCCTTTGAAGCTTCACCAAAATTAGGATCCTCCAGATACAAATTCTTGAGTTCCTTGAACCCAACCACCTCAATCTGCATCTCTATTAGTAAAATTTGTCTTTGACTAAGAGCATCTACAACTCTATTAGACTTTGCACTCCTATATTTAAAAAAATATATTTAACTCTACAAAAAATAACCCATTTCAAATTCTTTTGGTTCAATTTTCCTTAACTATTCAAATATTGCAAAACTTGATGATCAATATACAAAAAAAACTCCTTAGGAAGAAGATAGTGTCTCCACTTCTTAAATGCTTGAACTATAACATAAAATTATTGATCATAAATAGAATATTTTATTTTGGTATCATTCAATTTTTCATCAAAATAAGCAAAAAGTCTACCTTCTTGGCTCAAAACAACTCCTATTGCAATACCACTAGCATCACAATCTAGTTGAAACACCTTATTAAAATTTGGAAGTATTAAAATAGGTTTCTCTATAACTTTATGTTTCAACAGATTAAAAATCTTATCTACTCCTATAGTGCACTTAAATTATTTCCTATCCCTTCTCATTGTTTTAGTGAAGGGTCCACAAATACTGCTAAAACCTCTTATGGACTTTCTCTAAAAACTAACAATTCCATAAAAAGATCTTACCTCTATAGCACTCTTTCAAGTAGGCTATTCAAGGATAACCTTCACTTTCTCTGGGTCCATTTTCAAACCTTTTGCTAAGACTAAAAATCCCAAGTACACCAACTTCTTCTTCACAAAACTACACTTCTTCAGGTTTATTAGCAACTTCTCTTCCCCCAGCTTATCAAACACCTTTTGAATATGCATCAAATGCTCCTCCAATGTCTTACTAAAGATCAATATATCATCTAGGTAAACAATGAAAGACATACCCAAAAACTCCTTTAGTACCTCATTCATGAGCTACATGAAAGTGATTTTTGTATTGGCTAGCCCAAAAGGAATGACTAACCACTCGTACAATCCTTCCCTCATCTTGAAAGTAGTTTTCCATTCATCACCTTCTCTAACACCAATCTGATGGTATCCAATCTTTAGATCTATCTTTGTGAAATACATAACTCCACTCAAACAGTCTATAGTATCATCCATCCTTGCGAATAGAAATCTATACTTGATTGTGATCTTGTTGATAGCTCATGAATCTATGCACATCCTCCATCCTCCATTCTTCTTTTGTGCTAATACTACTAGTACAACACATGGACTCAGACTCTCTCAAATCAACCCCTTTTGCAACAACTAATGAACTTGTCTGTTCAACTCTTCAATTTTTTTTGGTGTCATTTTATATGTTACCTTGTTTGGAAAATTGGCTCTTGGAATCAAATCTGTCTAGTGATTTATCTTCCTCACTGGAGGTAATCCATCAAGTACATTATCTAACACAATATCAAGAAACTCTCCCAACAAATTTGCAACTTCTAGAGGTACCTCCTCTACTTCTTTACCATCTTTTGGGATTACAACAAAAAACATATGCTCATACTTCATACCTTGGAGAAACTCCTTTCCATCAAAAAAACCTTTTTTGGCAGAACTACATACCTTTTCTTCTTTCTCCTTCAATGACTTCAACTTATGTTTCACTCCATCCTTTGTTAGAGTGTAGGTATTTGTTGGCCCATTATGTAAAACATGTCTATCAAACAACTAGATCCTACCTAACAACATATGAAATATATTCATAGGTATGATATCATACATCAACTCATCTTGGTAGCTTCAAATCTTGAACTTAATTGAGCATTTCTCACTAACCATGACCTTGTGGTCATCTTGCACCCAGGAAATATGGTATGGATGTAGGTGTTTCTGCATCTTTAGCTTCAACCTTATGACGATCTTTTCTAACACCATATTGTCAATAATATCACCATCAATGATCACATCACAACACTTATCTTCACATTTAAACTTGGTGCAAAACAAACTTCTCCTTTGGTTAGGTTCATTCTCTCCACTTAGAAAGACTCTCCTATTAACTAGGACTTCTCCTCTTTTACCATCTTTAGAATCAGATGATATAGCATCTTCATCAACATGCACAAATCTAGCATGTCCATCTATTCTTTAATCTATCCTTCCTTGGCATTGGGAACATTCAAATTATCTATTCCCTTCTTCTTTACAGTGAAAACATTTTCCATGGAAACCTCCTCTTCTAGATCCTTGTCTTTTTCCTCTCCCTCTTTGATCTCTATTATTTTGATCATTGAAATGGTCAAAATTTTTTTCCCTCTGGTTCTAACTACTACTTCTAGCCTCATCCTTGTTCTTCTAATCATCATTTTGGCCTCCATAAGATAATTTGCTAGATCTTCCACCATGACCTCTACCACCTTTTTTTATTATCAAACTTTTTACTCAACTTCTCCTCAACTATTAGGGAAAACTAGTACACATCCTCAATACTAGTCATTCAAACCAAACTTAACTCCTCTTGAATGCTTGGCCTTAACACATTAAGATAACATGAAACTTTATCCTTATCATCTTTTGCATGGCGAGTTCTAATGAGAACTTGGTGGAACTCTTTGGTATACTCTTGAACAGATCTTCCTAATTGCTTCAACCCTTGCATTTTCTTCAATAGACCAAGTTCATAATCTACAAGAATGAATTATTGCTTCACTTTAGCTATCATTCGATCCAATCTGTTGTTTTTATCCTTCCCTCTTCTATTTCTCTCTAACTAGATCTCCTACCATTAGATCTTTGTGTGACCCTTCAATTTGGCCTTTGCAAACTTGACCCTATTTGGATCTTACATATCTTCATATTTAAAGTACTCCTCCAATTCATTGATCCAATTGATCAATTCCTCTAGGTCAAGGTTTCTAGCAAATGTGGGAACATCAAACTTAGGTCTTTTTACAATCTTAGAAATGGCTTTGGAAAGCTTTTCCTCTTCTAGATTCAAAACTTCATCTTCTATCTCTTGATCCATGTTTCCTTCTTCTCTTTCATCCTCACTTTTGTCATCTACTACAACAAGATTCATTCCTTTGTGCATTTGTTCTTGAAATTCTTGCATTTTCCTTTGGGGGGCTCTAAACCCCTCAATTGTCCCACCTACGACTCTCCCACCATGCTCTCTTCATGGAGGCATCTTCACACTTTTGCTAAAACCCTAGTGCAAATTGCCTCACAATTGGTGATCTATCTACATGGTTAGCCCAAACCATAGTCTTGGTACAAACTACCTCATTGTTGGTGATATGTCCACACACTCAAGAACTCCATCTTTGATACCACTTAATGAAGGGTGCTCCCCTTAATACCATAAATACATGACATAAACAATCAAGCAACAATAATTTGCAAGATCAAAATATAGGCTTCTTATTATTGTCACAAATGCATAATTACAAAATTCAAAATTATAATATGCTAACCCACATGGGCACCTTCATTATAGTAATTTGTAAGACAAAGCTATGAACTATCACCTAGAGCTATCCTAGACAATATTCATGCATTTCTTAAATAGGCAGTTTTATATTGCTTGAGAAGGTTCTAGATACTCAAACTTAATACCTAGGGACAACATACCCTAAGAATACATAAAGAGTTAACCAAATACATTTTTGACATTTATTTTGGAAGTTTTGGTTGGAAAATTTTGGAAGACCATAACCCTTGAACCATTGCTTTGATTGGTTATTATAACAACTTTCAGAATCCTCAGCTCTTGATGTATAGGCTTGAATCGATGCAAGTGCCCATTTGTAGAATTTTTAGGCCTCATCTAGGCACATTAGGCCTTCAATGATGAGCCTAAAGTTTTTATACAAAAATTTCAAACCAAAAATCTACAATAAATCTATGGATACTCATGATGTGGCACTGAGCCTTAACTGGTAGGCTAATATATCTAAGATGAACATCCACCTCTAAAATTGGGACATTTTGAGCTCGTATGACTGACTTACTAAGTAACTAGCCTCCATAGACAACAAATCTGCATTAAGACAATCCTCAAATAACTAAAATAAAATATTTTTGGTTGATGCAAGATTTCTCTTACACCTAGGATACTCCTACATCAATATGAAAAGTTACACAAGTATTTGGTGAAAATTAGTTTTGTAAGAACTAATGACAATAGTAATTTGAACTTGAAAAGTGAATATGAGAACAAGATATTGCTAGCTGAAAATTTTTGTTGATAATACCATATTTGGAGGACATGTTATGTTGTGTAAGTCATTTTCTAATGAAAGAAAGAAAGAATTTGAGATTGCAATGTTTGGAGATATCAAGTTCTTTGTTGGTTTACAAGTTTTTCAGATGAAGAAAGGTATTTGCATTGCTCAATCAAAGTATATAAAATATATATTGAAGACTTTTCGAATGGAGGAATCAAGACCAGTGGGAACACCTATGGTTACTGGTCATAAACTTTCAAAAAATGACGATTCCACTAAAGTGAATAAAAATTTATATAGGTCAATGGTTGGAAAACT
Source organism: Cupressus sempervirens (assembly GCA_028749045.1). NCBI lineage: Eukaryota > Viridiplantae > Streptophyta > Pinopsida > Cupressales > Cupressaceae > Cupressus > Cupressus sempervirens. The sequence goes on from CM053785.1 coordinate 404,098,305, forward strand.
AAAATATGTTGTACATAGAAGACCTAACATTACATTAGAAGTTGGAATTGTTATTATATTTTTCACTAATCCTAGAGAAAATCACATGATGGATGTAAAAAGGATATTGAGATATCTAAAAGGAATAGAAGAATATGAATCATGGTATAAAAAGAGTGACAAGTTTGAACTAAAAATTTACACAGATGTTGATTGAGCTAGAAACATATATGACATAAAGAGTACAAAAGGAGGTTCTTTCTTTCTAGGTAGAAGACTGATTTCATGGACAAGAAAGAAGAAAAACTATATTTCTCAATCCATAATAGAGGTTGAGTATGTTTCTAGAGCAGACATTTTTTCTAATATTATATGGATCAAGCAATTGTTGAAAGGTATGAAGGAAGATATTATTGAACCTATTGTGATATATTGTGATAACATTAGTGCTATAAACATATCAAACAATCCTATGATGCACACTAAGACTAAACACATTGCTGTCAAGTGTCATTACTTGAGAGAGTTAGTACAAGACAAAGAAGTGAGACCAGAGTATGTGAACACAAAGGAAAATATAGATGATATATTTGCTAAGGAATTAGCTAAGGATGTATTTGAGTATCTAAGAGGAAAGTTAGGGGTCATTCCTCTATCTAAAGAAAGATGAGAAGATATGTTGCATTGCATCAAATGTTGTGATCAAAATATCTTAGACATTGATGTAGGAAGTCAAACTTTAGGAGCTACCTAAAGATTGTGAAAAGATGGATTGAAGCATGAAGCAAATGAGACTGCAAAGAGTCAAGGTATACATGAAAGAGAAAGTGATCTTCAAATATTAGTCAGACAATGACATGAGGATGTTGTGTATGTCAATGGTTAATGTCTTTGGAATTTTTGTTAAAGAGGGAGATTATGTTATCAAGTTACAATTCATATGAAGAGTATGTGTTGAGACATCAAAGGGAGAATACTGTTAGAGGTGTTACCAATATAGTTGGTAATACAATTGGTGTTAGCATTAAAGAATATTGAATTGGTACCACAGAGGGAGAAGTGTAAGTGAGTGCAAGATGAGAATGAAAATGAAACCAAGGATATTAACAAAGATCTATATCAAATCATAGAGGGAACTATTATTGATAAACCACGAGAATGATTTTTGTATTTTCATGGTAACTAGAGGTGTTGCCATCAGTACCAAAGAGGGAGATTGTTGGAAACTACAACCAGAATAATTATTATGTTGTCATTGATGTCAAACTTACTAGAGAGACATTTACTAATAGTGTAGAGTGTCATATCAGTTGATTGATGAAGAGGCTTTGAACAAAGGGATAACTAGATGAACTAGTGAAGTTACTAAGTGAAGAGGAGCTAGTATGATGGAATTACAATGGACACTTGATCAGTTAGTCTTTGACAAGATGATGTATTGTTTAATAAGTGTATGAAGTATAGAAGTGTTGAGTAAACACAAGAAAATCATAGTGAATAGTGGTTAGTAAATGTAGCAGTTGAAATAGAAGATTAAGGAACTTAAGAGATAGCCGAGTTAACAATATTAGCCAAGTGCTAGTTATGTACAAGCAAGATGAAGAAGAAAAATGAAGTAGCGACCAAGCATAGTGAAGAATGAGTGAGTTAGTGAAAGTTGAGTAAGACAAAACAATAGTGACCAAGATAAATAGTGATGAACAAAGAGAAGAACACATTCATGACCAAGTGTTAGCAAAATAACAATTTGTGAAAGAATTGAGTTTGAAGTAAAACATAGTCAAAATTTTTAGATTAGTCAAAATGCGTGGATGATAAGGATTGATGAGCTAGTATATTAAATGAATGAATTAAGTTTTTTATGTGATCAAAGGAAAGGAATTTATGAGAGAGAAGTATCAAGAAAGGAATAAAAGGAAAAAAATGATGGATATATCCATTAAATATGACCTAACCCTAAGATCTATAATGATGATTAAGTGGAAAAAGATCAAAGCTACCTATTTAAAGAGCTATACAAGATGCTTTTTTAGGTTGGCTTGTTATTGATTGGAGATTTTATGGAGAACCTATGAAAAATAGAGTAGCAAAGGAAAAGTGAGAAGATTGGTGAAGTTTGATTTCTTGAAGGTTTTCCAAGAAGATCAATGATGGAGATGTTAATGAAGTCTAGTCAATAAACTAGAAAATGAGCTGAATAGAGATCTAAATTTGCAAAGTGAGGTGTATTTTATAGATTAAACCTAATAATACTTTCTAACCATTGTGGCAGGTAAAACCCTTCAATCAAGGTTGACCTAATAGTCATTTTGTAAATCCTTTAATCAAGGTGACATTCTAATGGAATGATCCAAAGTCCTCTAATGAGGCCACTCCTAATAGCGTGATTAAATACTTTAACAAGCTTACACCTAATAATGTCTTGTGTAACCTTTACCATGGTTGGTGTATATGAGAAAATGTTAGTATGCTAATAGAAACCAAATTTAAATAAAGCTTCTACAAACTAAACAAAATTCATAAACTTCAAGATAGACTAAGATGAGCTCTCAATTGAGAATATGAGCCATTAATGGACTCTCTCAATAAGAAGCTCTCTTGTTGAGTGGCTTTGTCTAAATGGATAGGATGTATGCTCAATATGCTTCCAAAGGCTTCAATGGATGATTGTGGATTTTTGGTGTGGATAGATGGCTTTAGTATGGATTTGGCTCTCAAAATAGCATTATAACTTTACTTCATGGATTGTGTTATTTTGCAAAGGGGAAGGATCCAATTTATAGGCAAGAGGCTTGAGGGATTGAGGGCTAAGATGCAAGGATGGGAAAAAGCTTATGGAAGGCTCAGATTGCATGAGAGGAGAGCACATGGATTGTGCTTCCTTATAGCCAATCAAGGAGTGACACATGTCACATGGTGAGAGGATGGAGGAAAGGGCAAGGATGAGTCAACAAAGGAGGCTCAAGGGATAAAATCTTCATAAAGACCCTCATAATGACTTGTAAGAGCAATAAAAGGGCTTGTAAGAGTCATTTATGACCTAGTGGACTTCATAAAGTTTTATGGTTGAGATATTTTGAGGGTGATGAGAGAAAATTCGACTTGGACTTGATTAGGAAGATTTTAAGCTTGCTTAGGCTTGTGCAAATGATTAGAGGATGGATTAGGATGGTTTAGGAATAGGCAAGTGGATGGCATTTAATGAGGGTGGGTGAAGGAGGAGATATTTGTTAACTTTGGCTTGGGTTAGTAAGTCTTAACCCATGTTTAGGGAATGTGACAAGGTTAGGAGGGGATTAGGATTAGGTTTAAAGACATCTTCTAGAAGAGTCTAGACTTTGGATGAGGATAAAGACTTTCTAGAATAGTCTAGAATTTCTTAGGATGAGGATGAAGACTTTCTAGAAGAGTCTAGAACTTCTTAGGATGAGGATAAATTAGATTTTTAGGAAATAAATAAAGTTTTATTTATTTCAAGGGTTTGGGTTGAGGAGATATTTATTAAAACTTTTTTAATAAACATGAGGATTAATATTTAATCTTAATTAAATATTTTGAGTTGGGATTAGGGGTAGGAAATGATGGGATTAGCCTTTAATTAAAATTAAAGAAGGATTAGAAGATTTTGGAAGAGGTTATTGGTCATAAGGAAATTGGCCAACTTTTGGGAAAAAATAAATTTTTTATTTATTTTAGGATTTTTGGTCAATTTATTAATTAAATAATTAATAAATAAGGAAATAATGTTTAAATAAGATTTAAACATTTTTGGGAGGGATTCCTTAATTAAATATTTTTAATTAAGATAAAGGGATTTAATGGCATAAAAATTAATTAATTAATTAAATAATTAATTAATTAATAAATGATGATGTCATCAGGACTTTTTCAGAAAATAAAAATACTTTATTTTCTAAAGGTTTTTAGGTGTCTACATTTTGCCCCTCTTTGATGTGATGCCGCAAGTGGCATGGCATCAAAGATAAGAAAATAAGATGCCCAAGGCTAGAGCAGAAGAGGAGAGAATGGACTGTGAGATGCCCCCTCAAGAAGGCAGCGGGGAGAGAAAGCGAGGCTCGGTGGCTTCTTGAAAAATACAAGAATCTGGGATGAGCAAGGAGACTTAGATTGGCAAAGAGAAGGGGCTGAATTAGCTCAAACTCTCACTATGGGAGAATGATAAAGGAGAATCAGATGCAGAAGAGGAACCAAGCTTAAGACTTTAGGGAAGGTGGAGGATGAAGGAGCAGAGCGCTATAGAAAGGAATCCAGGATAGGGAGATGGATGAGGGGATGATAAAGCTGATGCAACAGGATTTCAAAGAGTCAGATTGGTGGAAGATGGGTTTCGGAGATCCCTAGGACTAGGATTGTGGATCTTGAAAGATGAGGCTTGGTGGATTGATTTGGATTGGTGGATCCCTAAGACTAGGATTGTGGATCCCTAAAGCTAAAGGTGAGGAGTGATTCAAAGAGATACTAATGCATAAGCTAGGGTAGGAGAGACGGATGCTGGATATGGATGGGGGATAATGGAGATGAAGGGAATCCATTGAAGCTTTTTGAGCGGGGGGATACTTCAAAGAAAAGTACCACCATGTAGTTGAGCACTAGATTTGCTATAGGACTCTTGGTTAATTGCCAAGGTTACCAAGAACATCAAGGCCTTTTCACCAACCATCCAAGGACTGACAAACTAACTCAAAAAAAACACACAAGGATTGCCCCAGCATCACACATGATTCCTAAAGGAAGCAGCGTGGAACCGACACTGGGTAACCCACAAGCAGAAAAGAAAAACAAACAAAAGACATGATCAAGACCTTACGCTCTGATTGCCCCATTCGCAGTATACCATGATATGGAAGATCGTGGCAACCTTGAGGAGGGAACAAGGAGATTGCTTGCAAAAGATACTTCAAGACCCAAAAGGGAAGATCCCAAATCAAAAGAAAGTGAAAATCCAAAAGAGAACCGTTTGCCAATGAGATGGGTAGGACGAGGTACTAACGGACCAAGATCAGACATGAGGAAAGCTATATCCTGCAAGGACCTATCGGAGAGCACCTAAGCTGGTGGATTTGGATGAGTGATGCGTCTGGCAAGCTGAACTAAGAAAGATAACACTTTGGTGATAGGAAATCTAGCTAAAGGATGCATTGGAATATGTAACCAAAGTGTGCGATGTGTGCAAGATGTTGACCAAGGACAAACTGACACGAACACTGGATAGATACAATGGTACTAAGCTAAAGAGGATGTACAAGCTGACAGACCAAGATATTTACAAGCGGGCTAATCAAGATATGGTACAAGCTAACAGACCAAGATAGTTACAAGCAGGCAAAAGCTCAAGATGATAGGATAGCGGGATGGTTCGATGTTGTGCAAGATGCGAAAGCTAAGGGTGGGGTGATAGCGAAATATATGGATTCGGTAGGATGCATCCAATGATGAGGAGAGATTTTGTGACCAAGGATAGCTAGAGGAGAAGGATGAGATGGATGGATAGGATGGTAGATAGCTAGGATTATGATGGATATAAAGAGATGACATTGGGTTTGCATGAGGATAGCCTAGAGCTAGATACCAATGACAAGGGAGGATGGACAAGACAAGATCTCCAAGGAATATAGTGCCCCCAATTAGAAGATAACATGTGGAAGGAGGTCTTATGATGGATGTGATAGGATTGAAGCTAGGATGGAAAAAGTTGAAGGGGCTAGGGAGATGGATGATAGCTGAGTTGATTGGCTGAAGCTACAGGAGATAAGTGGATGGTGTGAGATGGAAGATGGAGGGTGGAGGATAGGTGGATAGATTGGAAGATGGAGTTGGATGTCAAGAGATGACCAAAAGCATGAGGGTGACAGGCTAAGCTGGGGATGGAGGGATTACGCATGACGCTTGTTTGCCAAGTTTTCATCATGGTACTTGTCCAAGGTGCTTGAATTGCCAAGTTTTCACTAGTGGACGCTTTATTTTTCTTTTCTTTTTTGACTTTTTGACTTTGGACTTAGCTGGAATGATTTTGGCTTTCTTCAGCTATTTTGGCTTTTTTGGGATTTTTCACTGGCTGTTGGAATGTTCAATTTTGTTGCTAGCTGTTGGTACACCAGATGTGTGATTTATGCAATAGATCAGATTAGATGGGATTGATGGTAGGAGATGGAGGGATGAAAATGCTGGAAAGGAGCATGAGATGGGGATGCTTGCAAGAGCAACATTGGCACATGTTGGAACGGGTGTGAAAATAGCATATGGGGGATAGATGGTAGATGCAGGCATGATGGAGGATTTTTGGAAGTGTGCTTGGGGATATAGGCACCCAAGATGGAGTTAGGAGATGGGGGATATGAGTCACTAGATGGGGGATTAGCAATGGTGGATGCCATTATGCATTGGGTTTCAACTTTTTTCTTGGGGATCCACATGGTTTTGGATTTTCTTTTCATAGGCTGTTGCATTGTTTTGCATTCTTTGATTGGATTTTTCCTTTTTGGAGTATGTCTTTTAGAATAGACATATGGTTGCCTAGGATGTGGATTTTTAGCTTTATGCATTTTGAAGTTGGCATTTACATTGTTGTGGTAAGCTTTGGGAAGATGGTTAGGAGAAGATTTGTGAGATGGAGAGGATATGAAAGAGCATGCAGGGGGATGATGATGGATGATGTGCCCTGATATGCGCCTTTGTTGATCTTGCATAGAAATGGATGGAATAGGATTTTTATGATGGCTAATAGGAGGATGGAGGATGGTAGATTTTGGGACATAGGGACCCAAAATGGATTTAGCGGATGAAGGGGGGATATGGTAGGTTGTTTTGGGTTGCAAAGATGGTGGAGGGGGGATGACATAAGATTTCTTGAAGGAGTGATGGGAGGCTGGCATGGTGGGCTTGGAGATAGGCTTGGTTTGGGGGTGTGGTGTACCAACACCTTTAGATGGTGAGCCTTTGGATACATATCCAAGACCATGAAATCCTAAATTTTTTTGTGCAATAATAGGCTCTCTGATTCCTTGCTCTTGTGGTCCTAAACCTTGACCTTGATAATGCCATCGATTGAGCATTTGAACAAGCTGAGGAAACTTTTTTCTTGTAGAAAATGGTAGAAGTGATTTATTAGGTGTATTGCAATGGGGAGATATTGTTCTTAATTCTTCTGCTGAGAGAGGGCCACCGTCGATGAATGTAAGTGAACCAAGAGGGTAGATTATAGATGGTGGAATAGCTTGGATAGGTGGTAAGATGGAAGCTTGGAGCGAGGGAGATGGAAGGATAGGATCTTGATGTAGCTGGTGGGATGACAAGATATCTTGTAGTGGAGGAGATATGGCTTGAGGTTTTGGAGATGGAGGAGATGGTGACTGCACTATGGATGGAAGACATGGTACGATGATATCTTCATTTATGCTTTGGGGGATGTCAACATGCTTTTGGGCAGGATCTTGATAGGATTGGTTTGGAGTGGATGGTGCGATAGGAGGTGAAGGGATGGATTCTTCAAAGGTAGCGGATGGATAGATGGGAGATTCAGTAGTGGAGATGGGTGAGTAGAAGATGGATGCATAAGGGTCATTACGAGAGATTTGGGAAATGCTTGGAGGTGATGTGGATAGGATTTGGAGGGATTTGACAGGTGGTGGAATTTTGACACTTGTGGGAAGTGGAAGGATTTTAAGCAATTTGATGGATGTTATGGGGATGATAGCTATGGGAGATGGACGTGATATTATAGATGGGGAAGCTTCATCACTAACTACTTCACATGGTTGGATTAGATGACATGGCTTATCGACTGTTGGAGGCAACTTTTCTTGTATTTCCTCTAGGAGATTCCTTGGAGACTCGTGTGTCGAAGGTGGAGGTGGATTGACAGGAATAGCTAGTGTGATGTGGGTGGAAGATTGGAAGCTTGGTTGATGGGGTGATGGAGGGGAAGCTGGAATATTAGATGGCATGACTAGATAGTTTGGAATAACTCTTGGATTTTGGGGGATGATTGGGGGAATGTTTCTAAGGCTTTCAATATACCCGTCATAGTCAACAAGATTTTCATCATCATTGGAATAGGAGGTGGCGGGAGCAAGGACAATGCGACCAAACACATCATGATAGGATTGGTACTTCATGCTTTGATGATGAGTTTGATGGGGATGGGGTCTTGCGTATGGATGAACACGGAAGCTCATGGTTGGATTTTGGTTAAGCACAGATTTTGGATTGGCTGATGAAAGATTTCCTAGGGAGAGTCAAAGTTGCATGACAGACCTAAGGAGGATTGGCTGGAGATTTTTGGCTTTCCTATGGGTGGAAGACTTCAAGGGTATGCTATCAAAAAGTGAGAGTTTTTCTTTCCTATGTGCAGGATTCGTGGTGATTTTGTCAACTTAAGGATAGACTAGTGATCCTATGGCATGAAACGAGATTGACCACTTGTGGATCCCAACCTTTAGCTCAAGGTGATGAGGGATACAAGTGACAAAGCTGGATTACCCTAGACAATGCTCTGTCAAAGGGATAACCTTGGTGAGATTGGTTGATTGGTAGGATTGATTGGATAGCAAAATCTAGCAAAGTGACAACAACTCTTTAAAGGCTTGGGTGATTTTGGATTGGGTTGCTAGCTGGCTGGGGGGATGATTTGGATGGACTTTGGATTTGGGATTGTTCTAAGGCAAGGAACTAGATAGATTCGGTTGCAGCGGGGGAGCTTGGATGATTTTCTGATAAGGCAGTGACTACGCTAAGTATGCCTTGAGTTGGGAGATTTCTGCTTTTTTGGGATTTCGACCAAAATTGGCAAACATTCATTCAAAAGCTATGAACAAACAAGCAGACAAAAGTTTTGAGCAAGCACGTCAAACACACCAACATCTTAGGAAGCTTTCTACAAGGATGAAATTTGTTATAGCTAGGGAGTCCTTGATATACGCAAGGTACGTGAGGCCCAAATCCGTAGATGAAACCAAAAAGATGTCACATAGCCGAGAGGAGCGGTAACCCACTTCTCCTCTTTCACTTCTCAAGGGTATAAAGTTCCTTGAGGCTTAGCCCGAGTGACAAAATTTTGATCCCAAGAGAGGTGTCTTTGGATTCACCTCCCGATCTTTATACTCCGCCGGAACGCTGGAGTTGAGGTCGTCCCAAGGGGTGATGAAATCCCCAAGCAGGCCTCCTAAAAAGCTAAGACAAGATTTTGGATCCTAATCTTATGCACCCAAGATGGCCTCGAAAGACGACAAGGGGAGAGAAGACTTGGATGATCTTGGGCTAAAAAACATGCTTGTTCTTTTCCAATTGATGATTTAGATTTTGTAAGCTATGATTGAAGACACTCGTGATTAGGACATACAATGTTCATTCCAACTTGACAGCGTCGTCAACATAATGAAAATCAAGAATTCGTCAGCATAAGAAATGCGAGCATCATTAAAATGCATCAAAACCATGCAATGTTCATTGATTGTTAGGCATTCAAGATTGTGTTTAGCAACATGCATTCAAAGACAAGTGATTAAACATTCAAGTTTTTTCCTTTGAGCATTCAAGATTGAGATTTTGTGTGTTGTTTTAAGAACTTTGAAGTGCTTTTTTTTAACCTTAGATCATTCAAGATTGTTTTTGGACTCAAAAGTGAAAATGACTCTTTGGACTTTGGTTTTCATTCAAGATTTTGTGTTCTAGTTTGCATATTTTAAGCCCAAAAATGATATTCCTAGATTGTTTTGATGCATGAAAATCCTAAGAAACATTCAAGATTTTGCAATAAGACATTTGTTTGAAACAAATAACAAAGCTTTTAGGACAATTTTTGGCAACCATTTAGGACTCTTAGTTTTTATGAGATTTTTTAAAAGAACTTTAGTGTGCACTTAGTGTTGATTTTGAACCTTTTGAAATGGAAACTTGAAGTTCTTTTTAAATTCCCAAAAATGAAGTGTTCCTAATTTTGCATGAATGTATCTAAAACCTTGATGTTGCAAGGATGCAAATGATTAGATTGGTTTAGTTTCACTTATTAAAAGATTTTTTCTTTTTTGCAAATTTTTAATTTTTCAATGGATTTAAGTATGATTTGGGGGTTCATTTTAAGCACTAAAAAGAAGTGTGTATGATTTTGTTTCCTTAAAAAAAAATGGCCAAGATCTCCCACAAGAATAAGAAGAAGAAGTAGATGGAATAAGAAGAATATAGACAAGAAGAGGAAGAAGAATTCCAAGTGCTTTGTCCACCTATAAGCTTGAAAAATCTGCAAACACTATGAGATTGACTATGAGTTCCTTTGTCTTCTTCATGCTCATGTAGACCTACAAAGCCAATTTATACAATCCTACCAATCACAAAAACAAGAAAAATTAGCCAAAATTAGCAAATGACATACAAAACTTGACTAAAAAAGCTAATGAAGATGACCCATGCGGGGTCCCACTGGGCGTGCCAAAATGTATATGAGAAAATGTTAGTATGCTAATAGAAACCAAATTTAAATAAAGCTTCTACAAACTAAACAAAATTCATAAACTTCAAGATAGACTAAGATGAGCTCTCAATTGAGAATATGAGCCATTAATGGACTCTCTCAATAAGAAGCTCTCTTGTTGAGTGGCTTTGTCTAAATGGATAGGATGTATGCTCAATATGCTTCCAAAGGCTTCAATGGATGATTGTGGATTTTTGGTGTGGATAGATGGCTTTAGTATGGATTTGGCTCTCAAAATAGCATTATAACTTTACTTCATGGATTGTGTTATTTTGCAAAGGGGAAGGATCCAATTTATAGGCAAGAGGCTTGAGGGATTGAGGGCTAAGATGCAAGGATGGAAAAAAGCTTATGGAAGGCTTAGATTGCATGAGAGGAGAGCACATGGATTGTGCTTCCTTATAGCCAATCAAGGAGTGACACATGTCACATGGTGAGAGGATGGAGGAAAGGGCAAGGATGAGTCAACAAAGGAGGCTCAAGGGATAAAATCTTCATAAAGACCCTCATAATGACTTGTAAGAGCAATAAAAGGGCTTGTAAGAGTCATTTATGACCTAGTGGACTTCATAAAGTTTTATGGTTGAGATATTTTGAGGGTGATGAGAGAAAATTCGACTTGGACTTGATTAGGAAGATTTTAAGCTTGCTTAGGCTTGTGCAAATGATTAGAGGATGGATTAGGATGGTTTAGGAATAGGCAAGTGGATGGCATTTAATGAGGGTGGGTGAAGGAGGAGATATTTGTTAACTTTGGCTTGGGTTAGTAAGTCTTAACCCATGTTTAGGGAATGTGACAAGGTTAGGAGGGGATTAGGATTAGGTTTAAAGACATCTTCTAGAAGAGTCTAGACTTTGGATGAGGATAAAGACTTTCTAGAATAGTCTAGAATTTCTTAGGATGAGGATGAAGACTTTCTAGAAGAGTCTAGAACTTCTTAGGATGAGGATAAATTAGATTTTTAGGAAATAAATAAAGTTTTATTTATTTCAAGGGTTTGGGTTGAGGAGATATTTATTAAAACTTTTTTAATAAACATGAGGATTAATATTTAATCTTAATTAAATATTTTGAGTTGGGATTAGGGGTAGGAAATGATGGGATTAGCCTTTAATTAAAATTAAAGAAGGATTAGAAGATTTTGGAAGAGGTTATTGGTCATAAGGAAATTGGCCAACTTTTGGGAAAAAATAAATTTTTTATTTATTTTAGGATTTTTGGTCAATTTATTAATTAAATAATTAATAAATAAGGAAATAATGTTTAAATAAGATTTAAACATTTTTGGGAGGGATTCCTTAATTAAATATTTTTAATTAAGATAAAGGGATTTAATGGCATAAAAATTAATTAATTAATTAAATAATTAATTAATTAATAAATGATGATGTCATCAGGACTTTTTCAGAAAATAAAAATACTTTATTTTCTAAAGGTTTTTAGGTGTCTACAGTTGGCTCTTAACCAAGCTCACTTGAGAAGAGTGAAAAGTGTTAGAATGTTCTTGGTGATTTTTCTCAAATTGGGTTTCCACATTAAATCCTAGTGTCATATATGTGTGTTTAATGTGTGACATATGCTATTTATTCTTACTTTATCTTATTGTTGGTTGAAATATACTAAACAAATAGTAAAGTAATGAACATAATATTAATTTATAGAGGAGTTTCTATATGAACTAAGTAGTTTAATGAGATTTTTTATGTTTTTTGAAGTTAGTAAAAGTTGAATTGGTACACTTGGACCTGAGGATAAATGATTCACCCCTTGCCTCTCAATTATTCTAAATATTCTAACATAATTTGAATATTTTGTTAGCTCTAGCTGAATGGGTGAACTCTAGTGACACCCTTGTTTTGGTAACAAATTCTCTAGAAAATTCATGATCACCATGTATCATAAGTGTCCCCAAGGTGCACTAAGCACATTTTAGCTGCCATCTTCTAAGGGTCATAACTTGGAGCTCATGAGGGGTATCAATAAAATTTCAAATGTTACAAGACTATGCTAATGACCCTAAAATATTCTATCTCTATTAAGAGATATTCCAATTGGATTTAATTTGGCAAAATAGTATTTCTTGATGCCAAAACTTACAGTGTTACTTAGTGAAATGGTGCAACAATGGATAACTTTCAAGCTATTCATTGTGGCATCAATTTAACTGTTCCATTAGCTTATGATATTGTTGTGGAAAATATCTCCTACTAATTGTGTTAGCTCTAAATAGGTAGGTAAACCCTAGTGACACCCTTGTTTTATCCACAAAGTCTCTGTTGCAAATTTGGATAGGGTAGATAGTATGAGGTTGTCATTTATGGAAACATATACTCACTATAAAGTGAGCAAAGTATGAAGATGAAGTTTTGGAAAGTAGAGTTAGAAAATGATCTAAGTATTATGAAGGCTATATGTTAACACGTACATAGTTTTTATTAGAGAACTTCATATATATATTATTGGAATGTGCATAGTTGAGGATGGATATAATAGAGTATGAGGATTCCACATCTTAGAGCATGAGGTAGTATGGATAGTATGGATAGAGTTATGACAATTTTTCTAGTTGCAGTTATGAGTTGGGTGAATAGGAAAAAGTTAAGGATGCTATATGTTATGGTAAGGAATTATTTTGTTTACCAAAATAACTACATAACTAATTAGGGATGATATCCTAGATGTTATCCCTAAGTGGGAAAAGCATAATTTTGTATTTTGTGATACACGTGGAAGCATGGAGGCCACTAGTGCAAGATATTATTAAGTATTATGGTATAAAGGAAAGGTTTGGTAATGCAAAGTTGTGTAATGTGATGTGTGGTTATTACAATATCTATGATTTTTTTTTGTGATGCAAACATTGTGATTAGAGTAGTATGATAAAATATATGTGAGGTTGGTACAGTGAGCTACAAAAATCATATCAGATGTTCAAGGGAAAAATGAAATCAATGAAAACAATGCAAATAAGACTAGGAAAGTTAAACACTTTCTCCCTAAGACATTTAATACAAGTGAAAGAATGGCTTCAGAGAAAAACTCTTGATAAGCAGTAAATTTGATTAGCAAAACCCTAAGATGATAAAGGGATGTGAATAAAATATCTAGAAAGTCATCAAGGAAGTACACTACCAATTTCCCATGCATGCAACATAAATATAAGATATGAAAAATATATATCTAAAATACACACAAATATCCCAATAAAGATTTGAAAGTAAATTTATGCTAAGAGGGAAAATAAAAGATGAAGTACTTATATGGAAATGCATAGTGGAAGATGTAATTTTTCTCTATAACTCTTAGATTATGTCTGTTTCTGAACTTTTGACTATGGATCTTAGAATAAAATGTCAAAAGGAATAAAACCTAAAAATCTCCCTATAATTCAAGATTGAAGGAATAGTTTAAATTAGAAGGACATGTTACAACCAGCTTGACATAGTTGATGACTCTGACACTGATGACTCTAGAAAGCTCTTGCATAGTAAGTTACAAATTTGTGATCCTTTTCACTCCCAACCTACAAATGTGTAACAATTTTGTGTGTTAGTGGATATAAAGGGGTTTACCTTAGTCAACCCCCTACTTTTGTGATTTCCATCCCCATAGATAACTATTAGGAATTTTTTGTGTGTATGTGCATAAACTTAGATTTGAAGATCCAGAATATAAAGACACTAAAATGCTAAGAATCTACTCCAAAAACCCTAGCATGTAAGTGTGCATGTATGTAACTATATGAAGCTGTAAAGAATAAGATATGAAGAATAATGTAGAATTCATACCAAGACCTCAAGGCTGAAGTACTCTAACCATCTTTGAGATCCCTTTGCAACTCCATGTTTGATATATTTTCCTTTGATTGGTTGATTGAAGAATAATAGCCTCATTTGCAATAAAGAATAAGAAACTAACCTTTGATTCCACCTTGCAATTTCTCTAAACTAGATTGAGGTGTCCATGCTTTCTTTCTCCTTACTCCTTCCGTACCATTTCATGTCATTTTATGTTCAAATGGGGGACTGGATGCCTTTTTATAGTGGATTTTAAGGATAATAGAAAAATTACACCACCAAGACCAATTGCACAAGTGAGATTTTAATGTGAGTGTTAAATAATTACAAGCCAAAAATCACCGAAAAGCACTAGGACTTGGTCAACCTAGTCTAGAATAGGTTGACCTAGGTTCACCTAGTCAAGATTATTGACCTTCATGGTCTTCCTATCTAGATTCCAAATTAGTATATGTCCAATACTGATGAAATATGTATCCCAATATGTCACCCAGATATCCAATCAAGGGCTTTGGGATCCTAGGAAGAGAGGATACTCATAGATTAGGTCCAAATTCAATGATTGAGTTAAATCAAGGAGGACCAGTTAGGTCCTACCTTAGTTTCACCTAAGAGAAAGAAGAAAAAATATGTGATATGTGTGCTAAATATACAAACATGAAATTCAAAACATACTAAAGAGGAGATAAAAGGTCTTAAATCAAAGTGCATCCAATTTAAGATGATAAATTTAGCCCCCACTTTAGTGAGATATGTGGTGCAGGGGCCCTAGGTCCTAAATAAGGTGGTCAAACACTAAGGAGGAGAATATTTAAGGTCAATAAGTGTCCAAGATGATACAAGATAGTTTAGGCATTCATATAATGCATTTAGGCAAGTTGGTTTCATGTTGTAATAGGGTTATAAGAAAAGTCAAAGGGTGGTCAAAAATTGCTCAAATATTAGGAGTTGACCAAAAATCATCATTTTCAAGTTTCACAATCATTTTACATGTTTTGGTGTAGTTTGGTAGGCATTGTGAAGTTTTTGTGTTAAGATTATATAAAAATTGTAAAAATTGAAATAAAAGTTGTCATGCAATTTTTTTGCAACTTTTCTTGCAAAAAACTGGAAGTCCAATAGTCAGATCTCTATTTGAATCAAATATGAATGTATGAAGTTGTGAGGTCATGAGGGAGGGCATATAAATTGTTTATCTTCCACCTAGTGAGGGGTTGATATGATATGTATAGAATTGGAGTGAATAATATACATCTTTTGGAGGGAAAATATACATAGTCAGTAAGCATCTTTCTAAATTTGATTGTAAGGTGACAATAAGTGATTATTTTCATTCTTATAAATTTGTATCTCTTTTTATTAATGAATTAAATGACTTAGTTTTTTGAATAAGAGAAAGTAGTAGTTGGATTTAGATTTTCTTGGCCTATTGTTTACCCTAGACTATGATAAGGGTTTGTATGAAATAATGTGTTTCTCTTAATCTACTTGGTGAAACCTCCTAGTATTTGGTGAAAATAAAGGTATTGGTATATGGACAACATTCATGGTGGGTGTTCTTCACATGATTGAGATACCATAGCAATATTTGGGTCTGCTAATACTATTGTTCAACATGTTGATGGAGTGAGATCATAACACATAGAGAAGATTATAAACCTTGGAGGTTGGAACTTCAGTGGAAAGTAAGTGATAATAATTCCAATTATTATGGAAGGATAAAATCCATCATGGGTTTTGAGGTTGGAAGCTTAAAAGGCTAAACTGTGTTTCCAAGCCTTAAATCCTAAAAACTAGGGCTTGAGGATTAAGGGTTTAGAAGTTGAGATCCAAAAATTATATTGGGGATTTAGATATAGTTTTTTATGACATAATAGATTATACAATTTTTTTTTTGTTTTTTTTTTAAGCTTGTGAACTTTAGGGTTAATTTGGGTAAAATAGGGCTACTATGATTGAACCCCTATTAGGTCTCCTAGTGTAGTTTGTGGATTTGAGTATAGGGGAAACCCAAGACCTATCAAATGGCCATGAAACTTGGTGGAAAAGTGGTGAAGGATATTTTGGAGTGTATGGAAGCTTAAGATCCTAGAGGGTGCAAGGGGAGTGAGGTGTGTGTGGGAGTTTGTGTCTTGTGGAAGGGCTTTATACTACTTGGAAGATAGGGAAAGTTTGAGAGGGTGAAATTGTTGTGTGGAAGAGACCAAGTCACCTCTACCATAGTATTGAGTAGGGTCTAGGAAGGGATATTAGGATATCTCTTGGATATTGTACCTCTTAATTTCATCAATATGACACTACATGCATATGCAAGCTAAAGTAAGAAAACATAATCATAACTTGTAAAAATGATATAGAAAAGTCCACATGTGGAAACCATAAAAGTAAACATTAGTAACCAAATCTTGCAAAACCATAAATTAGTGATAACCCAAAATCACCTAGGACTTACTATAGAAGGATGGTGAATCTCATGAATAGCCATGCCTCCCCTTGTTTTGGCTTTCTCATTAGAAAAGGTGAAACAAAGGATCACACTAAATGTAATGAATTGAGATAGGAAGTGATGAACAAAAGACCTAAAAAAACTACTATATTAACTCTAAATGTTTCAAGAGGACTTGAGAAGGGTAGGTAGCTGAATCATGATTATAGCTCCTATAATGGTGAGGAAATTAGAGTTACACAACTCAAGATATCGCAGGAAGAGTGAATAGATGCAATATTAATAAATTAGGCTTTTGTAAAACATATTCAAAATGTAACCTAAAGTTATGTTATATAAGTGTAAGTTACCTTTTATAAGTTTACTTTCTACCTTATGCTTGAAGGAGAGAAGAAGAAGGAAGAGAGATGCCAAAGATGAAGCCACTATAACCCATGCAAATGGAGGTTTTTTGACAAGATGTGTTGGATGGTGCTATGATTGAGGAGGTAAGCATTAGACCCATCTTTACATTGTTTCACACATGTCTTGTTTTCATAGTCATATAATTTAGATGTATGAATGATTTATAGTGTCCCTAGTAGGAGGTCAAACTAGTCCGTGGTTAGGTCAACCTTATCCATAGAGCTTCTACAGTGTCCCCTAGGAGGTTGACCTACTCCAAATATAGACTAGGTGGTTTATGAGATTGATATAATGGATTGATAGATCTCTTGTTTGATGTTTCTATAAGATCCACTAGTTACAAGGGAGAACTAAATTTTAGATGTTATGATATACATCTAAGAGCATATCTTAGATCTTGGAGCAACATATATCTAGATACTCAGGGATACATGGCTATGCTGGGTAGCGCAACAACCACATGTGTGGTACCATAGAGGTATGTTGTTAGAATTGATGGAGAGATGGGATGAGACTACATAATCCTTCCACCTACTAGTGGAAGAGATGATAGTCACATTAGAGGATGCATATCAGATCCTACGCTTGCTAGTCTAGGTACTTATAATGAGGCCTAAGGAAAAAGATAATGCACATAAATTATGAGAGATTTCAAGCATTGTATGGGTATGCCATACACAGAGAGATAGGGACTAGACCAAGTGCACCTAAAGAGGATCATCCTTGGATGGGCACCTCTTTTGAGGAAGATTATGCTAGACATCATGACCACTACTATCATACTTGATACAGAGGCTACACTATTCCTAAATCCTATAGCACATATAGTTAGGAATATGGAGAGGGAGTTGATAGTATATGCATGGAGATGGAGCATGATAGCACATTTTTACTATGAGATATGGAAATTTGTGGGATATCAACAAGCTAGTCTTATGACATGTACACTCTTATAGGTGTGGGCCTTCAAGAATTTCACATGTACAAGGCCATTACGGTTTCCAACTAAGATACCACCAGAGTCATTAAGAGTGTATGATTATGCACTAAGCCATCCTTGGAAGTTTATAGATATACTATATCTGAGGATCAGATTTGACTAATTAGTGTCTATTGATGTCACATGGAGACCCTAGCGTCTCATGATAGCATGGAGGGACTCAACAATATAGATGAGTTGGATGTAAAGGCAAAGGGTTATAGAGGGTAGGTAGAAGTACATAGTGGTGCCCTACTATTATGATAGAGTGATGTGATAGTTTGACCTTTAGAAAGATTCTCCTCTATCCATGTCTCGATATCCATACGAAACTAGATACAGGGATATTCTTGGGACCAGAGAATGAATGACAATGGATGATGTTACAATGATAGATATTGAGGGCCTAGATGACATAAAGTTACCCCTACATTAGAGGATGCAAGAGTATCTAGAGACTACCTATGATATTTCAATGTTCATGGTGTGAGAGTTACATTCCTAGATGACTATCCTATAGGTGATCTAGGTCCATACTATAGAGTATTATGAGGAGAGAATAGAGATGATGATAATGATGAGTATGATGAGACTCCACTAGAGGGAGAGATGATGAAGGTTAAGGGTAAGGAGGATACACTAGTAACAGGTGAGAGAGCATAGGAGAGGATGCCATCTCCTATAATAGCCAAACCACTAAGGTCACACACACCATGGGATCATATTGAGACTCCTCCTCCCAAGACAAAAAATGCAGAGTGTAGAGACTCTAGTCATCTACCACTAGCTACCCACCTCCAATATATAGATCCTAAGTTTTAATAAGGAGATCTAGGTATGAAAAAGTGATATCAAATTAATTTATATGCAATGATACTAATTATATGAGTGATGGAATTTTTTTGTGTAGCGAGTATAAAGGAGTGAACACCCTTTGTTAGAGATATCTTGATAGACATAGATATAGAAGAAATTATTCCATCTACTTCATAGACCCAATATGTGAGGAGATGAGATCCCAAACACCATTAAGATATCTTTACACCTATAGCTCTAGAGCTATAGTTGATGCGAGAGTAGCTAGATCAACATGGTTGTGAGCTATGGGAGCTATGGGAGTATCATCATAGATTACATATCTAATCAGAGAGGAGTACCTCTAGGAGTCATACATATGTATCCATGACTTAGAGGATAGCCTCTTCATCACATAACAGAGGGGAGAGATTTGGATCTCATTGTAATATGGATGAGAGTTGATTCCACCATTTTGATATCAGACACATTTTGTATCTAGTGCCTACTTATGTATACCAAAAAAAATTGATGATATATATGATGAATATGTTTTTGTATTTCTTTTCCTTGATTAATTTTATATAACTAATTACATATGAAAAGAAAATAAAACATGTGAAACGAGTTAATGATTACACACAATAACATCATAAATCCATAATATTAATAGGTTCCTTAAAAGGCACGCCATTCATATTGATAGCCACTGAACTCAAATTTGCAAATTTTATGGTGAAAATGTTTTAAAAGAGTGTTGTGATGTTAGAGTTCATGTGTTATCAATTTTCATTTTTAGAGGATAGCCCTAACATGGTATTTTTACCCTAATCTAGTTATTTTTCCCTTGCCATAGTATGAAAAATGATGCCCTAAGGTTATGTTTTCATCTGTTCGTACAAGAAATTTCATAAAAATCAAAGTCTAGCCCTTACCTTAGGTTTTATATCTAAGTGAGAGTTTATTTTTCTTTCACATCATCTCTTATGATGTTACTGTATAAGGTTAGCAAAGGATTGTAGCATAATGTTTTTAGTTCCCTAATCTTAAGATATGCAATGTGTTGTAGTATCATAGATGAGAAAGTTAAAGTGCTCGATCTTATGATTCCCTTTGTATCATATGGTCATGTGTCATGTTGAAGAGGTTCCAAGTCCAGTGTGTGATTTTGTGACAAATATGATCAAGAAATCGGGAAGGTCTTTGAAAAGTTGTAAGATGTTATGATAAAGCCTTGGCCATAAGATCAGAAAGTGAGATTGAGAATGCTACGATGCTACAAGATACTTATGATTGTAAGATTGTAACATGAAAAATGATAGGGAAAAGTAGTAGTATAGTGTTAGATGAGTGATGGGTGTTCAATCCTGATTGTTCAATTGTGAAATGTACACCAGGTAGATGCTTAGTTGGACCAGTGGGGCTAGAAACTTAATTTACATATGTTATATTTTAATGCAACATAGTGTGATATCCAATCTTATGATAAATAGTGTATCATAATATCTTAAGCCAATGGATAAAGTGCTCTGATGCTATGAAGAGGGCTATGTCATGAGATCATAAAAGTAAAAGACAAAGCCAACAATGCTATGGTAAACAAAGGTAACTATTTCTCATAGTATTGTGAGAGTTTGATGGGTAACTTAAGAAGTTACAAAGTGATAGATAACTATTATCATAAGATTGTAAGGAAAGGTAGGTTGAGGTAATATGCTATGTTTTTTTGTATAAAATACCTATTGTAAGATCATAAAGGATTCAATAGTTAGATCTAATGCCATGATAACTAATGTGGCATAAGGTCATGAGGGTTTTTCTCATTGTTTACGATTGTTCGATAAGGGTTTTTCCCATGGTTTCATAAGATTGTATAACCTCTTCTTCATCCATAAGATAATACAAGGAGTCTGTTTCTTCAATAGTGATTATAAAATTATAAACCCTAAGTTGACATGAAATGTGTTTCACTTTTTTGAGCTGGAAACAATAATGAACTTCTTGACCAATGAGGTATGAGTATGGTACAAAAAGGTGCATTGCTAGATAGTAATGGTGATGCTCCCCTGAGGTGACAAAATAAGCTAATTTTATGGCTTGAGCATGCTGAGAATCAATGCAAATATGAACATTGATAATATACATTGAGCTATAAAGACATTTTATCAATTAGTTACAATTTACCATTTATAGAAAAAGAGAATTTGAGCTATTGTAGAGTTTTTAGTACATACAAATAATTGTTTTTAGTGTCTAAAAGTGAAGTTCGTACAATGTTTTCTAGCATACTTTCAAGATGTTTGATAAGGGGATAGAAGAAATTCAAGTGTTAGACATGGAAGTTGTAGAAAATTTGACTTCTAAGGGAGGGAAAATGTGACAAAGAAAACATAATAGGTTTGTCAAAGAATGGATTAAGGTTTTCCTTGGTTTTTCAAATGCTAATGTTGCACATGACCATTCTTTCATTGACCCATGTGCTCTTTTTAGAGATTTTGTTTTCCCTAGTGTCACAAATTTTAAGTTGTTCAAATACTTCTACCATAACAAAGAAAATAAGATCTTGGTATGTAATATGTGGAAGAAGAACCTAGTGAAGTTGATATTTCCAAAGGTTTTCATGGATGTGGACTTGATGAAGGCCCTATTTCATTCATACAATCTAGCCACCAAGTCCTTCCATAGAAAAGATGGAACTATTCTTTGTACACTTGATCGTGCTTCATTCATTGAAGCTTTTGGATTGGATGGAGCCATGGGAAAACTTGTAGATTTGGAGGATTTGCAGAAGATGTTTGAGAGAAGTACCAAGGGCTACACTGGGAAGTATATGCTACAACATATCAATATGGATTTAAAGAGTGTGGGTGATTAACCTAAGAAGGTGGAAAAAATGATGCCTTTGAACAAGTTCAAAAATTACTTTGTAAAAATAGTATATGGTGTCCACAAGGTGGTTGGTAAAGATGGATTAGACATGGTGTATGGAGATGAATTTGTTATTGCCAAACATGTGCAAGACTCCTACCATGGGGGAGACTATGATTATGTTGAACATATTTTGGAGGCGATGAAGGAAAAAATTAGCCTATCTTAGAGTGGAGAGTTAAAAGATTTCAAGTTCCATCACTACTCATTGCTGATGCACCTGATCTTGTACAAAAATGTGGAGTACATAGGCCCTAATTTCATTGATCATACCACTAATAAAAATGGAGAGTTGCTAGTTTAGATATGGACATGGGTATGGGACAATAATTATCATTTTTCTAATTTTGTTTCATTCTTTAATAATTTTAGTGTTTTGATAATCAGAATGTTAGATCTAGGTTACTTTAGGGAACCTAAGATTTTATAGAGCATGTTGAGACTAACCCTACTTCCTAAGGGTAAAAGATTAGACCATAATTAGGGAGACATTTTCTTATTTCCAACTTTTTCTTTGATGAGAGTCTATGGTTGTCCCTAGCCACCCCACATATTACCAAAGTTTATTCCCCCTAGGTTGGGTATAATGGAATTCATATGGTAGTTGTTTATGGTCAATAGGGAGTATCTAGGGCCTAAAGTGCATAAAGGCACTTTCTTGTGTAGATGTTTCAAGGTGGGGGACTTTTCAATTGGAAAAGAGGCCCTTGATCAAATCCATTCTTTCCTCCACCACTACAACCTGTCAACTAGTCCCTACAGGATGTATGTGAAGCAACACTAATCCTAATGTACCCCAAAATGAGGTGATCCATAAACCAGCAAACAAACACATAGCAAAAAATGAACAAGAGGAATGAGATTCAAATCCAGAGAGACAAAATTCCATATATTTGAATCAAGAAGTTTACATCCAATATGCTTGTCTATACGGCCTTCCTAGTTACAACCATTACAAAGAAGAATACATCTTTTCTAAGAAGAACAAATCTCTAGACTCAAATGTGAACTTCTATCTCCAAGCTACTCCATGCTAAGACTTCACATCCTATAATCACACTGAAGACTCTACCTAAGACCCCCTTAAATACTATCATGGCCACAAGCCAGCCTGTTGCAAACACCAACTAATTAAACCCTTATATTAAATGCATAACCAAGCCATAAGTCAGCTCTCAAAAAATATTAAATACATATCACAAAATTAAATGAAAATGATGGCTCCAACTAGAACCATAAATAGACAACTCGAAAAACTTGTGATAGGTATTTAATATTTTTTGAGAGCCAACTTATGGCTTGGTTATGCATTTAATGTAAGGGTTTAATTAGTTGGTGTTTGCAACAGGGAAACTTGTGGTCATGCTAGCATTTAAGGGGGTCTTGGGTAGAGTCTTAGGTATGATTATAGGATGTGAAGTCTTAGCGTGAAGTAGCTTGGAGATAGAAGTTCACATTTGAGTTTGGAGATCTATTCTTCCTAGAAAAGATGTATTCTTCTTTGTAATGGATGTAACCTAGAAGGCCGTACAATCAAGCATATTGGAAGTAAAATTTTTGATTTAAATATATGGAATTTTTTCTCTCTAGATCTGAATCTTGTTCCTCTTGTTCATTTTCTACTATGTGTTTGTTTTCTACTTTCTAGATCACCTCATTTTGGGGGTACATCTAAATTAGTGCTACATCAAATGGTATTAGAGCTTAGCTATTCTCGAGTGTGCAAGTAGATCACTAAAGTATGAGGCAATTTGTACCGAGACCTTGGTTGGGCAAAGTTTATCAAAGAAGGGATTGATTTCATAAGTCCTAGCTAGTTGGTGATTTGGTGTAGGGTTGCAAATCTATGGATTTGACTTACACTTGCAGAGGACTTGCTATTCAATTTTTGTTTGTATGTGTAAAGATGGTTTGTGGAAGGAGAGATGTTGATCTAGAATTATTTGACATGTTGAGGAAACTTGTAGTTGGAGTAGAAGCTATTGAGTTAGCACAAGATTGAGGAAGACATCTTGATGATGTTGAGAGTGATGAGTACGATTCTTTTTGGGATGATTTACATGAAAGGATTGATGATCTGGAGGAGTCTAATTTGAGTTGGCATCTGAGGATTAGAAAGAAGGTATATTGTCTAGTTAAAGAGATTGTGAAGAGAAAAAGATAGATTATGGAAGTGCATGATGATTTTGCTCAAATTGATGAAGTATCTTTTGGTTTTCATTAACATATGGATAGATCTGACATGGAAGTTGCAAGGAATTTTGTTGTACACAATGAGATTGCTAAAGAGGAGAGTTTCAATTATGTTGGTAAGGATTTGGATGTTATTCAGGATGATGTTAATGTTGAAATGAATGTGATTGAGGACTTATCTATTGTTGTCATTACTGATCTAGAGTTATATGTCCATCCTATTATGAATGTTGTTGATCTGGATGTTGGTTGTGATAAGAAGATGGATTTACTTGTTGGTAATATGGTTGAGGATTTTAGAGATGTTATTGAGGTAGATTTACATGATATTGTTGTTTCTGATATGGATCTAAACTTATTTTTTGCTACTGAGATGTTGAAGGATATGGAAAATACTACTAATGTGAATTTTGTTGATGTTGTTGATCTACATGTTGCTAGAGAAATGAATATAGATATTGTTACTATTATGAGTTTATATGCTACCACTTTTATGGATCTAAGTTCATATATTAGGGTAAAGGCACGAACTTGTGTCACCCTTTTACAAAGGAAAAGGCTAACAAACGTGTAGTTGTTCACATTTAATGACATAAAACTGGTTTATCATTTAGAAATTTAAAATGAAGTAAACCAATGAAATGTGTAGAAATAGATGAATTTTAGGATTATAATTTTTAATAATTATTTGGAATAAGAAATTATATATTTTTCTAATTTTTTAAAGATAAAATTTAAATAAATTAGGGGTCAAGTTGCCACCACAAAACTATATGCAAATAAACTCATTTCCCTTTGATCTTAGATCATGTTATCGATAATATAGGTAGGTAGAATAATCAAAGATAAAAATGGTCTTTAGAACTATATTTTCTCTTTTATAATGATTCAAATTTCAACTTATTTAAATCAATAGTTTTCATCTCCCACCACATTTTTTGAAATAAATCTATTCCAACCAAAAGAAAAATTATAGATTCTGGAAGAGGACTCTCTCCTCTAGAACATCATATAATTTTAAATTTTTTTGATAATATTTAGTATTTTTTTCTTTCTCAAAATTGACATCTTCTCAAGTGTTAAAATATGTACTTGTAGAATTTTTTAATTACAATATACCTATTTAATTAAAACACTATGAACTATATATGAGAATATACTTGACTTTGAGCTCTATAAAATGATGTTTATATATTATTAAACAAGTATCATAATAAATAGTAAGGGTTATTGAAATGTCAATTTTATGAAATAATTGTATTTTTTTAGTAATTGGATACTAACTAGTACAAAACATTCATTTAATAAACATTTCCAATTGGAAATGTGTGAGAACATATATCACTTAGCTAGAATAATTTTATCAAGATCATATGTTTGAAAAAAATGTTTTTAGATAGAAATTCTCAAATTTAGTTGTTCTAAGAAGTCAGCATGAAAGGTGACATAGCTTTGTACTTTTACCCATTGTTGTTGATCGAGTTTATGACTTGGATGTTGTTGCTGATCTGGTTTTTATGTATGAGGATGATATTATGGATGATGATGATGATGATAAGTTACAGATGGAGCATTATGATTTTCAGTTGAGTGATTATGTTGATTGGTTGGATAAGACTTTGATGTTTGGATGGATGAAGCACAGATGGTTGATTTCTAGATTTGATCCCTTTTCTTTGATGGATTGGAAGCCTTTTGTAAAGATGAAGCCGAGTGCAAAGTTTTATTTTGGGATCAAAATGTGAGACACATTTTCCTATTTACCTAGGGAGGCTGATGCAAGAGAATCTAAATTCTTTTCTATTTACCTTGGTAGAATGATGCAGGGGCATCCTTGGTTTCTTATCTTTCTTACTCTTTTCAATCAATGTTTGCCTAGTAATAGTACTTACTGAGTTGTAGTAGCTATCAAGTGGTTGTGGTGGTCAAGTGGAAGACTTGATTAAGTTCATGAGTTTACCAAATTGATAGTTCTAACCAAGTTACAGTGGTTGCTGAGTTCTTTGTTGATGCTGAGCTCCTTGATGTCAAGTTCCTTGTTGGTTCTAAGTTCAAAGTTGTCGCCAAGTATTCTTTGGTTTCCAATTCATCCTTTGGTGGCAAGTTTATGTGGTTATCAAGTTTGTGTGGTTGCCAAGTTTGCATGGTTTTTGAATTCATTTAGATGCCAAGTTCATCTGGTTGTCGAGTCCATTTGGATGATGAGTGCCAGTATTTCATGGAGCCTTTGTTTGTCAATTTGTATATTTGTGGTTCTAGTTGGAGTCAACCTTTTCATTTAAGTTTGTGATAGGTATTCAATATTTGTTGAGAGCTAACTTATGGCTTGGTTATGCATTTAATGTAAGGGTTTAATTAGTTGGTGTTTGCAATAGGTTGAATTGTGATCATGCTAGTATTTAAGGGGGTCTTGGGTAGAGTCTTAGGTATGATTACAAGATGTGAAGTCTTAGCATGGAGTAGCTTGGAGATAGAAGTTTGCATTTGATTTTGGAGATCTGTTCTTCTTAGAAAAGATTTATTCTTCTTTGTAATATCCATAACCTAGAAGGCAGTACAGTCAAGCATATTGGATATAAACTTCTTGATTCAAATATATGGAATTTTGTCTCTCTGGATATGAATCTCATTCCTCTTGTTCATTTTCCACTGTGTGTTTGTTTGCTAATTTTTGGATCATCTCATTTTGGGGTACATCTAGATTAGTTCTGCATTAGTATGATCCTAATAATTGGATGAAGAGAATCCTTAAAGAAATAAGGAACAATGTATTTCTTGGAAACAAGGAGCTACCACATGAGGATGTTATTCCTAATATAGTTGCAGAGGGTAAGGCAGCTGATAAACTAGCAAAGTTAGATGATGTTTTGAGGGTGGAGAGGGAGATGAAAATAATTGATCCCAATTTTAACGGATTTTATTTAGATATCCCCTATCCTCATAGGATTAGGAAGATGGTCACTTCCATTCTAAAATCATGGCTAAAATGTTAGAGGAACCTAAGAGAGAAGAAGAAAGGGTGTGCCTAGACAACCCTGAACCTGATGTGACTCTAGAAATAGAGGAAGATGATGCTCCTGAGGCATTATGGGTCATAAAAGGGAATAAAAGATAGAAATTTGTCCATATGCCTATAGAGGTGAAATAGAGGACCCTATAGATTTTACCAGGAAATCGTTAGTATTTTTCTAACTTAAGGCAAAGCTATCTCCAAGATAGAATTAATGCAACTAAAAGCACACTCAAAGACTTGGAACTAGCAGTAGCAAGGCTGGATGATAGGATCATTCAAGCCCAAAAATTCATAGAGGATGATGAATTCAACAAATTAGACAATTTCAAGAGTTTTTTGTACAAAGTAAAACAAAGTGAGTTGGTGCTAAAAATGAAACCAGGAGAATCAGATGAGAAAAAATTAGAACTGGTTGAGAAGCTACAAGATTATGATCTTGAGAGTGAAATCATGACTCTAGAGAAGGCAAGAGACCTTATGCAAAGGAGTGGTATGTTTTTGGTACCCAGATGGGATTTGAAGCAAGAATTTATACTTGATCAAATAAGGAGACAAGAGAATGCCATCTCATATGAGGCATTTGGTGCTGATGGATTGCAGAGAGGAACTGGATTCAACATAGATACCAAATATTTGGCAATTTGGAGCATGGCTCTATTATCAAATAAACCAAAGTTGATGGATGTGCAGAACACTAAATAGGGTAACATGATTTTGTGGACCCTGTAAGGCACCTCTAGTACATAAATCTTAAATGCCATGAAGCATTTATCATTCATGAATGAGGCCAAGGTAGAGGAGATTGAGACCAAACTTTCCAAGTTCATACATGATTACATTGATGTAAGGAAGCTCTATGAGGATGAGCTTAGAAAAAACCATGTGTGTAAGAAGAAAATTGTAGAGCCTAAGGCTAAGGTCCAAGCACTAGAGGCCAAGGTTGCATCTCTTAGAGAGAAACTTATAAATATAGAGCAAGTGGTTGCTACAAAATAGAGAAAAGAGTAGAAAGATCGGGAGCAACTAGCTAGGGACACAATTAAGGCCCCCACACAAATAGATGGTTTGGAGGTCGAGGATACAATAGAACCAAGGACAATGAGCACTAATGCTCCACCTACTTAGCAAGGAGATTAGGTAAGGACTATTTTCCTCAAGAGTTTGATGAGCCACAAGGTTGAAATTCTAAAGAGTATATCACAATAGGCTCATAATTTTTATGTTTCTTTACAAAGTGCTAAAAAATTCTACAATGAGTCACTTTCATGGTTGTTACCCACATTCAATCTATGGGGGCTATATACACAATTCTTGGAGAGGCCTATTGTATTGATGGCTAAAAATCTAGATATGCCTGATAAGATCATCACAATAAAGGAGGGATTAGAGGTATTCAAAGAACTAACTGGCTTCTTCACTAGTAAATTGAAAATTATAAAAGGGAATCTAAACATGTTATCTTAGGGAATTCAGCCCTATATACCACTAATTTTGGATAGTACTAGTGTAGTGAGAGATTGGTAGGAATGGTCTGATTTGTAATGCAACACTAAGAAAAAATTGATAGATATGAAACAAAGAACAAGAACCATAAACTTAACAAAAATGTAATGCTACACTAAGAAAAAACTGATAGATATGAAACAAAGAACAAGAACCATAAACTTAACAAATTTTTTATTAAATCAAATTATTACAAGTACAAATACACAGATCGAATCACTCTCAATCTAAAAGCCTCAAAATGAAAGATGATATCATCAAAGTACATATCCATTATAATGTAAATACATATAAAGTTTAGTACAATAATGAAGTACAATAACATTTCTAAACACCTATATCCAACAAAGGGACTCTAAATGCTATTTTCAAGAAGTAACTACAAAAATCATCTTTAGCTACTTGCTAAATGACTTGGAGCACCTGGAAAACACACATAAATGCAACACAACACAAAAAGAGGGCTTAGTACACACTGAGTTGAAAAGCATAATCCACCTGCATACATGTTAGAATAAACACATACATAACCATAATGCAGATATCTAATTCACTTAACATAGTGCAGTTCCAAAATTAATATGCAAGAAGTAAACATTTACTTAACAATGCAAAATTAAAATCGCACTAAGAATAACCTGTAAATGAATCATATATATACTGAGGTGTTATTGTTATGGCACTAAGATTCTACATCCATGTTTGGTATGCTCATAGTCAACACATAACAATATTCTCTATTATACTTGTCAATGACAGAATAGAGATTTGCCTTGTTCTCTGTACTTAACCTTGTAAGTTTAAGTCATAGGTAAGGCCAATTATCTTTTTATATGAAATTAACCCACCCAATTCAGTTTTAAGTTATCACTAAATTAATTAACTGAATAGGATAAGCCAAATTCAGCCACCTCGATATATGTTCATCACAGCTATTCTTAAAATACACATCAAATAGATATACTAGGAATGTACATGCAACATATATAAAATCAGTATACAACATGATACTACATCCTTTAATCCATTTGTAACACATCTTATTCTGCCAATTTCAAAGGTAAATATAGATAATTATAACAACAGAAACAAAACCTATAATATCAAGTTCATGCAAATACAATTGAACTGTTGTCTCACCTCATCGATACTTACTTAATCTTCATACTATACATTCAATTTCCTGCTGACCTAACCATTTACACTTAACTTCAAAATGACCAAGATAACAAATCAATTTGCACATGATATTCTTGCTTAAAATGACATATCATCAATCATAATCTGTCTCAATACTTGAAACAACTTTCATTTCAATTATGAACTGAATTACATCTTTATAATAAAAGAATTCTATTTCAAACATCTTATCTTAAAACAATCCATAAATGCTATTAAGACATTTCATAGAATAATTAAACATAATAGAAACTAAGCATATATATCCATATTTTCTTATTGAAAACAATTTCAATTTTAATAATAATAAATTATGCTGTCGCAACTAAATTTTTATTTGATATGAGCTTTCTCTTAACTGTCTGATATAATGTCATGATTGGTGCCATCAATTAACTAAGTTCCAAATCTCATATGATTACCATAATAGTTGATAAGCAACTCGAACCACATTACATTTAAAAAAGTATCAGCAGTCAACAATGTATTAATGACCAAACAACACTATAACACAATATCGATAATTTTTGGTTCAAACATTGTTTATGTTTCATGTTAACTATTTGATGTAATGTCTGCTCTCATTTTTAAATAGTTGCTTGATAGTTTTTCTATGTTATAGGTTTCATATAACTCGCATACCATTTAAGACTTTTTTAATACCCATGTTTTAATACAATCACTATGGGTCGAACATAACTTCACACCCTTGTTTTATATTTTCATAAGTCAAGCTCAGGTTTTACATCTCCAACCTCATGCAAACTATATAAAAATGACAATACCTCATCATCAAGTAAGTTATTTGTTGTTACAACTAAACCCTTAGTCTATGCAACTATATAAAATTGTAAGCACATATTGCTTACTGGTTCAACTTGGTGATACCGCATATAAATTCAAACAATCGATACATGAATAAATCTAAACCGTTTTACATAAAAACTGAGCCCAAACAAAAACCATTTCATAATTTAATTGTGTTCTATGTTGTATGTCATTTATATGAAAAAATGCCAACATCACACATGGAGGTAAAACACACAGAAGAGAGCCTCAGATTTATATAACTGAATGTGGGAACACCCAATTTAAATCAACATCTAAATCCAAATGCAAACACAATGCTTGTAAAAAAATAATACCCATAACCCAAATATGGATATATATAGAACTCGACACTATTTGCCCAATCCTGCATACACCCATACTTGGGTATCAATATACTTTTGAAAACTGCAGCATTTCATATTTCCTTCAAACCAATCAACACCCAAATAACAATAAAGAAATAGGTTAGAGAATGCCCCCTACCTCAAATCACAGTAGGTGGAAAAGCCCTAAATATAATCCAACTAGAAACTCTTGAACCAGCTCGAGTCCAACACCAAGGCTTCTCAATACTTGACCAAAACAACAATGAACACCGATATGCAACTATAAGATATTGATTGATAGAGAGAAACCCAACATTGCTCGGCTTCATAAGCATGAATTCCCTTTCAACCAATTCCTCCATGATGTTGATTCTTAGCAATAAGCATCACAGATGTATAATAGAACAAAGCAATGCGGCCAAGATTCCGGCCTGACCTCAACAAAAACTAAACCAAAATGAAATGGCCGACCAGGTGATAAATGACTCGTTAATTCCTTCATAAAATGCATTAAAAGAAACTGAAACCATACACAGTATCAAACATACAGCAATCCCAATACCACCGCCATGTATCTGGCCTTTAAAACAATGAACATATTACCTTATACAAAGCTTTTGAGACCCATTTAGGGTTATATGTATTAAGAGATAATTAGCCCTATTAGAAAATAGAAATTAGAAAATGTTTTTGCCAATCTAAACTTAGGGTATTTAAACCCTTTCAAAAACAAGTATATACATATGCAATGCCTACTAAAGTTATAATGCCAAATTAATATAAGTTATGTACTCCAAAACCATCTAAGGGTTATATATACTTAGAAGAATTTAAATCCCTTCTCAGTCACCCATATGTGAATAAAATAACAAGTTTCACACACATACAACACATAAACATACAAATTTAAAACTTTCTTTTCAATACATTCAAACACATAATGTAGTTTACATCACACTTGAAACCTACTAAACATAATTGTAACCAGACAGAACGCAATTATAAATATATAAAAGTGTTCCAATTTCAAATCATGAGATCTTAAGTATCATTTAGCATATCTTGAGATCCAAAATGACACATAATAAACCAAGTTCTGCAATAAATGACAACATATCTACTGAAATGAACTCTAAATAGAAAGGTCTAAAATGCTGATGAACAAAAGTAGTGGTTAGGCATGACATGATTCCTTTGGTGCCATTTTGACTAAGGAGGCCACTGTGGAAATTTTTGAAGACAAATTTGATACCTCATATAATAAATTGATTGACTCCTTATTCCAAGCAAAGATAGACTTAAAAAAGTTTTTTGTTGCGTCTAAAGCAATTATAGATGCCAGGTGGACTAAAGCCATGAAGGACCTAGAAGAGGTTAGAATTACAAAATGGCCCACCAAAAGGGAGATCTACGTTTGGAAAGTAGTGGGAGAATCAAAGCCCTACCAACAAGAGGTAGTTGAGATATTTTTTTGAAGATAGCAAAGGATGAAGGGGAGTACGGTTATAAAAAAATGACATAAATTTTCACCTATTTACTTTTTCAGCTACTTCCCCTTTTTGGATCAAACACTAAGAAATGTCTTGCCTATCTTTTTTTTAATGTATTGTCATTTTTTTGTATCTATTCAAATTTTGACATGTGTCCTCCTCCCATCTATAGCTTGTTGAAATCCTATATAAGGATTCCCAAGATGTGGAGTAGAGGTTAGCTATCTATAGAATTTTCCTATTTTCTTATGTCTTTTTTATAGTCTGTCCATTTTTCTATAACTATATGGTTGTAATCAATTTTTGTATACTTGAATATATATATAGTGAGTAGTGAACATTAGTTGTCACATTTTGAGTTATTTCAATTCTTTGTTAGTATTGTGAACATTTTCAATTGAAATCAATACAAGAAGAAAATTCTCTATATATCAATATCTTTGAGTTTTGTCTCCTTTCTTATATATCTATAATCTTGAGATTGAAATGAAAAAGTTTCTTTCAGTTTAATGCAATTTATATAAATTACATACCTCTTACTAATTGCTACTAATTCAAATAATTAGATAATTACTCTTTGTAATTGATAGGGTTTAGGGTTTATAGAAAGGATATGGTAAGAATGAAATTCAAAGCTCACTGTTGAAAAATTTAATTTAAAGTTGATTATATAGGTCCAAGTTTTCTAGTTTTGACTCGATATATCAATGGATAAAACACTGGTCAATTAAGTTAAGGAACAAGTTGACGATTCACCTAATTGTAGAATATAAAAAACAAATCAATTTACCATTTTATGTATTGAAGAACTAAAAGTGTTGGTCAATATTTATTTGTGATTGTTTTCTTGTTTATTATAACTAGCTATTGTAGTCAAGGAATTTGTTGCAAACCTAAGAATAATTTATGACCAATATGTGATATAGGGGATAGTCTTGAAGAGAATAGTATCAAATTAGTAAGATCAATCCCTAAGGTTTTCCCACCTTGGCTCTGCAGAGCCTAAAGTGAAGTGAGTCCTTATGACTCTATTAATACTAGCCTAGAACTAAGATTTAGCCCTGTTGAATATATGATTTAGCTGATACTTAGGCTTGTCCCTATCTTATGCTTTCTAGTATTAGACTTAAACCCACCTAATATGTTCCTTACCTAGAAAGAACTCCAACACATATCAAAAAGTGTATATGCACCAAATCCATATTTTTTTTGATAATATAGTGACCTATCTAGTTAGGACTAAACTTCCCTTTCTCACATGGTAAGACATTTACATTTCTTTGATTATAATAAAGAACTAAATCATCTACCAAAAAAAGTGTTCAATTACTTTACTATTGTACCATTTTTTTTATAGTCTTATGATATACCATGATGTGTTCCAAAGCATTATTTGTTGTTCATCCAACATCTGAAGCTCTTGCAAATGTTGTTCTAGAAAAGTTTCTTTATTGATTATACCTTTGAAAGAGACTCTTAAGGAAGAAATCTCTAATTCTAAAGGCATTACCAAATCTTCCCCATAAACTAGGTTATAAGGAGACATTCTAGTTGCAATTCAAACACTATAATTGTAAGCCCACAAAGAATACACCAACAAAACGTTCCAATCCTTAGCATGCCTATTAACTATCTTTTGAGGAATATGTTCAATAACCTTATTAGAAGGTTCAACTTGTCCATTAGATTGAGAGAAGCAAGGAGAAGAAAAATAGTGATGAATATGATATTTCTCCAAAAAGGCCTTAAATTCCTTATTTTTAAATTGAGGTCCATTATAAATATGATAGCTATAGGAATACCAAATCTAGAAAATGTTTTGAAGAATTGAAGTCACAAATTACATCTCTAGTGGTAGAGCAGAGAGGTACAACTACCCACTTAGTAAAGTAATCTATAGTAGTGAGGATATAAGTGTATTCTTGAAAAAAGGAGGAGAGATCTTACCAATAAGATAAAAAACCTACACACTAAAAGGCCATGGTGGAACTTGAGAATGTAAAGCATCCACAAGAGAATGAATAAGGTTGGTATGGTGCTGACATTGTGAACACTTTTTAACAAGGGAAAAATGAGTCTTGTTCCATATTTTTCCAATAATATCCCATACGAAGGAGCTTGTTAACTAATAACTTCCCACCAGAATTTCCCTCTCCCATGATCTAGCATGAGCTTCTTGCAAAGATACAATGATTTTAGTTTTGGTAAGGAATCTAAGGAAAGTACCATCATACGATCTTCTATAAAGAACATCAACAAGAATAATATGATGAGTTGCAGGATTTTGAATTCTACTCCTCAAATTTCTAGTTGCTAACTCAAAAGAAGAACCATCTATAAGATATTGATAAATATGTGAATTCCACTCATCTAAATTTAAATTAAGAAAAGTTACATCTAGAAAAGTATCATGTGAAATAATAGGTTCAATCAAAGAGTGAATCATGAATTGACAAGCTAACAAACCTTCCTATAAAGTGATAAGGGATGCTGCACTAGTCATAGCATCTTGCACTAGTCATAGCATCAACATGTAAATTATCTTTTCAAGGTAGGTTCTATATACAGAAAGAAGAAAATTTACAAAGTATATCCAAAGTGAGATGATGAATAACTAGTCAATTTATCAATATTAGTTGTATGCATACCATTCATATATTGTATGACAAGCTATAGATCACCAAATATTTTGATATGTTTTATATTCAAGGATAAAGCCACTTTCAATCGAGCGTTAAGGGCTTCATACTCAAAAATTTTATTAGTGCATGAAAAAGTATGTTTGTAAGATAAAGGAATAGATTTCCTAGATAGGGGTATTATGATAATGCCTTCTTTCGACCCAATTTGACATCTAGACCCATCAAAGTATAACTCCCATGTCTCAACTCTATCAATAGGTAAGACACATTTGTCAATAAACTTACTAAGTGTTAATGCAATAATATGAGAGGGAGCCTCGACCAAGTAATTAGTCAAGGGTTTCCCTTTACTATATTTATGAGAAATAAAATCTAAATAAAACTCCATCAAGATCATGACCTATTTATAAAGTGGCCTAGATCAAAAATAGATTCTTTAAAGGATCAAACTTCACATTGTAGGACTAGAAAATGGGCTAATGTCTAACATACTATGAGAAAATCACAAACCCAATAATCATATATTGACACCCTCTAGTCTACCATGAAATCCAAATGAATAAAGAAAGCAAAACAATATTAAAAAATCCCTCTTTCACTTGTAGCTCCAAATTATCTATAATGCACACAATTATGAAGCAAAAGCCTATGAGAGTGATGATGCTATGAGAATACTTGAAGTTGTGATTTAAGCTTGAGAGAAATACTGTGAAAAATACTAAAGAGCCAAGGACCAAAAATGAGAAAAAGAATGCTCATTTTATAATCAACACATAAAGTGAGAGCATTGGATTTGCCACCCTTAGATAGGCAACTTGGAATGAGATTCCTTTGAGAATCCATGACACATATGACACAAT
Organism: Cupressus sempervirens; assembly: GCA_028749045.1. Taxonomy (NCBI): domain Eukaryota; kingdom Viridiplantae; phylum Streptophyta; class Pinopsida; order Cupressales; family Cupressaceae; genus Cupressus; species Cupressus sempervirens. The sequence goes on from CM053785.1 coordinate 404,134,158, forward strand.
AAGCCAAATGTAAGATTCTATGACACATGGAAGTCAAACTTGGCTAAATGTGGAAGAGAATCTATGATGCATCATATGACACCTCAAGCCCACTTAAAGCCAAGAATCTATGACAAAGGAAGCCAAATATGGATGTGCGTAAGAGAATAAGAATATTGTATTATGACATATCTTAGCCAAGTGTCAAAGGAGAATCCTTGAGGTGTCACACCCATGTGTCATAATGATGTCAATATTATGCGAAATATTTAAATTAAAAATCCTTTATTCCACAAAATAGAAATTAGTGAAAAATGGAATTAATGGAGGAAAATATAACTTAGGAAATTGTGAATTTCCATGGTTTGTGAATGATAAATCAATTAATTATTAAAATTAATTAATTAAGGATGACAATTAGGAAGAACAATTAGTAACAATGATAGGATAAAATTATGGGTTATTTAATCCTATAGAGAAAATTAGTAAATGATTGGCCAAATTGATTGAATAATTGTGAGAGTATCCTTCAATGAAGTGTGATGATAATGGAGATTGAATAGAATGATGATGGATAGACCAAAGGCATGGTTAAATTGATCAATTGATTTAAATTGATAACATGCCAAGGACACATGACATGAATTAAAGATACATAACATTTAACTGACATTGTAAATGCTATAGGATCGAGATTGATTGATAAGGTTGATCATAATAATATCAATGAACGTAGTCAATATTATTAAAATGGTTTGATGATGTCATGATTTGACACTAGGGGATTCGACAATGTCCATGATCAAATGAAAAGAATGATAGTTTGAGCTAGCATTGAGAGGCATGATAATACTAAGGTCAGATTGATAAGATTTGATAGATTGATAGGTTTCCAAGGTGCTCAAAACCACAACAATGCCTAGGATTGGAAAGATGATGATTGATTTTGGATGTTTGATATGTTTCATGATGATTATGGTTGATTAGGACTGATTTGAAGTGATTATGAGTTGACTTGGGGTGATTTTGAGTTGATTTGAAATGGTTGTGAGTTGATTTGGTATGATTTTTGATGATGTTGAAATGGTTCTGAAATGATACACAAATGATGTTCAAGAGGATACGAATGATGAGATATGATCAAGTTGGCCAGAATATTGGAGTTAGTGTAATGAGAAAATGGAATAAATTAGTATGAAAAGTGATGAAACCATAGATGCAAACCATTTTTTAGCGTCTACATTTTTCTCCTCTTTGATACAATTTAATTTAGAGTGTTGCGTCAAAGAATGGCTAATGAGAAAGCCACAGCATGCCCCAATAGGGATGATATATATGGGTGCCTCCTCCAAAAATTGACTAATATAAGCATATGATAAGTCAATTTGTGAAAAATGAGAAGACAAAACCATAGCAATTGATGGATCACAAATTAGAGCTACAATGTGAAAATTATGAGGTCTAGAGTGCATAACGAGGTCAATTAGAAGCCCAAGAGTAATTTCATGGGTTACCACTCAAGAATGTAATAAAATCATGAAAATTATAGTTCATCTTTTTCACAATGAAGATATGAATCTAACACAACTAATGGATTGCAAATCAAAGTTAAAATGCAAAAGTTATGGGCTCTAGAGTGCAATATAGGGGCTCTGGGAGCAGTTCTAGACATCTTACTACCCCAAGTGCACCCAAAATGCACCCAATTGTGCCTAGTGTGCATTTGGTAAGCCCAAGTGCACTATGATAGTACCAAGTGTGCCCATGGTGCACTTGGGAAGCCCAAGTGCACTCTAAAAGTGCACACTATGCCCTAGAAGGCCCCAAGGGCCAAAAATAGCCCAACTAGACTTAGAATGACCTAAAACTGTGCATGCATGCCCAAAATGATGGAAAGATTTCATATCATGAGTGAAATCATAAAACATGGTCAGATTTGGTCAAATATGGTTAGAAAAATGTCAGATTGAGGTTGGACTAGGTGGAAAGCCACAGAAAGTTGACAAACAAAGTAGGATGATGCAAGAATGCATGAATGGAAGACGAAGATGATTTGGTGTATTGGAAAACATGATGATGGTGGTGTATCAAGAGATGAATCATAGAAGACTGAGGAAATAAGATGAGAACTAGTTAGAATGAGGTGAAGACTTTTTCTTTTAAAAGGTGCACTATATGTCAAATGGAGCTTCATTTTGATGAAATCGTAGATGTGAACCATTTTTGAGCATCTACATTTTGCCCCTCTTTGATACAATTTGATTTAGAGAATTATGTCAAAGAAAATTGATGAGAAGGCCATAACAACATGCCCCAATAGGAACGATATATGTCATGCCTGACCTCTACTTTAGCTTTTTCTGCATTTTTAGACTTTTCTGTTTGGTGTTTGCTTCAGTTGATTTGTTGTCTTCTTTGCAGAACCTGGTTATATTTTGTATTATTTGGATCTCTAGATTAGCTGAACATATTCTCTATTTTAAACTATTACTTTGGTTGTGATGGATACTTAAGTTTTCATGTTTTGAAACTGGGATATTTTTATGTATTTGTTAATGCATGTTGTTGGTAACAGTTATGTGTATTTGGTTTCAAACTTGATGCAAACTATTTTTAATGCTGAATGGATATTGGAAAAGAAGTTTCTGTTATTTGTTTTACTGATTAATTTAAATACTAGTGTATGTTTATATGCTTTACGTGTTTGAACTTGTAACTATATTTTCCTATGAGTGATTCAGAGAAAGTTGAATTATCGTACTGGTTTTGGTTATTTGATTTATAATACATTGTTATTATTAAGTGTAGTTGGCCATGAATATATTGACTTGTTTGTTTTAAAGGTCTTAATATCTTAGTAACATTGGAAATAAACATTTTCATATTTCTAATTTAAAAAAAAAAAAAAAAAAAAAAAAAAAAACAAAATTTAAATTAAGGGAAAAGTCTCCTATCAACATACAACCCTAGAAAGATTTTGAAAGCTTTGGGCTAGTATTATGTAAGCCACATTTGGCAGAGGATTTTGATCTACCGTATGCACGACTCAATGTTTGAGTTCAGTTTCTTAAATGCATTTGATAAAGGCATTAATATGTCATTTATTGGCTTGGATGACCATTTCATTTGGTTTTGTGTTATTGAAGTTGAGCCAAGAAATTGGGCCGCATTGTTCTGTATGTTTTGCATCTGGTTGTTGGTTGCTAAAAAATGGCAACATGGAGGAATCCGTCAGAAGGGCATTCATGTTTATGAAGCTGAGGAGTGTTTGGGTTTTTCCTATTAGTCATTATCTTTCTTTAGCTTTAGTGTTTCTAGTTTTGGGGTGTGCTGTTGACTTGGGGTTTTGGCAGCGAGTTATTTACAGAGTTTGCTATCGAGCTTATTGGGAACCTTTCGTGTTTTGAGGTAGGGGACCTTTCTTAAACCCTACTGTCTTTCTCTCAGTTGTGTATGTGTTTCATTTGAACTGTTAACTAGATTGGTTAAAATGGTTTGTTTAGGGTCTCGCATATCGACACCCAAGGGTGGAAGTATGTAGGGTCACCAATAATTTGTTGGACTCTGTATATTTCCACATTTGGATGTGGGTATGGTGAGATTGCTATGGTAACATAGCCATGCTGTAGTGTATTTTTATGTGAAATGGTAAATGGTATTACAGTAATGCTCTCAAGTTTTCATTAAGTCAAGTTTTGTGTGTTTTGGAATTTCAGTATATAATGTTATTGGGCATTTTGCATGCGCTCGAGTCATAACGAGGTTATTGTTTTGTATTAAGAAAGCCTTATTTGGGTTTTAGTTGGGCTCTGCCTTGTATAGAAATGATTCATTTACATTTACACAAATTTATGTTTATTATTTGTTGTGTTGAGTCGTGTGAAAACTACATACTTATGACTGTTAGCTCGAAACTTTTATATGGTTAAATTGTATGGTTAAAACCGAGTCATGATGGTGAATAGTCATAGCATAAATATGTTTAGAATGTTTGGCTTTTGCCATGTTTGGACAGTATTATGAGGAATAAAATGATGGTTTCTCTATTTTCACTGTTAGATTCAGGGTATAAAACCCAAACTTGTTGTTATGATTTATATGGATATGGGTACAAGAATCCATTCCAACCAATAGTGATAGTATTTAAAACATCAGTTTCTAAAAGTTTTCTATGTAGGAAACTTAAAACGTAGGCTTCAATTGTCAATTATAGTTTGACATTTGGTAATACAGTTAGCTTGTAATATTAAAAGTGCTGTATTAACAAGTTATTTCATAGTGTTTTTTTTTACTTGGTTTAAAAGACTATCGAACAACAAACACTTGAGGTGAACTAGCATTACGTATTGAACTCAAAGTTGGCATTTGATATGTTGTCAGTTTTTGTTAAGCTATCATATGCTATTATGAAGTGGAACTAGGCAACGATATCTTGTTAATTAGATAAGAGGGAACTTGAAAATCAATAGATACATCATAGCGACAGCAAAATTTTCCATTAAGTAATGAAAAGATGTGGAATGGTAGCAAGTTTTAATAACTCTTGTTTTATTGAATTATGCAAGTGATTCATTTTCATGTTCAATTATATAACATAGTTTGTGGTAGTTGAAGAATTGCATAACTGACGATATTTCATTACCAAAAAAAGAAGATAATGTGAATCGGTATGTGTGCATAATAAAACATGGTAGATTTTATTTCAAAATGTATTTTAGTCCATATTTAAAATGAAAATTGCTTCAATTAATGAGACAGACTTTGTGATATATGTTTGATGATATGTCATTAAAGAAGGAATATCATATGCATGCTGATTTGTATCTTGGTCATTTTGAAGTTAAGTGCGGATGATTATGTCAGCAGGAAGTTAATTGTATAGTATTAAGATTAAGTAAGTACCGTTAAGTTGGGATAACAGTTTAATTGTATTTACACAATCTTGAAATTGTAGGTTACGTTTCTGTTGTTACAATTATCCATATTTACCTTTGATTTGGTGGAATAAGATGTATTACGAATGGGTTAAAGGATGTAGTATCATGTTGTAAAATGATTTATATCTGTTGCATGTACATTCTTAGTATATCTGTTTGATGTGTATTTTAAGAATAGATGTGATGAACATATATCGAGGTGGCTGAATTTGGTTTATCCGATTCAGTTAATTAATTCAGTGATAACTTTAAAATAAATTGGGTGGGTTAATTACTTATAAAATATAATTGGCCTTACCTATGACTTAAACCTATATGGTTAAGTGCAGAGAACAAGGCATATCTCTATTCTGTCATTGACCAGTATAATAGAGATTACCATTATGTGTTGACTATGGGCATACCATACACAGATGCAGAATCTTAGTGCCATAACAATGACACCTCAGTATATGTATGATTCATTTATGGGTTATTCTTAGTGCGAGTTTAATTTTGCATTGTTAAGTAAATGTTTACTTCTTGCATATTAATTTGAAACTGCACTATGTTAAGTGATTCAGATATCTACATTATGGTTTATATATGATTATTCTAACATGTATGCAGGTGGATTACACTTTTTAATTCAGTGTGTACTGAGCCCCTTGTTGTATTGTGTTTCTTTTTTTGTGTGTGTTTTTTAGGTGCTTCGAGATTGTTTAGCAAGTAACCAAAGATGACTATTGAAGTTACTTTTGAAATAGCATTTAGGGTTCTTATGTTAGACATAGGCATTTAGAAATGAAGTTGAACTACATTATTGTATTGAACTCAATTTGTATTAGCATCATTGTGGAAACATATATGGATGATATTATATTTCTTATTGAGGTTTTCAGATTGAGAATGATTTAGTCTATGTATTTTTTCTTGTATTAAGATGATTATTAAAAAAAAAATTATTGTGTTCCTTGTTCCTTAGTATTTGTTTGTTTTAGTATGGTGTTACATTTTGGAATCAGAGCGCAAATTTAGAATAACCAAGACTTTTTGGGTTATAGGGTTTTATCATCTTCGATGTGTTTTTAACGGTTAGTTTTTTTTAGGTTGTTATCATGCCTCCCATCACTAGAGGAACTCACAGACACGACATTCCTGAAGATAACCTTGCCAACAGAGGCAGAGGTAGAGGCAGGGGCAAGGGCCATGGTAGAGGTCCTAGGTACTAGAATGATGCTGGGAATGATCAGTTTGATCAGAATGCTAGGATTGGAAACAACCAGGATAACCAAGCTGACCAGGCTATGGTACTTCAAAGGATTCTAGAATGTCTTGATAATATCGAAGCTAACAACCAGATTCCTGGTGGAGGAGCAGATGGAAGGAGACCTCTTGAGTAGGGTATTAACCTTCCTGTAGAGGAAGATCCAGTGGCAAGAGCTCAGCTCAAAGACCTTTCCAAGATGAAAGGACCATTGTTCTATGGTACAAAACATGGTATAGTGACAGAAGCTTGGCTGCTGAATATTGAGCGATGTTTTGTTTTACACCGTTACCTGAGTAACGTGAAGGTCAGATGGATAGTTATGCATTTGAGAGGATTTGGTTCCTTGTGGTGGGAATAGGAGTTGGAGAAGCTTGGCATTGATATCTCTATAGTTACTTGGGAGCTCTTCGTTGAGCGCTTCAAGGAGAGATTCATGTCTGAGTATCGGCGTCAGGCTTGTGCTGAGGAGTTCTTTTAGATTATGCAGTTTGGCTCTATAGTGGAAGCTTATGAATGGAGGTTCTTTGAGCTTAAGAAGTTTTTTGGGTGGGCTAAAAATGATAAGACCATGATTCAACATTTTATCAGAGGGCTTATGCCCAAAATTGGGGAGGAAGTGAGGACTTTCTGACCTCAAACTATGTAGGAAGCCTCAGAGCGAGCAAAGTTAATAGAGATGAAATCTGGTTATCATGGGGCTTCTTACAAAACTAGCATGAATCCACCTACTCTGGATGTTAGTAAGAATCAAAAGCCTCCGCAGAGTAGTGCGAAATCAGGATTTTCAGGTGGGAAATTCAAGAAGAGGAAGTTCAATAAGAATTCCAAGGTTCCAGAACAACCTAAACCATCTCAACGACCTCAGAGTGTGCAGAGTAATAAGCCATTTCCTAATCCTTCTGGTCAGAACACGGGATTCAAGAAATTTATTGAGTGTTTCCATTGTGGACAGCTGGGGCATTATCAGTCTCAGTGTCCCAATTGGGATAAGCCGAAGGTTGGACCTAAGCCAGCTAGGTCTGAAGCGACAGTTGGTGATTTTGCCAGGAACCACCATATCTTTGCAACTTTGGATCAGAAGTAGGTCAAACACCAGAACTCGATTATAGAAGCTCAAGGTAATACTCAAGGTATGAAAGTTTCTATCTTATTCAACTCAGGAGCTACAGACTCATTCATTTCTTTTGCTTTAGTTGCACATTGTGGTATACCTGTGGTTAATGCAAGGAATAGATGGCAAGTGGAGTTAGTGTCAGGTTCTAGGGTGTGTGCTGATTTGATTGCTCCTGACTATAAGATTTGTATGAAATCTTTCTCAACTTTAGTGAACCTTAGGGTTATTCCTTTAGGATCGTATGATATAGTTTTGGGTATGGATTGGTTAGAATAGTATCAAGCTATTTTGGATTGCAAAGATAAGTTATTCAGTTGTGTTGATGATTCTGGATCAGCCAGAGTTATCACAGGAATCAAGAGACCTATCTCTTTGCGGACAATTTCTGCCAAGCAATTGGTAAGGTGTGCTTGGAAAGGCTACAGTTTGTTTGCCATTTCAGTAAACAACTTAGAAGATTCTGTAGTTAAGAGTTCTTCTCTCGATCATCTAGTTTTGCAAAACTTTTTGGATGTTTTTGTTGAGGAGATTCCTGAGATACATCCGAAGAGAGAAATTGATTTTTGAATCGATTTAGTACCAGGAACGAAACCAATTTCCAAGACTCCATATAGAATGACAGCTCAAGAGCTGGTTGAACTTAAAATTCAGTTGGAGGAGCTTTTGGAGAAAGGTATGATTCATCCTAGTGTTTCACCTTGGGGTGCTCCAGTGATCTTTTTCAAGAAGAAAGACGGTTCCTTAAGACTTTGTATCGATTATAGGCAGTTAAACAAGATCACAATTAAGAATAGGTATCCTTTGCCTAGAATTGATGACTTCTTTGACCAGGTCAAGGGCGCCCAAATCTTTTCGAAGATTGATCCAAAATTTGGGTATCATCAACTTAGAATCTAAGAAGCTGATATCCATAAGACAACTTTTTGCACCAGATATGGACACTACGAGTTCATAGTGGTACCTTTTGGGTTAACGAATGCACCTTCTGTATTCATGAGCTTAATGAATGGTGTATTTAGGAATTACCTAGATAAGTTCATGATGGTATTTCTAGATGACATTTTGGTATATTCCAACTCTGTTGAGGAGCACGAGCAACATTTAGAGCAGGTTTTGGAATGTCTCCATAGGAACAGATTGTATGCCAATCCAGGAAAGAGAGATTTCTTCAAATCAAATTTTTTTTTCTTAGGGAATATCATTTTAGGTGATGGAATTTCTATGGATCCATCCAAAATTCAAGCTATTGTTGATTGGCCAGTACCTTCGAATGTGTCTGAGGTTCGAAGTTTCATGGGCTTAGCAAGCTATTACCGTAAATTTGTGTTAAATTTCTCCAAGATAGTGCATCCTATCACATCTCTTCAGAGAAAAGGGAAGAAATTTGTGTGGATAGATGAGTGTGAGATAGCATTTCAAAAATTTAAGGAATGTTTGACTAGTGCACCAGTTCTAGCAGTCCCTGATTCAACTAAGGATTTCGTGGTTTGCACTGATGCATCTTTGGATGGCACAGGGGCAATTTTGATGCAAGAGGGACGTGTCATAGCTTATGAGTCTAGAAAACTTAAGATTCATGAGGTGAATTACCCTACTCATGATCTCAAACTTGCAGCAATCATGCATGCTTTGACCAAGTGGCGGCATTTTCTTCTGGGTCAACATTTTGAGTTACATTTGGATCATCGAAGTCTTCAGTATCTTTTCACACAACCAGACCTCAATGCTAGGCAGCGAAGATGGATGGAATTCATGTGTGAATACGACTTTGAGATTAAGTATGTGCAGGGAAAAGAGAACATAGTTGCTGATGCTCTTAGCAGAAGGCGTCATGAATTATCTTCTTTGATCCTAACAGTGGATTTGAAGGATAATATTTTGCAAAACCTTTCTGCAGATTGTTGGTTTCAGGATGTTAAAGCTATTATGGACAACGATAGCATCTTGGAAGGATGTTTTGAAGGATATTCAATGAATTCTGAAGGTTTTATGCTGTATAGAGAGAGCGTGTACGTTCCTGGTTTAGGTGATTTGAGGAATCTGATTATGGTTGAGGCCCACAGAGCACCATATTCAGCTCATCCGGGTGTCAAGAAAATGCATGCTGATCTCAGGTAGCAATATTATTGGCCTAGAATGAAGAGAGATATAGCTGATTTTGTGGCTCGATGCTTGGAATGTCAGCGAGTTAAGGCTGAACATCAGCACCCTACAGGATTATTGCAGCCGCATAGTATTCCAGAATGGAAATGGGACACCATTTTGATAGATTTCATTACTGGATTGCCTATTACAGTTCATAGGCATGACACTATTATGGTGGTGGTGGATCATTTTTCTAAGGTTGCTGATTTTATTCTTGTTAGGTCATCCTATAATGCAGCAACGGTTGCCAAATTATATATGGAACAGATAGTTAAGTTACATGGAATTCCTAAAAAGATTATTTCTGATAGGGATCCAGTGTTTACTTCATGGTTATGGAGATCCTTGCAGTGAGAATTAGGTACTCACCTGAATTTCAGTTCAGCCTATCATCCAGAGACAGACAGACAAACTGAACGTGTCAACCAGATTTTGGAAGACATGCTTAGAATGTACATTATGGACAGACAGAATAAGTGGGAGGAGTATCTTCATTTGGTTGAATTCACGTATAATAATGGATATCACAGTTCCATAGGTATGGCGCCATTTCAAGCATTTTATGGAAGACCCTGTAGGACTCTGCTTAGCTGGGATAATTTAGAGGACATGACTCTTCTAGGACCTGATATGTTGCAAGATTTGGAGCAACAGGTTAAGAGGATTAGAGAGTACCTTATTACGGCTCAAGATAGATAAAAGAAATATGCTGATAAGCATAGGATTGACCGTCAATTCTTGGTGGGTGATAAAGTGTTTCTCCAGGTTAGGCCGCATAATAGTCTAATTCGTTATGAAAAGGGTTCCAAGTTAGCACCACGATTTGTTGGTCCGTTTGAAATTTTGGAATGGATTGGACCTGTTTCCTACAAACTTGCCTTGCCACCGAGTCTTTCACGCATTCATAATGTTTTTCATGTTTTAGTTTTGCGTAAGTGTATTCCTGATATTGCTCATGTGCTTGACTGGAAAAATTTACAGATTTTGGATGGTCAAATCATGCTGGAACCAGTGCTGATCATGCAAAGCAGAACTATGAGTTTAAGAGGAAGAGAGATAAGGTAGGTAAAGGTCCTATGGGACCCCAGTGATGAATCATCTGCTACCTGGGAGGATACTGATATGATGAGAACAACTCATCCGCATTTGTTTGCTTACTTCCAGGAGAAAGTCGAATCTTAGTGGGGGAGGGTGTCATGTCTGACCACTACTTTGGCTTTTTCTGCATTTTTAGACTTTTCTGTTTGGTGTTTTATTTAGTTGATTTGTTGTCTTCTTTGCAAAACTTGGTTATATTTTGTATTATTTGGATCTCTAGATTAGCTGAACATATTCTCTATTTTAAACTAGTACTTTGGTTGTGATGGATACTTAAGTTTTCATGTTTTGAAACTAGGACATTTTTATGTATTTTTTAATGCATGTTGTTGGTAACAGTTATGTGTATTTGGTTTCAAACTTGATGCAAACTATTTTTAATGCTGAATGGATATTGGAAAAGAAGTTTATGTTATTTTTTTTACTGATTAATTTAAATACTAGTGTATGTTTATATGCTTTACGTGTTTGAACTTGTAACTATATTTTCCTATGAGTGATTGAGAGAAAGTTGAATTATCGTAATGGTTTTGGTTATTTGATTTATAATACCTTGTTATTATTAAGTGCAGTAGGCCATGAATATATTGACTTGTTTTTTTTAAAGGTCTTAATATCTTAGTAACATTGGACATAAACATTTTCAAATTTCTAATTTAAAAAAAAAAACAAAATTTAAATTAAGGGAAAAGTCTCATATCAACATATAACCCTAGAAAGATTTTGAATGCTTTGGGCTAGTATTATGTAAGCCACATTTGGCAGAGGATTTTGATCTACCGTATGCATGACTCAATGTTTGAGTTCAGTTTCTTAAATGCATTTGATAAAGGCATTAATATGTCATTTACTGGCTTGGATGGCCATTTCATTTGGTTTTGTGTTGTTGAAGTTGAGTCGGGAAATTGGGCCGCATTGTTCTGTATGTTTTGCATTTGGTTGTTGGTTGCTAAAAAATGGCAACATGGAGGAATCCGTCAGAAGGGCATTCATGTTTATGAAGCCAAGGAGTGTTTGGGTTTTTCCTATCAGTCATTATCTTTCTTTAGCTTTAGTGTTTCCAGTTTTGGGGTGTGCTATTGACTTGGGGTTTTGGCAGCGAGTTATTTACAAAGTTTGTTATCGAGCTTATTGGGAACCCGTCATGTTTTGAGGTAGGGGGCCTTTCTTAAACCCTACTTTCTTTCTCTTGGTTGTGTATGTGTTTCATTTGAACTATTAACTAGATTGGTTAAAATGGTTTGTTTAGGGTCTCGCATATCGATAGCCAAGGGTGGAAGTATGCAGGGTCAGCAATAATTTGTTGGACTCTATATATTTCCACATTTGGATGTGGGTATGGTGAGATTGCTATGGTAACATAGCCATGTTGTAGCGTATTTGTATGTGAAATGGTAAATGGTATTACAGTAATGCTCTCGAGTTTTCATTGAGTTGAGTTCTGTGTGTTTTGGAATTTCAGTATATAATGTTATTGGGCATTTTGCATGTGCTTGAGTCATAACGGGCTTATTGTTTTGTATTAAGCAAGCCTTATCTGGGTTTTAGTTGGGCTTTTCCTTGTATAGAAATGATTCATTTACATTTACACAAATTTGTGTTTATTATTTTTTGTGTCGAGTCATGTGAAAACTACATACTTATGACTGTTAGCTCAAAACTTTTATAAGGTTAAATTGTATGGTTAAAATTGAGTCATGATGGTGAATAGTCATAGCATAAATATGTTTAGAACGTTTGGCTTTTGCCATGTTTGGACAACATTATGAGGAATAAAATGATGGTTTCTCTATTTTCACTATTAGATTCAGGGTATAAAACCCAAACTTGTTGTTATGATTTATATGGATATGGGTACAAGAATCCATTCCAACCAACAGTGACAGTATTTAAAACATCAGTTTTTGAAAGTTTGCTATGTAGGAAACTTAAAACGTAGGCTTCAATTGTCAGTTATAGTTTGACATTTGGTAATATAGTTAGCTTGTAATATTAAAAGTGCCATATTAACAATTTATTTCATAGTGTTTTTTTTTACTTAGGTTAAAAGACTATCAAACAGCCAACACTTGAGGTGAACTGGCATTATGTATCAAACACAAAGTTGACATTTGATATGTTGTCGATTTTTGTTAAGCTATCATATGCTATTATGAAGTGGAACTGGGCAATGATATCTTGTTAATTAGATAAGAGGGAACTTGAAAATCAATAGATACATCATAGCGACAGCAAAATTTTCCGTTAAGTAATGAAAAGATGTGGAATGGTAGCAAGTTTTAATAACTCTTGTTTTATTGAATTATGCAAGTGATTCAGTTTCATGTTCAATTATATAACATAGTTTGTGGTAGTTGAAGAATTACATAACTGACGATATTTCATTACCAAAAAAAGAAGATAATGTGAATCGGTATGTGTGCATAATAAAACATGGTAGATTTTATTTCAAAATGTATTTCAGTCCATATTTAAAATGAAAATTGCTTCAATTAATGAGAGAGACTTTGTGATATATGTTTGATGATATGTGATTAAAGAAAGAATATCATATGCATGCTGATTTGTATGTTGGTCATTTTGAAGTTAAGTGCAGATGATTATGTCAACATGAAGTTAATTGTATAGTATTAAGATTAAGTAAGTACCGTTAAGCTGGGATAACAGTTTAATTGTATTTGCACAATCTTGAAATTGTAGGTTACATTTCTATTGTTATAATTATCCATATTTACCTTTGATTTGGTGGAATAAGATGTATTACGAATGGGTTAAAGGATGTAGTATCATGTTGTAAACTGATTTATATCTGTTGCATGTACATTCTTAGTATATCTGTTTGATGTGTATTTTAAGAATAGTTGTGATGAACATATATCGGGGTGGCTGAATTTGGTTTATCTGATTCAATTAATTAATTTAGTGATAACTTTAAAATAAATTGGGTGGGTTAATTACTTATAAAAGATAATTGGCCTTACCTATGACTTAAACCTATATGGTTAAGTACGGAGAACAAGGCATATCTCTATTCTGTCTTTGACCAGTATAATAGAGATTATCTTTATGTGTTGACTATGGGCATACCATACATGGATGCATAATCTTAGTGCCATAACGATGACACCTCAGTATATGTATGATTCATTTATGGGTTATTCTTAGTGCGAGTTTAATTTTGCATTGTTAAGTAAATGTTTACTTCTTGGATATTAATTTGAAACTGCACTATGTTAAATGATTTAGATATCTGCATTATGGTTTATATATGATTATTCTAACATGGATGTAGGTGGATTACACTTTTTAATTCAGTGTGTACTGAGCCCCTTGTTGTATTGTGTTTCTTTTTTTTTTGTGTATTTTTCAGGTGCTTTGAGATTGTTTAGCAAGTAACCAAAGATGACTATTGAAGTTACTTTTGAAATAGCATTTAGGATTCCTATGTTAGACATAGGCATTTAGAAATGAAGTTGAACTACATTATTGTACTGAACTTGATTTGTATTAGCATCATTGTGGAAACATATATGGATGATATTATATTTCTTATTGAGGTTTTCAGATTGAGAATGATTGAGTCTATGTATTTGTTCTTGTATTAAGATGATTATTAAAAAAAAATTTATTGTGTTCCTTGTTCCTTAGTATTTGTTTGTTTTAGTATGGTGTTACAATAGATGTGGGTGCTTCCTTGAGAAATTGATTGAGATATACACATGGTAGGTCAATTTGTCGATAATGAGATGCAAGGTAGCGGATGAAGAAGACACAAAAGATGGAGGAGATGAGATGAGGAATAGTTAGTATGATGAGAAGGCTTTTGCTTTTGTAAAGTGCACTATATGTCAAATGGAGCTTTATTTTGATATGGAAAATAGAATGCGACACATCTTGGCATAAAGGGCTAGAGTGCTAATGCAAACCTTTTTCATTAACAAGTACGATGCAGACAGAAAATGACCTTGTCCTTCCTAAGGCATATATACATGCCCCAGACTCTCAAAGGTACATTGTAACAAACAAAAAATAAAAGATGTCCATGAACCATCCTATCCACTCTCATAGATCAGTTTATATCATCGAGTAGCATAGGAACATGATCGAAGAAAAAATAAAGCAAAAATAAATTACTCACTAAACCATGTGAGCCAACAGTTATTCTTGTCCAGTATTACTTGCTTTTTGGTATTTTAGGTCTTTAGATAGTGTTTGATAAGTTGATCATGTGATGGTTTGATTGTTGATTTAGTTGATAGGTTCATAGTGGCATGTTGAATTGATTGTTGGGACACATTGCTCATACAGTGTGATTGTCATGGAAGTGCAGTGCTTTAAGTTCTAGTCTACAAAATGTAAGTGTTTACACAAAAAGGGTGATAATTCACAATGACTTTTTACAAGATTTATTAGAATTTTTTGGTGGGTTTTGTGATTTTTAGGATTTTAAAAATATTTGATGTTTTTGTGTGACTAGTGTCTTCAGGAAATTTTATGATTTTTAGGGTTTATTTCAAGACATTTTTTGATTTTTAGTATTTTCTTAGGACATTTTTTGATTTTAATGATTGTTTCAAGATTGTATTTGAATTTTTTAGGATTTTTTCAGGATGGCATTTGAATTTTTAGGATTTTTTCAAGATCGTATTTGAATTTTTAGGATTTTTTTAGGATCGTATTTGAATTTTTAGGATTTTTTTAGGATTGTAAAAGCATATATAAGTGTTAGCTCCAGTTGGTTACGAGATAAGTCCAATGGATAAAATGTGCTTAGGGATATGCCCTCAGTTCAAGTTCAAACTCGTGCACTATGTAGGTAATATGCCCTCGAAAAAGATGCAAACTATGTACAAAGGCTAATGACAGAGTATAGACAGACTGGTGATGGTTGGGTAAGATAACAATGGACATTAACCAATCCATGAGCCATGATAAGGGACCAAGGATGTCTTGCAATATGAAGGATATGATCAAGGAATGATAGAGGGGGAAAAAACCAGATGGAATCTTGATAGATGGAGGAGCAATAAGTGATTACACATGGTGCCTATTTGCCAGGTTTTCACCATGGTACCTGCCTAAAGTGTCTGTTTTCCAAGTTTTCACTTTTGGACAAATTTTTTCTCTTGACTGAAATTTTCATGCCAAGATGCCTGTTTGCCAGGTTTTCATCAAGGCATCATTTTTTCATGACTTTTTCCACTTTTTTTTTTCTTTTTTCATGACTTTTTTCTTTTTTTTGACTTTTTTTTAGGACTTTTAGACAAAATCAAGAATATTGCTGACAAATGATGAGAAGAAATCTTTTTGTTGGTGCTACTATTTGATAATCTTTGGATCCATGACTGACCATAACTATGCAAGATTTTTTTTGAGTCTGTAGCTAAAATCAAATCACTATAAAGGCCTTGAGATACACCATCATGTACCATATTTAGGATAGTGTCTGTCTCTCATGAATCAAGGCATCTGAGGATAATTAGATCAAAATATTATTTGTATGGGATGTCACTAAAAATGATGGGCTCAAAGGCTTGATGGATAGAGGTTTTATTTTGGGTGTTGGGTAGGTTAGGTAGTTAGATTTGGGGATACACAACTAGATATAAGGAAGGATTGGGAGGATTGAGACCAACAACTTCAAACATGAATACTGATCGAGAGAGCTACAAAAGAATTTGTGGCATGTTGAACACTGGAACATTGGTATTCATGGCATCATCTCTTTTCATTTTGTATCCTTGGGAGCAACTTAGATTTTGATTTTTCATGGTCTAATGGCACCTTTTAATTTTCATCAAGAGACCTATGCTCATTATTTTTTCTTTACTTTTAGTTTCATCACTAGAAGATGGAGTTGACTCCTAACAATATGCCAATGTGTTCACTTCAGGAGAAATTGCTTCTATATGATTGTTGCTCATAATGCCTACATATATTTCAAAGTCTGTTATAAGAGTGTCATCATTGTCGAATTGATCAAAAATGGGTGGTCCACATTGGTCCCAATCCAATAGTTTAGGATAACTTGAGGGGATGTCATCATCAATGTTGAATGGGATTTGGTTAAAGGTATGGATATGGGCATTAGATTATGTTGTATCTGTAGACACCTAAAATCCTTTAAAAAATAAAGTAGTTTTATTTTCTAAAAAGTTACTAATGACATCATCATTTATTAATTAATTAATTATTTAATTAATTTATTTATTTTTATGCCATTAAATCCATTTATCTTAATTAAAAATATTTAATTAAGGAATCCCTCCCAAAAATGTTTAAATCTTATTTAAACATTATTTCTTTATATATCAATTATTTAATTAAGAAATTGACCAAAAATCCCAAAATAAATAATTTATTTATTTTTTGCCCAAAACTTGGCCAATTTCCTTAAGATCACTAACCTCTTCCAAAATCTTCTAATCCTTCTTTAATTTCGATTAAAGGCTAATCCCATCATTTTCTACCCTTAATCCCAACTCAAAATATTTAACTAAGGTTAAATATCAATCCTCATATTTATTAAAAATATTTTAATAAATATTTTCTCAACCCAAACCTTTGAGATAAATAAACTTTATTTATCCTCAAAACCTTATGAAGTTCTAGACTCTTCTAGAAGGACTTTATCCTCTTCCTAAGCCTATCTCTAAACCCCCTTTTTAGCTTAATCCACCCCATCCACCCATACTAACCAAGCTTAGCTACTAACTCACCCACCCTCATTGAATGCCATCCACTTTGAAATCTCTAACATCCCTAATCTAAATCCTAAATCACCTCTAATCCCTCCCTAACCTTGTCACATTTTGTAAGCAAGCTTAAGACTTTCCTAAGCCAAGCAAAGTCAACAATCTAAACTCCCTCCAAAATATCTCAACCACCCAGCCATGAATGCTCTTACAAGGCCATAAAGACTCTTAATGATGGGGATAGAACCCAAGAACAAAATGGAAACAATAGAAAAGGGAAATTATATTAACTGAGAAAATAAGCTAGTACAAATAGTACAGGAAAATAAACTTCAAAACACGCCCTAAGGGCTTACAATAGCATAAGTCTGGAGATAAATTCTCCTTATGGTACCTCCTCTCAAACTCCACTCTGAATTGCCTTTTACAATGCCAAAAATCTCCTTAAATAGACCCTGGAGGGTTAAGGACTAGGAGTACATTCTAGAAAGTGCTAGTAGGCATCCACCGACCAAATAGAAGGTTCTGAAAGCTGCGTTAGAAGTCGGTGCAAATCTAGAAGAATCCAGAAACGGTAATCAAACTTTCGAGAGGCATAAATTTTGAACCGTAGCTCCGATTGACGAACCGTTTACATTTTTGGAAAGCTCTCAAAGTTCTCTATAGACCTATGGACAAGCTTTACTTGTCCCCATTTTTTGGCCCTTTTTTAGGTCATTTAATGCCCCTAACCTGACTTCAAAGCATTCTTAGGGGGTCTCCAAAACTCAAAAAACTGCAATAACTTTCAAATCGTGGGGCCTTTTGACCTGATTCTTTTTCTAGAATGCTCTAAATCACAATTATATTCATCTAGCCAATTCACACCTTCTAGGTCACCAAAATGATGGCCAAATTGCATGCTCCTATTTTTTTGGGATTTTCAAACACACTGATAGTGGAACTGTGAGAATTGGAACATTTATTTGACTCAAATGGGTATCCAAAAATGTAAAGACATGAAACAGAAACTAAGTCTAAGTACATTTTTTTTTTGGGTGACACAGGATTGCCCTTATACCTCTGGATGCTCCTGCATCACTTAAAAACCCATTCATTGCTCTTACAAGCCATTTATGAGGGTCTTTAAGGCCTTGAGCCTCCTTTGTTCACTCATCCTTGCCCTTTCCTCCATCCTCTCACCTTGTGACATGTGTCACTCCCTGATTGGTTGTAAGGAAGCACAATCCATGTCCTCTCCTCTCATGCAATATGAGCCCTCCATAAGCTTTTCCCCATCCTTACATCTTAGTCCTCAAACCCTCAAGCCCTTAGCCTATAAATTGAATCCCCTCCCAAGCCATTTCATCACAACCTTTAAGTTAAAGTTATAATGCTAGTTTAAGAAACAAAGTCTTTAACCATACCCTTATAATGCCAAATTGAGAGCTCACAAAGCTACCAATTTTCCATTTTCCATCTCCATTGAAGCATAGTTTGAGTATCTTGAGCATACATCCCACATCCACATAATAAACTCATTCCTAAATCAAGTGACCATCCTCATTGGGAGAGCCATTCCATGGCTCATCTTCTCATTTGAGGGTTTTTACTTTGTCTATCTCATATGTTATGATTTTTATGCTAGTTAATGCTTTGGTCTTTTAATAGATTAGTGTTTCTTGCTAACATATTTCTCATATACAATATCATTGGGGTTATGCTCAGAAGCTAGAGGATTGTTGGTTTCAGGTGGGATGTCCTCAGATGCATTTTCATCATTCAAAACATCCATAGTCTTACATGTAGGTATCATAGTACTAGGAGGACCTATTTGTAATGGTTTAAATCCAAGCCCCAAACTAGGAGGTCATCCTTTTGTAGTGATAGGTTCAATTATACCTTGTTTCTAAGATCCAAGACCACTACATCCATCATAGCCTTGTTTTTGCATGATAGTAAACCCAAGTCCATACTTGCTAGGAGATATCAAAGTGTATTTTTGTTCTGCTTGTGCTTTCTCCATACAAACAAAAGTATTCTCATTGGTAGAAGTGATATTTTGTATACTAATCTTAGAATGTTGTGCTTGAAATAGTTGTGATTTACCATAATATTGGGGAGAAAGTGATGACTCCCTAATGTGGGATACTTGAGACATAAAGTACTCTCCACACCCATTGTCTTCAATCTTCATCTTTTCCTTGGCCTTATTGAGGAGTATATATACATCCACATAGTTAGAGGAATTTGTGGTTTGTGCTTTATTGTTTTTTGGGACTTGGTATGTAGTAGCATCTCTTAGATTAGCACAAAACTAGAAAGGGTATGGATCACTAGGGATGGTAACATCTACATTGTTATAGGAAAATTTTAAACATTGATGATATGTAGAGGCCACCGCTTTCATAACATGAAGCCAAGGATGTCCTAGTATCATGTTACAATTCATTTCTATATCTAGGACCTGGAATAAAGTGTTCTTAGTAGCTGGACCAACTTTGATTGGTAAGATGATGACCCCCGTAGAAAAGTGTTTACAGTCATCATAAGCTTTTATTGTGATTCTACAAGATGGATCCACATCTTCCTCAGAATAATCCAAACCTTTGACAAAATTAAGAGTACAGATGTTTAGTCCTTCTCCTCCATCTATTAAGACACGTCTAACTTTGGCATTATGGATGAAGACTTTAAGATGAAGGGGATCATTATGGTTGGTTCTATCCTTTGGAATATCTCAAGGGGAAAAGGTGATATGTTGCGAGGTGGATAAGTTCCCAACCATGGCCTAGAATTGGGTAACATCCATGTTATCTAGGACTACTAACTCTTTAAGGGCTTGATCCAAGATTTTCTAATGTTGGGGAGATGCACACAGTAGGTCCAAGATGGATATTTGTGCAGTGGTCTTGCCGAGCAATTCAACAAGCCTATAATTAGATAAAGTAGGAGTAGTAGGTCTACTAGGGGGTGTAGGTCTAGTAGAGGCAATAGGGCTAGATGGAGCTCCAAGTAGGGTGATCTTGGAACACTGTGTAGTGATAGCACAATGAGGGTCTTCAGCCTTTAAAGTGAATATGGATATGTGCGAATCAGATTCATTCAAATATTTGACAGTGTAGTCATATCCAGTACATGTGTAATTCACATTAGCTTGTGAGTTTGAGTTTGAACTGGAGGGCTTCTCTTTGTTAAGATTACCCAAAGGATCTTTAAAGATAGTGTGATTAGAGTTGGATGCTAGCAGTAATGGATCAACTATGATTACACCATCATCAATGAGATCTTGTATTGCATGCTTTAGTTGGAAACATGATGAGGTCTTATGTCCTTTGGTACATTCATAATAACAATTTTTTTTGTCATCCCACTAATCTACTTTAGTTAATGGTTCATCTTTGATTAGGGGTAACTGTAGGAAGTTATTACTCAGTAACTATTGTAATGCAATCTCACAAGGTATCCCTAATGGTGTGAATTTCCTGTCCTTGGTTCAAGGATGTCTTTGGGGTTTTTCTTGCATGGAAGTCTAAGTCTTCTATTGTGGGGCTGATGTTTGATTGGGAGTTTGTGAGTTCGTAGGGTTTGCACCTTTCAAAGTTAGTTGAGGTTGTGATGTGCTAATTGTACATGCATCCACAATGCCATCATTAGTCACATTCTTGTTTTTGGAGAAAATTTTTGTCTAGTCATTAGATGAGTTGGTGTTTGTGTTTTCCTTGTTTGTCTTGAGGATTTTCTTTCAGATAAGAGCATCTTCAATACTACTCCCCTTTTTTCATTAGTTTAGAAATGGTGCTTGGACTCTTGATTTTGAGTTCATACATTAAGTCAGGGACTAGGTTTTCAATGTACAAGTTAACTTGTTGTTCTTTAGGAATGTCTAGTGAGCATTGACTGACTAAGCTTCTCTAGCATAGTAAGAATGTGATGAATGGTTCTCCCATCTTCTATTTAGTTGAGCACAAATCAAAGAGTGTCACCTGATTTGTAATGCTAAAGGAAAATTGGGAGATGAATTTGTCTGCAAGCTCTGACCAATATTTGATAGTACTAGGAAGGTTGGAGTACCATTCAAGTGCAGGCCCACCTACAGAATGAGGGAACAATCTCATGAGGTAAGTGGGATCATCACTAAGTTCAGTGCAAGAGGCACAAAATTCTTGGATGTGATCAATAGAGTTTCCTTTTCCTTGGCAATTTTCAAACCTTGGAGCCTCAAAGTGTTTTTGGAATGGAGGCGTACATATACCTTTTTCAAATGGATTAGGACATAGGTCCCTTTTTGTATATATAGCATGTTTCTTTTGGACTCCCAATGCCTTGACTTATTTGGAAAGTTGTTTGAATTGTTGTAATAGCTCTCCATTAGGGTCTTGCATGATACCTTTCCATTCAAGTCTTTTATGGCTATGAGTAGACCATTTTCTATGGTAGGAGCTATGTCTACTCAGTTCTGACATTTCTATGTCTGATGAGTCTGGTGATGTGTCACTAGGTGGTGGAGGTATATTAGCACCATGAAGACAAAAGGGTACCTATTGTGACACATGTTGGGGTATATGATGTGGCACTTTTTTTAGTATTGATTGTGATTGATGTGCCATGTGTTGTTGTTGTGCCATTTGTTGTGGTTGTTGTTGGTATACCTCTATTGGTTGTGTGTGAGAACATGTATGTGATTGTTGTTGTAGAGGTATCTGTTGAGGTTGTTGTGGTACATTTTGTTGTAACAAATGTTGCTGGTATGCAATTTGTTGCTCAAGGCGTCTTTGGTATTCCAACTATTGTTTGAGTTGCTCTTGTTGTTTAGCAAACATGACTTGTTGTTATTGGAATTGTTGTTGATATATTGCATGTAAGTCAAGTGGATTCACATTGGACTGTGTATTAGGGATGTTGGATGTTTTCACCACTTGAGGTTGTTGTTGTTGTAGGATTGGTTGTGGGTTGGAAGTGTTCAGTCCTTGTACCACTATAGGTTGATGTTGTCATGGGGGTTGACTAAGTCCTTGAGAATTGAACATCATGTTTGGATTGTTGTGTTGGTACCTTTGTGTGTTAGATGTTCCTCCTTAAGACATAATATTGACTTGACCATGAGATGTGTTCCTTTGGGGAATGGGTGTAATGTCAATAAGACTTTTCCTTTGTATGTCCATAGGGATTGTGGTAGTTGATGTATCACATGTTTTTCTCATGAGAGGCTCCATAACATTTGATGTCATAACACTTGGTAGAGTTAGGAGCAACGGTGCACTTTGGTGATTCTCGTCCAAAGGAGGTATGTTTGGCATCCCTAGAGTACAAGTCCCTTTAGGTACATCTTGTAGTTGCATCATGTGATTTAAATAAAGTCTTAATGTCCTCTTTGGATTTTTAGGGAGAGTCTTGTTTCCCTTCATTGGTTGTGGTTCATCAAACAAGGGATTAATGTTGATGTGTTCAAATGTACTTTGGAGGATTTTGATTATTGGTTCTTGATGAGACCTTATAGGTGTCATTATTGCATTTGAAAACTCCAAAGGTTTTTTTTCCCTTATCTAGGTCCAAATTGATCATAGGTTGTATGTTTTTAATTGTTGTGTTGGTTTGATGTTTGGACTTAGGTTCCGCCAAGTGTGGATTAAACTTGACAATTTCTTGGGTTGCCAAAAGTTTGAAATTCTTGCGAATTTTTTTGTCTTGACATGCCCTAGCCATTTCTTCATTAGTGATGCCATAATTAGTATCAAATTCATCACTTAGGTGTACAATACCTTGTTGTGTGTTTGATACATTCGGGTTGAAGGTACTCATGTTGGGTTTGCTGAATTCAAAGGAATGTGTTTGTTCATCCTCGGGCATGGTTGGTACACTTCCACCTCCAGGTGGTAATTTCATGAATATAGGTTCAAAGTTAGGACTCCATTGAACTATCCCATATATAGGGGAAGTGTTTTAAGGAAACCTCATGGTAGTTGCATTCTTTAGGGTTTGTTGCATCGTCTCTTGGTTGTGGTGATCTTGTGGATACATGTTCAAGGGGTTTGCAAGTAATGGTTGTGATGCCTCAATTTGGTCTTTGTTAAAGGTTTGTTGGGTTCTCTTGCTCTTCTTTTTTCTTGGATGAGGTTTTAGTTGTGTTGGTACCTCTAAAAACAAGGGTTAATAAATTTCTTTAGGTCTTTGAGCTGATTGTGTCCTAGTGGGTGTTGGCATGATACCTAAGGATGTAGATGAAGTGGAGGAAAACCTAAATGGGCTCCCTACCTCCCAAGTGCACACCTAAACTACCAACTACACTCAAATAGTACCAAGTGCACCCTTGGTGCACTTGGGTACTTAAAGGTAAGTATTTGGTAAGTAGGAGGTATGTAATGGGTAAACAGAGGTGTTAGGGTGCCTAAAATGAAAAATGTGAATGATTTGAGTGTTTTTAGAGTGTTTTGCAAGGTTTTGGGATGTAATGAAGCCTATGGAAATGCATATTGGGGTTCTAGAACCTAGAATGAAACCCCTAATTACCAAGTGTGCTCTAAAACTACCAAGTGCACTCTGAAACTACCAACTACACACTTGAAGTGTGCCGTTGGTAAAACAGGGGTGCAATTGGTAAAACATGTCAAAACTTGATAATTAGGATGTGGGTATGCAAGATATGAGTTTTTTTTGGATTTTTATGTGTTTAGGGATGCTACACAACCTAGGATAGTTCCAAATGAAGTATGGTTTTGATATGAAACATGAAAATTTCCTAGGGAAACTATGCAAATGCAAATGCAAAGTGGTGTTTTGGAGGTTGACTAAAGGAGATGAAAATGACCCTATAGTATGAAAAATGAAGGTTAGGGTTGGATTTTGGACTTGGTAATGACACTAGAGGTTGATGTATGCAAGGTGGAATATTAAAGGGATGGTATTCTAGGGTTGATAATGATGTTTGGAATATGTAAAATGAGGATAAGTGATTAAGAAGATCAGTTGGTTGATAAACAAGTTGATAGCGTTTGATAGTGGAAATGATGCTAAGGTTTTGAACAATACAAGATAAGGGGGATATAACACTATGGTAAGTCAAAATGAAATTTAGGGACACTAGGAATATGATTATGCTAATCACAAAGGTATATGCAAGGTTTTGAACTTAGGTGAAATCTTTAGAAAGTATTTTGTCTAGGAATTTAACCTTGTGATAATGGACTTTGGATCTTGACCAAAAAGTGATAAAAGACAAAAAAGATCAAATTGATAAAAGATGAAAAGGTCAAATATATCAAGACATAGACAAATTTTGACCAAATAAAATTGATAAGAAAAGATAAAAGGACTAGTCAAGATCCATCATCCATCAACACTAGGAGATACTCTAGGACTCATACTTTGTTCAGATTTTTGACTAAATTCAAAGGTTTTGGGGTTCAAAATGATGTTTAGGGGACTCAAATTGGTAGTTATGTTGATTGGATATGCAGTATGGACATATCCTAAGATGCAAAATGAGGTTTTGGGTGCAACATGCAGTTTTGGGTCATGTGCAGAATGAGGACCTATAGAGGCTCCTAAATGTAGTTTTGGGGTCCTAAAATGCAGTTTGGAGGCCCAAAATGGTCATACAGGTGACCAAATATGCTTTGAAAGCATTGAGTTCACTCCAATAGTACCAACTACACCTATGGTGTAGTTGGGGCTATTTTGGGTGCAATTGGTAGTTTTTGGGCACAGTTGGGAAGCTGGGATGAATGTTTGTTGAATCTAAGTGGTGTGGTTACCAAGTTGATATGCCAAAAAGTTGGGATGCTAGGGATTATGTTATGATGGATTAAGAGATGTATAATTGGGGCTATTACCTAAGGAGTGATTTCCTAAGTGAAGGAAATGAAGACTAGGAGGTGCAGAATGTAGATCAAGACATGCTAATGCAACGGGACCTATCTAGGTACCTAAGGACACCTCTGAAGCCTTAAAATGCTATCTGGAAGCCCAAACTAGGTCCTTATACTACCAAGTGCACTTAGATAGTACCAATTGTGTCTATGGTGTAGTTGGGGCTACTTGGGGCATAGTTGGGAAGCTGGGTTGAAACTAAGGCAATTTCAAGTGCTAGGATTTCTAGATTGATGTCATAGTGAGCTAAAAAATAGAGGACAATGCCAAGACAAGAATGGAGGTTCAAAATGATGTGTATGATACTCATAATGATGTTTAAAATGTGCAAGATGAAGGTTGGGCATGCAAAGATGCAAGATGGGAGATACAAAGTGCAAGTTTTGGGGTTGAAATGCAAACACTAAAAGATGCAAACTAAACCCTAAAGAATGCAATGTAAAGGATGAGGGATGCACAATGAGGACTAGAAGATGTAAGATGAAGCTTATATGATGCAAATATGAGGCCTAAACTAGGATGAATGCAAGTGGGTTCAATGCAAGGATGAAACCTATGTTATGCCAAGCACATTTAGGATCACAAGTTGCCATGTTTTTCTAAGCCTTGAATGTATTGGACCAGAGTTTACAAAGTTTTGAAAAGATTTGCAATGTTTTGATAGTGTGAAATGTTTTGACAAGGTTCAAGGTGTAAATTTGAGAGTTGGTTTTTATCTTGATTAATGTTTTACACACACACAAGACACATTAAGACAAGAATAGCTATTGTTAAAAGTGAACAAGCACACCACAACCTAGGCTTTAGGACTATATCCACTGAATTCCTACTTGAATAAAAGTTAAACCAAACTTATCCAAAGTGGACAACTAGGATCTTTGCACCATGGGCTCCCTCTTATAGTGCACTCAATTCTCGGGGCTACCAAGATCCACTTCCAAAGGGGCATGACTTCCCAAGGGACTATTGTCTTTACTACGACAAGAATGTAGGATGTCTTCATGGGCATGGGTGACCCCTTGAGCCAGTGGATAGAAAGGATTTTGGCCACTAAAACATGATTTTTAGTAAGTGCATTCCATTTGACAAGTGAATGATAAAATTTTGTAGAAGGTCTCCTAGCTCCGAGAACTAAGGTTTGACGCACCACAAGGGTACTAGAGGAGAGCTATCATGTAGCAATATCATCGACACGACTTTCACCGTAATCAAGTTTTATATAGTGGCTAGAACTAGTGTAGGGCAACCAAGTCCAAGAAAACACCTTTCTTATCCATGGAGTTCAACATATGAAGAAGAAGCTTGCAATAAAGGTCTTAGGATAAAGTAGATTTATTAATAAGCCCATTTGTAAAGGCTCAAGGTTCATTTAGTGTTTCTATAAACCATGAACCTTTGAGACCTATAAGGGAAATAAATAGGTTTTAGAATAGTTAATACATCCTAAGAAGGGTGAAAAGAATATAGGATAGGTCTTAGGAAGGTCTTAAAAGTCTTAGACAACATTCAATATTCATATTGCAAAATACACTAAAAGTTTCTTAGAACTTGCAAAGCAATTTTTGCAATATTGCTTAAAAGTTGTCAAAAGGGAGTTATAACTATTTTCAACCAATTAAAAGGTAGTTGGTCAGTTAAAAAGTGTATATAATCCTAATACAACCTTCCCTATAGAACAAACTATATAATGTACATTTTGTTTCAAAAATCAATAAAATTTCTCTTGTTTTATGCTTAAACGTGTTGTCTCCTAGGTTTTCCTTGTGTTGTATATACTAAAAATGGTATTGGTTGCTGTGAAAAGTTTCTCCTTTGAGTTAGCTTTCAAATTCAATTGGTTTGATCGAATTTGGAGCTGTATAACAAAAGTTACAAGTGTTTTACTGCTGGTAACTTGAAAATCCGTGAAAATGGGGGCTTTGTGCAATTTGTACATATAGTTCTTTTCTATATGGTTAGAATGGCACAATGCCCAACCCAAATAGTAGATTTAGGAGTTATATTTTAGATTCAAAAAGATTTGAGTGCAGAAAAAAAGGGAACAAATGATGCTTGCAAGCCCTAGACTAAATTGCATGGTAGATTTAGTCTAAATTTACTGGTTTTTGAATTAGTTTGTGAATCAGAAATAAAGTTTTGATCAAG
The DNA here is from genome assembly GCA_028749045.1 of Cupressus sempervirens. Classification (NCBI taxonomy): domain Eukaryota; kingdom Viridiplantae; phylum Streptophyta; class Pinopsida; order Cupressales; family Cupressaceae; genus Cupressus; species Cupressus sempervirens. The sequence goes on from CM053785.1 coordinate 404,161,368, forward strand.
TGGGAGTGGATTGGTGATGAAAATATTCCATTGAAGAGTTCCAAAGACCTATAGTTTGTTTATGCACCCATTCCATTGGTCTTCCTTTGAAAACCAAGCCAAATAGGGCCCTACTTGGACTGTGTACCTAGGCTGATCCTTGGAGTGCTGGAATGAACCAAGTTCCGATCTTTTGGTATGTGTTAATGGTTATCAAATACTTCAAATTATGTTCCTATTTCATTGCTTTGAGGATGTTTTAGTTATAAAATCCTTGGAAAATTGCTAAATTGGCCTAGTAGCCTATTTTATGAGCCTATCAGTAACTCATTACAGCAGATTGATAAGTGAGTTTGGAAGGTTGTTTATAACCCTAGAAGTTGTTAGAAAACCTTATAAGTCATCCCAAAACCTTGGCATTTTTTTGGAGTCATTTGGATAAACTTTTTATATTTTGGAGCCTAATTGGTTGAAAGAAAATTGTTTGTAGTCTTCCCTGTGACACTCTGCATCAGTTTGGTATTAGATACCAGGGTTGGATCTTGTGGAATGTTTGGTGCCAATATGTTAGAGGGTGAAGAAGGTGAGAGGGAGATCCCTTTGAGGATCACCAATGTGGAGTTGGCTAAACTTGTGAAGGAGCAAATGGTAGAAAGTAGAGTAGTGAGGGAGGAAAATAGGAGTATGAAGAAGGAGTTGGAAAAGTTAAAAGGAAAAATGATCAAATGAGATGCTAATGAATCAGAGGAAGAAGAAATTGAAAGGGAGCCTTATGAAGAAGAGATTCCAGGGGATCAAAGGCCACTCTTGTAAGCCTTGGAAAGAGTTGGGGTAAAGGGAGGAGACTTGTCTAATTTCCATGGAAAACTAAATCTGGATGAGTGCATGGACTGGTTGGAGGCTTTGGACAACCAATTTGAGTGTGATTAGGTCCTTGCAAGCCAAAGATTCAAGTTGGCAAAGACAAAACTCAAAGGCCCAACCCTTAGTTGGTGGAACTTCTTGCAAAGTGAAAGAGAAGATGAAGGAAAAAAGAATATTAGCACATGAAAGAGGATAAAGGTAGAGATCAAGAAGCAATTCATTCTTGAGGACTATGAGGTCCTAATCCATCAAAAATTGCATAATCTCAAGCAATGAGATATGGATGTCAGTACATATACACAAGAGTTTCATAATCTAACTCTTAGGGAAAAGGTGTATGAGACCAACAAAAAAAAGTTGGAAAGATATATAAATGGCTTGAAATATAGTATCCAAGATGAATTGACGTTGGTTTCCATTGAATTAGTCCATCAATGTTTCAATCTAGCTTTGAAGATTGAAGAAAAACACAAGAGAAGAGGAGAATCAAGTAGGGGAAGAGGAAGCAATTTCAGAGGTAGAGGAGGAAGGTTTCAAGGGAGGAACAATTCTTCTAAGGAAGAAGGGAAGAACCAGAACTCTAAAAATGAATCTAGCAATAGAGGCACTTGCAGAGGTAGGAGATCTAATAATAGTAGAGGAGGAAATAGTAGAGGAAGGGGAGGCAATGTATTCACTGGAAAATGTTTCAAAAGTAACCAAATAGGACATCAGTCCTTTAGGTGCCCTAAAAAGCTTGGAGACAACCCTAGGCTAGGGGATAGAAGGGTCTAATTTCTGCAAGAGGAAGAAGATGGTCAAAGTATCTCCTCCTACCATTTCACCACTTCAAGGCCTGCAGATCCAGAGACTGGTGAATGTTTGATGCTAAAGAGAACACATTTGAAGGTACCCAATCCTAGTGAACCACCACAAAGGAAGGCCCTATTCTAGAAAAGTTGCAAGGTCAAAGGCAAGGTATGTAAAGTGATTGTAGATTCTAGATCCACAAATAATATAGCATCTAGGGAGATGGTTAACAAGTTAGATTTGCAAAAGCTACCACATCCTTTTCCCTATAAGGCATCTTGGCTTACTAAGGAGAAATAGACTCTTGTTAATGAGCAAGTATGGGTATAATTCACCATAGGGGAATATGTAAACAAGATTCTTTGTGATGTCATATAGATGGATGCTTGCCACCTCTTACTAGGGACATGGCAATATGATGTCAAAGCCAAACGTGATGGGGAAACCAATGTATACACTATAACCAAGGGAGGCATAAACTATACTATGAACCCCTTACCGGATGATGGAAAGGTAGATAATGTGGTTAGTAATGTTGCCTTGGTAGGGGAGAAAGAATTCATGCAGACCTTAAGGGAGAAGGATACTCCATGTTTTTCTATATTAACTAGACACAAAAAGAAGATTGTAGTAAAACCTCAAGACAAATCTAAGGATGGACAATGGTGGGAGAGTTTTGGCCCTAAGGAAGTGAGGAACCTTTTAGAACAATATCATGGGATTATTGCTGACAGCCTTCCAACTTCCTTACCACCTAAGAGAGAGGTTATCCATTGCATTGATCTTATCCCTGGTGCTACATTGCCTAATAAGGCTGCATACAAACTAACCCCAGAGAAAAATGCAAAGATTGCAAGGAAAATTGAAGATTTTTTGTCTAAAGGTTTGATTAGGAAAAGTGTGAGCCCTTGTGCTATCCTTGCTATTCTTACACCCAAAAAGGAAGGCACTTAAAGGCTTTGTACAGACTCTAGGGAAATCAACAAGATTACTATAAGATATAGGTTCCCAATGCCAAGGATGGAAGATCTTTTGGATTGTCTAGGTGGAGCCAACTACTTCTCTAAGGTGGATTTGAAAAGTGGGTATCACAGAATCAGAATAAGAGAGGGGGATCAATGGAAAAAAACTTTCAAAATGATGGAAGGGCTCTATGAATGGCTTGTTATGCCATTTGGGCTATCAAATGCACCTAGTACCTTTATGAGGCTCATGAATGAGGTCCTCAAGCCCTTTTTGAACAAATTTATTGTTGTCTATCTTGATGACATCCTAATCTTTAGCAAGGACAAGGAAGAACACCTAAGGCATATAGATCAAGTTCTAAGGAGATTGCATGAAGAAGGGCTTAAGATAAACTTGGAGAAATGTACTTCATGAGGGAAGAACTTGTATTCTTGGGTTTTGTCATCTCCAAATGCTGCCTTAAAATGGACTTCTCCAAAATAGAAGCCATAATCAACTGGCCAACCCCTAAAAACCCATCAGAGGTTAAAAGCTTTCATGGACTTTGCAACTTTTATAGCAAATTTGTTTAGGATTTTAGTGGGATTTGTGCACCCATGATAGATACCATAAAAGGGGGAAGGAAATGCCATTTTGTATGGACTGATGAAGCAACAAAAGCATTTGAAACACTTAAACAAAGGATAGCCCAAGCACCTATTTTAAGATTTCCTGATTTTAATAAGATATTCATAGTAGAATGTGATGCTAGCACCAAAGCTATAGGTGGCATCTTAAGTCAAGAAGTTAGGCTAGTGGCCTTTTTTAGTGAGAAACTAAATGATGCAAAACAAAAATATTCAGCTTATGATTTAGAACTATATGCAATGGTGCAGTCATTAAAAAGGTGGAGGCATTACTTACTTCCAAAATAATTTATTGTATTCACTAACAATTAGGCTTTAAGTTTTTTAAATAGGTAGGATAAACTCAGTCAAAGGAACATTAAATGGATGGAATTTATGCAAGCCTATACCTTTTCAATGAAACACAAAAAAGGTATAGTTAACAAGGTCATTGATGCTTTAAGTAGAAGGAACCTCATGGTGCAAAGCATAGAACTTGAAAGTGTGGGAATCTCTGTCATGAAGGACATGTATGCTGTAGATGAATATTTCAAAGAAATATACAAGGTATGTCAAGAAATGGGAGATAAATATCATACTAATTTTACAGAGTATCTCATTCAAGATGGTTTATTATTTAAAGGTGGGCAACTTTGTGTACCAAGGGGATCTTGTAGAGAGAATATAATCAAAGAGAAGCATTGTGGGAGTATGTCTAGACATTTTGGCTTAGATAAGACCCTAGAACAAGTGAAGAGGTTCTACTACTAGCCTAAAATGCAGTTAGAGGTCAGAAAATATGTTGATGGTTGTTTGATTTGCCAAAAAGCTAAGGGACACACTTCTAGTGTAGGGTTGTATACTCCTTTACCTTTACCATGTAAACCTTGGGATTCTATAAGCATGGACTTTGTCTTAGGATTTCCAAGAACTAAATCAAGGCATGATAGCATCTTTGTAGTTGTTGATAGGTTCTTGAAAATGGCACACTTTATACCTTGTAGAACCATCCATGACGCATCCCATATAGCAGGTCTATTCTTTAAGGAAGTAGTTAGATTGCATGGCCTACCTATGTACATCATATTAGATAGAGACCCTAAATTCCTTGGTCACTTTTGGAGAACATTGTGGAAGAAATTAGGGACAAATTTGAACTTTTCATTAGCCTATCACCCCCAATCTGATGGGCAAACAGAGGTTATCAATAGATCCTTAGGCAACTTGTTGAGATGCCTAAACCAACAACATGGAGGATCATGTGACACAATTTTACCTCAAGAAAAATATTCATACAATGATTCAATTATAGGAGTATAGGTTTGACCCCTTTCCAAATTGTATATGGAAATCACCCAAGAGGTATCCTAGAATTGAGAAATATTAGGGATATGGAGAGACCAAGTGCACAAGCACAATATTTTGCATAAATTATGAAAGATGTAGGGTAGTAGGTAAAGGATAGGTTGCAAATGTTAGCTAAAAAATACAAGGAGAAATTAGATATGAGAAGGAGAGATCTTCATTTCAAAGTGGGTCACTTAGTAATGATACGCTTTAAAAAGGAGAGGCTACCAAAAGGGCAGTATACTAAATTGTTCATGAAGAAAGCAGGGCCATTCAAAATACTCAAGAAATGTGGGAATAATTCCTACAAAATTGATCTTCCAGTAGACATAGGCCTTTCTCCCATCTTTAATATCTCTGATCTTTATGCATATAAACCACCCACTGATGTTTGTGATGCAGGAACAGGTTATAACATTAGCACTGATGTTTCTTCATTACCACATGTCACTAAACCATAGATTGAGAGAATTTGGATAGGAAAGTCACAAAGAAAACAAGGAGAGGAACCTACTACTCCTACCTAATCAAATGGAAAGATAGACCTAACGAAGATGCAACTTGGATGACCCAAGCAGAGATTGAGAAGGTAGGATATCAGTTTGATACAATACTAACTCATGGGACTGAGTTTTTCAAAGAGGGGTAGTATGGTGTAGGGAAACCTACTCCAAGAAAACACCTTTCTTATCCATGGAGTTCAACATATGAAGAAGCTTGCAATAAAGGTCTTAGGATAAAGTAGATTTATTAATAAACCCATTTGTAAAGGCTCAAGGTTCATTTGGTGTTTCTATAAACCATGAACCTTTGAAACCTATAAGGGAAGAAAATAGGTTTTAGAATAGTTAATACATCCTAATAAGGGTGAAAAGAGTATAGGATAGTTCTTAGGAAGGTCTTAAAAGTCTTAGACAACATTCAATATTCATTTTGCAAAATACACTAAAAGTTGCTTAGAACTTGTAAAGCAATTTTTGCAATATTTCTTAAAAGTTGTCAAAAGGGAGTTATAACTATTTTCAACCAATTCAAAAGTATTTTGTCAGTTAAACAAGTGTATATAAGCCTAAGATAGCCTTTTCTATAGAAAAAACTGTCTAATGTACGTTTTGTTTCAAAAATCAATAAAATTTCTCTTGTTTTATGCTTAAATGTGCTATTTCCTAAGTTTTCCATGTATTTTATGGACTGAAAATGGTTATTGGATGCTGTGGAAAGTTTCTCCTTTGAGTTATCTTTCAAATACAATTGGTTTGATCGAATTTGGAGTTGTATAACAAAAGTTACAAGCATTTTACTGCTGGTAACCTGAAAAATCCGTGAAAATGGGGGCTTTGTGCAATTTGTACATATAGTTCTTTGCTATATGGTTAGAATGGCACAAAGCCCAACCCAAATAGTAGATTTAGGAGTTATCTTTCAGATTCAAAAATATTTTATTGCAGAAACAAAGGGAACAAATGATGCTTGCAAGCCCTAGACTAAATTGCATGGTAGATTTAGTCTAAATTTACCAGTGTTTGAATTAGTTTGTGGATCAACAATAAATTTTTGATCAAATGGGAGTGGATTGGTGATGAAAATATTCCCTTGAAGAATTCAAAAGACCTATAGTTTTTTTATACACCCATTCCATTGGTCTTCCTTTGAAAACCAAGCCAAATAGGGCCCTACTTGGACTGTGTACCTAGGCTGATCCTTGGAGTGCTGGAATGAACCAAGTTCTGATATTTTGGTATGTGTTAAGGGTTATCAAATAATTCAAATTTCATTCCTATTTCATTGGTTTGAGGATTTTTTAGTTATAAAATCCTTGGAAAATTGCTAAATTGGCCTAGTAGATTATTTTATGAGCCTGTCAGTAACTCATTACAATAGATTGATAAGTGAGTTTGGAAGGTTGTTTATGACCCTAGAAGTTGCTAGAACACCTTATAAGTCATCCCCAAACCTTGGCATTTGTTTGGAGTCATTTGGATAAACTTGTGATATTGTGGAGCCTAATTGGTTGAAAGAAAATTATTTGTAGTCTTCCCTGTGACACTCTGCATCAAGAACGTTGACCTGGCTTTGGCTCATTACCACTCTAAAGTCATCCCCTGGCATACCCAATATTAGATATCTTGGTCCAAGGTAGGCTTCACTATAGAAGTTACACAAATTTCTCTTACACCCAAGATCCACAAATGACAAGGGGAGAGAATACATCCATGCAACTCCTAGGGATTTAAACACTATAGAAATGCCAAGTAGAAAAGAAAAAGTTCATTTTAAGCACCAAATGAAGTGTTATATAATCTAGGAAATCCACAGACATGGTTTTGAGAGACACATAAGGTCTTCAATAATGTCCTATACACAAGCATTACTAGTTTTCAATGACTAGTCTTCATCCAACAATCACCACATGCTACAAACAAACCATCAGTAACACAAAAACCTCTAATCTAGGTCCTAGAAGCAAATAGAAACCATAAGTGCAAATTCTAATTGAAATAGGTGCTTTTTGTGAACCAAGTGCACTCCAATAGAGTAGACTATGCCCCACAAGGCCAGAATGGCTTAGAATGCCCCCAAGTGCAATCAGATAGTACTAACTACACCCATGGTGCAATTGGGGCTAGTTTGGGTTTCATTGGTAGTTTTTGGGTAGAGTTGGAAGCCCAAGTGTAGATTGTGGGGATTTGTGCCCTAAATAAGACAACAAACTAAAAAATTTGAAACCTATACACCCAAGTGTGACTAGATAGTGTAGACTATACCCATGGTGTAGTTGGGGCTCAGAAGGGTGTAGTTGGTAGTTTTTGGGTATAGTTGTTAAGTTAGGAACAATAAACAAGGGTTATGGTGTCTCCTAGGCCCCTAAAATTGCCTCCTGGGGGTACCAAGTGCACCCTAATAGAGCAGAGAGCACCCTAGGATAAAAAGCTAACAAAATGCATAGAATTAAAGCATATAAACATGTTACTTGACCCCCTAATTAATCTAGATGTGATAAGGAAGTGCATATAGTCATTATACCCTTCCAAGTGAGCTCCTTCCTTGCACTTGCAAGCACAAAACAAGAAAACCCAAGTTAGATAAGCATGTTCATGTCAGGTTCACCAATTGTAGGACCAAAAAATGGGCTAATGTCTAACATACTATAAGAAATTAAAAAACCTAGTAATCATATATTGACACCCTTTAGTCTACCATGAAAGACAAATGAACAAAGAAGGCAACACAATATTAAAAACTCCCTCTTTCACTTGTAGCTCCCATGTCCTTTCTTCTCCATATGATGTAGCTCCAAATTGTCTATAATTCACACAATTATGAAGCAAAATACTATGAGAGTGATGATTCTATGAGAATACTTGAAGTTTTGATTTAATCTTGAGAAAAATGGTGTGAAAAATACTAAAGAGCCAAGGACCAGAAATGAGAGAAAGAATGCTCATTTTATAATCAACACATAAAGCGAGAGCATTAGATTTGTCACCCTTAGATATGCGACTTGGCACAAGATTCCTTTGAGAATCCATGACACATATGACACAATATGCCAAATGTAAGATTCTATGATGCATGGAAGTCAAACTTGGCTAAATGTGGAAGAGAATCTATGACACCTCAAGCCCACTTAAAGCCAAGAATCTAAGACAAAGGAAGCCAAATATGGATGTGCGTAAGAGAATAAGAATATTGGATTATGAAATATCTTAAACAAGTGTCAAAGGAGAATCTACGAGGTGTCACACCCATGTGTCATGATGATGTCAATATTGTGTGGAAGATTTGAATTAAAAATTCTTTATTCCACAAAATAGAAATTAGTGAAAAATGGAATTAATGGAGGAAAATATGACTTAGGAAATTGTGAATATCCATGGGTTGTGAATGATAAATCAATTAATTAATAAAATTAATTGATTGAGGATGACAATTAGGAAGAATAATTAGTAAGAATGATAGGATAAAATTATGGGTTATTTAATCCTATAGAGAAAATTAGTAAATGATTGGTCAAATTGATTAAATAAATGTGACAGTATCTTTTGATGAAGTGTGATGATAATGGAGATTGACTGGAATGATGATGGATAGACCAAAACCATGGTCAAATTGATCAATTGATTGAAATTGATAACATGCCAAGGACACATGACATGAATTAAAGATATGTAACATTTAACTAACATTGTAAATGCTACATGATCAAGATTGATTGATAAGGTTGATCATAATAATATCGATGAATGTAGTCAATATTATTAAAATAGTTTGATGATTTCATGATTTGAAATTGGGAGAATTGACAATTTCCATGATCTAATGACAAGAATGATAGTATGACCTAGCATTGAGAGCCGTGACAATACTAAGGTCAAATTGATAAGATTTGATAGATTGATAGGTTTCCAAGGCACTGAAAGCCACAAAAATACCTAGGATTGGATAGATGATGATTGATTTTGGATGTTTGATATGTTTTATGATGATTATGGTTGATTAGGACTGATTTGAAGTGATTGAGAGTTGACTTGGGGTGATTCCACGTTGATTTGAAATGGTTGTGAGTTGATTTGATATGATTTTTGATGATGTTGAAATGGTTCTGAAATGATACACAAATGATGCGCAAGAGGATACAAATGATGAGATTTTATCAAGTTAGCCAAAAGATTGGAGTTAGTGTAATAAGAAAGTGGGATAAATTTGTATGAAAAGTGATGAAACCGTAGATGTGAACCATTTTTGAGTGTCTACATTTTCCCCCTCTTTGATACAATGTGATTTAGAGCATTGTGTCAAAGAATAGCTAACGAGAAAGTGACAACATGCCCTAGTAGGGATGATATATATGGGTACCCCCTCAATAAATTGAATAAGATAAGCATATGATAAGTCAATTTGTCAACAATGAGAAGAAAAAACTATAGCAATTAATGGATCACAAATCAGAGCTACAATGTGAAAGTTATGAGGTCCAGAGTGTAGAACGGGGTCAATTAAGAGCCCAAGAGTAATTGCATGGGTTACCACTCAAGAATGTAACAAAATGATGAAAATGATAGTTCATTTTTTTCACAATGAAGATACAAATCTAACACAATTGATGGATTGCAAATTAGAGTTAAAATACAAAAGTTATTGGCTCCAAAGTGCAACATAGGGGCTCTGGGAGTAGTTCTAGGCATCTTACTACCCCGAGTGCACCCAAAATACAACCAAGTGTGCTATGATAGTACCAAGTGCACCCATGGTGCACTTGGGAAGCCCAACTGCAGTCTAAAAGTGTAGACTATGCCCTAGAAGACTCTAAGGGCCAAAAATAGCCCGACTAGATTCAGAATGACTAAAACTATCCATGCATGCCCAAAATGATGGAAAGATGTCATAACATGGGTGAAATAATAAAACATGGTCATATTTAGTCAAATATGGTTAGAAAAATGTTAGACTGAGGTTGGACTAGGTGGAAGGCCACATAAAGTTGACAAACAGAGTAGGATGATGCAGGAATGCATGAATGAAAGATGAAGATGATCTGGTGTATTGGAAAACATGATCATGGTGGTGGACCAAGAGATGAATGATAAAATATTGAGGAGATGAGATGAGAACTAGTTAGAATGAAGACTTTTTCTTTCAAAAGATGTGCTATATGTCAAATGGAGCTTCATTTTGATTAAATCATAGATGTAAACCATTTTTGAACATCTACATTTTGATAATATGCCAAGGACACATGACATGAATTAAAGATATTTAACATTTAACTAAAATTGTAAATGGTATAAGATTGAGATTGATTGATAAGGTTGATCATAATAATATCAATGAATGTAGTTAGTATTATTAAAATGGTTTGGTGATGTCATGATTTGACACTGGGGGATTCAACAATGTCCATGATCGAATGACAAGAATTATAGTTTGACCTAGCATTGAGAACCATGACAATACTAAGGTTATATTGATAAGATTTGATAGATTGATAGGTTTCCAAGGTGCTAAAAGCCACAACAATGTCTAGGATTGGACAGATGATGATTGATTTTGGATGTTTGATATGTTTTGTGATGAGTATGGTTGATTAGGACTAATTTTAGGTGATTACAAGTTGACTTGGGGTGATTCTAAGTTGATTTGAAATGGTTGCAAGTTGATTTGATATGATTTTTGATGATGTTGAAATGGTTCCAAAATGATACAAAAATGATGCACAAGAGGATATGAATGATGAGATATGATCAAGTTGGCCAAAAGATTGAAGTTAATGTAATGAGAAAATGGGATAAATTAGTATGAAATTTGATGAAATCATAGATGCAAACCATTTTTGAGTGTCTACGCACATAAATATTAACTTCAACATTAAGGAGATAATGTCTGAGTTTTTGACAAGAAAAAACTGAATTCAAACATTATTTTTCAATTATAGTGTAACATGTTTCATAATCAATCAATGTATGAATTATGTAATAAAAAAGAAATTCCTTATCATCTTGATTATGCAAAGCCAAGTAAATAGTCAACACCTTAGAAGAGGTGGAAGTATAAAGAAAGAAAATTTTATTAGGTCGAGTTGGTTGTAAAATAGGAGGATTAGCAAGATAAGTCTTGAATTGTTCAAATGAGAGATTACAATATTAATTCCAAGAAAAAGTAGAATCTTTCTTAAGAAAGGAAGTAAAGGGAATAGTATGATCTACTAAGTTAGACACAAACATGCAAATTTCTTGTATCTTTCCTTGTAAGCTACAAATTTGTGAGATATCATGAAGAGGAGGAATATTGACAATAGAATCAATTTTATCTCTATCTACCTTGATACCTCTTTTGGTTATTATGAACCCAAGGAGTTTTCCATTGTCAACACCAAAGACACATTTTCATGGGTTTACATGCATATTTTATTTCATAAAACTTTCAAATATTTTTCTGAGAATAGGAACATGCTTATCAGATCTTACAGACTTCACTAAAATGTCATCCACATAATTTTCAAGAATCCTATGCATATAATCATGAAAAATCAGTGTCATAGCATGTTGATAAGTAGCACCCACATTTCTTAATCCAAAAGGTATCATTACCCAAAAAAAATTTCCCCATGGAGTTATGAAAGTGGTCTTGTATTGATCATAAGGAGGAATGAAAATTTGATTATATCCAAAGAATCCATCCAAAAAAGATAGCAACACATGTACAACATTTGAGTATACTATCATATCAATGTTTGATAAAGGAAAATCATCTTTCAAAGAAGCCTTGTTTAAATACTAAAAAATTAGTACACACACTTATCTTATTTTTACCCTTAGAGCTAGACACAATGTTAAAAATCCAAGGGGAATAATCTAGAGGACGTATAAAACCAACATCTAAAAGCTTCTCTATCTCGACCTTAACCAAGAGAGAAATGCTAGGACTCATCTTACAAATATTTTTCTTAATATGTTTAGCATTTGATGTCAGAACTATGTTATGAGTGATAATTTTAGAATCAATGTCAGACATATTAAAATATTTCCAAGAAAAGTGATTAGAAAATTCCAAAAGAAGTTTAGTAAGTTATTTTTGTTTTGTTTCATCTAAATCGTTTTCAATCTCAATAACCTTTTCTGAGTCATCAAGATCAATGAGAACATATATTGTTTCAGTGACTAAAATATTATTCTTCAGTGCTTCTTCAATAGGAGGAAGACGATTAGTTTTTGAATCTAATTCTGTTTCTTCTCCAAAATATCTGTTAATATCCAAATGATAATGCTTTCTCTTATTATGATGAAAATAAGGTAAATTCTCATATGCACCTAGAAAATCAGCCAAAACATCAACCCAAAGAAGCCAATTTATCAAATGCAGTAAGGTGTGTATTTGTCATCATCAAATGACCATTTTAGATATGATTCACATTCATAAAGAAGGAAGGCCTTTTATAAGGATCAAATCCAAAACCATAATTATGCTCATAGATATCATTAGATAAAGGAATTTGTATTCCATTCTCATATTTTTACATCCTTGACCATAAAACCCATGCTTAGCGAGAAAATTCGATCCTAGACAATATCAATAAACCATATCAGAGATAGTCAAAGGATCTTCATAAGAAATTATCTCTTAAACATTAGGCTTAATAGTTTCAATGGTTTCCTTACATGAAACAATGATGAAGTTCTTTCTTAATTCACTACAAAGAGGATTTGAAACAACTTTCTCTTCCTTAGGTTATTTAGAAGTCTTCATAAAAGAAAGATCATAGACCTTATATTCTCTAATAAATATGTAGTTAAAGTGTAAAGTGCCTCATTCACCCATAGATAATGAGGAAGAAGGTTCTTCACTTGATTCATCTTTAATTTCAAGTTTGTCCTTTTGTTTCTCATCATTTGGATGCATAGTATACATCACGTTATAATAGATAAACTTAATTTTATGATGAAGAGTAGAAGGAACAACATGCATGTTATGAAACCATTGTCTTCCTAAAAGAAGGTTGTAATTGAGAGTTCTAGGCATCACATGAATCAAAGTATCTAACACCACAAGACCAACTTTGATAGGAAGAGTTATGACTACCAAAGTTTTCTTAGAAATATTATGAAAACTATGGATATGAAGATTATCTAGCTTTATATTAGATACATCATAATTTATATCTTTCAACATATCTAAGCTAAAAATATTAAATCTAAATCCATTATCAATTAGGGTTCTATGAATGAGATTCCCATTGATAAGGACCACAACCATAAGAGAATAATACTAATCTTGAAATTCCTTATGTGGAGAATATTTATTGGTAAGAACAATCTTAAGAGGTATAGGTGTAGTATGCATACATTATAAGAAAGTATTTACATTATCCAGGTTAGGCAGAGGTTAAGGAAGAGTAGATAAAGCCTTTTGTAAAGCTTCATGATAGGTATATGAAGTTTGAAGAAGTTCCTATAAGGATATTTTAGTAGGATTAGTGTACAAATACTCAACCAAATCATACTCCTTTTTGAAGGAACTTGGTAAATGAGGTACTTGAGGAAGCACTCATTGAGAAGGTGGTAAATATGTAGGAGCTACCATAATAGTAAATTGAGGATTATTTCATGTCTGATAAGTGTGAAAAACTGACATGCAATCTAGTTTCCCTTTAAGAACTATAAGAGGATTATCATCCCAAGGAACTCCTTTAAGAGTGATGACAAGTTGTTAAGGTGGACATCCTTTAAGAGTGATAACAGGCTGAGAGAATCACATAAGTTCAATACTACATATAGCATCAAACATAGGAAGCCATGACATAACCCTACTGTAAATTTTTTTTTAAAAATATGTAGAGGAAGTCTTAGGAGGAATGGATTCAATGAAGATATGATTCTTTTAAGCTTACCCTTCTCTACTAGACACATTTGAAGGTTCTCTAGAAAACACATCATCAAAGTGCTCATAAAAGAAATAATACATCTTGAAGTAAACAAAATTACTTAAGACTAACATGTGAAATGTAAAGGTAATATAATAATGCAAAATATTTTTTGTATTGTTGTATTTTAAAATGCAATGCATAAAATAAATATCTAACTACCAAACAAAAGAGAGTGTTTAATGTTAGGTTCACCAATATGTTTAGGGGGAAAATGACATCAATGACAATTATGCAAACAAGACTAGGCAAGTTAAACACTTTCTCCCTAAGACATTCAATACAAGAGAAAGAGGGACTTCATAGAATAACTCTCGATAAGCCCTAAATTTTATTAGGAAAACTCTAAGAGGGTAAAGGGATGCATTTACAAATCTAGAAACTCATCAAGGAACTACACTAGAAAGTTCTCTTTCATGCAATGTAAATATAAGATATGAAAAGTATAGATCTTAAATACACACAAATAGCCCATTAGAGATCTAAAAGTAAATGTATGGTAAGAGGGAAAATAAGAGACAAAGTACTTATCTGGAACTGCATAGTAGAAGATGTAATTTTTCTCTAGAGCTCTTAGATTTGATCCATTTCTAAACTTCTTGTAAGGAAAATTGCAACAAAAACATAACTATTTCCACATAACTCATAATAGATTTGAAATAAATATGTAATTAAAATCCACATACAAGATAATATACAACATACATACAAAAATGTGACACAAGATATACTCTAAGAAACCCTCATTGAGGGAAAAATCCAGCCTCCAAATGCATCTATCACTATGTATTATTCAAAAAAAATGCCACTGCAACACAATCATGGAAGCCTTCAAAGCCATAGCCACAACCAAAAAATCCATGTGAACAAGTATGAATCCACACCTCCTATGCCATGCTTCCAACCTTCACAATGCTCCCTTGGCTAACCTATCAAGCCTTGTCTTGCTCAACTTTCCTTTTTTGTTATTGTCTTGTCACCACAACTACCTATGTGGCTACTTATATAGTAGCAAGTTCCACAAAACTGCCAAGTGGTGTCATGCCTAACCACTATTTCAGGTTTCTCTGCAAATTAGGACCTTGCTGGTATAAGATTTCCTTCAGATGTTATGTTTGTATTTTTGAAGAACTTGGATATATCATTGTCTTTGAATCATGAATCTGATGCTGAACGTATTTTTTGTTAAGAACTATGTTATTAGCAATGACTGTGATTTAGGATTTTATGTTTTGAACTGGCGTATAAATGATTTCATGTTGATTGGGTATCAATTATGTTTATTATGTTTTTAACTCATGGTAAACTACATTCTACTTTATAATGTATGTTAACTTGACATTGCAAATACATTTAAATGGTAGTATGCTATATGCATTCAGAACTCATCATTGTACTTTCATATACGTGACTATAAAGGGATTAAAACTTTATATTTCATATAACCTTGAGATGGTTTTGTTTTCTTGACTCATAGTAACTTGTTATTTGAGGGAATAGTAGTTTGCATTTCATATATATATACTTGTTTTCATAAGGGTCAAACACCCTAAGTGGAGGTTGGCATTAACATTTCTATTTGTTTTAAAAGGGTTTAATTACCCCTTAAGCAATAAGAAACCCTAAATGGGCATTGATTGCCTTGAGAGAGGAAAACATAGTCATAGTGTTGAAAGCCAAATTCATGGTGGTGGACTTGGTACTGCCAAATACATGACACTGTGATTCATTTGGTGTATTGAATGCTTGTTATGGGGATTTATGGCACCAATAGTTTAGTCGACCATTTCGTGTTGTGAGTTGGGTTTTTGCAGATTATGGGCTGAATACTAGGCCACATTGCTCTGTTTGGTTTTACATCTATGATCTCGTGCTGAGATATCAACATTATTATGGGTGTTGGTTGGAAGGGAAACTTTCATATTGGGTTTAGCTTGATGGAGTTACTCCTCAGAAGTTATCTGTTGATTTGTTGGGTTCTTCAGCTTCACCCTATTGTGAAGTCATCTGCGAGTTATGTGTGTTGGCATCGAGTTGGATTGAAGAGAAATCTTCCATCTTCAATATTAAAAGTAGGGGGCAATTTCTTACCCTACTCTCTCTTTCTATTTACAATTATAATGTTATTTCTATTGGCATGTTGTAAATGGTTATGAGTTTTACATTTTGTGTATCGACACTCAAGGATGGATATGTGCAAAGCATGGCACAATGTGCAATGCTTAGCCCTGCATATACCCATCTTTGAATGTGGATTTAAGGATAAACTAAGTCGGGTGTTGCTTTATGTATATATTTGTTTGGGCTTTGCCCTAACCATACATTATATCACCGAGTTGAACCCGGTCGGGGCTTTATATTTGTGATAGTATATATGCAAAGTGTTTAAGATTTTCTTATGGGTAGTCAGCTTTGATAGGGCTGAGCTTTGTGGAACTTGTACCTTATAATACTTAGCTATGAGTGGTTCGACCACAATCTCAAGCTTGCACTTGGTTGCAGTCTCATGACTAGTTAATGGCATAGTCAGTCTATTTTTATGATATAAATGATTAAATGAAGGTTATGTCATTGTTTTAAAAGAAAAAAATATGTTGAATCCTGTAGCTTAGTTAATTTATATATTAAAAA
Organism: Cupressus sempervirens; assembly: GCA_028749045.1. Classification (NCBI taxonomy): domain Eukaryota; kingdom Viridiplantae; phylum Streptophyta; class Pinopsida; order Cupressales; family Cupressaceae; genus Cupressus; species Cupressus sempervirens. The sequence continues at coordinate 404,177,967 of CM053785.1, forward strand.
TAGTAACTTAGCAAATAGTATGTGACAGTTTTGGAAATGACATTTTGTCAAACAGTTAAAAAGAAAGCTCGATTCAAACAGGAAACTCCCTGCGACAACATAAATTAACCCATAATATATGATGGAATTGAGTCATAAGTCATTGTAGTTTGTTTGTGAAACTATTCATAACTAAATAAGACATTATAAACAAAGTCAAGGATAGACTCTGTAATTTTTATATCGAAAAGGTCATTATGTGAATAGTTTGTGTGCTTCTTATAGTTTAGGGATTTGCATCCTAATTACTTTTGGTTATTGGCAAGATGTAAGTTAATTTGCATATTTTTGAAGTGTATTTTGAATTAATCTCAGATATTATATTTTTATATGCTGATTGTAGTTAAACTGGGTGGAATCTTATTATCAAACAACGGTAAAACTTCTACAGACATTTGAATATTCAACGACATTGCAAGGGATCTTTTATTAAAGCATTGGCTACATTTGGATTCAATTATGTTTAGTTTAGGCTATGAAGTATCTTAATAGCATTTAGGGATTGTTTTGAGATAATTTGTTTGAAATAGAATCCTTTTTATACAGATATATTTTAGTTTATGATTGAAATGGAAGTTGTTTCATTTGTGGAGTAGATTTATGATATATGTTCGATGATTTGTCAATTAAAGTAAGAATATCATATGTGTATTGTTTAATTATCTTGGCCAATTCAAAGGATAAGCTTAGTTTGTTATAATAGTAGAGATAAGTAGTATAGTACTACGACTGGTAAATATCATTAAACTGATGTAACAGTTTAGTTATATTTACAAGATCATAATATTGTAGTATTTATTTTTGTTATTATAATAACCTAAGTTTACTTTCAAATTTGACAGTAGAAGATGAGAGTTTTAAAAGATGAAGAATGTAATATCATGAGAAAACTGACTTGTTATTAGTTGCATGTGCATTCTTAGAATATCTGATTGATGTGTATGTTAAGGATAGCTGTAATGAACATATATCGAGGTGGTTGAATATCAATTTATCCTATTTAGTTAATTAATTTAGTTATAATTTTAAGATGAATTGGGAGGGTTGATTATAAATAAAAGATAATTGGCCTTATCTATGACTTAGACCAATAAGGTTAAGTACGGAGAACAAGGCAAGTCTCTATTGCATCATTTCATGAGTACTATAGAGAATCCCACTATGTGTTGTCTATGGGCTTACCTTATATAGATGCAATATCTTAACACCATAGTGATGACACCTCTATATATATATGGTTCATTAATTGATTATTCTTAGTGCGAGTTTAATTTTGCATTGTTAAGAAGACGTTACTTCTTGCATAATAAATTTTAGAATTGCACTATGTTATGTGGTTTAGATATTTGCATTATGGTTTTATATATGTCTATTCTGACATGTATGCAGGAGGGCTACGCTTTTTAACTCAATGTGTACTGAGTCCTCTTTGTGTTGTGTTGCATTTTGTGTATGTTTCAGGTATTCAAGTTGAATAACTAGTGCTAAGGAAGATTGTTGAAGTTACTTCTTGAAATTGAATTTGATACTTGTAAAGTCCCTATATTGGACCTAGGCATCTTTGAATCATATTGTTCATCATTATTGTACTGAACTCATTATGTATTGACATCATTATGGAAATTTATTTAGACGATATATTCTTATATTTTGAAGTCTACAAATTGAGAATGATTCAATCATTGTACTTGTTCTTGTAATATGTTGATTAAATAATTTTTTTTTTTTTATGGTTCTTTATGTTTGTTCATGGTTTAGTTTTATCTTTGTTAGTGGAGCATTAGAAGTGGTATTACATAAAGCATGTGCTAAAAACCCATGATACCTAACCCATTGAACCCACATTTCATATTGGATATTTAATTCTTTTCCTAGATATTAAATAATTACATCAAATATTATCACAATGTTACAACACAACTCATCAAGGATATCCCATGAGAATCTTTACATGTTGCATGTTCATCTAGGTGCTCCTAGGTGCAACTTTACATAATAAAATAAAATAAAACAATATAATAATATTATGCACTATGTGCAATACCCATTATCTCAAAAGTCTCCCACTTATTGTATACATTGTGTAGGTGTTGGTAATAATTGGTTAATTGTGTATTATCTTTGATGTTACACAAAATGTCATATCATTGCTAGTTAGTGTATGTCGAGCTTGCTCAAACATTAAAGATAGTTTTATGTGTCTACCAAGCATTCTAGAGTTTTCCTAGTTCAGAAGACAATGTCTACCAAGCTCACTTAGGCAAAAAAAGGAAAGTTTACTAAAGTTGAGTGTTAATTGAGCTCACTAGGTTAATAAAGGAAATGTTGGATGGAACCAATATTAATCAAGCTCACTCAGTTACCAAAGGAACTTTGTGAACATGCAGCATTGATCAAATCATTATCAGTTGAAGAAATTATTGAAAAGAAAAATCATAACATCATGATGATTGATATTACATCTGCTCTTAATTATGTTAAATTTGATGAAGTCAAAAGTTGCACTACATTGTATGATATGTTGATCAAACTAAAATCCATCTATGGAGGAGATGATAATGTAAGAAGAGCTAAAACCAAAAGTCTCAGAGGCCAACTTGATTAGACAAAGATGAGAGAAGATGAAAACATTGCAAAATACGTTGAGCGAATTAAAGAAACTATGAGCACAATTAAAGCATCTAGAGGAGACATTGATGAAAAAATGGTTGTAAGCAAGGTACTCAACTTCTTCCTATCTATGCAATTAGAGTGTCTTCTATTCAAGAGATGTGTTGTGATCCAAATAGCAATATAACTTTGGATTCTCTAGTTGGAAGATTGACAACTTTTGAATTGGATAACTATGATAACTATGCCCCTAGTTCCAAAGGTATTGAGTCTTCATTTGAAGCCAAGATTTCACTCAAGAAAAGGGGTAAGAAATCAAAAACCAATCAATTAGAGAGTGAAGAAGAGGAAGAAAGTTTAGACAATGATCTTAAAGTTTTTGAAGCCCTAATTGTAAGGAAATATTCCCAAGGTAGAGGAAAGTACAAAGGTAAGATTCATCTAATCTATTTATGGAGGTGACAAGAATGTTCTAAGAGCCAAAGCTGAAAGTCTTAGAGGTAAATTTGATGACATGAAAATGCAAGAAGGTGAGAATATTGCTCAATATTTCTCTAGGATAAAAGATGGTATTAATGCAATAAGAGGAGCTACTAGTAAAATAGATGATGATACTCTACTAATAAAAGTTTTGAGAACAATGTTACCCATCTATGCTATTAGAGTTTCTACAATACAAGAACTAAGATGTATGCTAGGGAATGGTCTAAGTCTTGAAGGTCTGGTAGGTAGGCTCACTAGTTTTGAACTATCTAACTTTGATAATTAAAGACCTAAAAATATTAAATCTACTTTCAAAACTAAGCTATCATTAAAGGAACTTGATGAGAAGAAGAAGAAGAAAAAAAAGACAAAATATGTGTCAAGTGACAATTGTTGGAGCAATTGATTAATTGTGTATTGTCTTTGATGTTACAAAAAATGTCATATTATCACTAATTAGTGTATGCCGAGCTCACTCAAGCATTAAAGATAGTTTTTTGTGTTTACTAAGAATTCCAATTTTTTCCTAGTTTAGAAGACAAAGTCTACCAAGCTCACTTAGGCACCAAAAGAAAGTTTGTGGAAGATGAGTGTTAATTGAGCTCACTCGGTTAATGAAGAAAATGTTGGATGGAACCAATGTTAATTGAGCTCACTCGGGTAATGAAGAAAATGTTGGAGTATGCAATGTTAACTAAGTTCACTTAGTTAACATAGGAAAATCATTTCTGAGTTAGTGTCTACCAAGTAGGGTCAGCTAATGAAGGATTTTCTTATTTTGGCATATTGAGTTCAATTGATTTATCTATTTGTTCTAGTCGACTAAGAAGATGAATATTAATTATTCTAAAGTTGTATTCTAGCTGACTTGATAATATGAAAGATATAAATATAAGGTCAAGATGAAGATTAGAAGTGTGAGAATGCATGGAAGATTTTTGAAGATCTAATGATATTGAAAGGAAGTGAATTAAAAAGATAAAGTAGTTTATCCTTGTGAAGCTGAAAAGATATATTTGATCAAGAAGGAACAAGTATACTAGCTAGAATTGAGATCTGTAATCAGCAATTTAGTTGCATCCAAATCAAGTCATGTCATTGTTACTCTCTAACGATTGTAGTAGTGATCTAAATCTCTTAACAGAGTTTTCTTAACAACTATTTATAAATCCTCTAATAAGGTGGCATTTCTATTGAAGTGTCTAAAGAACTTTAACAAGGCCACTCCTAATAGGGTGATTAAATTCTTTAACAGGGTCACACCTAATAGTGTGTTTTGTAACCTTTAATAGGGTTGGCTCCTAAAAGGGCTCACTTTAGAAGAGTGAAAATTAGTAACTAGTTGCAATTGGTGGTTTTTCCCAAATTGGGTTTCCACGTTAAATCATGGTGTCAAATGAGTTCATGCTATTTATTTTATGTGTTTTCAACTAAGTTAAAGTAATAAATAATCATAGATAACATCTTAAGATTTTTATGTTAAATGTTTGCCAATGATTCTCAATATTTACTGAATTACATCATTTTTAGTGTATTTACTGAGAAACAGTAGAGTTTAGCTTTTATAGATTAATTTTTGTACTAACATCTAAGGGATATAGGGTTTATTTTTATAGTAATTGATTCACCCCTCTCCTCTTAGTTACTCTTATATTTCCAACAATTGGTATCATATCATTTGGTTCTTACAAAGAAGGTTTCAAGGACCTAAGCTAAAGATCAAGATGTCTTATAGAAGAGAGATTCTCAGGTTGAACTGAGACAATTTTGTAGCATGGAAAGGACTTATGAGGTTACATCTAGCAACTATCAGTGATTTAAGTTGTAAGTATCTTGATACCGAATACAAGATTCAAACTAAACATTATCAATTGAAGACATTAGTGAAAAGAAAAATCATAACATCATGATGATTGATATTGCATTTTCTCTTAGTCATGTTGAATTTGATGAAGTAAAAGACTATACTATATCTCATTCAATGTGGATCAAACTAAAAGACATTCATGGAGGAGATGAAAATGTAAGAAGAGCTAAAGTAGAAAGTTGCAGATGTCAATTTGATTAGATGAAAATGAGAGAAGATGAAAACATTGCAAAATATGTGGAAAGAATCAAAGAAAGTGTGAGCACAATCAAAGCATTTGGAGGAGACATTGATGATAAAAAAATTGTAAGCAAGGTACTTAGAACCCCTTCTCCTATCTATGCAATTAGATTGTCTTCTATTCAAGAGATGAGATGTGATCCAAATAGCAATATAACTTTGGATGCTCTAGTTGGAAGATTGACAACTTTTGAGTTGGATAACTATGATAGCTATGTTCCCAATTCCAAAGGTATTGAGTCTACATTTGAAGCCAAGATTTCACTTAAGAAAAAGAGTAAGAAATCAAAGATCAATCAATTAGGAAGTGAAGGAGAAATAGAAGAAAGTTCTAACAGTGATCTGGAAGATGTTGAAGCCATACTTGCAAGAAAATATTCCAAAGGAAGAGGAAAGTACAAAGGTAAGATTCCTCTAATCTACTTTTCTTGTGAAGAAGTTGGTCACATTATTGCTAGGTGCCCAAATAGAGAAAACAAGGATGAAAAGAAAAATAATAAGTACAAAGGCAAGAAGGAATTAAAAAACTACAAGGACTACAAGGAAAAATCTAAGAAATCTTGTTTTATGGCTAAAGGTTTTAATAATAGTGAAGATGAAATTGTATATAGTGTTGTAAAAGATGAATCCAATGATGAAGGAGATAAAATAGAACTTATCTCTCATGTTAGCATAAATGATACATGGATTATGGCTACTCACACCATATGAATGGTGATAAAACTAAATTTGAACACATGGAACATTATGATGGTGGTAGTGTGAGATTTGGAAATAATGAACATTTTTGCATTAAGGGAAAAGGTTGCATCTCATTAACCAATGAACATAGATGTGACAATGCTTGTTGGGTTGAAGGAATAAATCATAATATACTAAGTGTGGCATAGTTGAATAACATTAGATTCAAGGTAGAATTCATGAACAGGAAGGGCAAATTGTTGGATGAAAAACGAAATCTGGTTGGGTCCGGAAAATAAACAAAAGGTAATCAATTCTACCTAGGTCTTAGTGAAAGTTCACATTTTGTTGCTCAAGTAGAAGAAATCTGGTTATAGCACAAAATATTATGTCATGTGAACTTTGATAATTTAGTCAACATAAGCAAAAATAGAAGAGTAAGAGGTATACCTAGCTTGAGGAAATCTGATATGGGTCTATGCAAAAATTGTCAAATTGGTAAGATGGGAAAAAATAGTTTCAAAAGCAAGAACTATCATTCTGAAAAAGTCTTAGAGCTTGTTCATACAGACTTATGTGGACCTATTGGAATAGAGAGTTACATCGGAGGTAAAATTTGCATTCTATTTGTTGATGATTGTTCTAGAATGATGACTATAATATATCTAAAAGAAAAGTCTGAAGAATTTCAAAAATGTAAGTGGTATCTGGCAATAGTAGAGAAAGAAATTGGAAAGAAACTAAATTTTTTGAGATTAGAAAGAGGTGTTGAATTGATGAGTTTGTAGAAAAGAGTGAAGAGGAAAGTAGCAAAGAACTTAAGGATTATAGAAGGTTTGTGTATTATGAACTTGATACATTGCCAAATATATTTGGAAGTTAGAAAGATTCACCTCCCAAGTCCCCAAAATCTCCAAAAGATATCCAATTACAACCAGTGCAACTCGAGTCATGGTCTGAAGGACCTAAGCTGCAGTCAAAAGATATTGAGCTATTGCAAAGAAAAATTGAGTCTAATGGACCCAAGTCATAGATAGTGGGACCTGAGCTTAATATAGAAGATCATGAAGAGGTCAATATAAAATAATCCAAATCCAGAGAACCTATGTTAGCAAAATATGTTAGAAAGAATCATGTAGTAGATCATTGGAGACAAGTCACATGGAGCAATGAGAAGAAAAAAATTGAAAGGTACATGTTTGCTTGCTGAATTTGAACCTAGAAATGTTAAAGATGATTTGGATAATGAAAGTTGGATTGAAGCCATGAATGAAGAAATAGAATAGATAGAGAAGAATAAGACTTGGACTCTTGTTCCAAAACCCAAGGATAAAAATGTAATTGGCACAAAGTGGGTTTTCAAAAATAAACTAAATGGAGATGGAGAAGTTTCAAGAAACAAAGAAAGGTTAGTATGGAAAGGTTATTCTCAAGAAGAAGGTATTGATTACAGAAAAAAAATTTCTTCTATTGCAAGATCAAATGGATGTAAAATCTACATTCTTGAATGAATTCTTGATGAAGAAGCCTACATAGAACAACCTAAAGGTTTCGTAGATCCTAGCAAAAGATATATGGTCTATAAATTACACAAAGTATTGTATGGTCTCAAGAAAACTCCCAGAGCTTCATATGAAAGACTTCATAACTGCTTGCTAAAGATTGGTTTTCAAGGAACAGATGATATCAATAATTTGTACATCAAAGAAGGATCAGACAAGAAGATTGTGTTGGAAGAAATATTTGTGGATGACACTTTATTTATAGGAAATGATGACTTGTGCAAAAAATTCTTAGAAAAAATGAGTAAAGAATTTGAAATGTCTATGTTTGGAGAGATAAAATTCTTTGTTGAATTGAAAATCTAGTAGAAGAAAGATGGTATCTGCATTACTCAATCTAAATATATCAAGGAGATACTAATAAGTTTGGAATGGAAGATTAAAGAATATTTGGAACTCCTATGTCTACTAGACATAATATTTCCAAAAAAGATGATTCCAAGGAGGTAGATCAGACCACATACAGATCAATGATTGAAAAATTGTGGTATGTAATGCACACAAGGCTCGATATTGCATTAGTAGTTGGTACAGTGGCAAGTTTCTCAACAAATCCCAAAGAAAATCACATGATGGCAATCAAGAGAATTATAAGATATCTATAAGGTACTAAAGACTATGGATTATGGTACATAAAAGGAGACAATTTGGATATGAAAGAATTCATAGATGTTGATTGGGCAGGAAGTGTTGATGATAGAAAGAGCACTAGTGATGAAGCATTCTTTATTGGTAAAAGACTAGTGTCTTGGACAAGCAAGAAATAGAATTGTATTTCTCCATCCACAACAGAGGTAGAATATGTGGTAACAACAGTTAATTATTCAAATATTATTTGGTTCAAGAAATTGTTGGCAGGTATGAAGATAGAAATCAAGAATACAGTGGTTATCTTATGTGATAATACCAGTGTAATTAACATATCAAAGAATCTTGTGATGCATACTAAAAAAGAACAAATTGCTACAAAATATCATTTTTTGAGAGAATTAGACAAGATAAAGAGGTAAGATTAGAATACATGAATACTAAAGAACAAATTGAAGATATATTCACTAAACCATTCCTTAAGGATGCATTTTTGTATATAAGAGGTAAGTTAGGGGTCATTCCCCTATTTGAAGCTCACCAAATGAAGTTTAGTGATGCATCAACTAGAGCATGTTGAAGATCAATTAGTTGATGTAGTATTGACAAGGAGACATTACAAATGAATCAATACATGAGGTACATTGACATTTAGTGAATGTTATCTTTTGCATGAGATGTCAAAGAGGGAGGAGTTTACTATTAGATTATAGAAATTTTCTTAAAAAGGGAAATTTTAGTCATAGAGATGTCAAAGAGGGAGAATGAACATGGTCTAATATCAAAAATAATGTTTTATATCAGAAGAAGATGTTAAAGATAGAGTTTTGTTGATAGAGGGAGAAACTAAAGGTAGAAGGAGTTCATAGTGATAGAGGGAGTTCTCATGGATGAGAATTAGAATGAAACTAAGGATATGTTCCTTACTTTATTCTTGCTCCAAAATTTTTATTGCATTATGACATGTTGTATTGCCATCAATGCCAAAGAGAGAGATTGTTGGTAACAATTGATTAACTATGTATTATCTTTGATGTTACAAAAAATTTCATATCATTTCCAGTTAGTGTATGTTGAGCTTACTTAGGCATTGAAGACAATTTTCTATGTCTATCGAGCATTATAGAGTTTTTTCCTTAGTTCAGAAGACAGTTTCTACCGAGTTCACTCAGGTGACAAAGGAAAGTTTATAGAAGTTGAGTGTTAACTGAGCTCACTTGGTTAATGAAGGAAATGTTGGATGGAACCATTGTTAACCAAGCTCATTCAATTAACAAAGGAATTTTGTGAATATGTAGTATTGATCAAGTTCACTTGTTTAACATAGGAAAATTGCTATGAGTTAGTATCTACCGAGCAAGGTCAGTTAATGAAGGATTTTCTTGTTTTGGCATATTGAGTTCAATTGAATTATGTGTTGGTTCTAGTAGACTAAGGAGATGAATATTAATTATTCTAATTTGTATTCAAGATGACTTGACAATGTGTAAGATATAAATATAAGGTCAAGTTGAGGATTGAATGTATGGAACATATTGAAGATTTGATGCTTAGAGGAAGTGAATTAGAAGGATAAACTTATAATATCCTCATTGAAATACAAAAGATACATTCAATCAAGTATAGAATAGAGAATTGAGATTTGTAATCAGCAATTCAGTTGCATCAAAAATTAGGTCATCTCATTGTCACTCTATAACCATTGTAGTAGTTATCTAAATCTTTTAATAGAGTTGTCTTAACAACTATTTGTAAATCCTCTAACAAGGAAGAATTTCTATTGAATTTTCTAAAGACCTCTAAGAAGGCCACTCCTAATAGGGTGATTAAATCCTCTAATAGGGTCACACCTAATAGTGTGTTTTGTAACCTTTAATATGGTTGGCTCCTAATAGGGTTCACTTTGAAAGAGTGAAAATTAGTAACTAGTTGCAATTGGTGGTTTTTCCCAAATTGGGTTTCCACATTAAATCTTGATGTCAATTGTGTATATGTTATTTCTTTTATGTGTATGAAACTAAGTTAAAGTAAGATTAATCACAAATAATATTTTAATATTTCCATGATAAACATTTTTTGATTTATTTCAATGTTTATCAAGTTACAACATTTGTGCCTATATTTTTGTTGAGTTACAATAGAGTTTAGTTTGTACAAAGTTTTGATTTGTATTGACATCTAAGGGATCTAGGATTTATTTTTGTGGTAACTAATTCACCCCTCCCCTCTTAATTACTCATCTTATATTTCTACTAATAGGGTTAAGCCGTAGCCACATAAATGAATAAGGAACAATCCCTCCTAGCAAATCCACCATAATGGATCAAAGTACACTATGTCACTCTATCCTAGTACCTACAAAAAAATCAAAGTATCCAACATCTAAAATATGAATGAAGTCACCTCCTAGTATTCTACTACCACCAAACATACATAGAAGTCATTGAAAGAGAAAGCCACCCAACTTATCACATTAGAAGATCATTAAATCTTGTACCAATTGAAATGCCAAGCACAAACACTTGGTCCAAAGGTAATCACATGTATCTATAGTTGTCAAAATCCATAGCTGAAATAACACCCACAACAAGTGCTAAACCCATCCAACTATCCATACCTGAAAAAGTTATAACAAGTGAGTCTCACATCATCAACATATCCAATCTGTAACCTACAATCACAAGCCTCAAGAGAAATACCTACCACATATACACCAAGAAGTTCCCACTACAAAAAATAATGGAAAATCTATAACCAATCCACTCACAACATCTCATAGAAGTGAATCCATATAGTATCAAGGACATCCACAAAACATAAACCAATAACCTACAAGAACAAATCCCATAACAAGTCTCTAATGCTCTCTCGAGATCTTCACAACCAGAAAAGGAAAGAGATAAAGGAATAGCCATGTCATCTCTCACATAACTTACATGAACACAAACCAGTGATCACAATTCCCAACCAATCTCAAATCCAATGTTAGTGAAACTAAACATCTAGGAAGATAACCAAGATCGAAGAGAAACCATTCAAATTATAATATGTATCATGTCCCTCTATGCACAACTCTAGATGTAAAATATTCCAAGAAATATATCCTCCATAAAACCCCAACCAAGAAGTCACAACAACACCCAAACCATACCATATAACTAATCATGGATGTAAGCCTCTCACAAGAAGATCAAACTCATAAACCATTCTTAATCCAAAGAATATGCCCAATATAAAACCATCTCCCAAACTCAACCCACATAAAAAAAATCATATGCACAAGGAGATAACCAATGCTAAACTATCTCTCAAATGAACACTTCAGAACTAAATCATGTATCATAGCTCAAGATCCATATCCATGAAAGATTTAAGTATAATCATACTACATCTAAAAGAAATAATAGGCTATACCTCTCAAGTAGTAAACCACTAACTAGATAAAGAGTGGGGAATGAGAATGCTCATCAAGATATCCAAGTCTCCAACTAAGACTCATCTAAAAAAAATCTCCTCGCGAGTCCATATCAAGTGAATACCCCTCAGACTTCCTATTGAAACCATCAATTGTCCTAAAAATTACTTCTCTAATCCAAGAGAAATCAACATCACCACCATCTTTAAGTATCCATGAGAACCTATAACCATTCAATCCATTACAAATCCAAATGCAACATAGAAATATCGTGAAGTATCTAGAAAATAATCTATGTACTCAATACCAAGAAACTAAACCAAGATCAATGTCAAAGTTCCAACCATGGCCTCAAAAACATAAACATGACAACATGATCTAACCAACTCAACCAAAGAGATAACATGCTCCATATGAACATACCATAACATGTCAAAACTCTAAACACGTATCAAGAGTATACCATGACATAATAATGAAACCATCTTAACACAAAGGATAATATGTGAAATAAAAGCATAAACCACACCTTTAACAAGAACCCCATGAGTCCTCAAGATACAAAAATTTCCACACACCATGAAGAAAAAAATCTCCACATACCATGAATAACCATCCCCACACACCATGAAGATAACCATCTCCACAAACTATGAAGATAACAAGTGTACCATGCAAATGTCAAAGATGCTTCTGCAACAACAAGATCTAAGACAAACCTCCAATATTTGAAAACACTCAATAAATATATCAATGCCAAAAAGTCCCACTCAGCCATGGTACTGAGTCAATCATGAAATCATAATATCCATCTCCTAAATGAAGATCCTCCAAGTACACATACACACAACCAAAGTGTTAGTACCATGTGAAACAAAGATCTCCAAACCAAGAAAATACAAATCAAAACAAGAACTAATCCCCATATTGCTACCTCATCATTGTCACAAGCTCTCACTAAACCATGTATCCAATTTATCCATGACATCATGAAAAAACATTCTCTAACCATGAGAATTAACCAAGGCATCAAACCATCAAGAAAATAAAAGTGCACATCATAAGCTCCTCAAAAGAAACTAAATAACCATGATCCTCAACCAAGAAGATATATGCCACCATAATAGAATTAGGAATATAAACTAATGAATATCAAAGATGTACTTGTATATCCAATCACATGTCAAAATTAGAAAATCATGTGAATTATTCCATAGACAACCCAATTCCAAGCCAACAATTTGAATATGCATCAATAATGAAATATCAATGGGCAAAGACAACCCATATCCAAGTCATAAATGCAACCTATAAGTATAAACTAAGTATACAATGACATCAAATCCAAATCTCTAAAATATACAATGTCATAAACTCGTAATGTTACTATAGTCATTATATATCATAAACTACATAGATTAATATATCACCAAAAAAATTATGCCAAACCTACACCATATCTAAACTAATGTATAGATCTCTCTAAGATCTTTCTATTGACTACTCGAAGTCCAAAATATGTCTCTGTATGCCCAAGTTATGCCCAAATATGTGCTCAAAATAAATAACATATGACTTTCAAATTCTTAAAACCTAACAAGATGTCAAAATAATAGAATCAAATCTACACCAAGTTGTAGTGCTCTGAATTAGCTTTCTAAGGATGGTAAGAAGTCCATAATATGATATTCTAAAAGAAATATTTGGTTGTTTTACCAAGACAATCATTTTACCATTTTCAATATGATTTTTTAATTTTTTTTGTGACAAAAATTTTGATGGGATTAAATTTGATTGCCATCAGGGGGTGAAACTGAAAACCTTTTTCATTTTCTATCAACATGACCCAACTACAGAATATTATATGTCAAAATTTATGGAAAATGTCAACCCAAATCTAATGTCAAGGTCTATTTTTTCCCAAGAGATCATGTTTGCAAGCTCCCCCTAAAACCCTCATTTGAATGAAACATCTAAAAAATTCCATTTGACCAACAATTTCACATACCCAAAATCTACCAATATCCCATCATAATAGAAAACCCAAAACCCTTAGATCTACAATAAACAACTCATATATCTTGTCATTTCTTTCATCCTCTCATGCATTCCCATGGATTCAATCTAGGGTTACAATAATAAAATCATAGCTTTGATACCATTTGTAAGGAAACTTGGAACAAAAATATAGTTATTTCCACATAACCTATAATAGATCTAAAATAAATATGCAATTAAAATCCACATGTAAGAGAATAGACAACATACCCACAAAAATGTGACACATGATATGCATTGGGATAGCCTTATTGAGGGAAAAACCTAGCCTCCAAAAGCATGCATCACCATGTATTAGTCAACAAAATTACCATTGCAATACAACCATGGAATCCTTCAAATCCATAGCCACAACCAAGAAATCCATGTGAACAAGCACGAATCCATACATCCCATGCCATGCTTCCAACCTTCACAATGCTCCCTTGGCTAACATGTTAAGCCTTATCTAGATTGAATTTCCTTTTTCCCTTAATGTCTTGTCACTACAACTACCCTTGTGGCTGCTTATATAGTAGCAAGTCCTACAAAACCACCAAGTGGTATTACATAAATCATGTGCTACCTAGCCCATTGACCCCACATTTAATATTGGATATTTAATTTTTTTCTCTAGTATTATATAATTACATCAAATATTATCACAACGTTACAATACAACTTATCAAGGATATCCCATGGGAATATTTACATGTTGCATGTTCATCTAGGTGCTTCCAAGGTGCAACATTACATAATAAAATAAAATAATACAATATAACAATATTATGTGATGTATGCAACACCCATTATCTAAACACTTCTAACTATGAATCTCGATATAAAATGTTGAAAGGAATAAAACCTAGAAATCTCCCCACAATATGAGATTGAAGGACTGAGTCAACTTGGATGGACCTCCTATAACTAGGTTGATGTAGTTGGCGACTCCATAATCAATGACTCTAAAAATATTTTGCATAGTAAATTCTAGATCTATAATCCTTTTTGCTCCCAACTTGCAAATTTGTAACAATTTGATGTGTGTGGGTGACTATAAAGGGGTTTGCCTTAGTCAACCCCCCACTTTGGTGATTTCCAAATCCATGAATAGACATTAGGAAAAATGTTGTGTGTATGCATGTATGTGCATAACCCTAGATTTGTAGATCTAGAATATAAAGATGCTAAAATGCTAAGAATCTATTCTGTGAGTGAAACCCTAGCATGTAAATGTATATGTATGTAAATGTATGAAGGTGTAAATAATCAGATATGAATAATGATATAGGAATCATACCAAGCCCCCAAGGCTGAGGTACTCTAACCATATTTGAGATCCTTTGGAAATTCCATGCTTGATATATTTTCCTTTTTTTTCTTGACTAAAGAATGATAGCCTCACTTGCAATGAAGAATAAGAAACTAGCCTTTGTTTCCACCTTGCAATTTCTCTAAATCAAATTAGGTTATCCATAATTGCTTGCTCCTTCTCCTCTCATACCATGGCATGTCAAGATATTTTCAAATGAGGTATTGGATTCCTTTTTATAGTGAATTTTTAGAATAATAAAAAATTACACTACCAGGGCTTACTACACAAGTGGGATTTTAATGGGAATTTAAACAACTACTAGCCCAAAATCACCGAAAGCACTAGGACCAGATCAACTTGGGTCAACCTAGTATGGACCAAGTTGACTTGGGTTGACCTAGTCTAGAATGTTGACCTTTAGGGTCTTTTTATCTATATTCTAGACTAGTAGAGGTTTAATGATGAAATATGTGTCCCCGACTATCACTTGTAGATCCAATCTAGGCTTTTGGGATTCTAGGAAGAGAGGATACTCATAGATTAGGTCCTGATTCAATTATTAAGGGAAATCAAGGGTGATTACTTATGTCCTACCTCAATTTCACCTAAGAAAAAGAAGAGAAAAAATGTGAGATTTGTGCTAAAGATGTGAACATGAAATGAAAAAAATACACTAAAGGCCTTAAATTGAAGTACATCCAATTTAAGATGGTACATCAGATATTGAAGACATTAGTAGCTGTAAAGAGTTTTTTGTATCTGTACTTTTATATACTAAATATCATTCTATATTACATGTTTGGGAAGTTGGATAATCTTGCATATATTCTATAATTATAATAACTCCTAATAGGTTTGAGGATTCTAACAAGGCTTAGTCCTCTAACAAGGACCAATATACTATATAGATGTAATAGACTTCTAACGGGGTCAATCTCTTTCAAAAGATATTTTTGATTAATGGATCATTTTGTGGGTACCATCCCCACCAACATTTTCCCTTGGCTAGGGCTTCCCTAGTTAACATAATATTGTGTTATGTGTTGCATTGCTTTCTGGTTGTATTTACTATGTAGCTTAATTAGTTTATTGGTTTATGCAAGTTATAATATTGTGAACGAAATCCATAGTTGGGAAAAAGTTTGTGGAGTAGTGATTCACCCCCTCCCCTCTCAGTATTTCCTATTTCTAACAATTGGTATTAGAGCACAATTACTCAAAAGAGACCTAAAAACTTGAGTAGGATCTCTCTACATAGGGATCAGTTATAAAAGAAGCTAGAATAAGCTCTTGATCAACTTGATGTACTTAAAAAAGAAAGAGATACTCTAAAGGATAAGTATGAAGATGCAAAAGATTACATTGAGAATTTGAAAGACAAGATAAAACATATTAGATCCAAAAAAGAGACTAAAAATCTAAATAAGGACTACAATGAAGTTTCAAGGATTAAGAAAGATAATGAGATCTTGAAGCATGAGCTAGACATTACAAATCTAAAGTTGAGCCTAAAGGATAATGACAAAGAAATCAAATCAGATCTGAGATCAGAGAATGTGGATTTGAAATCAAAACCTATGAAGATGACATCTAAACTTGAATAATCAAAGTTGTAATATCTAGAAATTGAGAAATACAATTTGATTGTCAAAGGAAAGCTCACATAGTCTATGCAACATCTTGAGAAGATATATTGAAATAGTCAAAAGCTTGATGAGAAGATCTTTGCATAGAGACACCCTAATTATAAGAATGTTCTTGGATACTTTGGGAGAGAATCATCTAAGAGATCTGAAGTTACTAAGGAACTAGATCTTGTGATCCAATAGCCTAAACCATAGCAAGAATATAAAAATAATGTTGAGTAAATTCAATCTAAAGATGTATCTAAACAAGTTACACCACCTAAAGAAGTAAGGAGGAAATTTACTAGAAATTTTTATGCATGTAATATAGTTGGTCGTAAAAATAAGGACTATGCAAGTAAGTATACTAACCCTATTTCTAGTTATTGCTATAATTGTTATGATTTCGGACATAAAGCTAGTAAATGTAGGATACCTATATTTAACAATAATAATGGTAGAATTCTTAGAGGTACCAACATCGTAGATAGTAGATCTATTGGAGGAACCAATTTTTTAAGAAATCGTATCATGCGTTATAAGTGCAACAACTTTGGACATATTTATAGAGATTTTTGATTACAGATCAATCAGTCAAGACCTAGATATGGAAACAATGTGATAGCATCTCAGAATTATAACAATTTGGGAAATATAATAAGATTTTGTAGAATTAACAATGTGAGAAACACAAAATTTAGAAGAAATATGCAAAATGTTAGAATGAATGAGAATAAAAACAATAATGAGAAAGAAAGTGTGAAAGAGCATGTAGAAGATCTTAATGAGACATTTCTTAGAGCTAAGAATCCAATAGGTTCACATGTTGTGTTAGAAAATTAGTCAAGTGAAATACCTAAGAATATGATGAAGTCAACAATTGTTGCTAATCAACCCTTATCTATTTGAGCAACTTATTTCACATTTAACCAAATTAGCATCAAAAAATTATTTGTAACCTTAGGCAAAGATTTAAGACTTGTGTAATTAGTATGAGATAGAAAAGGATGAAAGAAACCTATGGTTAAGTGCACATAAGTTTTGAAGTTCATATATGAGTTTGAGAAGAGAAAGAAGTTCTCTGGCTAATAGAAAACAACTTTCAATGCCTACTTACTTGTGCAATTTAATGAAAAAGTAGATTTGAAAAGATTTAGAGATCAAAATCAGATTTTTGTGCACCATTTTATCATGTGAAGATTTAAGGATAAATTGAAGGAAAAATTAAGTTGAATGGACGTGGCTTTAAGAAAATTTGAAGGTGATTATAGTGTGCCCTAATTTGACAATAATTGAAGGTATTTACAATCTTGTAAATTTAAATTGAAAAATTGTGTTTAGTATTTTATCAATTAAATATGGAATTAAATATGATTCATAATGTAGAGAACATCGGTAGAACTAATACGAAGATAAACCCTATTCCACCTTTGGAAGAAAATAGTACAATTTTTTTCCCCAAACCTCAGATGAAGTATTGTATTTAGAAGACATTGGTAGCTATACAAGGTAAAAATTTGAAACAATAGGAGAAGAAAGCATTTCAAACGAATTTGAAAAGGTTTACAAGTAGGATATGGCATTCAAGGAAGGCTATTAACATTTAGGTCAGAACGACATTTAAGGAAGGCTATTCAAAGAAGAATGGGCTAAGATTATCTTGACTAGAATTCATGATGAAAAGTTCTAGATGGGAGACAATGTGATTGAAATCTTAGCTAATCTAATACATGAGGTTATTGGTTTGAGCAATGAAGGATCCATTCTATTGAATGAGAATTTTTTAAAGAAATTTTTACTTGAACACCAAGTCAAAGTATAATGGCAGAGGTATTGTCTTGAGTGAAATAAAACAAGATGATGTAAGTTTTGCCAGTAAAATTATGGAAACAAAGATCTATTCTATTTCTAGAGATGATGACATGGTATCTAGATTTTTCTATGCATCTTACATGATGTGTTTGGGAAAATCAAAGGTAAATTTTTGTGAGGTTCTGAGAGCACAATTGATAGAAAACATGGAGAGAATCAAGAAAGTTGGAAATGAACAATTTAGGTTTTAGACTTTGATAACCTATATGTTTTTCCACTTGTTAAGAAGATTCCCTTTCATGCCACTTTTTGAATTAAGCAATAGTGACAAATGCACAATGGAAAAGATTATAGATTTGTATAAAACGCATCCAACTGATGAGATTAAAAGTAGTGCAAAGATACTTGTTAAATAATTTTAGACTGAGATGAAATAGAGATTTAGGATTCCACCATCAATTTTGAGCAAGTATAAGGAAGAGATTTGTTTCATGGTTAACACGTATTTAGCTCATATCGAGGTAGTAGAGCCAACAATGATATATGTTGATCCTCTTGGTTATGAAGTAATTCAAGAGGAAGTTAAAGGACGTGTGAAATTTTTTTCTTAAGTCAAAGAAAGATGAATAACTTGATAGATTCGAGACACATGAGAAAAATATGAAGTTAAATTATCAAGCTAAGCTTGAGAAGTCTATCAAAAGAAAGATAGATAACAAAATGAAGAAAGTTACGGAAGTAGTGTAGATGACACCACAAGATTTCTCTACAATCAAGAAAATTATTTTTGATGTGAAATAGTTTGGACAAGAAAATATAATTTATGTTCCACCATTGTCAATAACAAGGTCTTCACCATCCACACCATCATTAGTAAAAGGAGTTACAATTGTTGAACCATCAACAAAGACCCCATATGCAATAGTTGCCCAAGTAAAACCACAAATTATCCCTCCTTCACTAGTTCAACATAGAAGAGAGGAAGAGAAAGAAGTAATAATTATTGAATTCAAATCATCTAAAGGTAGTAGGAGATCAACACAACTAACAAAGGTTAAGAAAGAACCAATAGAATCCCCTAGTCCTAAAAGAGTGAAGTAGGTGGCTATAAAACTAGGAAAGAAGTAGAAATTTTTGGTCACCTACCAAGGTAAGGAGATGAGAGCTTAGGTTGTTACACCTAGAACTACAAGACAAGAAGAGGATTAAGAAAAGGATAAAAAAAAAGACAAAAAAAGCTAGAAAATAATGAAAGCCTAAAATTGAGAAGCTAAATTATGAAATTATTGATGATGGAAATTTTGTATAGTTGAAAAAATACTATGATTTGTATAGAAATATTGATAAATTTTGGATAGAGAACATAATTATTAGACACTTGATCTTGTCTAATAAGAAGTTTGTAGATATTGAAGAATAGATACCTAAAGATCTGTATGAAAGATTAGTGAACATAAAGAGAATATTAGTAGAAGAGACAAGGCCATAAGAGAGATGATGATTAAAAAGTTATGTGAAGTTGAAAATGATGATCATCGTGAAAGGATCATGATGAGAATTGAAATATTACAATTAAACAAGAATATAACCATTCTGATAATGGTAGGTATCTATAAAGAAGTTAGTAAGGAAACTAAAGAAGTTATTGTAAAGGTTATGAATAAAGTACAAAAGACCTTAGAAAACAAAATAATGTCTTCATCTGAACCTAATAAAGAAGAAATAATAGCTCTAGGGGGAGAAATAGAGACATCAGTTCCTACAACAACAATAGCAACAATGAAGGGTACATAAATGAAGGAAGTGGAGGATAGTAGAGCAATAAAAGGACCTTCATCAACAACCTCTCAGATTATAATTGGTATAGACATCATGAATGTAGATAGCACAAGCATAACTATAGATATAGATGAAGATCCTATCAAGGATTATGGAGCTAATGTTTGCTACAATATTTAGAATAACTAAGAGGGGAAAGGGTGGGGTGGGGGGGGGGGGGGGGGTGAATCAATTATACTCATGTCTAGATGTGCCAATTAAACTTTTACTAACTTTGAACAACTTAAATAATCTCATTAAATAAATTAGGCCATGTAGCATATCATCTGCAACTTAACATTCTATTCACTACTCACCAGTACATTTTGGAAAATATGTGACTATTTGACTAAAACATTTATTCACATCACTAAAATGTTTAGTCATGTGACTAAAACTATTCACATTCCACTATTTCTTCATATTTTATAGGCATAGGTGACTAAATAAGTGACTTATTTGATCACTACATAAAATCAAAAGATTAACCAAATAGAAGTGACTAAATAAACAACCAAATAAATGAATAGTTTAGTTACTAGATAATAATTCACTAATAATTATTCATTTAAACACAAGTGACTACATAAACTACCAAATGAAAGACTAAATAATTGACTGGATAATTAGTCACTAATAATTAGGAATTTGTAGTTTCTCTCTTCAATTTTTCTAAGGTTTATTTATTAATGTATTGTGTTTATTTTATTTTCTTGAACTCATTCATGACCCTCAGACCTTCTCTTTCTCATACTAATTATGGTTTCACATTGCATCTTCTCAGATACAAGGCTCTTTATTTTTTAAATAGTAAGCAACCAAAACAAGTGGGTTGACCCTTATAAAAATAATCTTACTAGCCAATTACCACTAGATAAGCATCAAACCACAAATAAAAAAAGTACCCCCTAACCAAGCTTAACACACCAAAAATATATCTAAGACAACCTAGGATCCTAATAGGGGTATCTAGCCAAAGATTTAAAAACTGACATATTAGTAGAGTACCATAACTAGAACCAATTCAAACATAAAAAGTCTTTAAACAAAGACATCACTACCTTAAACCTAACTAGTTTACTAACCCACCAAAGAAAGCATAAAAAAATAAAGAAACTAGAGGATGGGAGAAGGCACTAGTTAAAATTCTTATTGCCCTTGAGGAGGACATTAGCCCAATCTTCCACCAGGAACCCAAAGAGTAATTTAGAGTACTACTATTCCAGACCCTCTTCTTGATTACCTTGTAGCAATTGTAGAGTGGTAGCCACTACATGAGTCACTTTAATGGTGAAATTAGATAGAAGGCCAAACCTTTCCTCGAGAGTCCTTGTTTTCTCTTTGAGCCCCTTGACCTTCACATTCATAACTACCACCAATTCCTCTAGAGAGTAGCACAACTTGCACTTCTCCACCTCCATGTTGTTGACTTGCAAAACTGGAGGGTTAGAAGTCATTTTCACTTTAGTGTTCACCTAAGAAGGGGAGGAGTCCATCATGGGAGAGGGAATCCTATCATCAACCATATCCAAGAATTGATCCAGAGTAAGATCAACTATATTCATCATGGGGGATGCTAAGACATGATTCAAATCCTTCCTCCCTCATCCCTTGAGCTTGACTCTAAGGAATTTGAAATATCAACCTTCATCTCCACATCCTCCTCCTTCTCATCTACATATCATCACCTTTTTCTTCATCCTTTTCTTGGATAGGACCACATCTTCAGAAATAGACTCATCTTCACCCTATGGCATAGTGGTTCTCAATCTCCTCTTAGACAATAATTTTGTAATTCTCCCAGAACTTCTTCTACCACCTTTGATCTCCTCCTTAGAATATTCTAGGTCCACCTCCAACCCTTCCTCAGTTTTCACCGTCTTCCCTATCGACAACAGGGGGCCGTTTTAATATTTTTGGGGTCAATAGGGGAAATAGTAGGAGAAGATTGGTGGTTGGGATCCCTAGAACTAGTGATTCTTACAGAGACATGGGCGGGGAGAAAGGTTCATGAAAAGAGGGGATATTACCAACCTCCAAAATTATAGGGGTAATAGGGACAAATAGAATTGGTAGATATGAAACATTAAACCCTAGTGTAGGATTATAAAGTTAGCACCCTTCTTTTTTTCCTTCCCATCCACAACCATATCCACTAACTCATGCAGCAAAAAGAAAGGGATGGAAAGGCTATCATGGTTCCTAAAATGGTTAAGGAGGGAAAATGGTAAAAATAAAAACCCCCATACCTTCCTTCAAGAGTTAGATATTTCATCAGCACTAAATAGATCTCATTCTATGGCTCCAAAAGCTTTTCCCTCAGAAAATATCCATGGTAATCAACATGTTCCTCTCTCTCCTAGAAGAAACAATTCATACTTGCTTTGTCCAAGATTCTGGTCACTTTCTACCATTTCCTACCCATCATAGAAAGGTCCATAGCCATAGAAATGGCTTCCTCAGTCACTTGAGAAGTGATACCGTTCACCATTACTTTCCTACCGTCCCAAGAATTCAAAAATTGGAGAAAATAAATCTCATCATAGCCATTCATTTCCTCCATAAAATGGACCACACCCCCTTCTTTTAACATGAACCAAGTGAGAGGTTTTCTAGCACTTTCTTCAATCACTGAGGGCTCAATACAGAGAAGGTCACCCCTCATTACAACATCTTGCACAACACTGTGTTGAAAATAGATTGATACAAGTGTGATAAATGAGTTTTAATCATTGTTTTGTCATTGATGTCAAACCTACTATTTTATTTTAATAAAAATACTTATATGATTTAAGTACTATCACTTATTTGATTAATGAAGAGGATTTAATCAAATGATGTAACAACAGCAACTGGAGGAAAGTTTGAGTTATGATATAAAAAGGAGTACAAGAATCAACTAAGATAGTAATATTATAGTGCATCAATAATCTACTTAAGGTTGTAAAGGTTGGTTACACTAAGCAAGATCAAAAGAATAAGTTAAACAAATTTTGTCTACCAAGCTTGACCAAGTGGATAGTAGGTGCAGAGCAAAGTTATTGCAAGCCGAGCAGAAAATCAGTTGTAGCTAAGTAAAAGTCTATTTTAGTGTATGTTAGGTAAAATAGTTGATTTCGAGCACCAATAAACTTTAGTTCATGTTGAGTGATTTTACAGAGGATGCCAAGCAATGCAGTATGTGTCAAGCATCAGAAGCTAGTTAATGTCAAGTTTTAGCATTATTTGAAAGATTGCGAATTCGATAGATCTAAGCCAAAAAGTTTGTTTTCTTGGATTATGTGAACCATGTGGAAGATAAGATTGATGAGCTAGTGGCACAAAATTCATGGTAAACCATTTTGAGACAAATTCAAAGAGGATTGAAGGAAAAGTTTCTAGAAAGTGATGAAATGAAATAAGGGGTAGATTCATTAAATCCTACCTAATCTATCCTAACCCTAAATTGGATGATGGAAAATGAAAAAATATATATCTTAATTCTCTATTTATAGGGATGGTTGGTTAGAAGAAAAGGTTGTCATGTGCGAGAACTATTAATCAAAAAAGCCTTCCTGCCAAATTTGAATTCAAAAGCCTAAGCATACCCTAATGTTCATGTATTTGAAAATTCAAATATTAGGGCACATGAGAATACTTTAGTTATGCACGTTATATCCTAAGTCCCAAGGTTAAATCATGTTTTAATATCTCTATGTGCTCACATTTTTCTAGTCATTAGATCTTCCTTGATCGACAAGTGTCACTTTGTTACCATGCAAAAAACTATAGACTTTATTCAATGTAAAAAAGTGACAGTATGACACGCATCTAGGGTGGGCCTTTATTCTTCTTTGGTTAGCACGAGCCACTAGTAGGTTTTTGTCTTCCATTAGATCTTTCTAGATCTATGGTCATCATCTTTTCACCTTAGGAAGTTACTATTGGAAATATAGATGAAGTAACTGAGAGGGGAGGGGTGGGTCAGTTACCAAAAAAATAATTCCAAAAATCCCTTAGATGTCTATAATGCTTACTTACTACTAATACTTGATAAATAGTGCAGGAATACTGTAACTCAGTAGGTTAACTAGTTACTAATCATCTAGCATTCATAGTTATTAATATGCATGCAAAGGTTAAATAAATGAACACAAGAGACACCAGATTTAACGTGGAAACCCAATATGGGAAAAACCACCAAGTAACTAGTCACCAATTTTCACTCTTCTAAAGTGAGCCTTGTTAGGAGCTAACCCTATTAAAGGTTACAATACACACTGTTAGGTGTGATCTTGTTAGAGGATTCAATCACCCTATTAAGAGTGGCCTGGTTAGAGGTCTTTAGAGAAATTCAACTGAAATGTCACCTTGTTAGAGGATTTACAAAATGACTGTTAAACCAACTCTGTAAAGAGATTCTGGATTCACTGTTACAATGATTAGAAAGCAACAATGAAGTGACCTAAATGATATACAACTTATCTTTTGCTGATTATAGATCTCTGTTCTGCTTTACTAGATCCTTATTGATCAAATACGACTTTGCAGCTCCTCCAGGATATCTAATCCTTCATCAAAATTTGCTCAATATTCACTTGTTCCATCATCATTCATATATTCACACTCACCCTTCAATTCACAACTTGAAAATCTATATATATACCTTTTAGATTATCAAGTTGGCTCAAATATAAGTTACAACAACTAAAAAAATCATTACATCAATTGGCTACACTTATTGCACAAAACAATTGAACTTATTATCAAAATAATAAAATCCTTCGCTGGCCGACCCAGCTCGGTAACCTCTACTCCAGAATTGTTTTCTAGTGTTAACCAAGTGAAGCTTGGTAAACACTGCAAACCCTAAAAAAATCCTTTCGAGACTAAGTGAACTCGGTTAACACTGACCTTCCTTTGCTGACCTTGTGAGCTCGGTAGAAGCTAACTTTTTGCCACATTATCTTTGATGACCGAGTGAGCTTGGTAGACATTGAATTTTCTTCGTTAACCTTGGGAGCTTGGTTAACACTAACTTTCTTCTACAAAATCCTTTGATGCTTGAGTGAGCTTGATAGACATTGACTTTTCTTCATTAACCTTGGGAGCTCAGTTAACACTAATTTTTTGCTACAAAATCCTTTGATGCCTGAGTGAGCTTGGTAGACATTGACTTTTCTTCGTTAACCTTGGGAGGTCAGTTAACACTAACTTTCTGCTACAAAATCCTTTGATGCCCGAGTGAGCTTGGTAAGAACTGATTTTACTATGTAATGTTCAAGAAAATTCGGTAGACACTGTAAATTTCTTTGCTAATCATCTGAACTCGATAGACTCTGTCTGATGACTAATATGACATTTGTGTAGCATCAAAGACAATACACAATTAACAATTGTATCCAACATTTACAAGGGTTTTATGGAAGGTGACAAAGTGACATTGTGACATGTGGACCAGATGATGTCATTCCTTAATGGGCCAAAAATGTAAAAAATTATCATGAGGTGGAGTGATGTTAGATAGGTTGGCACACAGATGAGTTCTAGTTGGTTCAAATTCTAACAATGGTTAGTAGATTGGTCACATATTCTTGGGTAACTAGATGGAATATGATCAAGACATCGTCATTTTGTTGCTAATAGAAGTTGCGTGAAGGATACCCATAGTGACATGGCCAAGTCATGATAGGTGTCTTCGATGGGCCCCATTTATTCAAATGACAAAAGCTGAAGGTTAAAGCTATGATAATAAGACCATGTTCCTATGCTATGATCTTACAATCCAATGTAAGATCATGGAGTCAATTGTCAAAGCCACCAATGTTATGATATGTAACTATCATTACATCATAGAAGCATATCGTCGTAGGAGATGGTAAAAGGGGTTATGATCTTATGATATGCAGTTGTCATAAGATCATAGGTGCAGCTGAGGAAGTCTTTCAAAGACACAAAGATGGAGGTTTTTTGTAGCATTGTGGAAATCATAAGATCATAAAGAGACTTCAAAGGGGGCTTGATGTTAAGATAGGTTGATGATTGTAGGATCGTAGAACCTTGGGTTGACCAGAATAAAAAAGGTGTTTCACTCATCCAAGATGGAAAAGAAAAGGGTCTTTGACTAATAGAATTGCAGTAAAGCTATAGGATGAATGTTGAATATTATTGACATATTGATACATTTGACTTGGCATGCTGATAGAAAAGAAGAAACAACTCTTAATGGTAGATCAGATTTTTTTTGATCGTTTGTAGATTGCTTTCAGCATTTCCCATGCCTAGTAAATGCAAAAGGAGCATGCACTTATCACTTGGTCATCCATCTACCTAGATATGCATTAAAGGTGCCATTTCATGTCAGAATCAGGGTTCTTCCAGTTAGTGTTGATGATTTCCATGACTCTAAAAGTTTATCAAATCCAATCTATCACCCAAATTTCATCTAATCATCCTCTGATAGTCTTAAATGCCTAATTGAAATTATGAAGTAATCAAGAGTTATGCTTGAACTATAAAAGTAGATTTTTTTTTTTCTTAAGGGTTCTTCCTATTCTAATTTTTAGAGAGCTCTCTCTTTTCAAAGTTTTGGAGCTTTTCTATAATTTGGTCTATGCTCAATAGAGATTTTCTTTGTTGTATCCATTCTTTTTCAGCCAAGTGTATGCATATCCCTATGGCCTCACTTGCTAAATATAATTGACAGTCAAAATATCATATAATCATGTTCATACTTGGAGATCGATTAGATAAAGTGAATCCATTGTATTCCTTCTCTGATTGTGTTATTTTTGGTGTGTTATGATATAGATATTGAAAAGGTGTAGATAATGGTATATTTTGAGAAATCTGTTAATTTTTTAGTGTATTCATTGGAAAAGAAGTAGACCCACATACTATTTTGGTGCATCACCCTTTAAATTAGATTAGATAGTTTTTCTTTCTTGAATCTCCTTCTCCCCTTTCCTTTCCAAGAGTAGTTAGATGCATCTTGATAGTAAAGGAAGCCAACCTTCTCCAAAGACTCAATCTAAGGTTGCAAAGTCCCACACTTTTGAGATTGTTTCCATGTTACACAAGGTTGTCTTAGACGTATTCCCTCAATCCAAGGTGCAAGATTTTGTGCCAACATTTTTGGCATTCCCAGTGGGACTCATATTCAAGAAGATTTCAAGTCTACTAGTGTCAGAAGAGAAAAATTCTAAAGTTGATACTGAGAAGATATTGTTGCTCTCAATTTTCCAGGTCTTTAAGAGGCTCTTTTCCACAAAGCACTTGATGACTCTACATCATTAACATCTAGTTTCATATCAAAATTTTTGTGAATCATGACCAAATCTAAAACAAGGGCATCTTCTAGAGGTAATTTTCAATACCAAGAGCTTTCATTTTCCAATTCTAGAAGAAAGAAGACTAGATTTTTTCTATCACTAGATAGGAGAACAAAGGAAATACATACCCTTGCAAGATCAATTCCCACTCCTCCTATTGTTAGATCTCAACCTAGAATACCATATACTCATATTAATAGACCACTTTCTTATATGGCTAGAGCTCATGCTTTTTCCACATTTAATGGTGGAAGTTCCCTATTGCTAGCTCAAAGACATGACATACTAGTATCAACTCTCAAAAGTATACCAAATTTCACTAGTGAAACCTCCATCTCTACTATAGAACACATTCAAGAAGTCTCAAATTTTTTTAATAGTCATGGTTTATTTGAGGATAATGTTACAACCAGGATTCTAGCTTCATGTTTAAAATGGAAAGCACTTCAATGGTATAGAGGATTGCCTCATAATTCTATAATAGATTGGGATGGGTTAGGAGTATCCCTATGCAAGCACTTTGAAGATAAAAGTGATTACCTTTCCTAATAGAGTAATTAACCACTATAAAAAGATCCCCCCATGAATACATGACTAACTTCAATTATAGATTCCAAAAAACATGGGATAGAATACCAACTTTAGTGATGCCTAATCCTGGTAAAGCCTTCTTGCATTATCCAAGAGCCTTAAACAATGATATTGCCACTACAATCCAAACTATGGGAGGGGATACTCTACCAGGTGCTTATGAGATTTTCATAAGGGTAGAAAATATTTTGATACAAGGAGGAAAGCTAGCTCCAAGGCCTCCTATGCCTTTCTTCCCTAATATGCCAAATCATCAACTAGTCATAGCCCCTATTCCCACATCCTCCACATCACAACCTCTTGCTCTAGCCCCTCAAGCTTCCAAATCATCTAGTGAGCTAGGAGAGTTGAAGGAATTAATGCAAGATATTGGACAAAAGTTGCAAATTGAAGATAAGAAATTGGAGGATATTTTCTCTATGATTCAGAAGGTGAGCAATAAAGTGGTGACTTTGGACAGATAACAAGCTCAAGTGAATAAGGCTCCTCAAATAAAATATCAAGCCCCTACAAATAGTAGGCCTCCAAACCATAATCTAAATTATGTACCCTATAATCAAAATAGATCTAATGGTCATGTTTCTACTGCCAATACAAATCAGGATAGAACCTTGGTTCCCCAAAACAATTTTTCTCAAGAGCAAGATTTTTTCCCTTGTTGCAACTATTCTTATGCCTATTGTATGTGTCAAAGGGTAGAATATTATTATGAATTAACTACCCAAGGGCCCATAGCAGGGAAACCATACAATGTTAGTTAGCCTACTAGTGTTTCTTATTTACAATAGCAAAATGATTATTCTTTTATGAATCATCAACTAGAGAAACATTGTCATGCTAGTTATGATGTTGTAGCTCATAATACCATAAGTAAAAGGAGATTTTTTGAAGATTATATGCCCTTATTACCCAATCAAGCTTCCACTTCAAATTTTGTTCCTCAGATACTAGTAATGAATGCCCAATCTAATGCTACTCTCTAGTAGAAATAGAACACAAATAACAAAGACCTTGTTGAACCTTAGATTACTCAACCTCATCCTACTACCCATGCAATCCCTAAAGCTTCAACCAAGGTATTCAACACTCCTTTTAATGTGGTGGATCAAATGAAAAAGGTTAATGTAAATATCTCCATGTGGGATGTTGTTGCCACCATACCATAGTAGAAGGACTTGTTGTAGAAGGAGTTAGAGAACATAGAGGCCAAGGATCAACTACCTAGGGAAGAGAATGCAACAAGCTTGGTGCAGCCAATAAAGGGAGGAGAAACAAGTAAGAAAATTAGGCCTCCTCCCCTTTTATGTTTCTTTGATCATAGAAGATAAAATAGTCCACAATTGTATGATAGATTTAGGGGCTAGTAATTTTATAATGCCCAAAAGTGTGGTTGATCTCCTTGGTATGAAGTATGAGCGCATGATTAGGGATGTCCTTTAGCTAGATGGTAGTTCTATCAAGATTTTAGGGGTCCTAAAATATGTGAAGATGACATTACATGCTTTTCCTAGTTGCATAGTAACCCAAGATATATCATTAGCATAGGTAGAACCTTATTTTGCTATCTGTCTTTCTAGAGACTTCACTGCATAGATAGGAGTTCATATTGTGGCAGATTGGTCATGTATGTTCTTTAGGACAAGATATGGAGCAAGAGCTTCCATAAGGGTAGAGCCTTTATCCCTTAACCACATAGAGACTTATACTCCAAGCCCTATAGACATGAATTATATGATTATGGAGGAGGAAGAAGTGTACACATTCCATGAACTTGCTACTTCATTGGAAGAGGTCCCTATTTTCTTTTGGATGAGTGGGCCAATACCTATTAGTTTGATCCAATACTAGAAGCCAAAGAGATAGGTCTTGGAACCTATTGTATATTTGAAGAAAGTGTTTCTATCCCCAATATCATGACGAAAAAAGAGGATACAAATAGATTGTGGGACTTTTTATTTGATGGTTCAAGAAAAAAAAATGGTTCAAGGGTTGGTGTTATGTTGATCTCTCCTGAATTGGAGAAGTACTATTTTTCTTATAGGCTCCAATTCAGCTGCATAAATAATGTAGCAGAATATGAAGTCCTGATCCAAGGTCTTAAACTAACACAAAAGAGAGGTGTTAAACTCTTAAGGGTGTATGAGGATAGTGAGCTGATTGTAAATCAAGTTAGGAACCAAAACATCATGAAGAACAATCTCCTTGAGTCATATAAACACAGGGTATGGGATCTTCTTGAAGATTTTTAGGCATTCAATATTCAAAGTGTTCCAAGGAATAAGAACAAACATGTTAATAGTGACCACTATGACATACCAGAGCATGTTTCTAATGAGAAAGAGAAACAAATTAGGATTTTTGTAAGACCTACTATTCTTGACAATTGCACAAATTGGTAGGTGTTTGATTCTGATGCACAAATTGTAAATTTTTTGCAAAATGAGGAAAAATTCTTTGCAAAAAATTAATCCAAACTCCAAAGTTAATATGGGGACCAGATTATGAATTTGAACTCTAAAAAACTACCTAAGGGTCTTGTTACCTTGGATGGGATTTTCAATTCTAATGATCAAGTAAGGAGGAAGGGTCCAAAACTGACTGTAAGTAAAGATGACTACACACCCATCACTATTGTTGATGGAAAGATTCTTAATTTAGGAAATGTATGTACTAAATCTAAACAAGAATTTTTCATTAAGTTATGTCAAGAGTTTAATGATGTCATTACATGGATGTATGAAGACTTCAAGGGTTTGACCTAAGCTTATTTCAACATACTATATATTTGAACCAAGATGCCAAGCCTGTTAGACAAAAACAAAGGCTGGTTAATCCTAGGATTGAACCATTAATGAAAAAAGAGTTGTCAAAAATCATAGAGGCTAATATCATTTTTCCTATCAAACATTCCTTATGGGTAGCTAATCTTGTTCCTATTAGGATAAAAAATGGAGAGATAAGACTATATGTGTAGACTTTAGAGACCTTAATAGGGTTTCTCTTAAAGACCATCACCCTCTTCCTTCTATGGAACAAATCCTATCCAAGGTTAGTCGTTTAGAAAGATTTTCTTTCTTGGATGGTTTTTTAGGCTATAACTAGGTACTTTTCTAGGAATTAGACTAACATAAGATAGCCTTTACCACTAAATGGGGTGACTATACCTATTTTAAGATGCCATTTGGAGTAACTAATATAGGTGCCACATTTTAGAAGGCAATGGAGATGGATTTCAAGGGTATAATGGAGAATTTTGTGTTAGTATATCTTGATGATATAACTATCTTCTCTAAACATGTAGCAGATAACTTTGTTCATTTGAGGCAAGTATTTGTTAGATGCAGAGAATATGGTGTTTCCCTCAATCCCAAGAAGTGTGTGTTTACCACTAAGCAGGGAAAGCTCCTAGGAGAGATGTATTGAGGATAGATCTAGAAAGGGTAGAAGAAATTCTTTCTCTCCCACTTTGTGCTCATAAGAAAGGGTTGTAAATTTTCTTGGTAGGATTAATTCTATAAGGAGATTCATTCCAAACCTTGATGTTATGGTCAAAAACCTAATAATCATGCTAAAAAATAATTTAACCTTCACTTAGACTAAAGAGGGGAAAGCTAGTTTTGAAGAAATCAAGAAATTGATTGCCTCAACCTCCACTCTTGTTAACCCCAAGTTTGACAGAGATTTCATCCTCTACTCCTTTGGAGGAGAATCAAGTATATTAGTAGTTTTGACACAACTAGATGATGGAAACTTGGAACAAACCATTTCTTTTTTTAGTGAAGGGCTCAATTATTATGAGAATAGATATAGTTATGTAGAGAAGCAGGTCCTTGCTATTGTAAGAGATCTCAAAAAGTTCAGGCATCTCTTGTCCCATAACAAAATCTAGCTTTTAGTTCCACATGCAAGTGTGAAGGACTTCCTCCTGAACAAAGATATTAATGAAAAAAGGGCTGGATGGATTACTAAGGTCATGGAATGTGACATTGATATCAAGATCACCAAGCTCATAAGAGGTAAAGGACTTTGTGAGAAAATGGTTTCATCTTTTGAGACACCTAAGGAGGCTACCCTCTTGATTCAAGGTGAGCAACGAGTAGGTAATGAGAGTTAGCCTGATTGGCTGCAGGAAATGACAACCTTCTTGCTAGAAGAAAGGTATCCTCAATACTCAAAAAGAATATAGAGGAGAAAATTTAGGTTACAATTTATTCCCTATGTCTTGGTGGATGGAATATTATTTAGGAAATATTTTGATGGAGTCCTATTAAGATGCATCCGGATTGACCAGGTCAGTAGATTGCTGAAAGATTTTCATGATGGTCTTGATGGTGGTAATTTCTTAGCCAAAGTTATTGCCATGAAGATAATGAGGGTTGGCTATTATTGACCAATCTTATTTAATGACTGTTATAAATGGGTAAGAAGATGTGATAAATGTGCTTTCTTTTCTAGGAAGAAAAGATTGCCTACCTTTCCCCTCCATCCCATTCAAGTTGATCAACCTTTTACTCAATGGGTTTTGAATTTTATTGGTCCAACAAACCCACCCTCTAGTGCTGGTCACAAGTGGATCCTAGCAGCCATAGATTATTTCACAAGATGGATAGAAGTAGTGGCTCTAAATGATGCAACAAAGGCTTCTATGGTTAATTTTCTTAATGGAATTATAACTAGATATGGTGTCCCTTCAACTATTATTTCAGATAATGCAAAATATTTTGTAGGAGCTCATATTTTTCCATGGGTAGTTTACCATAATATCTACTTGAGCACATCCTCGAACCTACTATCCTCAAGGCAATGGATTGGCTAAGTCATCTAACAAAAACCTCATCAAAATCATGAAAAGGACAATTGAAGATAATCAAAGGTGTTGAGATGCTAATTTAAAGGCAACCCTTTGGGCTAATAGAATTATAGCTAAGAGGGCCATTGGGAACTCTCCATTCTTTCTAGTATATGGAAAAGAAGCCAAGATTCTTATCTCATTGGAGTTCTCCTCTCTTGAGTTAGCTCATCAATTGCAGCTAGAAGAATATGACCCCATGACAATCAAATTGGTAGAACTAATTGAGTTAGAGGAAAAGAGGCAACAAGCTATGCAAACCTTGGAGACACATCAAGAGAAAATGAAAAGGTCTTTTGACAAAAAGGCCAAAGCTAGGGTTTTCAAGAAGGGGATCTTGTTCTCAAATGGGATGCAAATAGGGAAAAACCAAGGAGGCACTCAAAATTTGACTCATTATGGAGCAGTCCCTATGTGGTTATCAATTGTAAATAAGCTAATGCCTTTTAGTTAAATAGGCCTACTAGTGAAATTTTCCCTATTCCAATTAATGGAGTATATCTCAAACCCTACTTATGAGAAAAAATGATGTTTCCTATACATATTTAGAGTAGTTTGTTTCCTGTTTGTTCCTATTTTCCATGAAGTGTCAAGTACATGTTTTGTTGTAGAGCCAATTTTGCTTTGAGATCATAGAGGGTCACAGTTTTTAGTATCATGGTTTCTAGTAGGGCATATTTTTATGTTTTGACTCTATAGCTCAGTGGATTCTTTAGGCCACTAGTCATGCATAGCAAGCTTGCATCCCCCCTGAGTTGCTAGAGTTGTTAACCAAAAAAGCCTAGCATACCCTAACATTCATGTATTTGAAAATTCAAATATTAGGTCATGTGAGAATAATTTTGTTATGTATGTTATATCCTAAGTCCCAAGGTTAAATCATGTTTTAATATCTCTACAGGGTCACATTTTCCTATTTGTCAGATCTTTCTAGATTGATAAGCGTCACTTTATCACCATGCAGAAATCCATAAACTTTATTCCATGTGAAAAAGTGATAGTATGCCATGCATCTATGTGGGGTCTTTATTCTTCTTTGGTCAACATGAGCCACCAACAGGTTTTTGTCTATCATTAGATCTTTCTAGATCTACAACCATCACCTTGTCACCTTGGGAAGTTACAAGGGTTTTATGGAAGGTGACAAAGTGACATTATGACATGTGGACTAGGTGATGTCATTCCTTGATAGGCCAAAAATGTAAAGACTTATCATGAGGTGGAGTGATGTTAGATAGGTTGGTGCATAGATGAGTTCTAATTGGTTCAAATTTTGATAATGGTTGATAGATTGGTCACATATTCCTAGGCAGCCAGATGGATAATGATCAAGTGGCCATCATTGTGTTGCTAACAAAAGTTACATGAAGGATACCCATAGTGACATGACGAGGTCCCAAAATGTATCCTTGGCGAGCCCTATTTCTTCAAATCACAAAAGGTAAAGGTTAGAGCTACGATAATATGACCATGTTCTTGTGCTATGATCTTACAATCCAACATAAGATCATACTGTTAGTTTTCAAAGCTGCCAATGTTATGATATGCAACTATCATAATATCCTAGAAGCATATGGTCATAGGAGATGGTAAAAGGGGTTACAATCTTATGATATGTATTTTTTCTAAGATTATAGGTGTAGCTAAGGAATTCTTCCAAAGGCACAAAGATGAGGGATTTTTGTAGCATTGTGGTGATTATAAGATCGTCAAGAGACTTCAAAGAGGGTCCAATGTTAAGATAGGTTGATGATCATAGGATCATAGAACCTTGGGTTGACTAAAATAAAGGTGTTGAACACTTGTCCAAGATAGAAAAGAAAAGGGTCTTCAACCAATAGAATCGTAGGAAAGGTATAGGATGAATGTTGAAAATTATTGACCTATTGATACATCTAACTTGGCATCCTAATAGGAAAGAAGAAATAACTCTTAATGGAAAATCAAATTTTTTTTATTGTTTGCAAATTGCTTTCAGCATTTCCCATGCCTAGTAAATGAAGAAGGAGCATGGACTCATCACTTGGTTATCCATCTACCTAGTTGTACATTAAAGGTGTCATTTCATGTCAAAATCAAGGTTCTTCTAGTCAGGGTTGATGATTTCCACAACTCTAAAAGTGTATCAGATCCAATCTATCACCCAAATTTCATCCAATAATCCTCTGATAGTCTTAAATGCTTGATTAAAATTTTGAAGAAATTAGGAGTTATGGTTGAACTATAAAAGTAGGTTTTGTTGATTTCTCAAGGGTTCTCTCTTTTATGATTTTTAGAGAGCTCTCTCTTTCCAAAGTTTTGAAGCTTTTCTATAATTTGGC
This sequence comes from Cupressus sempervirens, assembly GCA_028749045.1. NCBI lineage: Eukaryota > Viridiplantae > Streptophyta > Pinopsida > Cupressales > Cupressaceae > Cupressus > Cupressus sempervirens. The sequence goes on from CM053785.1 coordinate 404,213,130, forward strand.
CTATACTCAATAGAGATTATCTCTATTATATCCATTCTCTATGGCCTTTCTTGCTAAATATAATTGACAATTGAAATATCACATAATCATGTTCATACTTGGTGACCAATTAGACAAAGTGAATCCATTGTATTCCTTCTCTAATTGTGTTATTTTTGGCATGTGAAGATATAGAGATTGAAAAGGTGTAGATAATGGTATATTTTGAGAAATTTATTAAGTTTTTAGTGTATTCATTGGAAAAGAAGTAGACTCATTTTTTTTTTTGGTGTATCACCCTCAAAATTATATTAGGTAGTTTTTCTTTCTTGCATCTCCTTCTCCCATTTCCTCTTGAAGAGTAGTTAGATGCATCCTGATAGTAAAAGAAGGTAGCCTTCTCTAGAGACTCAATCTCAAGTTGCAAAGTCCCACACTTTAGAGATTGTTTCCATGTTACACAAGGCTATTTGAGAAGTATTCCCCTAGACTAGGGTGTAAGATTTTGTGTCAACAAGAACCTAAGTAAGACAAGGAGTCTAGGGTATGGCTTCGTTCAATGACCTAAGTGAAAAGTTTGTATTGGAAAGTTAAGCAAGAAGGGTTAAGGGTATGCATGCTTGAATGGTGAACAAGCTATAAGAGTTGAAGTGTGTGAAAGCCAAGTATAATGGAGGACTCAAAAAGATATTTTTAATCTACAAATGGAGTTGTAAGTTATTATTAGATCAAACCTTACTATTACTCTCTAATAATTGTATCAATCTAGGGTATATCCTTTGGATTAAGGTTGACCTAAAAATCATTTGTAAATCCTTTAACTAGGTAATATTCCAAGTGAATGGTCTAAATTCATCTAACAAGGCTCACTCCTAATAGGGTTATTGAAATCCTTTAACTGAGTCACATTTAACAGTGTGCAATTGTAACCTTTGATAGGGTTGGCCTTTCATAGGCCATCACTTCAGAAGAGTGAGAAAGAGTAGCATGTTATTGGTGGTTTTTCCCAAATAGAGTTTCCACATAAATCATTATGTCAAGTGTGTTATTGAATCTTTTATGTTTCATGTTCACATTTCTCCAAATTGATTTGATGGTAACCTACAAGTTGTAAGTGATTGCATAATCTTTTGGATGCATGCATGTTGATAAATGATTTATGGGTTCACTAAGCTGTGAAAAGTTTTAAAAGTACATCTCAACCTTGGATAACTGATTCACCCCCTTTCTTAGTTATTCTAAAGAATTCCAAAATTTGGTATAAGATCCATCTACTTAAGAGGACTAGTTTGAAGGTACTAGAAGCATAAATATCAAGATGTCAAAAAGAGAACTACCCAAGCTTAATAGAGATAATTTTACTACTTGGAAAATTGTGATGAAGTTACAACTTGGAGGACTTGGAGATCATGCACACTATGATTACTATTGAGCATACTGATCTTGTTGAAGCACTAACTACTAAGGATCTAGAAAAAGGAGAAAGAACACAACCAAGAAATGTTGTAGATTTCTTGTACCGTAAGTTATGCTAAGTTTGATGATATCAAATGTCTTGACATTTCAAAGAAAATGTGATATTCTCTTCAAACCATCTATAGAGGAGATAAGACTATTCTAAGAGCCAAAGTTGAAAGTCTCAGAGGTAAGTTTGATGATATGAGAATGCAAAAAGGTGAGAATATTGCTCAATATTGCTCTAGGATAAAAGATATTGTTAATGCAATAAGAAGAGCTATTGGTACAATAGATGGTGATATTGTACTAAGATTTTTTTTGAGAACACTACTATCTATATATGCTATTAGAGTTTCTGCAATACAAGAACAAAGATGTGTATAGGGAATGTTCTAACTATTGATTTTTTAGCATCAGGAGAAGGAAATCTAAATCTTCTATGATGTTATCATTTCAAAGATATAAGAATTTGACATTCTGACTCTAATATCTATCTTGTATTGCTAAGAAGTATGCATACATCACTGTCTAATATACATGATAGAGGCATATCTATAAGTACATGTATTCATAATAATGTATGCATACATGTACATATACATACACCTCTATTATGTATGTATATTATTTATGACAGTATAAATATGCATTATGGTCGATCAACTTGATCAGTCAACCTTCATGTTACACATGACAAACTTTGTTGTCGAATTTATCATAATACATAATAGATATCATTGTCGGGTTTCATGTTACCCATAACTGGAAATTATAATGACTTTTGTTATTCTTGACTAATGACTTTGTCGAGGTGTTAAGCATGCTTCTTATATCAGGTCTTCAACCCATAACTAATCCCATTATAAGCATGCGATTTATATTGCAATATAAGCCCAATTTTATCAATAGTTATGTAGTTAACATGCCTCCGAAGAGGCATGTCCCTACATGGTCTTTGGGCCATGTAAGGGCATGACTCTTCGAAGTCATGACCGCTTCTTCATGTATATATTTGAGATCGCTAACCTACAATGAAAATATATATACAACAAGACATATAAGTACCTGTAGAGCTCTCATAATATTATTGCTATTATCATTCACAATACTTGTCTTACAGTGGTCCAGTAAAAGCTATCAGTGTTGAGGAAGGAAGAATTTAAAGAACCTGCTGCAATCACAAAGAAGATAAGTAAAGTCATTTTGTTCTTTCAATTCAGAAATTAAAAGAATTTATTTGTAATATTTTTACTATCAGAGATCCTATATTTTAACATGGTATTAGAGATCCTTTTAAAAATTTATTTTCTTTTTAAATTAGACTCAGAAATTTAAATTTTGCAATGGTTTTCTAATCAGTACTACTCTGATACCATGTAAGAATTGAAGTTAGATTAGATGGAGCTTCAAATTTTTCCTCTTGGAAAATCAAACTCTTAATAATTCTAAGGAAGATGGAATTGGAAAACTACATTGAATCTAAAACACCTATGCCTGAAAATGACTCTGAGAAAGAAACATTGAAAAGGCACAATAATAAGGCTATGAAAATAATTGTAGATTCAGTTAAAGATCATATTCTTCCTTCTATAGAAAATCTCAAAACTGCATTTGATATGTTCTCTACAATTCAAAGTACATTTGAAATTAATAACACAAGCAGATTGCTCACCTTGAAACAAGATCTTCTATACATAAAAATGAAAAATGGAGAACCCATTACATATTACTTCCTTAGAATCACTGAGTTAAAGGATCAATTAGATACTATGAAAAATCAAATAGATGATAAAGAATTGAGTATGATCACCCTTAGAGGACTTCCACTATCATGGGAAACTTTCATAAGAGGCTTAAGATCTCATCTTGAACTTCCAAAATTTGATCAATTGAAGAATGAATCCACTCAAGAGGAGTCCAAACTAGCATCCAGAGGTTTAAATTCAAATCAAGATAATGATATTCAAGCCTTGTATTCCAAGTCAAACAAGAAAAGAAAGTTCAATCATAACAAGAGATCTCACAAAAATAGAGATTGGTCCAAAGTAAGATGCTTTAAATGTGATAAGCTTGGTCATTCCTACTATGCATGTCTTAAAAAATAGAAAATTCAAGCAGCATTGGCAGAAGTTAAAGTAGAAGATAATAAAAAGACAGGCAAACAAAATTATGCATTTATAGTAGCTCTCTCAAGTGAGTTGAACTCTAATCACGACACCTAGATCCTAGACAGTGGAGCTTCTTGCCATATCTCTAGATTTAGAGACAAGTTTGAGACTCTCTCAAATCATGAATCAGAAGAAGTTGCTATTAGAGACAACTCCTCTCATCCAATTAAAGGCTTTGGTATATATTCTATTCAACTAAACATTGATATCACTCTGCAACTAAAGAATGTCCTTTATGTGCCTGGGATCAAAAGAAATCTTGTCTCTATCTTTGGACTTGTGGATCAAGGGTACCACATTGCATTTCAAGGAAATAAAGTTCTATCTTGGAATAAGAATTCATTTATCAAGAAAGCTATAACCATAGGAGTTAGGGATGGGAGTCTTTATAAATTATGTAAGTTTCAAAACCCAGAATTAAACCTAACTCTTAGTAAAAATAAGACAAACTCCATTGAAATTTGGCATAGAAGATTAGGACATCCTAATTTTTGAGCTTTAGCATTTATAAGTAAAATTCTAAAAGGTCTTCCAAATCTTAATTCTGATCACTCAAGTATTTGTAAAGGGTGTGCCTTAGGGAAAAACAATAAACACTCATATCTCAATAGTGTTCATAAATCTAAAAACATACTTGAGTTGATTCATATAGATCTTTGTGGTCCGATGTCAGTTCCCTCTCTAAATGGATGTCAATTTTATGTAATTTTCATTGATGACTATTCTAGAAGAACCTGGATTTATTTTCTAAAATAAAAGGAGTCTTCTGAAGTCTTATCCAAATTTAAAGAATTTAAAGCCCTAGTCAAAAATCAATCAAGTCTAAAGATCAAAACCCTTAGGTCTAACAATGGGGGTGAATTCACTTCTGATATTTTCAAAAACTTTTGTATTTCTGTTGGGATTAAGAGGGAGTATTCCGTACCTTATAATCCTCAACAAAATGGAATAGCTGAAAGAAAAAATAGAACCATTGTTGAGTCAGCCAGGGCTATGCTACATGATCAAATCCTCCATTATTCTTTTTGTGCTGAAGCTTCCAATATAGCTATCTATATTCAAAATCATTTTCCTCACTCTATATTGGAAAACATCACTCTTGAAGAAGCATTTACTGGAGTTAAACCAGATTTAAGTCATCTAAGAATTTTTGGTTGTCCAGTCTACATTCACGTTTTAAAAGAAAAGAGAACCAAATTAGAACCTTCTGGGAAGAAAGGAATATTCATTGGTTATAGTGAAACTTCAAAAGGATACAGAATCTACATTCCTGAAAAAATAACTATTGAGATTAGTAGAGATGTCATATTCGAAGAAGACATTGCCTTCAAGACTTCAAATAATGATGAATCTATTTCAAAAGAGGATCAAGATACAAAAGTTGAGAGGGAGGAAAATTCTGACATCTCTTCCATGTCAAATCATACTGAATCTGATAACATCAACCTTAACAACAAAAAGACACCCCTTTGGGCCAGAAAGATGTTAGCCAAAAATCAAGTTGAACTAGATGATGTAATTCAAGAAAGCAAAAGAACCAGAAACCAATCCTGTTATGTTGCTCTGTTATCTGAACTTATTAAATCTGAACCTAACAATGTTAAGGAAGCACTTTCACATCAATCATGGAAAGAAGCCATGATTGAGGAATATAATTCAATATTGAAAAATGATGTTTGGGAAATTGTACCAAGACCTAAAAAAAAATTAGTTGTTTCTTCCAAATGTTTATTCAAGATTAAACATGCTGCAGATGGAAGTATTGAAAAATACAAGGCAAGATTTGTGGCCCGAGGTTTCTCTCAAAAGGAGGGAATCGATTATGATGAGACCTTTGCACTCATTGCTAGATATAATTCAGTGATAACTATTCTAGCTATTGCTACATCTAAAGGATGGAAAGTACACCAAATGGATGTCAAAACAACATTTCTCAATGGAAAGATTGATGAAGAAGTTTATGTTGAATAGCAAGAAGGTTTTGGTATCTTTAATCCCCAAACTCATATTTGTAAATTAAAGAAGAAAATGTATGGTCTTAAATAGGCTCCTAGAGCCTGGTATGGAAGAATAGATAATTATTTACTAAAATTGGGATTTGCCAAGAATGAAGCCGATCCTAATTTATACTTCAAAATAGAAGGTGATGATATGGTTATCTTTGTATTATATGTTGATGACTTACTAATCATTGGTGATGAACACATGATAGAAAAATGTAAACAAGATCTCTCAGCTAAATTTGAAATGAAGGATCTAGGGTTACTTCACTATTTTTTGTGATTAGAAATTTGGTAGCTGGACAGCTATATTATACTAAACCAAGGAAAATACACAATTGACATGTTAACCAAGTTTGGTATGATGGAATGCAAACCAGCTGCTACACCTATGGAGATAAACTTACATAAACTAAAGGATGATATGAATAAATTTGAAGATGTGGATCCTACTCACTATAGGTAGATTATTGGATCCTTAATGTACTTGGTTAATACTCATTCTAACATTTTCTATGCAACTCATGCTTTGAGTCAGTTCATGTGCACACCTAAGCAGATACATTTGTAGGTAGCTAAATACATAATGAGGTATCTAAAAGGTACTATTGGAATGGGAATCAAATATGACAAAGTTAATCTTGAGCTATATGGATTCTCTGATTCTGATTGGGCTAGAAGTTCTATTGAACGCAAAAGTACTTATGGATATTGTTTTAGTCTTGGATCTAGTATGATCTCTTGGACTAGTCAAAAAAAAAACTTCTGTGGCCTTGAGTTCTACTGAAGCTAAGTATATTGCATCCTCTCTATGTGCTAGAGAAGCGGTATGGCTCTGAAATTTTCTCTCTGATCTCTTCAAAAGACTAGTGAAGCCCACCGTGGTTCATTGTGATAATCAAAGTTGTATTAAGCTCTCTTCTAATCCTACATTTCATAATCGCTCTAAAAATATCAAAATTCCATTTCATTACATCAGGGATATGGTTAATCAAGGAGTTATACAATTAGAGTATATTTGTACAAATGATCAAATAGTTGATATTTTTACCAAACCTCTTGCTAAGGTGAAATTGAAATATTTTAGGGAAAGACTTGGTATTATTATTTGTAATGGAAATATTTTAAAATAAAAGAATGAATTATTTGTTTCTTCTATTTTTATGTAATGAAAGGTGACGATCTTTCATGGACATGTTTAGTAATCTAAAATTATTTACAAGGTTACGATCTTGTAAATAGTTGATTATTTTTGAGCTTGTCTAGACATTGCTTAAGTGCAAGTAGAGATTATTTTGGGCTTCTCTAGACATTTCTTAAGTGCAAGTAGAGGATATTTGTGTTAACTCTAGGCATTGCTTAAGTGCAAATAGAGATCAGTCACTATTCATGCAATATTGCTTATTAAGATGGCCCTGACTAATTTTTTACTTATTCTCCCTTGCTAAAGAGGGAGTGTTGATGTTTTAGCATCAGGAGAAGGAAATCTAAATCTTCTATGATGTTATCATTTCAGAGATATAAGCATTTGACATTCTGACTTTGATATCTATCTTGTATTGCTAAGAAGTATGCGTACATCACTGTTTGATATACATGATAGAGGCATATCTATACGTACATGTATTCATAATAATGTATGCATACATGTACATATACATACACCTCTGTTATGTATGTATATTATTTATGACAGTATAAATATGCATTATGGTCGATCAACTTGAGTGGTCAACCTTCATGTTACACATGATAGACTTTGCCATTGGATTTATCATAATACATAATAGATATCATTGTTGGATTTCATGTTACCCGTAACAAGAAATTATAATGACTTTTTATTCTCGACTAATGACATTGTCGAGGTGTTAAGCATGCTTCTTATATAGTGGGTCTTCAACCTGTAACTAATCCCATTATAAGCATGTGATTTATATTGCAATATTAGCCCAATTTTATCAACAGTTACGTAGTTAACATGCCTTTGAAGAGGCATGTCCCTACGTGGCCTTTGGGCCATGTAAGGGCATGACTCTTCAGATTCATGACTGCTTCTTCATGTTTATATTTGAGATCGCTAACCTGCAGTGAAAATATATATACAACAAGACATAAAAGCACCTGCAGAGCTCTCATAATATTATTACTATTATCATTCACAATACTTGTCTTACAGTGATCCAGTAAAATCTATCAGTGTTGAGGAAGGAAGAATTTAAAGAACTTGCTGCAATCACAAAGAAGATAAGTAAAGTCATTTTGTTCTTTCAATTCAAAAATCAAAAGCACTTATTTGTAATTGTTTTACTATCAGAGATCCTATATTTTAACACTAACTCTTGAAGGTTTGGTAGGTAGGCTCACTACTTTTGAGCTATCTAACTTTGATAATTACAAACCTTAAAATATTGAATATGCTTTCAAAGCTAACTTGTCATTGAAGGGACTTGATGAGAAGAAGAAAAAAAAGACAAAATATGTACCCAGTGATAATGAGATAGATGAGGAGGATGTAGATCAACTTGAAGTAGTACTGGCAAGGAGATTTCATAGAGGTGAAGGCAAGTTTAAAGGTAAATTACCTATCATTTGTTTCAACTGCAATGAGGTTGGTCATAGTACTACTAGATATCCAAAGAAGAAGAACTATAGAGGTGGTGATAAGTACAAAAGTAGAAGAGATGAAGACAACAAAGATTGCAAAGACAAAAGCAAAAAGTCTTGCTACATTGTTGAAGAGGAAAAGAGAGATGAATCTAATGAAGATGAGGGAACTGCACATTTGTCTTGTGTGAACAAGAATGATAGATGGATCATTGAAAGTGGGTGTTCAAATCACATGAGTTGAGATAAAAGTAAGTTCATTACCTTGAATTGTTATGATGGAAATAGTGTAAGATTTGGTAATGATGCACCATGTTTGATAAAAGGAAAAGGTTTTATCAAACTCACAAAAAATATTTTATGTGGCAATGCTTACTATGTTGAAGGACTTAACTATAATATGTTGAGTGTGTCACAATTGAATAATTCAGGTTGTAAGGTTGAGTTTGAAAACAAGATTGCTAAGATATATGATATTGATGGAAAACTAATTCGAAATGGTGATCAAACTAGAAGTAATCTATTCTACCCTTATATAGAGGATGCTACTTATTTAGTTGTAAATTTTGATGATGTGTGGCTATGAAACAAGAGGTTATTGTTGGAATATTGGCTGGAAGCATGAATGCTAATGATATTTCTATAGGGGAGTACTACTATGATGATATGTTACATTCATGATTGAGTTTTTCAATGATGTCAACATAGTAGTTTTCTATGGTATCTGACAGAAGAACAATGGAAAGATCAAGTTCGTACAGATGACTAGTTGATTATTATAACCATATAAGGTTATGGGAGATACTTATGAGTATTTGGTATATGCAGTTAGCATCATAATAAGAAAGGAAGAGTCTAGAAGAAGTTATGTAAGTTTTGGTGATATCTATTTGTTCTGAGATAGAGTTTACAGAGGCATGTTCTAGTAAACATGTTATATTTCTGAGCAGAGTTGATATTGTGAGGATCAAGGCTGAGGACATGAAGAAGATGTGTTGAGGATGACATGGCTAAGCTTACTCATCATAATATTGTGTGTGAAAAAAATTAGTCAAGTTACAAGGAAAAAGATTAATGTTATCACTAAGTGTAATATGTTCTTAATGTGGTCCTATAATAATTAATTGAGAAGGTCTAATAGCTAACTCATGGAATTATTTTGAGGACTCAATATAAAGGAAATAAATTTTCATTTATCATGGAATGTTTTGATGAGATGGTTTTATGATTGAAGATAAGTAGGAGAGAGTGTGGAATGCGAAGTTGAGTAGAGTAGTGTTCACTACTAAAGTTTTGCTAAGTGGTTTGAGGTTCATGATCTAGTCTATATGGTCTGAAAATGATTGGTCTAGTTGATAGAATAGAGGAAAGATAAAAAGAAAGAGGAAGATAACAATAAATTACTTGTTTGAGTAGTGAGCTCTTCTTGTAGTTCAAATTGCATGTTTTGGCAATGGGCTCTTCTTGCATTTATTATACCACAACTCCTAATAGGGTTGGCACAACTTCTAACAGGGTTGGAATCTCCTAACAGCTATTTAAAGTCAACTAATAGGGACTTATTGTAGTAAATATTGTAATAGACTCCTAACATGGTCCATCCTCTAACAAGGAATATTTATATTAGTACATCATCTTGTGGGCATCATTCCCACCAGGGTTTTCCCTCTGATCAAGGGTTTCCTTAGTCAACATATCTGGTGTAATTGTCTATGAGCATTTTATTATGGTTGTTGTTTACTTTGGTTGAACGGTTAAGTTTTTTTAAGGAAGATAGATGTTTTAATTTTTGGATAACTAATTCACACCCCCCCTCCCCCCACCTCGCAGTTATCTTGGTAGACTATTGTTTCTAAAAATTGGTATTAGAGCATCAGGCCCTTGAAGATAAAGTTTAACAACATTGGGAGATCCATGGTGAACATGTTTAGGAAAGATAGTCAGAAGTTTGATGGAATATATTATAACAGCTGGAAGGAAAAGATGAAGACACATTTGTTCTGTATGGGTCTGAGATATTGGATCTTGACAAAATCAGCAAAAACAATCATTGTTGAAATGGATTTGGAAATTTACACTAAGGCAGGAAGAGATCTTTTCATGGGTGACATGAGAGCTAAAGAAGCACTATTGAATGCACTTCCTCAAATCAAGTACAATCAGGTAAAATCACTTGCTACTTCACATTTGATTTGGAAAGCTTTGGAAAATAGTTTTGAAGGTGATGCACATTCTAAGAAGTTGAGGCTAAAAAGTTGGATTTGTGCATTTCAAGATGCTAAAATGATGAAATATAAATATGTAAGAACATATATAGGTAGGATATTAGAAATTACTATAGGTATTAAAGCTTAAGGAAGAATCAAAGAAGATGATGAGGTCATATGGAAGATATTGAAGACTCTAACACTACCATTTATGTTGGTAGTTTAGATGATACAGTTGTTGATATCATGTACCAAAGACTTCACAAAAGAGACATTTCTTGGAAGACTTGAAGCAGTTGAGAATGAACTTAGATAGTCTATAGAATTGACCAGAATAGAGACAACTTTCAGTGCCTTAAATATTTTACCTAACTTATCAAGGAGCACAAGTGCTAGAGGAGATTTTGCTGGCAGCAACAGATTTGAGGAAGGTAGAAAAATTGAAGCAGTAGCCCTTCTAGTAAGAAGAGAAAAAGGAGGTAAGAAAATCTTTAAATGTTGGACTTGTGATGAATATGGTCATTATGTATCTAAGTGTCCTAAAAGATAGAAAAAGTATAATGGAAATCATAAGCCTAGAAAAGATAGAGGGTTTGTATGCAAATGAAGATAATGATTTTTATGAACAAGCATTAAGTGCTAGTGATGATGAAATTGGATTTGTGGAAATTAAAAAAGAAAGTCTGGATAAGGTAGCTTTGGTATCACAGGTTGAGAATAAATCTAATTGGATAATTGATAGTGGTTGTTCACATCATATGACTAATGACATGAACAAGTTTAATGACTTCAAAAGTCAAGATGGAGGAATTATCAGAGTTGGAAATAATGCAACATGCCAAGTAAAAGATATTGGGTCTATAAGACTTGACGGTAAAACTAACACTAAGGATGTATACTTTTTTGATGGTTTAAAGCACAATCTTTTGAATGTTGGAAAACTAGTAGACAAAGGTTATCAGTTGTAGTTCATAGAAAAGACATGCATGATCAAAGATAAATATGGAAAGGTAATTGGAATATGAACCAGATCTAGAGGTAATGAATTTTAGTTGAATCTTACTAAAATGACATTTTTGGTTGCAAAGGTAGATGATGGTTATGGAATAAGATATTTTGTCATATAAACTTTGATAGTATTGTGAGGACTAGTAGAATGTTTGCAATTAGAGATTTTCCAAAGATTGTAAAGCCTACTAACACAATTTGCAAGGAATATGTTTTGGCTAAGCATAACATAACTTCTTTTCCCAGCAAGATGTTTACCACTACAGGGAAGTTAGAGATTGTACACATAGATCTTAGTGGTCCTACAAAGACAAAAGGATTCTATGGTGAATGCTATTTTATGATTCTAGTTGATGATTATTCTAGAATGATGTGGGTTGCATTTCTTAAAGAGAAATCTGAGTCATTTGATAAATTCAAGATATTCAAGAATAGAGTTGAGAATGAATCTAGTATGAATATTAAATGTTTGAGATCAGATAGAGGAGGAGAATTCACTTCAAACGAGTTTAACATATTTTGTGAAGAAAATGGAATTAAAAGATAGCTATGAGGTTTGAGAACCCCTGAAAAAAATGCCATCGTAGAGAGAAGAAAAAAATCAGCTATAGAAGCTACAAGATCTATATTAGTAGAGAATTATGTATCCAAGATATTGTGAAAGAAGTTGTGAATACAATAGTCTACACTATGTACAAAGTGCAATTCAAGAAAGACACAAACAAGACACCTTATGAACTATGGTTTAGTCACTCACCTACAGTGAAGTATTTTAGAATCTTTTGAAGTAAGTATTACATGAAGAGAGATGATGATATTGGTAAGTTTGATGCCAGAAGTGATGAAGGTATGTTTCTTATTTATTCATTAAAAATAAAGGTTTATAGATGTTATAATCAGAGAACTAAGACTATTATGGAATGTGCAAATATGAGAATTGAAAATTTAGAATACAATAGATAATAGTTGATTACAATTCAGATAATGATGTTGTTACTAAGCCAAGGAATGATGAGGTATTTCCTAAGACTAACAATGATTTGCAAAGTGAAGGAGAGCCAAGGCAGGAACAAAGCTTGGAACCTTTAGTAGAGCCAAGAGTTGAGATAGCAACTCCTACTTTAGGAAAGAATATGATGAAGAATCACCCATCTAAATAGATCATCAGAAGCAAAGACAAAGTTGTGATGACAAGAAGTAGAGTAAATGAAGAACTATGCTTGATATCTCAAGTTAAGCCTAAGAATGTAGATGAAGCATGTAAAGATAATTATTGGAAATAATCTATGAAAGAGGAATTGGATCAAATAGTAAATAATGAGACATGGGAATTGATCCCTAGACTAGTAGACAAGAATGTAATAGGAACTAAATGGGTATTTAGGAGCAAGATGAATGAGCAAGGAGAAATTGTAAGGAACAAATCAAGATTGGCATGTAAAGGTTACTCATAGCAAGAAGGAATAGATTATGATGAGATTTATGCTCCATTGGCTAGAATAGAAGTAGTAAGATTATTCTTAGCCTATGTAGCACAAAAAAAATTCAAAGTATATTAGACAGATGTCAAGTTAGCATTCCTAAATGGAGAACTTGAAGAAGAGGTATACATTGAAGATCTTGAAGGATGTCCTTTGAAAGATGACAAGGATATAGTATGCAGACTAAGGAAAGCATTAAATGGATTGAAGCAAGCACATAGAAGTTGGTATGCAAGATTGGAAAAACATTTTACAAAACTTTGATATTGCAAAGGTATGGAAGATAGTAATCTATATTGGAAAGAAATTGATGATGGTTTGATGATTTTAGTAATATTTCTTGATGATATCATATTTGGAGGAAATGATGAAGAAAGTGAGAAGTTTGTAGAAGAGATGAAGAAAGAATTTGAAATGAGTATGATAGGAGAGATGAAATATTTCCTAGGATTGCAGATTGTACAGAATAAAGAAGGAATCTTTATTTCTCAGACTTAGTACTTGAAGGATTTACTGAAAAGTTTTGGTTTAGAAACATGTAAACTTATTGGAACACCTATGGTAACTAGACACAAGTTATCTACAAAGGATGATACATCTACTTTTGAGTAGAAGAAGTACAAATCTATGATCAAAGGACTGCAATATCTCACTCACACAAGGTCGGATATAGAAAATGCAGTTGCAATTGTTGCAAGATTCTAGGCTGATCTTAGAGAAGCACATTATGCAATAGTGAAAAGGATATTTATATATCTAAAAGGAATCAAATAATTTCACTCGAAGTGCTTATACTGATGTAGATTGGGCAGGCAGTATGGATGACAAAAATAGCACTAGTGGAGGAGCCTTCTTTCTTGGAGGAAGATTGGTTTCTTGGTTAAGAAAGAAGCAAGATTGTACATCTCAAAGTACAATAGAAGTAGAGTATGTTATAGCAACAAATAATTACAATCAAGTCATTTGGATGAAGCAAATGTTGAAGGATATAAGGATAGAAATTAGTGAACCTATTGTTATACATTGTGACAACACAAGCATGGTAAATATGTCTAAGAATCTAGTGTTGCATTTGAGGACTAAGCACATTCCTATTAAGTATCATATGTTGAGATAAAAGGTTGCAAAAAAAGAAATTAGATTGGAGTATGTGAGAACTAAAGAGCAAATTGCAAATATATTCACTAAGTCTCTTCCCAAAGAGCTTTTGAGTATTTGCAAGGTATGCTTGGGGTTATGCCCCTTCCTACATTAGAGTAGAAGATGCAAGAGTGCATCAATCTAGTGTAAAAGAGTACCATTTTTGTATGGACTAAATGTTGATGCTCCTGAATGAAAGAGTATCTATGATGAATAGAGTCATCTAGGACTCTTGCTGGTTGTTATTTTGAACAATGTATTTTGACACTCAAGCTAGTAAGAATTAGTTGTTACAAAATTTGATGCAGAGATGTTGGTTGCTGAAACCTTGGACATTGATGTCAATGGGAGAGAATATTGCATAAAAACCACTATGATGAGGAAGATGTTTGGCATAAAAATAGTACGCAGAATAACAGTTTGGTATAGAGAACATTGAGGTATATTAGTGGGGGAGAATGATTAATGAAGAGGATTTGAAGATGAATAGTCTTTTGTTGGTATTCTTGGAACTAGATGTTTTTTCATCTATGTTGTCATCAATGCCAAAGTGGGAGATTGTTGGAAGATTAATTTGAAGCATGAATACTGATGATATTCCTACAGGGGAGTACTACTATGATGATATGTTGCATTCATGATTGAGTTTATCATTGATGTCAACATAGTAGTTTTCTATAGTATCTAATAAAAGAACAACAGAAAGATCAAGTTGGTATGGATGGATAGTTGAGCATTATAACCATCTGAAATTATGGGAGATACTTCTAAGTATCTAGTATATGTAATTAATGTTGGAAGAAGAAATGAAAAGTCTAGAAAAAGTTATGTAAGTTTTGGTGATGTATGTTCTAAGATAGAGTTTACATAGGCATGTTCTAGTAAACTTGTTATATATCTTAGTAGAGTTGATAAAAGAGGATTGAGGTTGAGGACATGAAGAAGGCATGTTGATGATGATGCAGCTAAGCTCACTCATCATAATATTGCGTGTATGGAAAGTTATTCAAGTTACAAGGTGAAAGATTAATGTGATCACTAAGTGTAACATGTTCTTCATGTGGTCCTATAATAATTAATTGAGAAGGTCTAACATCTAACTCAGGGAATTTTTTTGAGGACTCTATATAAAGTAAGGACATTTTTCTTTATCATGGAATGTGTTAATGAGATGATTTTGTGATTGATGATAAGCAGCAAAGAGTGTGGAATGTGAAGTTGAGCAGAGTAGTGTAGAAGTGAAGAAAACTTCATTGCCAAGCTTTTACTGAGTGATCTAAGGTTTGATATTTGGATCTGAGGTTTGCCACCTAGTCTAAAAGGTCTAGCAGTGATTGTTCTAGTTGAAAGGATAGAGGAAAGACCAAAGGAAAGAGGAATATAGTTGTAAATTACTTGTTTGAGTAGTGAGCTCTTCTTGTAGTTGAAATTGCATGTTTGGGTAGTGGGCCCTTCTTACATACATTATACCACAACTCCTAATAGGGTTGGAATCTCCTAATAGGGATTCAAAGTCTCCTAATAGGGATTCATTGTACTAAATGTTGTAATAGATTCCTAATAGGGTTCATCCTCTAACAAGGAATATTTATATTAGTGCATCATCTTGTGGGCATCATTCCCATTGGGGTTTTCCCTAGTCAACCTATCTGGTGTAACTATCTATGAACATTTTATTATGGTTGTTGTTTACTTTGGTTGAATGGTTAAATTTTTTTAAGAAAGATAAATGTTTTAATTGTTGGATAACTAATTCAACCACTCCCCCCCCCTCAATTATCTTGGTGGACTATTGTTTCTAATAGTTATGTCATGTTAATTTTGATAACTTGGTTAGTATCAGTAACATGAAAAAAGTTAGAGATTTGCCTAAGTTGAAGAAATACTAGAGATTGTTCATACTAACTTGTGTGGACTAATTAAAGTGCAAACCTATAATGGAGATAAGTACATCATGTTTCTTGTTGATTATTACTTTGGAATGATGATAGTTATGTTTCTAAAACATAAATTTGATGCTTTCCAAATGTTTAAGTAGTACTTAGCACGAGTTGAAAAGAAAATAGGTAAAAGTCTAAAATGTTTGAGATCTGACATCTGTTGCTGGAACCCCTCCACAAAATGAAATTGTTGAAAGAAGGAATAGGTCTATAATGGACTATGCTAGAACACTCATGATGGAGAAAAATGTTTCTTTGAAATACTAGAGAGAAGCTGTAAGTATAGTTGTTTATACCTTGAACCATGTACAAGTCAAGAAAGGTACTCATTCAACACCTTTTGAACTACGGAATGGATACTCACCCAATGTAAAATATTTTAAGATATTTGGAAGCAAATGCTATATTCTCAAAGATTTCAAGAATGGTAAACTAAATGCAAAAAGTAAAGAAGGTATACTCCTTGGCTATTCTACAAGAAGTAAAGCTAGTAAGTGTTTAAATACTAACACTAACAAAGTTGTGCAAAGAGAAAATATGAAATTTGATGAATATATAGAAGTATATGAGGCTAAACATATAAAGGAACTAGAAGAATAAAAATCATTTGTATACTTTTATGAAGGTATTCTTTCTGAAGAAGATGTTGCAAATCAAGCTACAAACCAACAAAACGTTTTAGTGATTGCCAAGTCACATACTATGAATGCCGAGTTGCATTCAAGAACTAAGCTACATTCAAGTGCTGAGTTACAGAATGAAGTTGAGGCACATTCTAATTTTGAGATTAATGTAAATGAAAGAGATGCTAAAATACCTAACAGAGATGTACATAGTGATTTAGAAGTTGAAAGGCCGAATGAAGAAACCAAAACTGAACCAAGATTGTCTAAATATGTCAAGAGACATCATCCTACTACACAAATCATTGGAGATAAAGATGCTAGACCAATGATAACAAAAAATTTGAGGAATGATGCATGCTTGCTGAGCATGAAAGAAACCAAAATATTGAAAGATGCCTTAGAAGATGTGGATTGGAGTAAAGCCATGGAAGAAGATATTGAACAAACTAAGAAAAGAAAAAAATGGACTCTAGTTTCTAGACCAAAGGACAAAAATGTGATTGGCACCAAGTGGGTATACAAAAATAAGTTAGATGAAAATAGTGAAGTCACAAGGAACAAGTCAAGATTAGTCTACAGAGGATATGCACAAGAAGAAGAAATTGAATATGGAGAAATATTTTCCCCTGTTGCTAGATTGGAATGAGTAAGAACTCTACTTGCTTATTCTGCATACAAAGGTTTCAAAGTTTATCAAATGGATGTTAAGTCTACCTTTTTGAATGGTATTTTAGAGGAAGAAGTTTATATAGAAAAGCCAAAAGGGTTTTTTGATGTTAACAATAAAAAACATGGTATGTAGATTACACAAAGAATTATATGGTTTGAAGCAAGCACCAAGAGCATGGTGTGAGAGACTTCATAATTATCTTGTGAAGATTGGATTTGAAGGGAATAATGATAACAAAAATTTTTACTTGAAGACAAAGAATGGAAAGTGTATTTTGTTATCTAATTTTTTTGTTGAGTATATCATATTTTTAGGTAAAGATAATTTATGTAAGGCTTTTGCAAATGAAATGAAATAAGAGTTTGAGATGTCTATGTTTGGAGAGATCAAATTCTTAATGGGTTTGGAAGTACACTAGATGAAATATGGTATATGCATCACTCAGTCAAAATATGTCAAGGAGATACTAAAAACTTTTGGATTGGAGGATTCCAAACCAGTACATACACCTATGGTGATAGGACATAAATCGTCAAAGAATGATGATCTAGCTGAGGTGAATCAAATATTATGTAGGTCTATGATTGGAAAATTACAATATGTAGTACACAATAGATCTAATATTGCTTTATCTATAGTGATAGTTGCAAGATTCTCTACTAATCCTAGGGAGAATCATTTGATGGCTATAAAGAGAATAATGAGATATTTGAAGGGAACAAAGGAATACAGTCTATACTATAAGAAAAATGAGAAATTTAAATTAATAGCCTATACTAATGTTGATTGGACTAGAAATATTGATGACAGAAAGAGCACTAGTGGAGGAGCATTTTTCTTAGCCAAGTGGTTTGTTACATAGACTGGTAAGAAACAAAATTACACTTCTCAATCTACTACTAAAGCTAAATATGTTGCTACTATTGTAAATTGTACAAACCTTGTATGGATCAAACAACTAGTCAAAGGTATGAAGGAAGAAATTACTAAACTAGTGATACTTTATTGTGATAATAAAAGTGCTATAAATATATCAAAGAATATTGTGATGCACACAAAGACTAAGCACATTGAAATCAAGTGTCATTACTTGAGAGAATTAGTTCAAGATAAAGAGGTGAAGATGGAATATGTTAACACAAAAGATAAAATTGCTGATATCTTCACAAAGGCATTACACAAGGATGCTCATGAGTATCTAAGAGGTCAACTAGGGGTGATACCCCTATCAAAGGCTATCTAAGAAACAAGAGGAGTGCTCTACATCAAACAAGTTGATTCAGATATGTTACAAATTGATGTAGTGGATCTTACTTGAGCAGCTACCTAAAGTAATCAAAGAACTGAAACTACAATTAAATCACAAGCTAGCTGACAAAGGGAGAAATTGAAGAAGCTCATATCTGCATATTAAGATGACAAGTCTTTATCATTGTTGTCAAAGAGGGAGGTAGTGGCTAATCTAAAAAGAGGGATATAGTAACTATACAAGAGATATTGAAGACAAAGAGGGAGAAATCCTAACACACCGTATGAGGGAGGCTCCTACGAAAGAAAGTGTTTCTACTAATTACATCTACCTAGTAAGAGGAAGATAATGTATATGGAGATATAAGAAGTAATTCAAAGGGAGTCACAAGGATAAGTTCATTGTCTATTGATCAGAATAAAACAAATATTTTGTAACCCATTTAGAAGATGAAAGTTGCTGATAGATAGAGATATTTCAATACAAGGAATTGTTTTGTTTTTGGTATTTTTTTGGTCTTATTATTTAAATTGAGTCAGTTTGGTTGATTGGTTTGGTTTGCCATCAATGCCAAAGAGGGATATTGTTGAAAATAGATTGATACAAGTGTGATAAATGAGTTTCAATAATTTTTTCATCATTGATGTCAAAGTTACTATTTGTTGGTGAGATAAATGCTTATATGATTTAAGTACTATCACTTGTTTGATTGATGAAGAGGATTTGATCAAATGATGTAACAATAGCACCTAGAGTAAAGGTTGAGTTATGATATAAAAAGGAGTACAAGAATTAGGTAAGACTTTGATATCATAGTGCATTGATAATCTACTTAGGGTTGCAAAGCTTGGTTGCAGTAACCAAGTTTAGAAGAAGAAGTCTAACAAAGTTTTTCTGCCAAGCTTGATTAAGTGGATAGTAGGTGCCAAGAAAATTCAATGCAAGCCGAGAAAAAAATTAGTTGGAGCCAAGTAAAATTTGATTTTAGTGTATGTTGAGTAAAATAGTTGATGCCGAGTAAAGTTTACTTAATACTGAGCACTAGTAAACTTTAGTTCATGCTGAGTGATTTTACAAAAGATGTCGAGCAACACAGTATATGTCAAGAATCAAAAGCTAGTTAATGTCGAGTGTCAACATTATTTGAAAGATCATGAATTTGATAGATCTAAGATGACAAGTTTGTTTTTTTGGATTATGTAAACCATTTGGAAGATAAGATTGATGAGTTAGTGGCACAAAATTCATGGTAAAACATTTTGAGGTGAATTCAAAGAGGATTGGAGGAGAAGTTTTCAAAAAGGGGTGAAATGAAACAAGGTGTAGATTCATTGAATCCTACCTAATCTATCCTAACCATAAATTGGATAATGGAGAATGAACAAAAAAATATATTAATTCTCTATTTATAGGGATGGCTAGTTAGAAGCAAAGGTTCTCATGTGTAAGAACCTAAGGAAGACAAGGAGTCTATGATATTTCTTTATCCAGTGACCTAAGTGAAAATTTTGCATTGGCAAGTTAAGTAAGAAGGTTTAAGGGTATGGATGCTTGAAGGGTATAAAAACTATCAAAGCTGAAGGATGTGAAAGCCAAGCAGAATGGAGGACAAAAATAAAGATCTATAATACAAATGGAGTTGTAAGTTGTTATCATATCAAGCCTTACTATTACTCTCTAATAATTGTATCATTCTAGGGTTAATCCCTTGGATTAAGGTTGACCTAATAGTCATTTTTAAATCCTTTGATTAGGTGACATTCCAAGTGAATGGTCTAAAGTCCTTTAACAAGGCTCACTCCTAATAAGGTGATTGAAATCCTTCAACCGGATCACATTTAACAGTGTCCATTGTAACCTTTAATAGGGAACAGGGCATCACTTCAGAAGAGTGAGAAAGAGTAGCATGTTATTGGTGCTTTTTCCCAAATTGGGTTTCCACATAAACCATTGTGTCAAGTGTTTTATTGACTTTGTTATGTTTCATGTTTACATTTCTACAAATTGATTTGATAGTAACCTACAAGTTTTAAGTGATTGCATAATCTTATGGATGTATGCATGATGAAAAATGTTTTATGGGTTCACTAATCTATGAAAAGTTTTAATAGTACATTTGGATCTTGGATAAATGATTCACCCCCCTCTCAATTATTCTAAAGAATTCCAACAATTGGTATTAGAGCCATCTATTTAAGAGGACTAGTTTGAAGGTACTAGAAGAACAAAGATCAAGTTGTCAAAAAGAGAAGTACCCAAGCTTAATAGAGATAATTTTCCTACTTGGAAAAGTTTGATGAAGCTACACCTTAGAGGAATTGGAGATCATGCACAATCTACCATTACTATTGAGCATATTGATCCTGCTAGAGCCATAACTATTGAGGATCTGAAAAATAAGAAAGAACACAACCAGGCAATGTTGGAGATTGCCTCTACCTAAGCTATGTTGAGTTTGATGATATCAAAAGTCTTGACAGTGTAAAGAAAATGCGAGATTCTCTTCTCACCATCTATGGGGGACACAAGAATGTTCTAAGAGCCAAAGTTGAAAGTCTCCGAGGAAAATTTGATGATATGAGAATACAAGAAGGTGAGAATATTGCTTAATATTGCTCTAGGATAAAAAATGTTGTTGACACAATAAGAGAAGCTACTAGTATAGTAGATGATGATATTGTACTAAGAAAAGTTTTGAGAACATTGCTACCTATATATGCTATTAGAGTTTCCACAATATATGAACGAAGATGTGTAACAGGGAATGTTCTAACTCTTGAAGGTCTAGTAGGTAGGCTCATTACTTTTGAGCTATCTAACTTTGATAGTTACAAACCTAAAATTATTGAATCTCCTTTCAAAGATAAGTTGTCATTGAATGAACCTAATGAGAAGAAGAAAAAAAGGACAAAATATGTGTCTAGTGATAGTGAAATAGATGAGAAGGATATAGATCAACTTGAAGTAGTACTAGCAAGGAGATTTCACAGAGGTAAAGGCAAGTTGAAAGGTAAATTACCTACCATTTATTTCAATTAGAATGAGGTTGGTCATATTGCTGCTAGATGTCCAGAGAAGAAGAACAACAGAGGTGGTGATAAGTAAAAATGTAGAAGAGATGAAGACAACAAAGATTACAAAGACAAAGGTGAGAAGTCTTGCTAGATTTTTGAAAGAGAAACAAGAGATGAATTTGATGAACATGATGATGAAGTGGTGTATGTTGTAATGAAGGATGAATCTGATGAAGATGAGGCAACTGCCCTTGTGTCTTGTATGAACAAGAATGAAAAATGGATCATTGACAATGGGTGTTCACATCACATGAATGGAGATAAAAGTAAGTTCATTACCTTTAATTGTTATGATGGAAATAGTGTAAGATTCGGTAATGATGCACTATGTTTGATAAAATAAAAAGGTTCTATCAAACTCATAGAAAAGTTTTTATGTGACAATGCTTACTATGTTGAATGACTTAATTATAATATGTTGAGTGTGTCACAACTAAATAATTCAGGATGTAAGGTTGGGTTTGAAAAAAAGATTGCTAAAATATATAATACTGATAGAAAACTGAATGGAAAGGGTGATCAAACTAGAAGTAATCTAGTCTACCTTGATATAAAGGATGTTACTTGTTTAGTTGTAAAATTTGATGATGTGTGGCTATGGCACAAGAGGTTATGTCATGTTAATTTTGATAACTTGGTTAGTATCAGTAACATGAGAAAAGTTAGAGGTTTTTCTAAGTTGAAGAAGCCTGACAATATAATGTGCAAACAATTTCAGTTAGGCAAGATGACAAAGTCAAGTTTTAAGAGTAAAACTCATACCTCTAAAGGAATACTAGAGATTATTCATATTGACTTGTGTGGACCAATTGAAGTTCAAAGGTACAAAGGAGATAAGTACATCATGTTTCTTGTTGATGATTATTCTAGAATGATGATAGTTATGTTTCTGAAATAGAAATATGATGCTTTCTAAATGTTTAAGTGGTACTTAGCAAGAGTTGAAAAGGAAATAGGTAAAAGTCTGAAATGTTTGAGATCTGACAGAGGAGGAGAATTCACATCAAGTGAGTTTGAGATTTTTTTTAATGACAAAGGAATCAAAAGACATACATCTACTCCTAGAACCCCTCCACAAAATGGAATTACTAAAAGGAAGAATAGGTTTGTAATGGACTGTGCTAGGACACTCATGATGGAGACATTTTTACCTTTGAAATACTTGAGAGAAGCTATAAGTACAACTGTCTATACCTTGAACCATGTAAAATTCAAGAAAGGTACTCATTCAACACCTATTGAACTATGGTATGGATACTCACCCAATGTAAAATATTTTAAGGTATTTGAAAGCAAATGCTATATTCTCAAAGATTTTAGGAATGGTAAACTAGATGCAAAAAGTGAAGAAGGTATATTTCTAGGTTATTCCACAAGAAGTAAAGCTTATAAGTGTTTAAATACTAACACTAAAAAAGTTTTGGAAAGTGAAAATGTGAAATTTGATGAATATATAGAAGTATATAAGGCTGAACCTACAAAGGAACCAAAAGAATACAAATCATTTGTATACTTTTATGAAGGTATGTCTACTAAAGAAGGTGTTGTAAATCAAGCTACAAACCAATAACAAGTTTTAGTGACTGTTGAGTCACATACTATGAATGTCGAGTTGCATTTAGGAACTAGGTTATATTCAAGTGTCAAGTTACAAAATGAAGTTGAGGCACATTCTAATTTTGAGATTAGTGTACATGAAAGAGACACTGAAATACTTGACAAAGATGTACATAGTGATTTAGAAGTTGAAAGACCAAATGAAGAAACTAGAACTAAACCAAGATTGTCTAAATATGTCAAGAGACATCATCCTAATGAAAAAATAATTGGAGATAAAGATGCTAGACCAATGAAAAGAAACAAGTTGAGGAATGATACATGCTTTTTGAGCATGAAAAAACTCCAAAATTGTGAAAAATACCTTAGAAGTTGTGGACTAGAGTAAAGCCATGGATGAAGAGATCAAATAAATCGAGAAAAAAAAACATGGATTCTATTTCCTAGACCAAAGGACAAAAATGTGATTGGCACATCAACATCTCTTCAACATCATAAGCCATGAATCTTTAGACCCATCACAATCATCATGTTTGCCACCATATTTCCCTCCTAGTAAATATGTTGCAAGTCATACTGCTTAAGGAATGTTAACATAAGCCACTTCTTCAGTCACCCCTCTAAAAGCTCATCCCTCTTTTGTAATACCCATAGCAACATCCCCCCTTGTCACTTAATTAAAGTTTATTTTAACCTAGATCTCTTTGGGAGGGCACCATTTAGTCCTTTCTCTAGCACTAAACTATTTAGAATTGTCAACCTCTACAAATCCTTGAGTGAGTTTCCAATTCCTAGCAATCGTCTATTGACTTAGCATAGGGGGAGACAATAATTTTCTCCACTTTCTATTCTACATGTTCTCCACTAACAACTTCACAATCAATCCCACCACAACCTCTCCATTCCTTTATTCATTCCTAAAGACCCTATTATTTCTTTCCTTCCAAATACCCCAGCAAACATGGGGGGATAGCATTCCATAGTTGGATAAGGAGGGGGTGGTGGAAAGGGCCCAACCAATTAACAAAAAAATGGTCCATCTCTTTATGAGAGACCCATTCCACCTCAAACATCTGGAGAATCCTTCTTGAGATATTCTTTGTAAAGTTATAGTCTAGGAAGAGGTGGAGTATACTTTCTTCCTCCTCTTTGCATAGATAGAATCTATTGAGAATTTGGAAGCCTCTTTTTATGAGGTTTTCAATCATAAGAATCTTCCCATGCATGGTAATCCACTAGAAGATGTTGAATTTTAGAATCAATTAATTAATCCAGACCTTTTGCCACCATTTTAGAGCTAGATCCTTCTCAAAAATCATCTTACAAGCAGAGTTTTGTGATGTGGAGCCTAATTAGACTCAGAGATTTATTTGGCACAATTTTCTCCCCATATTATTTCTATGGGGGTTTGGGGGTAGCACCTCAGGTGTGCTCCCTATTACACTATAGGGTGGGGTTGAGGGGCAATGGCCCTATGAGGTTTTTTGGGTGGAGCACCTGCGAAGCCAAAAATGCCCTTATATTATACAAGGCATTAGCCGCTATGGAGATAATTGATCATTCAAACCCTTACCTTAATGAGGGTTTTATTATTGTTTATAGTAACTTTCCTCCAATCTCCATTATCTCCCCTACTTAACTCTTCCACTGGGTTATTAAACACTTCATGAATGAATTCAAACATTCAAACACACATGTAGACTATAAACAAGACTATAACATTTTCTTGAGTGTTGGTTCACTGTGTTCTTCATGCAACAAAAAATACCTTATAGGTTCTTGGCCAACTCCATTATAAGGATCAAGGTTATGGTGTAACCCTATGAGAGGTAAATATAAAAGAATAAAGAAAAAATTTAAACCTTCCCTAACTTCACATAATGAGAACATGCAATTACTATAGTACTTCATTTTGAAAGTATACACAATTTGTTGTCTAAACAGTGAGTAGTGAGATCTTGACAATAACTCGATGTTGTTAGGAACACATTTAATATAAAGATTAGTTATAGAATTCATTCCAATTCATAGGAAGCTTAAGAATCATTACACCCACAAGGTAAGAGAGAAATTACTAGGACTGTAGTCACATACAAGTACACAAGAAGATTTCACAAAAAAAATGATTTTTATTATTCAAAATCACACACCATATCCTTCACTTTTCTTCTCTACATCTCATCCCTTATCTCATATACATGAGATATCCCTTTATGTAATATAATGACCTTCTAAATCCCCAAATATTTCATACAAGATGGTTGACTTTCCATCTTCCAAAAGCTATCATTTTGCAAAAATTTTGTCAATAACATTTTTGACAATTGACATATTTTTTCAACTCATGCCTATTTGGGACAATATATAGGTCCAAAAGGCTTAAAAATTACATTTTTAATTCATTTTTTACCTTGCATGACATTTTAATACCCCACAAGGCCTTTGATTGGCATTGACCAACTTTTCCTGATCCTTAACCTTAGTCTACATGACCTTGATTGAAAACCTAATTACATGAATTGAAATAACTATTTCACTAACCTATGATGAATAAAAACATACTAATTATGATCCAAAATTCAATGGAGATGGTCAAGGTGCTCCTGCACCATACTCCCCTTGTTTTGAAAACTCAAGTCCCTTGAGTTTTTTGTAGGGACTTTGTTTGATGTTGATGTCGCCTCCTTGTTCAGTTACTTGCTACTTTGTCCATCCATTGTCCTTTTTCTTCTTCATAATCACATTGTTCCAAATGATCCTGATCTCTACTATTTTTCTTGGAGGCTAAGCTATGATTTTTTTTATTCAACATTGTCTTGGACTATAGAGATACTTAGAATTGTGCTAATGTCTTGTGGCTCTTTTGTCTAAGATATATGAACCAATGTTTTTCATCTTTACAC
Organism: Cupressus sempervirens; assembly: GCA_028749045.1. Lineage (NCBI taxonomy): Eukaryota > Viridiplantae > Streptophyta > Pinopsida > Cupressales > Cupressaceae > Cupressus > Cupressus sempervirens. The sequence continues at coordinate 404,239,197 of CM053785.1, forward strand.
AAGGTTTACCTTGCCTTGGTGACATAAATACAATACTTTGACTCTTCAACATACAAATTGCTAAAAAGTGATGGCTTCATTCAATTCATCAACTTTATCCTTATTATTTTCACTTCATTTTTTTGAACTTCAATTGTGTTTATTGTCCATGGATAACTCATTAATTCTTCATTAAGAGACTCCAATTCTATACTATCTATGTTCTTGTGTTGACCCATCACCATATTCTTGTCATCTTGAACCTCTTATTGCATGGAGGTTATCACTACTATTCCTTGTTTTGGATTCAAATCTTCTTGTTTCTTAGTTTTATTAAAATTTTCTTTAGCCTCACAAATGGTTTTGTTCTTGGTTTCTTCATGAGTTGATATTGTCATTAACTCCTCTATTGGTTCACTCTTCTGATGACATTCATCATCCCATTTTCCATCATTAAAAACTTATACTTAACTTCCGTCATCAAGGATCTCAACATGATCCATTACAAACACATTTCATGTAGAGGCATAGTCTTGTTCAAACTATTCTTCAATGACCCTTAGTATGGGTTTGAGTCATTTAATTCCTACTATCAACTTCAATCAATTGGTCACTTGCACAAACACATTATCTATCTCCAAAATATAAGTTCTTATGGTAGTTTAAATTGATTCAAACTAGTTCACCTATCACTGATTTACTTCACCAATTCATCTCAATCTTCTGACCCATCTCTTAGCATTTAGTCCTGAGCATTGAGGTTTTTCTATTCTTTTGGTTTTTATTTACTAAGTCTCCATCTCTTCCACAAACTTTCCATGTTGCTTTGTCTACCATACTGTCCTACACATGCACTCATTCATTCCAACACACAACATCATACCCATCAAGGGTACTACTTACTATTAGGGAATACATAAATTCTATTTTTTTATTAGAAACACAATTAGAACAACTTACAAACACCTTATACAAAGAATCTTCATTAGTCTTGTCAACATGCAATGCCAATTCCAATAAAACTGAAAATACAATCTTCAATATCTTTTACTATCTTTGAGAAAGACTTAGTTAATACCCAAAGCATTTTATCATTTCATTTACTATTTAACATAAATTAGGTTACCTTTAGACCCCACTCAACATATATATGCTTTGTCCAATCTCAAGGAAGCATGCTAATCTCAAATCAATGTAAATGAACTGCAATATGTGAATATATTTTCTTCAACACTCATAATTTATTGCAACAACGTGATAGGGCTTCCTAATTCTCTCAACACACAACACCAAATGATGCAAAAATTAATGCATTGGAAATAGTACTAAGTCGAGTTTCAAATAAATCTAGAATTAAAAATTTTCATTAGGTAAATCAAAAGGAATATCAAGAATTGTATATTTGATAGTCTTGAATAATGATTATTATTTCTTTATTTCATGAATATGACATAATTGGATAGCTAAGATGAATTGTGATGTATTAATTCCTTCTCCAATTAATATCTTCCAATGGCTTTTATGATCTATACCTAGATGTTGAGGGTATAGTAAGGGTATGAAGACAACGGTGAAAGGAATGTTTTGTTAGTATAAATTATAGGCATGGGGAATTTATATTTAGTTGTGTTTGTAGATATAATAGGACAATTTGATTGGGTTCACATGACAAGAAAATCAATTTTAACTATAACAATCTATGACAAGCATTATTTGCTAGTGATAGTGTAATCATGAATTTAAGTCTAAGTAAAATATTCATTCCAAGGTTGGAAAAGAGTTATAGGTTAGTCATGAATCATTTCCCTATATGGGCATGCATAGTAATTACAAGAAAATAGTTCTTAATGAAGAAACAACATACATTGTCTCTATCATAATTGAGAACAATATAGGAAAAATCAGAAGAAAATTAACTTTCAACATTAGAGTATCTTTAGGAAATATGATCCATGCTTACAAAAACTCTTTTAAAACCTTTTCATTGTCTTTGTTCATCAAACTACTTGTATTTAAAACCAAATAACCAAAAACTATCACTATTGTATAGTGGGAAGTTAGATTTGTGATAATATAATCAATCAATAAAAGTATATAGGAATCCTAAACCAAAGCACTTGGATGGTTTTTTAGGTCCCTTAAACACTCCTTCAATCATGTCATCCTTTTGGTAATTATTATTTGAAGAAAATGTCAACCAATTCAAATAACTTAAAGTCACATATATGAAAAAAGGTCTACCAGTCACACACTAGGGCTGGGTAGTTCTCACTCCACACAAAATCATTTGATCTTAAACCAAATTCAATCAAAGATACTTAAAAATTATATAATAATCTAGGAGATTATAATTTTTAAATTGTGTAAACTCAATATATTAACAAAATTCTATGAGAACCCTTGCTAGTGAGAGTTTGAAGACTATTTTGAAAAAAAACAAGGATCAATTTCTTTGATCAACAACTAGTCTTCCAACCTACAAAAAATGAAAATATATTTTCCATATTTACTTCCACAATTGGTTTGGAACCAAAATTAGTCACTTTATATGAACAGAATGTGGCTAATCAATAATTTTTGAAGAAAAATGCTAGTAAAATGCAATGCTTTATTAGATAGTTTGATTTAACCTCCTTCATATGTACACCCTCAACCAAAAGAGGGATATTTAAGTGACTATAAATTGGTTTCAACTATCTTCAACCAATTTTAAAAACATAGACACTAATAAGTAGGGGATGGTTTCCACAACAAGTCAAATTGGGATATGGCTATTAGGATTTAACTGTGTAGTTTTTGAGTCAAACTCATTGACCCATGTTTCATGACTGGTGATGCACATGAATCCATTTCTCATGAGAATAAATGGAACACTTAGCACTCATTGGATCTCCTACTTATCACCTAGATCCAAAAAATGCTAAGTGTAACATTTATTCTCATGAGAGATGGATTTGTGTGAATCACTACTCATGAAATAAAACTTGTAGTTAGAGTCAAAAAATTTAAATGAATTCTTTCTCTATGAATCTTCATATTTCCTAAAACAAAAATCCATTTAATTTTAACACGAGATTAAAACCAATGGAAAGAGCATTAAATGTACTATAAAAACCCAAAGATCAAAAAATTTCCAATCGTTAGTTATGGATATATCAACACATATATGATACACTTGATGAGGATCCAAATCTATGTATTGTGCCTTCGTATAGTGCTTATTTAGGAGATGTGTTAACATAACTATCATTCTTTGAGAACTTTCTCTAACATGAGTACAAGATGTGTATTCTATGTTGTTGTTTGATCTTGTGTTTTATCATTTAATGTATCACAATCTCCCACTTTTCATTGGACAAGAGGGAAATTTCCTATCACCTTATAATGTGAATGGTATTATTAATTTTTAGGTAGTAGTTTCCCTTATACCCTACATAAGTGGAGATGTGAGTGCTAAATTTTGAATGCTACCAATCAAATTGAACCAACAAAATCCAATCAAAACATAAGCTATATAGAAAGCTCTAACATAAATATATCTAAATTGGACCAATTGTCCTCTACATGACTTGGCATGGGAAAAAGATTACAAGGAGTCTAGAATAACTCAAAAAAAACAACACTTTGAAAAAGATAAATCATTTACTTTTTTAAATAATGACTAGAAGATATTTTTTTTCAAATTTCAAATATTTCTTTGGCTTTCACCTTTAATAGTGTGACTTCCTGGTGAACCATGCCTTAACCTACTTTAAGTAATGAGTAAAATAGCTCTAGATATCCTTGTGATTACTCATCAGAATCTTCTACTCTTTTATAAATTGAGCTCAATAGAGAAGTACCATAATGATGTCTAAAACATATTTATGGACCATATATGGATTTATATCAATTATGCATCAAATTATAGTTCCAAACAACTACCTAGTAATAAATGCAAATAAACTTTGGGATGGATGTCATGCGTTGAACTACTATAGTGGTAAACAAATGTGATCAAGAAAATAAAGGAAAATGCCAAAGTAATAGGAAAATTTTTACTTTGATTGATGGAAGTGATTTTGACAACATCAACATTAAAGCATCAACCTAAAAAAATTTGAAATTTTTTGGTTTTATTTTAGTATATTAAGCTTTTAAGAACTTTTTTAGGTGGGATTTCATTTCAAATAATTGTAGTCAGGTATGTAGAAGGGTAGGTTACCCAATAGGATATTGTGTTACAAAAAATCTCTCTTGTTTAGAGAGGTGTCCATCCAGAGCTACAATATTTAAATCCATAGCAAATAAAAACATAAAACAAGGATAAGATATTTTGAATCCAAAGAGCTTCATCTTATGATGAATAGAAGGAAATCTAGAACTACTAAAAATTAAAAATAACTCCTTTTGAATTCTATTTAGAACACTCTTAAAATTCATTTAAGAAATCATTTTCCATTGAGTTTACAAATATAAAATTGATACATAAAATGATGGTTCTGTACTTAAAGAACTCCATATTTGAAGCCACAAAAGGAAACAACAATTCTAAATGTACTAATACAAAACCTACCTTTATTTTCCATACATGACTAGGAGATGACATTCTGGATGAAGCTTGCTTAGGTGAACTTCTAGATGAATTTCTAGATGGCTTCATCTGCTCTGTTTCCATGGCAGTTTGAATGTTTTCATCCAATGTGACTGCTTCAGCTGAACCAAAATAATTTAATTAACTCATATAAAAATAACTACTAAAATTTCAATAAACCTAGTACAAAAAAAGGGGAGATCATTGTTAAAATTATAACAATCATGAGGAAAATGACTTACCAAATTCTGGAAACCTAGGTCTGCTGCTAAAACATCAAAGAAGAGGGCTATTCACTAGTATTGTCAAAGATGATCCAAACATAAGTGAAGATACTAAGGGGAAAAACTGATCTACTTTTATATATAAATAGAAGAATGTCCATTTTCTTTCTAACCTATGCAAGCTGAATTTCTAATAGAATAAGATATCCTACCTTAGACCAATGTCACCTCCTACAAATAATGCATGCATCATTAGCTTCTGCATGTGTGCATTTATATTGATGGAAATATATGTATTTCTATAGATTATATTTTTTTATGTAAAAATGCATGCAAATATGCTTGTGTGTGTGAGGAAATGTAATGTGCAGTGCATAAAGAATTATTAAGTGCAGTGAATGAAGAAATTTGAAGAACAACACATGAAGAAATGTGACACAGAGTGCAGATATAAACATTCTCCATTAAAGATTTACAATCTTTAGTAAGGTAAAATATCATCTTCTCAGTTTCACATTTTACTCTAAAATTAATCGCAGACCATCAACTATGTGTTACAAGATCTAAAAATTGTATTATACTTGGTAATTAAATTACTTACAAAATTTTATTGCTTAGCTTCTAGATTCAACTATGCAAATTGTTGTTTGCATCAACATTGTTCCTTAGATTCTAGATTCAATTGGGTAAATTATTATTTACATCAACATCTTGGAACACTTTCCATGACCTACCATCAAGTTGAGAGAGTTGTAGGAGTAAAATTGTGAATATCTAGAGTGCTCTATGCTATCATAAAGTTCTTAATTTGTTTGCAATCCTAATAGATGAAAAATTAGTGAAGGAATATAATGACACATTCATAGAGGAATAACTATGTAAATTAAAATAGGATGAATTATAATTTATATGTGATTTATTAATCTTATTTATTCATAAACATTAATCTAACCAAGATAAAATGCCATATATGGTCAAAATCACTAGCAAAATTTTCAATAGATTACAATTTGAACTTACCATTATATATGGATTAGATTTTCTAGACTTGCCATGACTCATCGAGTTTGGTAAGCTTGTGACTAAAGTCACACTTGTTGAGTCAAATTGACTTTGTCTTAGACTCGTACAAGTCAAGAAGGTGACTTTCCAAGTCTGAATGATGTGACTCAACCAACATCAATAAGCTTTTGTTCCATTTCTTCCTTGCAAGCCTATCATTGGTAATGGTAACTCAATAAAAAATCTACAAAACATTCAATTTTTTCATGTAAAAGTCAAATCTAGAAATCAAGTGGGTCATTAAGTCTCAATAACATCATCAAATTGAAGATACATGAATGTCACCTTTCTCTACGAGTCACAAGTTGAGTCAGCCTTGTTAAGTCTGAGTTGAGGACAAGTCTGGGAGCTTTGATATGGGTAGACTCAAATGGATTTATAGAAATTTTTCCTAGAAGTAAACCTCATTTTTATCCAAAGTTATAGACAATTGGTCTCTGAAATAATTTATGTCAAGCCAATAGGGATAGTAATCATAGGTTAGTCTAGCTAATATTACCCAACACATTAGAGAAATAACATGATAAAAGATGTTACCATAGGTCAATCTAGCTAATATTACTCAACATATTAGAGAAATAACATGATAAAATATGTTAATCAAATACAAATTTTGGAAGAGGTCTTATATTAATTTTAAAGAGAATATATTGAGTATTTTAGATATGAATAGAAGAAAGTAATGCAGATCTATCTATAGATAGATGGATGGACAAAAAATTATGATAGATGATCAGGGATTTTATAGTGGATTTGGAAGTATGATAATCAAATAAGTAAACAAAAATGGATTTAGTTGTGGAGAGAGGAAAGAAGGGTATATTATTTAAGAGCGAGTTAGTGCTACAATAAAAATATGAATGATATTGTGAGAGGTACTAATTGATTAGAGGAGCTTAGGAGAGATTCTAGGGATAAATATGAGATGGTACAAGTAATCTCCAAAGGATAAGTGGTTGTATATTTAGATAGAAACCAAATATAATTATTGATTAGGGTAATGGGAATTTTAGTGGTTCATTCTTGTTAGAAGTTGTTTACTCTCATTCTATTTTTTTGAGTAACTGAGGTCATGGTAGGGTTATTTCTATTATTACGCATTTTGTTGATGGGTTCTTTCTAATTAATGATAAGTGAAATAGGCTAATTAATGGTTTAATGAAAAAGAGGTTATATGATTGATACTATATCATATTTGGTTTGTAGTATATGTTTGGAACCTATAAATGTTCTTATGAAAATTCTAGCATGAGATGTTTATGTTATGGATTTTGATGCCCCTTTTGCTTTGATGGCATATATGGGTCCTATTGATGATCTTGAGTTTCTATACTCTAAACTCTATTTTTTTTGTTCTTTGGATTCAATGAACCTTGAAGATTTTTCCTTATTATTATTTGGATTTTCTAATTGGAGCATAGGAGAGGGTTTTCTATGAACATTGTTGTAATGCCCTGCCAAGGGATCCAAAGAATTAACCTAGAATTTCACTAAGTTTGGTAGCATTTTTTTTTAAACATGAAAGTAAATACCACATATAACTTATGCACCATAACAAAAGCAATATCAATTACATTCTTTAAAAATCCCTTAACGCTGAATTACATCTAAAACACTTAACATACATGAATCCATCTAGTACAACATCCACATGAAATAATAATGATAAGTCCAATGTTTATACATTACATTTCCAAATGCTCAATCATCCACTGTACATGTCATAGGGTATAAAAAGCTCAAAAGAATATACATAGGTAGAATAATGGTACATCATCCTATTCCAATCCATGACACATCAAAGTAAAGATAATCACATGATACACATGATACATCATCATAGAAGACATATACATCCATCATAAAGATCAAACATAATAAACTAAGTGCACGGTTCCTCCCAACCATTAATAGCATCATTAGACCATCATGGGCCCTAGCCATCCCTCCATGCGTAACATTCCAAATTACTGAAGAGATCATCGGTATTAACATAGTAGGAATGTCACTCCTATCATATATTACACCATATGCAGAAAGTAATCTAACATGCAAATAAAAGCATAAGATAACATCATCTAACATATGCTAATCATCAATGAAAGGATACATATCCACCATCATGAAGGACGCATCAGTCACGATGTCTCAATGAATCTCAAATGATAAGAGTGGAAAAACACTACCACCCGACTGCGTGGTACCTAAGTGGTCCACTCCCACCATGTTGAGGAGATAATCTCAAGTCCCAAACAGACTATCCAAAACACATAGCATAAATCTCAATAAGTCCAAGAATCCTAAAAGTATACTAACTCAAAGGTTCCAAACAAAAAAATGACATCTAATTCCTAGAGGCACACAATGACATGTAGGAACCTACTATGCAAGCAAGAAAGTGTCATCGCATTTATCACATACAAGTTACCCTGGCAGTTAGCTAAACTCCACGGGTCCATACTGATCTCATGCGGCCACTAGTATCCTCTCATACTAACAAGGCATACTATGGAATGCAAGGTCGCAAGCATGTGTTCTCACTACTCCCATCCTAGCCTATACAAGTACTCAAGGCATGGGCAAGAACCAAAACTCTTATCTTTTTAGGTTCATTCAGTTAGTATTAGGTGTGAATGTTATCACTTATTAATCCAACTTACAATGAGTTACCCTTGTAGCCTCTTAGGGCCCCTGCCCCCATTGCAAGCCACTTCCCGACACTACATGTAGATACCCTAACCTAAGCTCACGAAATCATAAATCTCAAAATCACAAAAGATAATCCGTAATAAAATCATCAAATATGCACAAAAGCATCAAATCTCCATGAGCAAGCATCCATAGAAAATCATGACCACAACAGCTCTCTATTGGCAACTGAAGTACCATTGATAATCAAAAGTATCCAATGGTTCTAAATAACCAAAATATATCTCAATCATACTGATCGAAGACTCCAAAAATGGTTGAGTCAAAAATGTCACAACATGACATCATCAAGAATAAATTCACATTATAGTCCCATCATGGCGATTGGAAAATAACCAAGGATAACTGATCGATGACCAAAAATGGTTAAGTCAAGCATCTCATACATAAGAATCTCAACTATAACAATCAGTAATTACAACCAATACATAAAACATTCCATCACATAACCATGGTTGGGTTTATAAAGATCAAGATTAAAACATCATCATAACATCACAATCACATAACCCCCAAGCCTCTAGTAGATGTCCTATAGCTGGTCAACACTAGTCGACCCAAAACCCAAAACAATAGCATAAAGAATACACAATGCAAACACATGTTTTGGTTTTGATAAGTTCACAAACTTGAATTTGAATGTAAAAGTCTCAATTTACATTTTCCAATTTAAATATCAAGTGGAGAAATTTCACGTTTTACGTAACCCATGTAATGTCTTGATAGATAAAAGTTTCTCCCCAAAAACCATTAGACTCAATTTTCTAAATGTTCTAAATGTCCTTTATATACATATTTTGATGATAATGACCCCCATCATTTTCCAAATAATAATTGAAAATTCTTTTCATATTCATCTTTCCAAATTAAGAGCTTATATTGAACCTATATTGCTCAACAGTATAAAATAACTTGTAATTAAAGAATTACTCTTTAAAATTCCAATATATTTTAATATATTAATTATTTATTATTAATAATGTATATATACTTATACATATATATATTAATATATATATAAATACATATACATATATAATTACTAACTTACAAAATGATTTACATAAAAATTGAATCAATAAAACATTTTATTTGACAACACACGGCGAGTTTAATAACCGCCGATACAACATTGTTTATATATATAACCTGCGGATCGTAGGGTACACTGCAATCGCAGGTACACTGTAGACCGCAGGTACTCTACGGTACCACAGTCCACATTAACGTGGCCATTGGCGTGGGTGGGAAAACACATCCCCTCCGCCCATTCAAATTTATAATTATATTGTGTTTTATTAAAACGCATTCTTCCAATGTAAATTGCGATGCGTCATTCACTCGCTGCGGAATATATGTCATTCGACTTAAATATATATATGTATATATGTATATATACATATGTATGTATATATATATAAGTATATATGTGTATGTATATATATGTGTGTGTATATATATATATACAGAGAATAATCAAATATCACAGCATATAGACATATATATATATAATTGTATATATATTCAAATTATACACAATATATAAATTCCAACTCTCAAAATTTTCCTATAAGTCTTGATCTCAAAAAATTTCCAATAATTACTCTAATGGGTTTGATTATGAATCTAAACCCTAGCCCCGTGTTTTTTTTCAGATCTATGCATATAAAATTCTCAAATAAATTAATTACCCATATTGAGAATGCATACAATAAAAATATGAAATTACTCAGAAGACATATGGAAGACACGAAGAAGACAGGGAATGCAAGATGCAGAAATAGCATAAGTAAAATCACAAGAATCTACCCAGATTCTGATGCTAATTCACTCTTCCTCAGAAAATCAGTAGAGCAAGCTCCCTTCTTCAGATTTCTCAAATCCTCCAATGCTCCAATTGCACTCCAAATGCTCTGTCTAAGCTTCTAGGAATTCCTGAATATAAAGAGCTCTCAAGAAACATCTAGAATGCTTCTAGAAACAACTAGAAGGTGTCACTAACTAAGCATGTGTCTTTACCAACCTTCTAGATGAGTCATAGGGTTGTATACACTATGTGCTTAATTGATGCACTAACCCCCATTTTGTTGACATATGAGAAATGAAAAGGTGCGTTAACTCCCATGCAAGCTTATAACTCTTGTAGACACCTAAATTTGATTACACTGCTTTAGTAATCCTATTTAGTTATCTCTAAAGGCATCATTAATTAAATTTTTATTTAATTAATCCTTTGCCATCCCTAGTTGATTAATTTAATTAATCATCTATAGTCCTAATTGATAAATCAAATAACCTATTATTTATCAATTAAATCCTATTCTTCTTCTAATTCCAAAAATCCCCATTTATTAAATAAATCTATTTGATAAATAAAATCCTCAAATCTAAAAACCCCTAACTTATCCCTAATCCTCCATTTAGCCTAATCCACCCCATCCACCCATACTAACCTAGCTTAGCCACTAACTCACCCACCCTTATTAATGTCATCCACTTGCACATCTCTAACATCCTTAATCTAATCCTAAACCCAAGCCTAATCCACCCCCTAATGTTGTCACATTCCCTAAACAAGTTTAAGACTTTCCTAAACCAAATCAAAGTCTCCCCTCAAAAAACCCAACCACCAAGTGATGAGTGCTCTTACAAAACATAAAAGACTCTTACAAGCCCACTCATGACTCTTACATCCATCTTCCACACTCTTCCCTATTCCACACTCATTCCTCTTACATCTCTCTTACATACTCAACCCCACTCATCATGCCTTTAACCAACCCTTTACCCTACCCTCTCACACTCATCCTCCTTGTGACAAGTGTCACCTTCCCATTGGTGCTAAACTAGCACAATCCATGTGCTCTCCTTTGAGTGCATCTTAGCCCTCCTTAACCATCTCCCCATCCTTGCATTTAAGCCCTCCATCCCTCTACCCCTTGGCCTATAAATTGAATCCCATCCCAAGCCATTTCATCAACAATCTTTGAGCTAAAGTTACCATGCTATTTTGAGAACTAAAGCCATCAATCTTACCCTTATAATGCCAAATTGAGAGCTCACAAAGCTACCAATTTTCCATTACCCACCTCCATTGAAGCAGCTTTTGAGCATCTTGAGCATACATCCACATCAAAAGGACACATCTACAAAATCAAGAAAGCATGGAGTGTTTTCTCTTGTGAGGTTTGCACTTTTTGTTATGCTTTTCTTTGTCTAAACATATATGTGAATTTAGTTTTGGTTTGTGAATGTTTACTTTATTTGTTAATGTTCTTTGCATACTAAATCTTGTTCTACAACTCCAATTTACTTTTTTATATAATTTCTATTTAAATATTTATAACTTTCATTTTAATTTTTATAACTTTTATTATTATTATTTATTTATTACTTTATTATTATTTTATTATTATTAATAATTTTAATTTCTAATTTTCTTTTATTTAATTCTTTTTCCTCAATTAATTCACATTTAATTAATTATAATCAAAATATCAAAACCCATGATATTTTATATTAATTTTCTCAAATAATTAATTAATTAAATCTATTTATTAAGACTTAATTAATAGAAAATTCACCATAGACCTCCAAGATAAAATATGAAAACCTGTCATAGAGCAATTCACACAAAATTAGTCTACAGGGTTAAAAATCATGAATTATGTCATCCGACACATTCGGTGGGTAAAATATCCAGATACTTGTCCTACCTCATTAGGACAAATGGTTTAAGGGTTTAGAATTTGGACTTGATAATTTATCTCCCTTCTCTTATCATTGAGATAGTATAATAGGGTATGCCAATCCTAGCAATTCAGGGAAGTCGATACCTAGTACCTGCAACCTGCAGAAAAACTATGCATGTACATACAATATATATAAAGCTAAGATAAACAGACAATGGCAGGAAGTGGTACATCATGTAGATCTCGACTAAGCAAGTGACTACGACTCCCTTCCTTAACCACATAAAAAATGCCATACAATAAGAAAAACACACACACCATACACTTGCAAGTATGGGGTAAGTATCCATAATAAAACACATGAGATAGTAAACCATCTAACTAATCATCAACAATAACTGAAAGCAATGTAATGATCATCATGCATACATGAAAAGTAAAGTCTAAATGATCTCATCATATAACCACTAAATCCATAACATAATGTCTGATAGTCTCAAAACAATACTACTAATCCATAAACATAAAACTAATCCAACATAGTTTGATAATAATAGCAACAATGTTCGAAAAAAATGTGAACGAGGGTAGGCACTACATCCACCCCCCCTTGGATTAGGCTTACTCCTAGAAGCCTACAAACAAGTAGGGATATAACTCCCATAATCTAGCTACATCCTCCCAAGTAGCTGAAGAGTCATCAGTAGGGTTCCATTGGACCCTTACCTGCTCGATGGTTCGACCCCTGAGGGTCAACTCCCACTGCTCCAGAATATGAACCGGCTCCAAAGCTAGCTACCTGTCCTCTACCTGCAATGCATTCCAATCTAGAACATGTACAATATCAGGAATATACTACCAAAGCACTAAAATGTGAAAAATATCATGAATGTGAGCTAGGCTAGGTGGTAGAGAAAGGCTGTAAGCAACTGGGCCAATCCTCTCTAGAATCTCAAATTGTCCCACAAAGCAAGGTCCTAGCTTAGAACCCTTTCCGTATCAGATCAAACTCTTTCGAGGATGCACTCTCAAGAAAACCTTATCACCCACAACAAATTGCTTATTAGTCCTATGAGCATCGGCACACTTCTTCTGCCTATCCTGTGCCATAGTCAAGTGTTCATGAATACGCACTACCTGTTGCTCCATATCACAAAGCATCTCAGGACCCAACAGGATGTGATCCTCAAGGCTGTCCCAACTCAATGGTGTACAACAAGGATGTCTGTATAATACTTGAAATGGTGCCATGCCAAAAGAACTATGATACCCATTGTTGTAAGAAAACTCCACTAGGTAGAGATAGTCCTCCCAATGTGTCTGCCTATCCATCAGATACATTCATAACATATCCTCCAAAACTTGATTCACCCTCTCTATCTAACCATTAGTCTTTGGATGATATGTCAAACTAAAGTTTAATTGTGCTCCAAGCTCATGCTGTAGCGATGTCCAGAATGCAGATGTGAATACAGGATCCCTGTCAGAAATTATCTTTCTAGGAATACAATGTAATCTCACAATGTCACACATGAAGACATTAGCTACAGAAGCTGCTATGTAGGAAGACCTAATCAGTGAGAAATGTGCCACCTTGGTCAACCGATCAACGGTGACCATGATAGCATCATGACGTCAAACAGACATAGGTAATCCTACTATGAAGTCCATGGAGATGATATCCCATTTCCAAGAAGGAATGAGATTTGGCTGCAAAATTCTAGCTGGGTGCTGATTTTTTCCCTTAACTCTCTAACACTCAAGGCACCTAGCCACAAAATCAGCATTATCTCGCTTCATCCCAGACCAAAAGAACAAATGTCTCAAATCAGCGTGCATCTTCTTGACACTTGGATGTGTTGAGTAAGGTGTACGATGGGCTTCTGCTAGAATCAAGGTGCGAAGCTCATCCAAAAATGGCACATAAATCCTCCCCAAATGTCTTAAAAGACCATCTGATTCTCAAATGTAACCTACAAACCTACCTCTTCAGACTCAACTTGGTCCTCTCTACGGCTCTCTTCCTGCTACCTACTAGTGTGCTCTTCCTTGCTCTCTACATGAGCCAATCCCTCATGGGCAGACTCATGGACACTGATAGCTTTACCATGACCATGGCCTCTACCACGGCCTCTAATAGAAGACCTAGTCCCAGATACCATCCTACAATAGTACAAGGTACTAAGTTCAATACTATATTTAAGTAGAATTTCTAGTTTTGAAACTAAGTGTTGAAGTATGAAAAATATACAAGTAAGAACTCAGGTTCTGTTTCAATTTACCTAGTTTCAAGTTTGAAAAGAATACACTTAATAGTTCAAAGTTTTAGTTGTTCCAAAATATACCCAGAGCTCCCAATGTAGAAACTTGGGCTCTGATACCAAATGTAATGCCCTGCCAAGGGATCCAAAGAATTAACCTAGAATTTCACTAAGTTTGGTAGCATTTTCTTTTTTAACATGAAAGTAAATACCACATATAACTTATGCACCATAACGGAAGTAATAGCAATTACATTCTTTAAAAATCCCTTAATGCTAAATTACATCTAAAACACTTAACACACATGAATCCATCTAGTACAACATCCACATGAAATAATAATGATAAGTCCAATGTTTATACATTACATTTCCAAATGCTCAATCATCCACTGTACATGTCACAGGGTATGAAAAGCTCAAAATAATATACATAGGTAGAATAATGGTACATCATCCTATTCTAATCCATGATACATCAAAGTAAAGATAATCACATGATACACATGATACATCATCATAGAAGACATAGACATCCATCATAAAGATCAAACATAATAAACTAAGTGCACAGTTCCTCCCAACCATTAATAGCATCATTAGACCATCATGGGCCCTAGCCATCCCTCCGTACGTAACATTCCAAATTATCGAAGAGATCATCGGTATTAACATAGTAGGAATGTCACTCTTATCATATATTACACCATATGCAGAAAGTAATCTAACATGCAAATAAAAGCATAAGATAACATCATCTAACATATGCTAATCATCAATAAAAGGATACATATCCACAATCACGAAGGATGCATCAGTCATGATGTCTCAATGAATCTCAAATGATAAGAGTGGAAAAACACTACCACCTGACCGCGTGGTACCTAAGTGGTCCACTCCCACTGTGCTGAGGAGATAATCTCAAGTCCCAAATAGACTATCCAAATTACATAGCATAAATCTCTATAAGTCCAGGAATCTTAAAAGTATACTAACTCAAAGGTTCCAAACACAAAAACAACATCTAATTCCTAGAGGCACACAATGACATGTAGGAACCTACTATGCAAGCAAGAAAGTGTCATCGCATTTATCACGTACAAGTTACCCTGGCAGTTAGCTAAACTCCACGGGTCCATACTGATCTCATGTGGCCACTAGTATTCTCTCATACTGACAAGGCATACTATGGAATGCAAGGTCGCAACCATGCATTCTCACTACTCCCATCCTAGCCTATACAAGCACTCAAGGCATGGGCGAGAACCAAAACTCTTATCTTTTTAGGTTAATTCAGTTAGTATTAGGTGTGAATGTTATCACTTATTAATCCAACTTACAATGAGTTACCCTGGCAGCCTCTTAGGGCCCCGGACCCCATTGCAATCCACTTCTTGACACTACATGTAGATATCCTACCCTAAGTTCATGGAATCATAAATCTCAAAATCACAAAAGATAATCCATAATAAATTCATCAAATATGCACAAAAGCATCAAATCTCCATGAGCAAACATCCATAGAAAATCATGACCACAACAACTCTCTATTGGCAATTGAAGTATCACTAATAATCAAAAGTATCCAATGGTTCTCAATAACCAAAATATATCTCAATCATACTGATCGAAGACTCCAAAAATGGTTAAGTCAAACATGTCACAACATGACATCATCAAGAATAAATCCACATTACAATCCCATCATGGCGACTGGAAAATAACCAAGGATAACTGATCGATGACCAAAAATGGTTAAGTCAAGTGTCTCATACATAAGAATCTCAACTATAACAATTAGTAATTACAACCAATACATAGAACATTCCATCACATAACCATGGTTGGGTTTATAAAGATCAAGATTAAAATATCATCATAACATCACAATCACATAACCCCCAAGCCTCTAGTAGATGTCCTATAACTGGTCAACACTAGTCAACCCAAAACCCAAAACAATAGCATAAAGAATACACAATGCAAACACATATTTTGGTTTTGATAAGTTCACAAACTTGAATTTAAATGTAAAAGTCTCAGTTTACGTTTTCCAATTTAAATATCAAGTGGAGAAATTTCACGTTTTACTTAACCCATGTAATGTCTTGATAGATAAAAGTTTCTCCCCAAAAACCATTAGACTCAATTTTCTAAATGTTCTAAATGTCCTTTATATAAATATTTTGATGATAATGATCCCCATCATTTTCTAAATAATAATTGAAAATTCTTTTCATATTCATCTTTCCAAATTAAGAGCTTATATTGAACCTATATTGCTCAACAGTGTAAAATAACTTTTTATTAAATAATTACTCTTTAAAATTCCAATCATATTTTAATATATTAATTATTTATTATTAATAATGTATATATACTTATATATATATATATATATATATATATATATATATATATATAAATACATATACATATATAATTGTTAACTTACAAAATGACTTACATAAAAATTGAATCAATAAAACATTTTATTTGACAACACACGGCGAGTTTAATAACCACTGATACAACATTGTTTATATATATAACCTATGGATCGCAGGGTACACTACGGTTGCAGGTACACTGCAGACCGTAGGTACTCTAGGGTACCGCAGTCCGCATTAACATGGCCGTCAGTGAGGGTGGGGAAACACGTCCCCTCCGCCCATTCAAATTTATAATTATATTGCGTTTTATTAAAACGCATTCCTCCAATGTAAATAACAATGCATCATTCACTCGCTGCGGAATATATGTCATTCGACTTATATATATATATATATGTATATGTATATATACATATGTATGTATATATATAAAAAAGTATATATGTGTATATATATTTGTGTGTGTATATATATATACAGAGAATAATCAAATATCACAACATATAGACATATATATATAATTGTATATATATATATATATGTATATATATATACATATATATGTATATATATATATATACATATATATGTATATATATATACATATATATGTATATATATATATATATATATATATATATATATATATATATGTATATATATATATATGTATGTATATATATATATATGCATATATGTATTCAGATTATACACAATATATAAATTCCAACTCTCAGAATTTTTCTATAAGTCTTGAGCTCAAAATTTTTCCAATAATTACTCTAATGGGTTTGACTATGAATCTAAACCCTAGCCCCATGTTTTTTTTTAGATCTATGCATATAAAATTCTCAAATAAATTAATTGCCCATATTGAGAATACATACAATAAAAATATGAAATTCTTCAGAAGACATATGGAAGACACGAAGAAGATTGGAATGCAAGATGCAGAAATAGCACAAGTAAAATCACAAGAATCTACCTGGATTCTGATGCTAATTTGCTCTTCCTCAGAAAATTTGCAGAGCAAGCTCCCTTCTTCAGAGTTCTCGAATCCTCCAATGCTCCAATTGCACTCCAAACGCTCTGTCTAAGCTTCTAGGAATGCCTGAATATAAAGAGCTCTCAGGAAACATCTAGAATGCTTCTAGAAACAGCTAGAAGGTGTCACCAACTAAGCATGTGTCTTTACCAACCTTCTAGATGAGTCATAGGGTTGTAGACACCATGTGCTTAATTGATGCACTAACCCCCGTGTTGTTGACATATGAGAAATGAAAAGGTGTGTTAACTCCCATGCAAGCTTATAACTCCAATTTACTTTTTTAGATAATTTCTATTTAAATATTTATAACTTTCATTTTAATTTTTATAACTTTTATTATTATTATTTATTTATTACTTTATTATTATTTTATTATTATTATTAATTTTAATTTCTAATTTTCTTTTATTTAATTATTTTTCCTCAATTAATTCACATTTAATTAATTATAATCAAAATATCAAAACCCATGATATTTTATATTAATTTTCTCAAATAATTAATTAATTAAATCTATTTATTAAGACTTAATTAATAGAAAATTCACCTTAGACCTCCAAGATAAATTATGAAAACCCGTCATAAAGCAATTACCACAAAATCAGTCTAAAGGGTTAAAAATCATGAATTATGTCATCTGACACATTCAGTGGGTAAAATATCTAGATACTTGTCCTACCCCATTAGGACAAATGGTTTAAGGGTTTGGAATTTGGACTTGAGAATTTATCTCCCTTCTCTTATCATTGAGATAGTATAATAGGGTACACTCATCCTGGCAATTCAGGGAAGTTGATACCCGATACCTGTAACCTGCAGAAAAACCATGCATGTACATATAATATATATAATGCTAAGCTAAACAGACAATGGCAGGAAGTGGTGCATCGTGTAGATCCTGACTAAGCAGGTGACTATGACTTCCTTCCTTAACCACATCAGAAATGCCATACAATAAGAAAAACACGCACACCATACACATGCAAGTATGGGATAAGTATCCATAATAAAATGCATGAGATAGTAAACCATCTAACTAATCATCAAAAATAACTGAAAGCAATGTAATGATCATCATGCATACATGAAAAGTAAAGTCTAAATGATCTCATCATATAACCACTAAATCCATAACATAATGTCTGATAGTCTCAAAACAATACTATTAATCCATCAACATAAAACTAATCCAACATAGTCTGATAATAATAGCAACAATGTTTGGAAAAGATGTGAACGAGGGAAGGTACTACAATTGTTGGGAGAGTGACTTGCAATGGATGAATATCTTCTTGAGAAAACTTTCAGCTCTTAGACTTCAATATTTTGGATCACAATCCATGATCCATCATTAGGCTATAAATGAGTACCAAAAGATGTAGAATTTAAATGTCTATCATCAATCAATGTTGTTTAAATTTTTATCTAATGAATAGCTTTTCTAATGAATTGGGTTTTCCTACTAACCAGTTAGGTGATTACATAAATGTTATCTATTTGATGTTTTCAGAAAATAGTATAAAATAGAAACATTAAGAATTGAAGTGAAATAGATAGCTTTATAAAGCATACCAATGCCCAAAAATATTCCTTGCTCTCATGCAATCACCCAATGCTTATCCAAGCTTCAAGAAAATCTATGTAGAAATAGAATGCGTACCCCTTGAAACCATACAAATCTATGCAAAACCACCATCAATTACACCTTAAGAATGTTGTAACCCTTGCCGCATTTGAGTAGAACAGTTTGTGGCACCAATCTTTTTGAGATGAATTTTTGTTAGCACTAAGTTGCAACATAAATGCAACACCCTAAACCATCTATACAACATGCCCATTCCATGGAATTGACCCTAAGCTACATGCCATGTACATGTAGAATACATATATTACCTACCTACCCTAGCAATTTCTAGTAGTACAAACAAGTGTTAACGATCAATTTTTAACATTTGTGTTCATAAAGAATTGTCAGGTTTGTGTTGATTTGCAATTAAACTATTCAGAAGTTTATTATAATCTGAATTGTTGTTTAGATTAAGTGAGAAGCTTAGAACTTGACATAAATTATTGTTTTAAAATGGGCACTATTTTCCATGGGGTTGAAACCCTTAAAATTGTAAGTGAAGTTCAAATTGGTGTGGTTGGATAAGGATACTAGATCCTAGCATCTTTGGAGTTGGTGGTTTTTCTAGCATTGGTTTTCCACATTACATCCTGTGCACTTTTTGTGTGGATTATTTTTACTTTATTATTATTGCAAAGGTGCTAACAATATGATACATTGACAAAAAAAAATATTAATAAATTTAGCTACAAATTAAATTGGTAAGAGATTTCAGCATAATCCTAATTCATCTCTCCTCCGCCCTCTTAGGATTACTATATTATTTTAAAAGAAATGCCAAGAATCAATGAAGTTTATATTTTCCAATAGTAACTATCAATACTGTAGGAATTTTTCTATTTGGTAATAATGTTTATTTTCTTATCATCCACATACTCTCATATATGAACAATAATCTTAACATAATTTACATACATTTTCCAGGCTTGGTTGATTCCTATGTCAATGGATCAGGCTCTCAATACTTATGCCAAACCATTAGTAAGTCTAATTCATCCATTCATCCCACTAGTGGCTATTGTTTCCACATCACTGTGTGTCATAAGACCATTTGCATTAAATCAAAGTTAGAAAACATATATAGAAGGATTTCAATTGTTGGCACTAGTTCTAGCATAAAATAGATCCACTATAGACTTTTGACATGTTAGTAAAATAGTTAAAATAATAAAACAACTACCTAGTAGATTTTCTTGTTCTTTATTTCTCAAATTCGTAGCTTCTAGGAGTGGAAGAAAAAATTCCTTCTTAAAATGTTCCATAGAGTGATCCTTCAGAGTTATTATCCTTGTAGAAATCCTAAGGAGGGTTTGACTTTGATCTAGACTACCAGCTTCAAGAACATGGACTATTTTTATATCTTTATAGATACCATTCTTAATTGGTAGATCTTGTTCATGTTCATTATTTGCAACTTTAGTGATGCCTCTATCTGCAATTTCTAGAGAAGAGAAAATAATCCAGTCCTCCATTTGGGTATGTTCCTACATCAAATCTAGAAGCTATTCATACCATTTTGACAAATTTATTAATTGCATAACAATACTTCCTTTGGCATGATCTACAACCCCTTACCCCTATTGTTTGGTAGCAACTAAATCTTTTACAATGTGAACATGTTTCTTCATGTGCCATAATATACTCTTATGCTACATAATTCAGTGCCATGACTAAAGAAAACCTCCATTTGAAAACTTCTTTAATTGCATACCTATACTTCATTTTGCATGGTCTACATTCATGTACCCTTGCTATTTGGTAGTAAGTAGATTTTTTGTAGTGTGAACACATTTCTCCATGTGGCATAATATACTCTTATGATGCATAATTGTTGATACCATGAGTAGAGGCAACCTCCTTTCATCCAATTTTTGGGCTATAGATTATAGTAATGAGTTCAAGTCTATGCAAATAGGAGAATTTCAACACCTTACTGCAAGAAATTGATAATATTGCATACATTTAGATTGCTTAAAATGGTGGGTGAAAACATATTTTCTTTTTGTCATGAATAATGTTGAATAGTAGTTCCAATGGATCACCTTTATGTACCCTTTAACAAAGAGTCCCCAAAAATTTGATCTTCATGTTATGTTGACATGGTACATGTGTCCTTTAGAGAACTAGAAGTATTGTCAACAAATGACCATAATATGTCATTGCAATTTTCTAATACAATGACATGATTTACCAACTCTTAACTTTCATCTATAATATTCCTCCAACTTTATTCATCCAACTTGGGCCTTTTTCCTGGATTTCCATGGATAGAAAGACTATGTCTCAAGGCATCCATTGAATGCCATCTAATACTTGAATCATGGAAAGAACTATCTGATACTATAGAGTTGTTGCTACTCATACCATTATTGCTTGGGTTCATGTGGATATGAAAATCAAGCATATGACTCCTCGAATTTGAACTATCATGTTCCATATATCTGCAACCATGGAGATTGTTGGCCATTTTTGCCCCCCCACCAAAAAATTTTGAATTTTTCTTGCCAAGCATGGGCAACGGTCATATCTTTCAAATTTTCAAATTTTCAAATGGTCAATGTTATAGGGATATACTAAAACCTTGGGTTATCTTTTATACCCTAAGTCTCAAACTTTTCATGCTTTATCCCTTTCAAATTTGTAGTCATGACCATGCGACTATCTTTCATTGCCTAGTCGTCGTAGTTTGTGACTTAACCATTTACCAAGCTATGAAGGTGTGAGGTGGTGATCTTTTTGATTGGCACAGGGTCACACTTTAAAGTGTTAATACCCAGTTAATGGTTGCAACTATGTGATCATGGTTTATTTTTGGCTTCATCACAGGGTCGTAGAAGATTAAGATTTAACCATAGTTTAAGCTGCAAATTTGTGAACACCTTTTTGCATGGTCACAATGAGTTGGGGATAATCATGGTTAGGATCATGACATATTGAATGAATTTTTCATTGGTCATAGGGTCAAATTCTTAACTCGATATTAAGGCAATGATGCAATGATTCCCTTTATTGCTAGATCACAAGGTTAAGACTTTTGGGTTAACGGTAAGTCACAATTGTGTGATGATGGTTAGTCTGTGGGATTTTTCTGGTGATAGCAGTTGATGAGGAAGTGAGGCTAGTAGTCATAACTAGGCAATCATAGTTAGGCTCTTAGTGGCTACATGTTCATAGAAGCAAAGGTCTAAAAGGAATGAAGGTGTGTAAAGCCATGACTTCGTGAATGAAAGGCATTCACACGGTCGCAAGCATTAAGTCCAAATGTTAGTAAGATGCAATGAATACATGATAGAAGTCATATAAGAGGTCAATTCATGTAGTTTTTGGGTTGCAACAGTTAGTGAATTGAGGAGAAGATAGGCTACAAAGTAGTGATAATAGTTAATATGATGCAAGTCATGGTTTTGCAAGGCTAGATAGTCAAAGGGAAATTTAAACTGCAAAGCCATGATCATGGGCAGTCAAGGTCAAACATGAAGGATATAAGGATGGTTGAGTGGTGGAATGATTAAAAATGGTTGGTCCACATGGTAGGATTAGACAGTCAAATCTAGTTAACTGACGACATAGCTGATTTGGTGTGCTCATAGCAAGAAAGAAATACATCTTTAATGGAAAAATAGATCTTCTTGATCATCCTCAACCACCCTTGAGCATTCTCCATATCTAGTAAATGTAAAAGGGCACTCCATCACTACCTAGTTATCCATTTACTTGGTTAATGCATTAATGGCCACCATTTCTATCTTCTCAGGGCTATTCGTGGTGAAATACATGGATTTCCCACATCTAAATGTGCACGAGAATTGAATCTTCTTTAGATTTGTAGTGATTGTTCTCTATAGCCTTCAATGCTGTTGTTGAGCTTTTCCTTAGGGTAAAAGTTATCTGGGTTATGCCTATACCCTAGAAAGACAAATTTTGTTTTTGTTCACCAAGTTATCTCCTTTGTGATCTTTTAGAGATGTTCTTTGTAATAATTTTGCCTCTTTCTCAATAAGAAATCTCCTCTATCATATCCATTCTCTATCATTGAAGTCTATGCACTCTTGTGGCCTCACTTGTTGAATGTATTTTGACAATTACAATATCATATGATCATGTTCCCCTTTGATAACTGATTTGATTACGTGAATCCAGTGTATTCCTTCTCTGGTTATTATATCTTCTTGGCTTATCTAGGATATTGAGATTGAAAAGGTGTAGATAATCGTATATCTTGAGAAATATGTTGAATTATAATGCATGTTGTCAAAAAAGAAGTATACCTATATACTATTTGGTGTATCACCTACTCTAGATTAGATTAGGTAGTTTTCTTTCATGAATTCCTTCTCTCTTTTCCTCTCAAGAAGTAATTAGGTGCACCTTAATAGTAAAGAAGTCAACCTTCTCCAGAGACTTAATCTTAAGTCACAAAGTCCCACACTTTCAATATTATTTCCTTATTACATGAGGCTGCCTTTAGGTAAGACTTTAGGCAAGGGTGCAAGACTATGTGTCAATAGTTTTTGGTATTCCTAGTGTGACTGATATTGAAGCATTCTTAAGTCTATTGGTTCGCTAGTGTCAAAGAGAAGAACTTAAAACATATGCTAAGAAGATAGTGCTACTCTTAGTATTTTAGGCCTGCAAAGAGGCTTATTTTCAAGTACTTGGCAACTCCATCTTTACATTCTAGGTTCTATACCAAATTTATTGTGATTCATGCCCAAAAATCACATGAGAGCATCTTGTAGACATAATTTTCAATACACTAAGCTTTCATTTTCAAACCATAGAAGAAAGAGAAGTATATTATCTTTATCACTAGTTAGGAGTGTAGAAGTAACACATACACCTGCAAGATCTCTCTCTACTCCTCCTATTGATAGGTCACAACCTAGGTTGCCATCTTTTCATTTGAATAGAGAATTATTTCATATGACACAACCTAGAGTTCATGCTTTTTCCACCTTGAATGGTGGAAGTCCCCTCATTTTGTCTTAGAGACATGATATCCTAGTTGCTGCACTTAAAAGTATACTAGACTTCACTGGTGAAACTTCTATCTCTCCCTTAGAACATATTCAAAAAAATTCATATGTCTAAAGTATACATGGTATTACATAAGATGACATTGCTGTTAGACTTTTAGCTTCATCACTAAAAGGAAAGGCCTTGCAATGGTATAGAGGGTTTCCTCATAACTCTATTTCTAACTAGGATGAATTAGGTGAAAGGTTTTGTAAACAATTCAAGGACAAAAGTGATCATTTATCACTTTTAGAGAAGCTAACAATTATTAAAAGAACATCCCATGAATATATAATCAATTTCAATTATAGATTTTAGAAGACATGGGAAAGAATACCCACTACAGTAAAGCCTTCCCCTAGTAATTCCTTTTTGTATTACCTCAAAGCCTTTAATAGTGATATTGCTACCACTTTACAATCCATGGGAGGTGATACTCTACCAGCTACCTATAAACTTGTAATAAGGGCATAGAATATCTTGATTCAATGAGGGAAGTTAGCTCCAAGACCTCCAATGCCTTTCTTTCCTGACATGCCTAATCACCAACCTAAAATAGCCCCTATCCCTACTTCTTCTACAAGTTAGCCTCTTGATGTCATCCCAATAGCTTCCACATCTTCTAATGGAGTTGATAAGATTGAGGCCATGATGTAAATGTTGATATAGAATATAGACAAGAAGTTGCAAGATCAAGAAAATAAGATGGAGGAGAATAGTGTAGTGATGCAAAAAATGAGTAATGAGTTAGTGATTATAAAGAGGCAACAAGCTCAAAATAATAAGCCTCCCTAGCTCCATTATTTGGGTCCTATATACAATAGGCCTTCAAATCAAAATTAGGGTTATACTCCACATAACTAGAATAGACCTATTGGTAATGCCCCTGCTTAAAATACAAACCCAAATAGGGCCTTAGTCCCTCAAAATAATCTTGCTCAAGATCAAGATTTTTTTCCCTTCCTGCAACTATTCTTATGGTTATTATATGTGTCAAAAGGAAAGGTCTTTCTTAGCATTGACTACACAAGAGAAAGTAATAGAAGCAAAAGGAAAGTCACTAAAGATGCTACACCAAATCAAGCTTCAACTATAGATGCTACTTCTTATGTGCCAGTTTTGAATGCACAACCAAATGATTCCCCTCAACAAAGGCAAGATATGGGCAACATGAAGTCTATTGAACCTCAAACTTCTCATACTTAGCCACCAATATCTATAGCTCCCAAGGATCCAACCAAATAAATAAGTTCCCCTCTAAAAATTGTAGATAAAATGAAGAGGATTACCATTAATATATCCATATGGGATTTTTTTACTATTATACCATCACAGAAGAAGCTATCATAGCAAGAGCTAGAAAACATAGAGGTCAAGGATCAACCACCTAGAGAAGAAAGTGCAACAAGCTTGGTGTAGCCAATGAAAGAAGGATAAACAAGTAAGAAAAATAGACCTCCCTCTTTTTATATCTCTCTAATCATAGGTGATAAGCTAGTCCATAATTGCATGATTGATTCTGGGGATGGTAGCTCTATAATGCCTAGGCATGTAGCTGACCTCCTTGGCATCAAGTATGAGCCATTGGTTAGGGATGTGCTCCAGTTGGATGGTAGCTCTATCAAGACAATAGGAATCTTAAAAGATGTGAAAATAGAATTGCATACTTACCCTAGTTTTACTATCACTCAAGACATATCAGTAGCTAAGGTCAAACCACATTTTTCTATCTACCTCTCTAGGGATTTCACTATACAAATAGATGGCTATATTACATCTAATTAGTCATATATGTTTTTTAGAACAAGATATGGGAAAAAATTTTCAATAAGGGTAGAGTCCTTAGCCCTTAATCATATAGAAGCCTACACCCCTAGTCCCATAAACATGAAATGTGCTATTTATAAAGGAGAAGATGGAGACATAGAAAATGAGCCTGCTACTTCTTTGGCAGAGGTGCCTAACTACCTCTTGGATGAGTTGGCTACTACTTATCAATTTGACACAATGCAAGAAGCTAGAGAGATAGGTCTTGGGACCTATTATATATTTGAAGAGAGTGTTCCTATCTCCAATCTTATAAAAATAAAAGAAGATATAAATGGATTGTGGAATAAATTCTTTGATGGCTAAATGAACAAAAATGCTTTAGGTGTCGGTGTATGTTGATTTTTGTTGAATTGGAAAAGTAATATTTTTCTTATAAACCCTAGTTCAACTATACCAATAATGTGGTAGAATATGATGCCCTAATCCAAGGTCTCCAACTTGCACAAATGAGAGGTATTAGGCTCTTAAGGGTATATGGGGATAGTGAGTTGGTTGTTAATTAGATTAGAAATCATAATATCACAAGGAACAACCTTCTCAAATTATACAAGCATAGAGTGTGGGATCTACTTGAACCTTTTCAAGCATCAATATCCATAGTGTTCCTAGGAACAAGAAAAAACATGTTGATAGACTTGCAACTATTGGTGTTCATTGTGATATACTGGAGCATGTTTTTGATGAGGAGAAATAGATCAAAAATTTTGTAAGACCTATTGTTCCTAATAATTGCACAAATTGGCTAGTGTTTGACTCTGATGTGCAAATTATCAATTTCTTGCAAAATGAGGTAGAGTTCTCTGCAAAAAATTAGTCTAAGCTCCAAAGTCAATATGGGGACCAAGTCATATGTAATTTCCCCACTAATAGGGTTAGTTAGGGACAAGTAATATCTGAAAAATAAATATTAGAATCATAATAATAATAAAACTAACTATATTATTCTACCCTCTAAGTTAACCCCAATCTTAAGGACATCTCTAGATCAGGCTTCTTAGCTCATAGCTACCCTGTCGTCATCCCGAGAGTAAACCCCTTAAGATTCTTCTTGGATGGGCATACTCTATCTAAGGCCAATGACATATGCATATGTTTGACAACATTAGAATATTCTGACACATCAATTATTGGCCATGGCGACCAATGGAGATCTTAATATCTCCATGCTCCATGCTTCGATATGGAATCTCGACCATGATAGACAATGTAGATATTAATATCTCACATGCTCCATGCTTCGAGTTCACATTGATTCTCAGCCATGATAGACAATGGAGATCTTAATATCTCACATGCTCCATGCTTCAAGTCTCATTAAAATCCATGGTGCTAACCCCATGAGCTAACACAATATTATCCACAAGTATGGCTCATAAATAAATTCATGAACATAATTTAAAAAATATAATTCATAAATTTACCTTTCTTACCTTCTTCTTTTCCAAGATTCGCAACCTTTCATAATACAAATCCTTTGAAAAGTCACAACACTTCATAACTAAAATCCTTTCGAAAAGTCCCAATACATTAAAATCATAATATTTTTTAAGAGTCACAACTATTCATAATTATCATCCTCTCAAAGGTTCACATCCTTTCAATATCATTGATACCTTTTCAAAAAGTCACTTTCTTTTTTTCTTCATATTACTTTCCTCTTCCATTTTTCTTTTTTGAACTACTCCCCTCTTCTCTTCCTCCTTTCTACTCTCTAAAATAAACTCTCCTCCCTTTTATATCTTAATTTTAAGAATTCATGTGTATTTGTTAAACATCTCTTGAATTTTCATTAGATTTAGTTAATTTATATTATTCTATGTTATATTATTTATTTATTTACTTATTTGTGTTTATTTTATTTATTATTAAATTCTATTTAGAAGTTTAACATACTTTCTACAATATTGTCTCTTGTATTTAATTTTCTTTCTTTCTTTACTCATTGAAATTTTATTATTTTTTAATTATTTAAAAAATATACTAAATATAATTTTATTAATAATATAGATTAAATTATTATTATTTTCTTGATTTATATTTTAGTATTAGTTTTAATAAAACTTTATTATTTATTTAATAACATTGTATTATCTAATTATTATTAAAATTGTATCTTAAAATGGGGATATGACATCATAAACATGAACTCCAACAAATTACCTAAGGGTCTAATCACTTTGGAAGGCATTTTCAAATTTGATGATCAAGAAAGGGGGAAAGCTTTGAATTTGACTACAAGTAAGGATGACTATACACCTATCACTATTGCTAATGGGAGGAATCTCAACTTGGGAAAGTTATGTACTAAAGCTGAACAGAAGGTTTTCATTAAATTATGTCAAGAATTTAATGATATTATTTCCTAGATGTATGAAGACACAAAGGGTTTTGATCCAAGATTATTTCAGCATACCATAGATTTAAACCATGATGCTAAGTCTATTAGATAGAAACAAAGGCCAATCAACCCCAATATTGAAACATTAATGAGAAAAGAACTATCAAAACTCATAGAGGCTAATATAATTTTTCCTATCAAGCATTCCTCATGGGTAGCTAATCCTATCCCAATTAGGAAAAAGAGTGGAGAAATTAGACTATGTAGATTTTAGGGATGTTAATAGGGCTTCTCTTAAAGATCACCACCCCCTTCCTTCCATGTAACAAATCCTATCTAGGGTTAGTGGTTCAAAACAATTTTCTTTCTTAGATGGTTTTTCAGGCTATAATCAAGTACTTGTTCAGGAGTTAGACCAACATAAGATAACCTTTACTACCAAATGGGGTACCTTTTCCTATTCTAAGATGCCATTTGGACTAACCAATGTAGGTGCCACATTTCAAAAGGTAATGGAGATGTCTTTCAAAGGTGTACTAGATAAATTTGTGCTAGTGTATCTTGATGATATAACTATCTTTACAAAGCATGTAGTAGATCATTTTGATTATCTAAGGAAAGTATTTTTCAAATGTAGAGAATATGGTGTGTCCCTGAATCCTAAGAAATTTGTGTTTGCTACTGAGCAATGAAAAATTCTAGGACACATTGTGTCAAGAGATAGGTTAACAATAGACAAAAAAATTTCTCTCCCACTTCCCACCCATTAGAAAGGGATACAAAGTTTCCTTGGTGGAATTAATTTTGTAAGGAGATTTATTCCTAATCTTGCCACCATGGTCAAACCTCTTACAACCATGTTTTAAAAAAAAATGATTTACACCTAGACTAGGGAAGGGAGGGCTAGTTTTGAAGAAATTAAGAAATCAATTGCCTCAGCTCCCACTCTTGTCAATCTCAAGTTTGATAGAGACTTCATGCTTTACTCCCTTGGAGGAGGGTCAAGTATATCAGTTGTTCTAACATAGCTAAATGATGAAAATTTGGAGCAGCCCATGGTTTCCTTCAGTGAAGGACTTAATGATTATGAGGGAAGATACAATTATAAAGAGAAATAGGTCCTTTTGTTGTAAGGGCTCTTAAAATAATTAGACATCTCTTGTCTCACCAAAAAGTCTAGCTTTTAGTTCCACATGCAAGTGTGAAGGATTTCCTCTTGAACAAAGATATCAATGAGAAAAAGGCTAGATGGATTACTAGAGTTATGAAATATGACATTGATATCAAAATCACCAAGTTAGTAAGAGGTAAATGGATTTGTGAGTAGATGGCTTCATCTTTTGAGACACCTGAGGAGACTACCCTCTTGATTCAAGGTGAGCAACTAGTAGAGAATGAAGGTCCACCTAATTGGTTGCATGGTATGACAACCTTCTTGTTAGAAGGAAGATATCCCCAAGGCCTAGATAGAGAAAAGAGAAGACCATTCATATTAAAAACTATTCCCTATGTCTTAGTAAATGGAATATTATTCAAGAAGGATTCTAATAGAGTCCTACTAAGATGTATATGGATTGATTAGATCAGTAGGTTGTTGAAAGAATTTCATGATGACCTTGTTGGTGGCCATTTCTTAGCAAGAGTTACTTCAATGAAGATAATGAGAGTTGTCTATTATTTGCCAACATAATTAAGTGACCACTATAATTGGGTAAGGAAATGTGAGAAGTGTACCTTCTTCTCAAGTAAACAATGGTTAATAACTCTTCCTCTACATCCTATTCAGGTTGATCAACCATTTTCCTAATGGGAGCTAGATTTTATTGGTCCAATAAATCCACCTTCCAGTGTTGGTCACAAGTGGATCTTGGCAGCTATAGATTATTTCACAAGGTGGACAGAGGAAGTGGCTCTCAAGGATGCAACAAAGGCTTCTATAGTTGAATTCCTTGATGGAATTGTAACCAGAGTTGGTGTTCCATCGACCATTATATTTGACAATGCCAAATCTTTTGTTGAAGCTCATATATTCATTCAAGCTCTAGAATATAGGATGTATTTGAGAAATTCCTCAAACTATTATCCCCAAGGTAATGGCTTGGTTTAATCCTCTAATAATAACCTCATCAAAATCATGAAAAGGACAATTTAAGATAAGTAGAGGATTTGGCATGCCAAGTTGAAAACTGCCCTTTGGGCTAAGAAGATTACACCCAAGAGAGTAGTAAGAAATTCACCTTTCATGCTAGTATATGGAAGCGAAGCCAAGCTTCCTATTTCATTAGAGTTTCTCTCTCTTGAATTAGCTCATCAATTAGAGCTAGAAGAAAATGGCCTCATGATAATTAAGTTAGTAGAATTGATTGAATTAGAAGAAAAAGGCAACAAGCTATGCATTTTCTTAAGGCTCATCAATAATAAGTAAAAAGAAGCTTTAACAAGAGTGCTATGGCTAGAATTTTTAGAGAGGGTGACCTTGTACTCAAGTGGAATGTAGATAGGGCCAAACTAGGTAGGCACTCTAAATTTGATGCTATTTGGAGTGGGCCTTATGTTATCACCAATTGCAAAGAGGCTAGCACTTTTCAACTACCCAAGCCTAATGGTGATGTTCTACCAGTTCTAGTCAATGGAATTTGCCTCAAATCCTACTTCTAGAGAGGGTTATAATTTTTTGTACATATTAGGATAGTTTTAATTTTCCAAGAAGTGTTGAGCATAGGTTATTTCTTTATGAAATAATAGTTTCAAAAGTTTTGTAGTTGTAGAGAAGACAAAGGTAGAGTTATGGTTTCACAAAGCACGGGTTTCATTTTTATGACTTCATAGCCTAATGGATACTTAAGGTCATTGGTCAATGCATAGCAAGCTTGCATCTCCTCTGAGGCACTAGAATTGTTGGCCATTTTTGCCCCTACCAAATTTTTTGAGTTTTTCCTGTCAAGCATGGCTAACAGTCATATCTTTCAAATTTTCAAATTTTCAAATGATCAACATTATAGGGATATGCTAAAACCTTGGGTTATCTTTTATACCCTAAGTCTCAAGATTTTCATGCTTTACCCCTTTGGAGTTATTAGTTGTGACCATGTAACTATCTTTTATCACCCAATCACAATAGTTTATGACTTAACCATTTACCAAGCCACGAAGGTGTGAGGCACTTATCTTTATGGTTGGTGCAAGGTCATGGTTTAAAGTGTTAATACCCAGTTAATGGTTGGGACTGTGCGATCACAGTTTGTTGTTGGCTTCATCACATGTTTGCAAAAGATTAAGGTTTGACCATGGTTTAGGCTATGAAGCTATAAACACCTTGTTGCATGGTTGTAATGAGTTAGGGATAATCATGGTTAGGTCCATGACATGGGGAATACCTTGTTCATTGGGTCACAGGAATAAATGCTTAAATCAAGATCAAGGTAGTGACACAACAATTCCCTTTATCGCTCATTTGCAAGGTTAAGACTTTTAGGTTAATGATAAGTCATGACTGTGCAATGATAGTTATTTTGTGGGCTTCACCTAGTCATAGTGGTTGATGAGGAAGTGAGGTTGGCAATCTTGACTAGGAAATCATAGTTAGGCTCTCAGTGGTTGCATGGTTGCAAAAGCAAAGGCCTAAAAGGCATAAAGGTGTGTGAATCCATGACTTCATGAATTAGAGACATTCATGTGGTCACAAACATTAAGTCCAAATGTCAGTAAGATGTGGAAACCATGTGATTGAAGACATATAAGAGGGAAATTCATGTAGTCACTAGGTCACAATAGTTAGTGAATTAAGGGGAAGACATGTTATGAAGTAGCAATAACAGTTAATATGATGTAGGTCATAGTTCTGCAAGGCCAGATAGTCAAAGAGAAATTCAAACTAAAAAGCCGCAATCATGAGTAGTCCAGGTCAAACATGAAGGATAGAAGGATGGTTAGGTGGAAGAATGATTAAAAATGTTTGGTCCAAATGGAAAGATTAGATAGTCAAATCTAGTTGACTGATGACATGGCTGATTTCGTGTTATGATAGCAAGAAAGAAAAAAATCTTTAATGGAAAATCAAATCTTCTTGATCATCCACAACCACCCTTAAGTGTTCTCCATGTTTGGTAAATGTAAAAGGGCACTCCATTGTCACCTATTTATTGATCTACTTGGTTAAGTCATTAATGAATATCATTTCTATCTTCTCAAATACATGGATTTCCTACATCTAAATTTGCACTAGAGTCAAATCTTCTTCAAATTTGTAGTGATTGTTCTTGGCAGCCTTCAATGCAGCTCTTAAACTTTTCCTTAGGGTAAAAGTTCTCCAGGTTATGCCTATACCCTTTAAAGGAAAGTTTTATTGTTGTTTGGCTGGGTTTTCTCCTTTCTGATCTTTTAGAGATGCTCTCTATAATTGTTTTTCCTCTTTCTCAATAAAAAATCTCCTCTATCATATCTATTCCCTATCAGTTAAGTTTGTGCCTTAAATGTATTTTGGTAATTGCAATATCATATGATCATGTTTACCTTTGATAACTAATTTGATTAAGTGAATCTACTACATTCCCTCTTTGGTTATGTTATCTATTGAAAAGGTGTAGATAATGGTGTATCTTGAGAAATCTATTGAGTTCTAGGGCATGTTGTTAGAAAGGAAATAGACCTATGTACTATTTGGTGTATCACCTCCTCTATATTAGATTAGGTAGTTTTCTTTCATGCATTCCTTCTCTCTTTTCCTCTCAAGAAGTAATCAGGTGCACCTTGTTAGTAAGAAAGTCAACCTTCTTTGGAGACTTAATCTAAAGTCACAAATTCCCATACTTTTGAGATTGTTTCCATGTTACACGAGGCTACCTTTAGGTAAGACTTTAGGAAAGGGTGCAAGTTTTTGTGTCAACAGAGATCATGCTTAGACATGATGGAACTAACCAAAAATCCTTGGACAAAGAGTTTATGTAATTTTTGATATAATCGATACATTCTTTGGAATATTCTTCACTAGAGCTAAGAATACTAGATGTATGGAAATAGTTTATTGTGACATCACATGTAGATGCTTCAGAGCTAAGCATGATAGGAATGTAAGAAGAGTTTTTATGTGATCCTATAAAAACATCTTGTGCACAAATCATAGTTTCTATGACTTCCCTTGGGAAAAGAACCCAATGTATTATTATATGAAGGTTCATAATATCCATGTAGACACCTAAATTTGATTACACCGCTTTGGTAATTCTATTTAGTCATCTCTAAAGGCATCATTAATTAAATTTCTATTTAATTAATCCTTTGCCATCCCCTAGCTGATTAATTTAATTAATCATCTATAGTCCTAATTGATAAATCAAATAACCTATTATTAATCAATTAAATCCTATTCTTCTATCTAATTCCAAAAATCCCCATTTATTAAATAAATCTATTTGATAAATAAAATTCTCAAATTCAAAAACCCCTAACTTATCCCTAACCCTCCATTTAGCCTAATCCACCCCATCCACCCATACTAACCTAGCTTAGCCACTAACTCACCCACCCTCATTAATGCCATCCACTTGTACATCTCTAACATCCCTAATATAATCCTAAACCCAAGCCTAATCCACCTCCTAATTTTGTCACATTCCCTAAACAAGTTTAAGACTTTCCTAAACCAAACCAAAGTCTCCCCTCAAAAATCCCAACCACCAAGTCATGAGTGCTCTTACAAACCATAAAAGACTCTTACAAGCCCACTCATGACTCTTACATCCATCTTCCACACTCTTCCCTCTTCCACACTCATTCCTCTTACATCTCTCTTACATACTCAACCCCACTCATCATGCCTTTAACCAACCCCTTACCCTACCCTCTCACACTCATCCTCCTTGTGACAAGTGTCACCTTCCCATTGGTGCTAAACAAGCACAATCCATGTGCTCCCCTTTGAGTGCATCTTAGCCCTCCTTAACCATCTCCCCATCCTTGCATCTAAGCCTCCATCCCTCTACCCCTTGGCCTATAAATTGAATCCCATCCCAAGCCATTTCAACAACAATCTTTGAGCTAAAGTTACCATGCTATTTTGAGAATCAAAGTCATCAATCTTAACCTTATAATGCCAAATTGAGAGCTCACAAGGCTACTGATTTGCCATTACACATCTCCACCATTAAAGTAATTGGGCAAGCAATTGAGCATACATCCACATCAAAGGACACATCTACAAAATCAAGGAAGCATGGAGTGTTTTCTCTTTTGAGGTTTGCATTTCTTGTTTGCTTTCTTTGTCTAAGCTTATATGTGAATTTAGTTTTAGTTTGTGAATGTTTTTCTTATTGGTAATGTTCCTTGCACACTAAAATTTTGTTCTACATTTTGGCATTCTCGGTGGGACCCCACTATGGGTCATTTAATCATCTATTTTCATCTATATGTTGTTTTTTCTAATAATCTAATATTTTTTGTTGTTTGAGTGAGTTTTAGGGTGTTTCACTTGTTTTTGCAGGTTAAAGAACGCACTTGGGAAGAAGACATACCCTCAAAAATCCAAAAATAACAAAAAAAAAATTTTAATTTTTTTTTGGAAAAATCCACGTTTTTCAGCTTTTTTGGCACATTGTCATCTCCGCAGTTTGGCATCTACGTCTGCAAACTGTCATCTCCGCCAACTACTCTATCGTCTCCACAACCAAATTGTCATCTTCACAGTTTGGCATCTCTGACTATTTTCTATGCATCTTGGACTTTCGTTTGCACAGATCAGCGCCTCCCTCGGCTACCCTATCATCTCCGCTTCTTTGTTTGTCATCTCTACAGATCAGCGTCTTCGTAGATCAGCGTTTCCGCAGTTTGGCATCTGCACCTAATGAACTATCATCTTCGCTTGTCTCTATTGCACTTCTGTTTTAAAATCTTTATTTCTGCACTTTGTAGTTTTTTTTTTTTTTTTTTAAAGTATAAATCAAAATTTGACTTTTAGTGGTTCCGTAGGATTTAGACCATTCTAAGCATTTTTACGCGTAGAAAAAATAGCAAAAAAAGTTAAAAAAAAATTTCCCATAGTTATGCTTTCATTTTTGAAGATTTTGGGTGACTAAATAAATTGCTTTTTTTTTGTCTCATTACAGGTTGGAGCACATATGAAACCACTAACCATGTTTCTTGCAAGTTCTCATGTTGCTAAAAAATGAACTTGAATGTTTAATCATTTGTCTTTGAATGCATGTTGCTAAAATGAACATGAATGTTTAATCATTTGTCTTTGAATGCATGTTGCTAAAATGAACTTGAATGTTTAATCATTTGTCTTTGAATGCATGTTGCTAAAATGAACTTGAATGGTTAAACACATTTTCCATTGAATGAATGTTGCTCAAAACACACTCTTGAATGCCATGGATTAAAATCAATTTTCCTTGGAATGCATGCTTAAAACAAACAAACTCAATCTTGAATGCAAAGAACCAATGAATTAATGCAATATCTCACACTTCAATTTTTGGGGCATTAAAAAAAACAAAGAAATCTCTCTTTTGCATGCAATTTAGGCAAAGTTTGATTTTTGAAAAATTAAGAAACTTTGTTAAGTTAAATAAAAATTTGCAAAAATCAATTTGAGTAGTTCCTTGGACTCACCTCTTTTCTAATCACCCATCAATTTAACCATTGGTTGCAATCTCAGCACCATTTATGGGGATGGATCTACTTGAAAAAGGTATTAAGTGTTCCATAATCTAACTAAATCACTTGGTCTTTGAACGTTTTCTTTAGCTTTATCAAAATTCTTAAATGACCAAAACTCTAGATTAAATCGATCACACTTCAAGTTTGGGCACTAAAATTGAACAACAATTGACGTGGAGGGCCTCCGGGCACGCGCTTGAAATCGAATCTCACACATCTTTGTTTTGGGTTTAAAATGAACACACACTCAATCTTGAATGCCTTAAAGAAAATTAATCGATACTTGACGTGGAGGGCCTTCGGGTGCGCGAGTTTGCTTTTGTTGACCCTAACTCTTCTTCTTGTTTGCATTCTTCGATCAATTTACTTTTGTTGGTGCTTCAAGTTGGAATTGAACATTATCTCTTAAACATGAGTGCTTGCAAAGTCTAGATTAGCACACATAAGAGTCAATTGGTAAAAGAACAAGCGTGTTTTTTAGCCCAAGGTCATCTAAGTCTTCTCTCCCCTTGTCATCTTTTGAGGCCATCTTGGGTGCATAAGATTAGGATCCAAAACTTTGTTTCTTTTTAGGAGGCCTACTTGGGGATTTCATCACCCCTTGGATGACCTCAACTCCAGCATTCCGGCAGAGTATAAGAATCAGGAGGTGAATCGAAAGACACCTCTCTTGGGATCAAGATTCTGTCACTCGGGCTAAGCCTCAAGGAACTTTATACCCTTGAGAAGTGAAAGAGGAGAAGTGGGTTACTGCTCCTCTCGGCTGTGTGACATCTTTTTGGTCTCATCTATGGATTTGGGCCTCATGTACCTTGCGTATATCGAGGACTCCCTAGCTAAACCAACTATTAGCCTTGCAGAAAACCATTTAGGGTGTTAATGTGTTTGGAGTGACTGATCGAAACATTTGTAGAACATACACACTCCTCGGCACAAGTATCACATTCTGAGAACCACAAACTTCTATCTGGGTGTTCCTATCTATTGCTTGATTTTATTTTACTTGTTGAATGAATGTTTGCCAATCTTGGTCAATCCTAGCTTAAGACACACTTAGCCTAGTCACTGCCTATTTTAGAAGTTGAACAAGTTGAAGCAAAACAACCAGAATCTCCCAAAGCCAAGCAAATTCAGGAATTTATGTCGGAACAACCCAAACCCAAACAGAAGTTTCACAAAGTCAAAATCAAGCCATCTCTGGCATACCAATAACTTTCAGCCAAGAGAAAAGAAATAACACCAAGCCCGCAAGTTGCCAAACTCCACAAAGCAGAGGAAAAAATCTGCCAACGAAGCACTTCAAGAGGCCTGGTTAGAGCGCACCATCAAATTTAGCCAACATCTAGGAGTCAATCCTACTTATGCCTTACCCACTAGGCATGATTTCTATGATTAGACACCCTTGTTTCTCCAAATCTTCTTGGATAAGCTTCACTTTAGAGTCATCTTTTTAGAAAAGCTAGCCATCTTAGGTTATCCCCTTAAGCATTATTAGCTCATCCATCTCATTTAGAATCAAACCATCTAGCTAGCAATCAGAAAACATTTGCATCCAAGCCTTCAAAATTGTTGTCACCTTGCCAAAAGTTTGCCATTCCTAAAATCTTTCAAATCCACCAATGTCACCAAGGTTATCCCTTTGATAGAGCTTTGTCTAGGGTAATCTAGCTTTGTCACTTGTTATCCCTCATCACCTTGAGCTAAAGGTTGGGATCCACAAGTGTTCAATCTCATGTTCTTCCTAAAGGATCATCAATCTATCCTTAAGTTGACACAATCACCACCAAGCTTGCACATAGGAAAGAAAACCTTTCATGCTTTGGCAACATATCTTTGAAGTTAGAATCCCCAACCCAATCCTCCTTAGGTTTTGTCATATAGCTTTGCCTCAACCTAGGAAATCATTTGCATAGAGAAGCCTTCCCCTTTTTGCATCCATCAGCATTATTGCATCTCATCCCTAGGAGCATTTTTGATGCCACCCATCACTCGCTTAGCCAAGAAGAAAGAAACAATGGAGCCCTATCATTTGGATCGAACAAAATCACCCCCCTTGAGCACTCAGCCATCCTTTAGCCCATAAAAAGCTGTGCCATCACCTACTAACATTGAAGCTTTCATGAACCAACCAGGAAATGCAGTATTGGTAAACGCCATTATAGACAAAAATGAAGAGACAATCATGGCTAATTTTCGAAGGGACAATGTAGGAACCTTTGACTTTGGAAGACCCCCTCCATTATCAGATCCATCTCACCCATTGTTTGGGCAGCTGCCACCACCCATAGTCTCTTATGATCCAAATTATCCTCAATATATACCAAAAGAAGAACCTCCAGCCAATCCATATGATCCAGCTGACCCAAACATACCATCATCCACCCAAGTTGAAATCTCCATGCTGCAAGCCAACCTAGCCACCACCACTCCATCCTTGGTTCATACCTCTCCGCTCCAAAGCCCCTTTACCCAAAACACCTCACTGTTCACCCCCTTCACTATTGCTGCTATTGCTCCCCAACCCAGCCTTCCAAATCCACCCATCTCCCAAATCAGTGCTAGCATCTTTGGCCAACCTCAGCAATATACAACAGGGATGCCACCCATGGGGCCAAGTAATCAACCTTTCATCACCCCCAGCTTGTTCACCACAACCCAAAGCACAATCCCATCATTTCCATTAGATCTTGGGAGCTCAATACCATCAGTCACAAATCCACAAGCTACTACCTTCACTCCACAAAGCTATCAAATCCCACAAGCTATTGCCAATTTTTTGCCAAGCTCTCAAGTGACCCCAGCTCCCGCCACCACTCTACCAAGCTTCCAAATCTAGCCACCAAGCTATCAAACCCCATCAGTTCCATTCCCAAGCTTT
Source organism: Cupressus sempervirens (assembly GCA_028749045.1). NCBI lineage: Eukaryota > Viridiplantae > Streptophyta > Pinopsida > Cupressales > Cupressaceae > Cupressus > Cupressus sempervirens. Next base: position 404,278,483 of record CM053785.1, read on the forward strand.
CAATTCCCACCACCTCCACCACCAACTAATCCATTACCTCCTATTACCAACTACTTTTCAATTCCACTTCTAGGAGGTAATCCACCACCCCAGCCAACCACCAATTATTTTCAGATACCATCCCAAATGGGGGCACAACCTACATATATTGGTCAAACCCCACAAGACCCCCGATCCTTTCCCCAAGCCTCACAACCATCTTATACCTTACCTCCACAAAGAAATCCATTTATCCCATAGCTAGCTTATGTTCCTCAATCCCAACCTCAAATCCCATATCAACAGCAAGCCTCGCAGCACATGCAGCAATATGTGCCACCTCCCCTTCAGCAACCTGTTATCCACCATGCAGCTGCCCAAACAATGTACAATCCCTATCAGAAAATCCTTCACAGCCATCCATATTCAGTGGCCCCATCTAGCGCATACCTACCTCAAGGCACTCCTACATTGGGGGCACCCCAGCCATCACCTATCAATTTAGAATGGGAGCAAATGAAGATAGCTTTGAAAGCAATCCAAGAAGGGAATGATCCAAAGACATTCAAGTTTGAGAATGTGTGTCCTTACCCATTTGACAGAGCCATTACCATGACACCATTTCCCAAACACTTTGAGGTACCAAAATTTGACAAATTCAGAGGAAAAGGAGACCCTGTCACACATATCAAAGAATTTTACATGCACTGCCAAGACGTGGCATACAATGATGTCTTCCTCTTGCACCTTTTTCCCAAAAGCTTGGCTGGACCAGCTCTTGAATGGTTTTATAGAATCCCCTATGGCATAATTAAAAACTATGTTGAATTATCTGAGGCATTCGTAGCCCAATCTGCCCATCTTGTTGAAACAGAGCTATCAATAGTTGACCTTGTCCACACTAAGCAAAAAGGTGGAGAAAGCCTTGCTAAATACCTGCAAAGATGGCAAACCCTTACCACCTGCATATCCTGCACCTTGCCAGAGCGCCACATGGTGAAAATGTTTATTGATAACGCACATCCCAGCTTGGCTCACCACATGACCATGAACTGTTTGTAGACCTATAAGGATATCAAAGAGAAAGGAATGATCCTTGAGCAAGGACTCATTAAAGATGGTGTGGTCAAGATCTACAAGGAAACCAACCAAAATCAATCACATTCCAATGACAAGTCTAGGTATTGGAACAAAAACAAGCATGTTGCAATAGATGGCGTCACTGACACTAGACATGTGAATATTGTTGGTCCTTCCCAAAATCAGTCTAACCCACCATATCAAACAAACAATCAACAAGCTATCAACTACCAACAACGAAATAACCAAAGTTATCAAAACCACAATACAAGACCCAACTTTCAAGGGTCTAACAATCAAGCTAATGCCATCAATGTAGCTGCAGTGCAAAAACCCAGATTCCAACCCGCACCTAGAAACTATACACCCCTTGGTGAGCCATTGGATGTTATTTTTGAGAAATTGGCTAAAGAAAACCTCATCAAATTTCCTCCCACCCAGCAAATTGATCCAAGCCAATCCAAAGCTGCGTGGTACAAAGATAATGAGTATTGCAAGTTCCATAGGGTAAATGGTCACACCACCCTTAGATGCATGAAACTAAAGGATTATGTGCAAGACCTCATTGATCGAAAGGAAATCACCGTTGGTGCCCAAACCTCTCCCAATGTAGGCTTACAGATTTATCAAAATGCTTTTCCTCCACACAACAACCAAAATTCTGGAAAAGCACCTATCCAAAACAACAACAACACCAACAACCACCAGCCAAACCAATAGCATGGGAAGAACAATGACCACACTTCATCCTATATAGACTATGGTAGCCTTATAGGTTGTATATCCGAGAAAGAGCCTTCTTTCAATGTTATCAATATCAGAGGACCAGACAATGAGTGTGCAGTTACCACTTGAAGAGCATGATTTAACATCCCAGGCCCACCAGTTTCATCAGTACCATCAACTCCATCAAAAAGCCAGTATAATATCTTGGAACACCTTGGGAACATGCCAGCCCAAATCTCCATTTTAGACCTTCGCACTAGTCCTGTGTACAAAGACATCCTTGACAGTGCTCTCATAGAATCTCGTGTCCCTTCTGATATCAATGCTACTCATTTTCGTAATCTTGTTGGACACCTATCCTTCTCATGTGCCCTATCATTCAAACCCACTGACATACCTGCGATCGAGCCAAATCACACCCTTCCGCTTCGCATAGCCATCATGGTATCCAATTTTTCCGTGAAAAGAGTAATGATAGATAATGGACCAGCCTTGAATATTTGCACCCTAAAATTCATAAAACAAGTTGGGTATACTAAGGTAGATATGATCAGTGAAGTTATCACCATCAAAGCTTATGACAACTTGGAAAGAACCACAGAGGGGACTATTTTGCTGCCAATCAATGTTGGGCCGATCATCCAAGAGATAGTTTGCCATGTTGTTGATCTAAATCTACCATTTAACATCCTCCTCGGTCACCCATGGATTCATGCTATGAAGGTCGTTCCATCCACCTACCATCAGTGCATCAAATTTCTGCATCAGGGCACTAAGGTGACCATCCATGCCGATCCAGAACCCTTTGCTTGCTGCAATGCAGTTGAAGCTTCATATACAAATCATTGCCCTGGAATAGACATCGGCACAGCCATCGCCAGCTCATCCCACACTTTTAATGATGCAAAAACCATCCGCGCCTCCACCCTATCTACGTAAAGATCAACAACAAAGGTTGTGGAGAATATAGTCTGTCAGATGCATTTGCTGTTGGAGCAATCCCACTTGATCCACATACCCATGGACGGTCAACATATCACAAAGCTAAGGAGATTCCACCTCCTTGATACAAATAGTTTGGCCCAACCACCTTTGTGTCCTCAAAAGCCCCTCTTCATGAAGAGCTCACTCTGGATATCAACAATTGGTTACATAAGGATGCACCTCCAAGAAATCAAGCATGCCTTGATCACTTTAGCCAGAAGTATCCCCAAGAACATAAGCTCATCACTGAAAAATGGAACTATCAAGGAGGTGGACTAGGACCAGAAGAAAGGGGCATGCAATGTCCCATTGAAGCACATAAGTGGGAAACAAAGTCAGGTCTTGGCTTTGGCATACCCACAACTGGGGTACCAATGAGATCGGTTACGCTTTTTCCAACATCCACCGTGACCTTGTCAAAATCGAAGACATTCCTGAGGAAGTTGAAAAGAGAGCCTACGACGATATCCCAGACCAAATCTTCCTAGGAGACACTGTTCTTCGAGAACTATCCATCCATCTCATTGACCTACCACTCGCTCATCCACAACTCATAGATTGGGACCAACCAAGCGTCATACACATTGATGAGTTCACATTAGAGGAAGCACTTCTAAGATTAATGGGAGCTAAAACACCTCACAAGCAGACAAAGCCAGATTCTGCCTATATCTATAAGCTAGACCCCAAGGGGTATTTTGGAGAAAATCCCCAACCTAGTTTCGATACACCCAAAACTGGAACTAAGGTGAATCTAGGACTAGCTAAGACAACAAAGAGAACCCCTCAGCCAGAACATCCAAAACCACAAGAAGAACATGAGGATTTAGTATTGCCTCCTCAAGATAATCGACCAGAGGTGTCATCTATTCTAATAGAGGATACTAGAGAAGTCAACATCGGTTCTTCAGAGATCCCCAAACTTGTTCATATTGCTGCATCCCTATCACAAGACCAAGTTGATCTCCTCTTTGAGGTCTTAAGAGAGAACATTGGCCAATTTGCATGGTCATATTAGGACATGCCAGGGTTGGATCCAAAGCTTGTAGTTCACCATCTTGAGGTCGATCCAAAGATCAAGCCCGTCAGACAAAAGCTTAGAAAAATGCACCCCAAGGTGGCATTATTGGTCAAAGCTGAATTAGAAAGAATGTTAGCTGCTAAGGTTATCTGACCTATCAACTACTCAAAGTGGATCTCCAACATGGTCCCTGTCACTAAGCCTTCTGGTGACATTAGAATCTGCACTGATTTTAGAGATCTAAACAAAACTTGCCCAAAAGATGATTTTCCCTTACCCAACATAGATATGATTGTAGATCTTATAGCTGGACATGAAATTCTGTCCCTTATGGATGGATTCTCTGGGTATAATCAGATCAAGATTGCAGAAGAGGATCAACATAATACATCATTCACTACCCCTTGGGGAACCTTTTGCTACACCATGATGCCCTTTGGCCTAAAGAATGATGGGGCTACCTATCAAAGAGCTATGACAGCCATTTTCCATGATCTTATCCATAGCATTTTGGAGGATTATGTGGACGATATCCTAGTCAAATATCACACCTTCATGGATCATCTCGCTGACCTAGAGAAAGTCTTTGATAGGTTAGCCCAATATCATCTCATGCTAAATCCCAAGAAGTGTGTCTTTGGGGTCACATCAGGCAAGCTTCTAGGCTTCATAGTTTCTAAACAAGGTATAGAAATTGACCCCAAAAAGGTCAAGGCTATCTTAGACATGCCTCCTCCCTAGACACTGCGACAGCTTCACTCTCTTCAGGGAAATCTTCAATCCATTCAGTGCTTCATCTCCCAGCTTGCAGATAAGTGTACACCATTTTCACATTTACTAAAGAAGGATGAGAGCTTCAAGTGGGATCCTTTATGTCAGCGCAACTTTGATCAGCTCAAGCAGTATCTCACCAATCCCCCTATCTTGGTTCCACCAGTTCCTGGTCATCCCTTGATCTTGTACATATCAACAACACCTACTGCTCTAGGGGCACTTCTAGCACAGCTTGATGATTATAGCAGAGAAAGAGCCATCTACTATATCAGTAGAACCCTAGTTGGTTATGAACTCAATTACACTCCTATGGAAAAAGCCTGTTTGGCAGTTGTTTTCTCAACTCAAAAGCTTTGCCACTACATGCTAAGTCATACCATCCAACTAGTATCCAAAATTGATCCTCTCAAGTATATGCTCTCTAGAACAACACTCACAGGTTGGCTAGCAAAATGGGTTATGCTACTAAGTGAGTTTGACATCCAGTATGTGGACAGAAAGGCAATCAAAGGGCAAGCTATAGCAGATCACCTAGCTGATGCACCTCTAGTAGATGCATATCCTTTGCTCACCAAATTTCCAGATGAGCATATTTGCCTAATTGAAGAACAACCCCCATGGAAACTTTATTTTGATGGCTCATACACCTCTCATGGATCAAGGGCAGGAATATTGTTGGTTACACCTCAAGGAGATTATATTCCAAAAGCCTTCAAGCTACAATTCCCTAGTACCAACAATATAGCAGAATATGAGGCTCTCATAGAAGGATTAAAGATAGCAGCCGAATGGAACATCACTGAGTTACAAATCTTTGGTGATTCTGAGCTCATCATCAAGCAAGTCCTAAATGAATATCAAACCAAAGATGAAAAGCTATTACCCTACAAAGAGCTAGTTGATCAACTGACCCAACATTTTACAAAGCTTTAGTTTACACAAGTGCCTCGAATGTAGAACAAGGCAGCAGAAACCATGGCCACTATCAGCTCGCTCTTGGAAATTCCCCAAGAGGCTATGTAGTATGAGTTTTTAGTCGAGTAGCTCCTCACACCCGCCTATGCGAATGAGGATTCAAACTGTGTTTGTATCTTGGTTGGTCCCCAATCCCCTTGGTAACATGAAATTCATGCTTACCTTAATGATGGTATCATATCCCCTCACCTCACACGTACCCAACACTAGAACCTCATCCAAAAATCATCCCGCTATGTTATCATAGCCAATACCCTATATCGTCAGGGTTATCATGATACTCTCTCTCGATGTTTAGATAAAAATGAGGCCGTGATGGCATTAAAAGAAGTACACTCTAGACTTTGCAGTGCCCACACGAGTGGTATTGTCCTAGCACGACAAATCCTTAGAGAAGACTACTATTGGCCTACCATTGAAGAAGACTCCTGTGACTTTGTCAGGAAGTGTCTCCCATGTCAGTAGCGCGCAAATCTTGTGCATGCTCCAGCACAAGATCTATAGCCTATTGCACCACCTTGGCCTTTTGCTTGTTAGGGCCTTGATCTAGTTGGAACTATCACACCTCTCTCATCTGATGGACATAAATGGATAATAACAGCTACAGACTATTTCACTAAATGGGTAGAAGTAGTCCCCCTAGTCTCAGCTACAGGAGTTTAGGTCTCCAAGTTCATCTTGTACCACATTGTTTGCTGCTTCGGCATCCCATCCACCATCTTCACTGACCACAGAGGTAACTTTGAAAATCTCAACATGGAAGAATTATGCACTTCCCTCTGCATCCATCACCACTTTTCTAGCCCATATTTCCCACAAGGTAATGGCCAGGCAGAGGCAACTAACAAAACCCTCCTCAAAATCCTAAAGAAAGTTGTCAATGATTTTGATCACGATTGGCACCTACAAATAAATTCAGCCCTATGGGCCTATCGAACTTCCTTCCGTACATCCACAGGCACAACTCCATACTCCCTAGTCTATGGTGCCAAAGTGGTATTACCTATAGAAGTTGAACTTCCCTCACTACACATATCTTTGTGAGGGAAAATCTCAGATGAAGAATACAGAGTAGCTCGGCTCACCCAGCTAGATCTCTTAGATGAGAAGAGACAACAAGCCTATGACCATCTCATAGTCTACCAAACTCATCTCAAAAGAAATTTCAACAAGAAGGTGCTCCCACAAAACTTTTAGCCAGGTGACATGGTCCTCAAAGAAAACATGAAAGTCCAAGAAGATCGAGAAAAGAAAGGAAAGTTTGAACCTACATGGCTCGGTCCTTGTGTTGTCACTACATCCTTTGGCTCCAGAGCCTATCAGTTGTCTACACCAGAAGGATAACTCTTGAATGATCCTACTAACATCATTCATCTCAAGAAGTTCTATGCTTGAAGATCCTTGGTATACCCAGCTTTTGAAAAATACAAAAAAAAAAAAATAGTAAAGAGAAATAAGCGTCCAATGGTGAAAACTTGGCAATTCAGGCACCTTGGATAGGTACCTTGGTGAAAACCTGGTAATTTAGGCACCTTGTGTACTAAAGACTAATCCATTATCTATCACTATCTTATCCCTCATCCATCCACCCACCATCCCATAACACACCCGCTTGTTCCCTTGGTGTTCCAACCAAATATCCAAAATCTGATGAAACTTGTAAATACCTCCTGTACAGCTTGTAAATCTTGTACCTCAGCTTGTGAATCTTGAACCTCAGCTTGTAAATCTTGTACCAAAGCTTGTATTATACCTTGTAAATCTTGTACCATAGCTTGTATATCCAAATCTTGTCCAAAGCTTGTACATCCTCTTTAGCTTAGTACCATTGTATCTATCCATCTTTCGTGTCAGTTCGTCCTTGATCAACATCTTGCACACATCACACATCTTGGTTAGCTATTCCAATGCATCCTTTAGCTAGATCTCTTGTCACCAAAGTGTTATCCTTCTTAGTTCAGCTTGCCAGACACATCACTCATCCAAATCCACCAGCTTAGGTGCTCTCCGATAGGTCCTTGTAGGATATAGCTTTCCTCGTGTCTGATCTTGGTCTGTTAGTACCTCGTCCTACCCATCTCATTGGCAAATGGTTCTCTTTTGGATTTTTTCTTTCTTTTGATTTGGGATCTTCCCTTTTGGGTCTTGAAATATCTTTTCCAAGAAATCTCCTTGTTCCCTCCTCAAGGTTGCCACGATTTTCCATATCATGGTATGCTGCGAATGTGGCAATCAGAGTGTAAGGTCTTGATTAGGTCTTTTGTGTGTTTTTCTTTTCTGCTTGTGGGTTACCCAGTGTCGTTTCCACACTGCTTCCTCTAGGATTCATGTGTGATACTGGGGCAATCCTTGTGTGTTTGTTTTGAGTCAGTCCATCAGTCCTCTGGATGGTTGGTGAAAAGGCCTTGATGTTCTTGGTAACCTTGGCAATTAACCAATAGTCCTATAGCAAATCTAGTGCTCAACTACATGGTGGTACTTCTCTTTGTAGTATCCCCCTGCTCAAAAAGCTTCAATGGATTCTCTTCATCTCCATTATCCCCCATCCATATCCAACACCTATCCCAACTTATGCATCAGTATCTCTTTGGATCACTCCTCACACTTAGCTTTAGGGATCCACAATCCTAGTCTTAGGGATCCAACAATCAAATCAACCCACCAAGCCTCATCTTTCGAGATCCACAATCCTAGTCCTAGGGATCTCTGAAACCCATCTTCCACCAATCTGACTCTTTGAAATCCTATTACACCAGCTTTATCATCCCATCATCCATCTCCCTACCATGGATTCCTTTTATGGCACTTTGCTCCTCCATCGCCCCCCCCCCCCCCCCCCCCCCCAATCTTGGAAAGTCTTAAGCTTTCTTTACTCTTGTGCATCTGATTCTCCTTTATCATTCTCCCATAGTGAGAGTTTGAGCTAATTCAGCCCCTTCTCTTTGCCAACTTGTGTCTCAGCTCATCTCAATTTCTTGTGTTTTTCAAGAAGTCGTCAAGCCTCATTTCTCCCCATGCCCCCTTCTTGAGGGGGCATCATCTAAGTCTAGTCTCTCCTCTTCTTATCCAAGACTAGGGCAACCTTATTGCTAAAACATCTTCCTCGTGTTGTCTTCATTCGAACTTCTTTGAAATAGTGTTCACTCAACACTATGTCAAAGAGGGACAAAATGTAGACACCTAAATTTGATTACACTGCTTTGGTAATCCTATTTAGTCATCTCTAAAGACATCATTAATTAAATTTCTATTTAATTAATTCTTTGCCATCCCCTAGCTGATTAATTGAATTAATCATCTATAGTCCTAATTGATAAATCAAATAACCTATTATTAATCAATTAAATCCTATTCTTCTATCTAATTCCAAAAATCCCCATTTATTAAATAAATTTATTTGATAAATAAAATTCTCAAATTCAAAAACCCCTAACTTATCCCTAACCCTCCATTTAGCCTAATCCACCCCATCCACCCATACTAACCTAGCTTAGCCACTAACTCACCCACCCTCATTAATGCCATCCACTTGTACATCTCTAACATCCCTAATCTAATCCTAAACCCAAGCCTAATCCACCTCCTAATTTTGTCACATTCCCTAAACAAGTTTAAGACTTTCCTAAACCAAACCAAAGTCTCCCCTCAAAAATCCCAACCACCAAGTCATGAGTGCTCTTACAAACCATAAAAGACTCTTACAAGCCCACTCATGACTCTTACATCCATCTTCCACACTCTTCCCTCTTCCACACTCATTCCTCTTACATCTCTCTTACATACTCAACCCCACTCATCATGCCTTTAACCAACCCCTTACCCTACTCTCTCACACTCATCCTCCTTGTGACAAGTGTCACCTTCCCATTGGTGCTAAACAAGCACAATCCATGTGCTCCCCTTTGAGTGCATCTTATCCCTCCTTAACCATCTCCCCATCCTTGCATCTAAGCCCTCCATCCCTCTACCCCTTGGCCTATAAATTGAATTCCATCCCAAGCCATTTCAACAATAATCTTTGAACTAAAGTTACCATGCTATTTTGAGAACCAAAGTCATCAATCTTAACCTTATAATGCCAAATTGAGAGCTCACAAGGTTATCAATTTGCCATTACCCATCTCCACCATTGAAGCAATTGGGCAAGCAGTTGAGCATACATCCACATCAAAGGACACATCTACAAAATCAAGGAAGCATGGAGTGTTTTCTCTTTTGAGGTTTGCATTTCTTGTTTGCTTTCTTTGTCTAAGCTTATATGTGAATTTAGTTTTAGTTTTTGAATGTTTCTCTTATTGGTAATGTTCCTTGCACACTAAAATCTTGTTCTACAATCCATATATAGCATCTATTTTTCTTTTGGTTTATATTTTCATGTATCAGAGGCTCAACATTGTAGTTTATCATATAGATAGCTATATTTTTTATGAATTTCATTGAGAACCAATATTTGAATTATCATCTTCTAGCATTGTATATGAAGTTGGTTTTAAATATCTAACATTATTAAACTCTTGGTAAGTCTGATAAGAATCACTCAAACCTAAACTATTCAAACCATATGGGTCCCTTTGGAAGAAAAAACCCACTGGAAGCTGCAATAAGTTTTTAAAGATGCCTTCTTGATAAATTAATGCAACTCTCATCTTATATATCTTAAGATTTGGCCATTCTCCATATTGAGGAAAAATCAAATTTTGGTTTCTATAGAACATAAGTACCTTCATCTCATCTCTCATAGACATATGGAGAAGATGGATATTATATTGTGCATTCCATTCCACTATGAAGAATTACATAACCTTGTTGTCACGAAATCACAGGCTAGATGCATCTTTTATTAGACATATCTTGATAATCTCCAATAGAAATGACACTTTCTTCCAAGAAAATTTCTCTAACATTTGAATATGGTTTCCTTACTAACACATTGGTATGATGACTCTAAGATATCCCTTCATACAAGGAATGAATTGGCTTGGTGCATAGTTTTTTAAAATAACCATCAGATTGTATAGTAGGAACCATGTGTTGTGGAATTTTTTTCTTGAGAATGGAACAGATGATCTTAACATAGATCATGTTGTTGGAAAAATTGCTCATATCCTTGCCTTTGATACTTAGAAGGAAGTGACATAGGATTAATAAATCTAATGGTTATGAGTCATATGTCAATATACTTCACCTTTCATTCTAAAGGTTTTTTAGTAGAGCATTCTATGGAAATAATATTGGAAACTTAAGCAATGACTTCTAGGTGTGATGGGATGGCACTTGAAGCTAAGTGGAATCAAGGTCTTTGGAATCTTCTAAAAGGTATTATTGGTATTAAGGATGTCATTTAGAGGAAAAGGGATTTTCTATGGTATTTATTTGTTTCACTTTATTAAAAGATTATGATAAAAAGTCATGTTGTTGATCATGACTAACTAGTTATTTGAGTTGGATGTCTCACACAATTATCTGCACATGAGAGTTTTATTGTTGAGTTTCTGCTCAATTTGAGGTTTGTGTCTTAGTTTATTGGATTTGGTGTTCACTTATATAATCTAAGTTGGTGACCATTTCCTTAATAAAAGCTATTATACATTGTGGTTTTCTTAGAGAAAGGGTTTTCCATGAGAATTTTCGTGTTAACATCTTGGTGATTGCTCTATTTTTTTTTAATGTGGTTTCACAATGATAAAAGTTTAAAATAATAATTAACCCCCAACGCCCCCAATAGGACATAGTTTCTTGAAGTCAAGTAGAATGCATTTGGCTTTATTTTTCACAATGAGCTATGATTTATACTAATGATTCTCATTGTAACCAAAAGTAATGATGTTTTTTATATTTATAATTTTTTCAAGCTCATAAAATGAATTGATTTTAATTACTTAAAAAGGTTCTTTCTTTATCATCATTGGATTTTAGTTACATAAAAAAACTCCTCAATTTGCATTTACTTTGTAAGAGTGGCTAATGCTAATTCTTGCCTAGACATTTGCAATGTAGGTGTTTATTAGAGATGGTGAAAAACTTGTTTGAGATGCATTTTAGCTTGCAAAAGAGAAAGATCCTTTTGCCATCTGTATAGATGATTTTGATGCAATTGGAACCAAACATTTTGATAGGTTCTAGGATTTTAAATTATCATTCTTGTTGGTAATATCACAATGATAAATAGTCTAAATAGTAAAATTGTATTGGGTTTTAAGCTTAAATATTTCAAGGGATTTTCTTATTGTGTATTAGTTTGCAACATTTACAAATCAATATACTTTATGTTCTAAGCACTTTAAGATCACTTGTGTATGACCTCAAGATGAACTTAAATATTAAAACTTCTCTTTAGTCTAAGTAACAATTGCAAGATTGTTTGAGCATAGGTCTATGCATAGTAATTCAAGTTGGCCTTCTTTTTTACTTGTACTTGAATGATTGCTTCACTAAAATATTGATGAGTTACCTACAAACAATAAATATAGCCAAGTTGTATACTATTATTGTCTAAATATAGCCCATTTGAATCAGATTTCTAGTTTTCTATTTAATAAAATACCTACTTCCTCAATAAAGAGATATGTTTCCCCTCCAAGTAGATGATCCCAACTCATGGGTAGTAATGTGATTGTCTTCCAATGGTATTTCTCTGATCATGGTCAAATCAGGCTCCTCCCCTTTGATGTCAGCTAGATTAAGATCCATTAGCATGGACTTTGGTTTCATTTACATCCTAGAGCTCAATACATGCTTTAATTTATCTCAAGGTAATTTATTATATATCCATATTTTGTGTTCTTGGTAATTCAAGTTGTTGTATATCAATCTATCATTTTGGGTTCCTCCATACTCCTTGATTTTTAGTTGGATTTATGATTTGCAATTGGGGATTTTATAGTAGTAGAAGCACCAATATGCTTTTTTGTTGGCACTACAATTTTTGGAACATGACTTGGCCATGAAAAGTCTTGCACTACACCAGATTCTAATGATAAGAAACATTGTATATGAGAATGTATGCACATATAGCTATGCTTAGGCCTTGTTTGACATTTATGCCACATAAACTGTATATAGTCAGGCATCACTACATTCTCTACACTTTAGTTTCTTGGGTTGTGATCCTCAACTTAAACAACAAATAAATTTCATCAAAGAATAAAAGTTTAACTTTCTAGCTATTTGTGGCTACATAGTTTCTTTAATTTGGTTAAGATATATAGAGTTGCATATCTTTTGATATTGGCACACTTATTGCACTTTAGTCCCTTGTAGCAAGATCTAATGGAATACGTAAAATATATGATTATTGAGATCTTTGTAAGTTCTAGCTTCTATAATTGCATAAGTAAATTGTTTTAGTTTCCTTGATAAAGAATTGAAAGACAAATTTTATATGTTGATGTATGAAAATATGAAAGAGTGGCTATTTGTGTTTATCCAACATTTAGGATAGTTATTGTCCAAAGATTCTTAGGTTACTTGAACTAATTTTAATTAGTGAGTGTGAGTCTAGGCATTGCTTATTTAAGGGAATGCTTATTTAATACTTTGACTAGTTTACCAAAAACAACAAGGTTTTTTAGATTCATGCCCATACTACAAATATTTTTACAATGGCTTATGTTTGAAAGAAAAAGGTCACAAATCTTTTGATAATATAATCATTCCCAATAACTTAATTTAATACATCACATTGAACCTTCACAGCCTCTAACACCACATGCAAGTAGAAATCATTGCTTGCAAATAATTTCTGGTGCAGTTTTCACATTATCTTAGTGGCTACCAAGGAAATGCATTTTCCAGTGCAAACTGAGCATAATAGAGGTTATTGAGCTAGTCAATGAAAGTGAAGAATATTGTAGTGTTAACCGAGCTTTGTTATGTTAACCAAGTTATACTATATCTACCAAGATCACAATGTTAACCATATGAATCTAGTGTTGACTAAATCATGCAGTGTCAATTAAGTGATTCAGCAACTACTGAGTTTCTCAGTATTCACCAAATCACACAATGTTGACCAAATTCAAGCTACTTGGAACTGATTAGTATGGACCAAGATTCAAGTTCAACTAAGTGCCAATGATTATCAACCATTGACAATATTTTCCATGTATCATAACATCACTGAGTTTGCCTTCTGAACCCAAGTTATTGCAGTTGTGCTGACTTTGTGAATTATGATGAAATTTGTATTGTAGCTGACTTAGTAAGTTGTGATTTGGATTGGTATATATGAAATACATTGTATCATATGCAAGTATGAATGTAAAGAGCTATATGATGAGTAGGAGTATGAATTAAAGAAGGCTACAAGAAGTATAATGGATAATAGAGATTTATCTATCACAATCAGGTGATCATTGTAATTCAAGGAATCTCATTTAGAAAATTAGAATTATAGATCAGAGATCGGCCACTAGTTCATCCTAACAAGTGTATCAGTCAAATCCTTTAACAGGGTAGACTTAAAAGTTTTTTTCTCAATCTCTTAACTAAGTGCATATTTCATTGTATGTTTGTAAATTCTTTAACAAGTTGGAAATTACAATCCTTATTGCTCCTAATAGGTTAGATCAACAGAAGTGATCAATTACAATCCTTAACAAGTTAACTTTATATTGCAGTACAAAAGCTTGTGGGTATCATCCCCTTCCTAGTTTTACTTTCTATTTGGAAGGTTTCTGGGTCACCATATCTTGTGTCAAAGTGTTATGAATGTTTTATTACTTTCATTATTTCATGCATGCAATTAGATAAGAATATTATATGAAGGATTAATTGGCGAAGTAAGATAAACTTTTATTGGTTCTTGATTCACCCCTCCTATGTCAATAACCTTTCCTACCTTATATTTCCAACAATTAGTATTAGAGCTCTTTTGGTTCTCACATTAGAAGTTTAACAACTTGAGATAAGATTAGAGGAAATGGAGGTATACAAGCTAGATAAGGCTATTGACAATGAAAATTTGGATCTATAATTGGCTATTGGACAAATAAAGAATGAAAAGGAAAAACTCTCTCAATCATTGAAAAGAAGGAAAGATCTTGTAGTACAAATGAATGACACTATTTATACTAAAGAAATAATTGAAGAAATATCTCCAAAAAAAAATTAGATGAAGTTGATAAAGTAATCAAAGACCTATTAGAAAAGAATTCCAATCAATCAGACTATGTCAAGTCATCGAAGAAAAAGACAAAGCCAAAAAAGAGATAGAAGAAAAGAGCAATGGAATTCAACAACTATCCCTTCAGCAAGAAGACTTTATTGATCAACTCACTAATGTAAATAAAGAGCTTATGAACTTAAGGAAAAAGAATGAAAGACTAAAGAATGATCTTAGCATTGAGAAGAAAACCTATGAAAGAATGATGAAATCTTAGGAAAGCATGAATTAGTTGAATGAACAAAGCGAATATAGGCACAAAGGAAAAGCTAGAATAGGATATACAAAAGAAGGTGAATCATCTTAGCAAGGAACTCAAAAGAATAAAAGGCCTGCTTGCAATCACTATGGTAAGATAGGTCATACATCAAAAAAATGTTGGAGTAATGGAAAAGAAAAATTCAGTAGAAAGTGTTATAGTTGCAATAAGCATGGTCATAAAGCAAGTGAATGTAAAAAAAAAACTAAAGTTTGAAGATAAATGTCCCAATTGCAAGAAACAAGGATGCAAATCTTTAGAGTACAAAGCCAAGAAGTGGAACCTAGCAGAACAAATTGTGAAAGAAATATTTGGATGGGATTACAACACATGGTGTAGATACTATTGTGGGAAATTTGGGTACATTGGAGAAAATTGTGTGAAACATCATATGAGGAAAAGAGATACTACAAAAGTAGAATTGAAGATTTAAAAAAAGCCAAAGTTGACAATATCAGAAAAAAAATGAGGTAGAAATTGATACCAAAATCTCCAAAGAATGAAAATCAAAGTCATGAAGTGGATTACATCCAAGTCAATGAGTTGGGTGGGTAAATCATTTCAACTTAGTTCCCTATTGAGATCACTAGAATTGTGATTTAGAAGAAATCATCTAATATTAGTTCTAACAAGCAAGAAGAAAGATCCATATTAGCATTCAAGATGCAAAGGGATCACCAAGCATGATGAGAAGTAGGAGACCTTATCGAGCAAGTTCAGTTTGCAAGACCTTAATGAGAAAGGTTAGGTTGCAAGACCTTATCAAGAAAGTTTGGGTTGCATATTATTTTAGGTTGTAGACATAGAGTTGGTAGTTCCTACCAAGTGTTGGTGACTCTACCGAGCTGTAGATAACTTTCAAGCATTGAAGACTAAACCAAGTGGAAGACAACCCAAGTGAGTATGAAGTATGAATCATTAATGGCAATCAAAGAGAGTAAATTCATTAAAAGAAAGAAATCAAATGCATTATTTCATCACAAATATCTAGAGCTATTTGTGAAGAGAGAATTTAGAGACCCCAAGCGATTTGAGAATTTATTGTTGAATAATTCTCAAGTTTTCAAAGACCCTACCAAGAATGGCACCTCTAAGTAGCAAAGAAAAGAAAGGTTCAAAAATCTTAGTTCGCAGAGTCAACTTCAAGGCACCTAATTTCAAGTTGAGTCTAGTGATTTTAGAGGCACTTGACCCAGCTAGTGCATAGTCACAAATTCTTCCTAAGGCATTACTCATGTATGATATCCGTTCATTTTACCACTATTCTATATAAGAACTCAGAATCCTAGAAATGAATGAGGTATTCAAGGAATTGTGTGTGGATGTTACATTAAAACCCAAGCATCAACATTTGGAAACCAAGGGTTTGATGCACATTTTACATATGCCAAGGGATTTTCAAGTCAAATGGATAAGACTTATTTTGAGACATGTTCACAATGGGAAATTATGGTTGGATCATCCCATTTAGATTACAAAGAAAATGATTCACATAATCACTAGGCTTCCAATGCTAAAATAACCAAAACCCTAGGTTAGGCAGAACTAACCAAGAAGACTCTTACCGAGTGGCACAAACGAGGCATGAGGCTTAAAGGAGTAACATGCATGGAGCTAAAATTTGGCATACATGTGATAGGTCACAAAATATATAGCTCTAGTTAGTTAAACAATGTTTCATGTGAAGGTTTTCATCTTGCATACAAGGTACTAAATAATAATCTATCCTTTGACCTTGTCGAGTTGTTGTTGAATCAATTCAACAAGAACATGGAGAGAATTAGAGGGTCAAAGAATAACCCATGTAAGTTTGAATCTCTTTTGACATGTTTATTCTTCTTTATTCAAAATTTCTTCCCTTAAAAAGGTGTTGTAGTATGGAGGAAGGATGTTCTTGTTTTATATCAGATCAATGAGTATATAGCAAAAATGGGTGAGAATTTTGATAGCATCATGGATAACTCATTTGAAACATTCAAAGAAAAGATGAAAAATAGATTTAGGATCCCTAAGAAGCTTGTAGAAGATTACAAGGATGATATATGTTTCATGGTTGACTTTCATAAAGTATACATTTAGGCAATTAGACATAGAGTGACATGGGTTAAGCCTCTAGAGTATGAGGTTAACATTGATGACACTAAGGATATTATAGAGGCTCTACTAAATGAGCCTATGGATCCAAAGCCACCTATTTTGGAACATATGATGAGGAAAAAGAAATAATTTAGCTTGAGATCGAGCTACCTCAAGAAGAAAATAAAGGAAGGAAAAGAGTAAAGAAGCTATTGAAAAGCACAAAGCAAGAAAGTTATCCTCTAATTCTTACCGAGGGAAAAGGTGATAATGTAGAAGATAATGATGAAGAGAATGAAGTAGAAGAATCCAAATATGAGGAAGAAGAGCCTTCCTAGAAAAAAGGTAAGGTTCTTATAACAAGACCTTCCAAGTCACACCCTACTATATTCACAAGAAGGGTAGCCAAGTATAGGAAGAAGTTAAAGTTAGATGAAGATGAAGATGAGTAGATTATCTTTAAAAGATCTGCACTTACACTTCAAGAAATATTGAAGAAGATGGAAGAAGGAACTGGCATGACATGTTTTAGAATTCTCAAATATGAAACGAGGAATGAAGAAGAGAAAATACAAATTGAGGATACTCTTGTAACCAAACTAGGTAAATGGAAGTATTCACTAGATGAGCTTGCACAACAAATTCCTGATGAACTTATGAAGGCAATCATACCTAGATGGGAAAGTGAAAAGAAAACTACCAAGGACATTTTTTAACAAACTTTGAGGCAACTCATGCCAAGTCTTATTGAGAAGGAGCTAAAGAAATTCTTGAAGCAAAATGAGAGTAAGTTCACTCTCAAGTTAAACACATGCATGATATTTCTAAAGGAAATTAAATATTTGGTGAAGGAAGCTACAACTACATCTAAGAACAACTATTAGTTGCATCAATCCAGTGACTTTTTGGTACATGTTGATGATAAGGATGATGAAGATGAGGAAGAAGAAGTAGAAATAAATGATGATGAAATAAATGATGTCAATCTGGATGATGAGGAGGAAGGACAAGAAGCTACTATAGGAAGCCTGCCAGAGATACAAAGCATTGAGGAAACAAATATAGAGAAAATTGTAGTAGCAATCATGGCTTCATTTCCTTACTCTTTAAGCAAAGCCTTAGTGCAATCAGGCTTAGAGAAATATTCTACCAACTCAGTTGTGGATACCACTTCTATACCAAGCACCCAACCAAGATTTGGATCTATTCTATTGAGTGTTACATTGAGTAAAGTGCCCAACACTTCATCTATCAAGAAGCAAGATCATCTATCATCAAGCTTGACCAAGAAACAACAAGGTATTACTATTGTTAGTGATGTTTCTACATTTATTTCTACTCCATCTATTTCTACAATTGTTTCTATTCCATGTGTATCATATCTAGTACAATGACAATTGACAACCAATCTCAATCATGTACTAAAGTCTTAGACAAGGGAAAAAAAATTGTTTCTACCATTCCAAAAGAAAAGGATAAAGAAGAGGAAGTAATTAATTTGGATAAAGACATAGTTATTCCAAATCAGGATATCTCTACCTTCACCCCTAATCAAATGGACACCCTAGGTGAACTACTAAAGAAGAGAGCTAAGAAACATAATCTTAGTGAAGAAAAGAAGAAGAAAAACCAAGTGCTAGAGGATATAAAGAGCATATTTGTTGATGCTCATAGTATTGAGGTTGATAGTACTCTACCTATTCTTGATTAGTTAGCATAAATTGTCCACAAATTCAATGAATACTTGAATGGATAGGAGAAAATACTTCAAAGAGATTAAATAAAATTTGAAAATAGAGTTTTGGAGCAAGTTGCAAAGAAGATTGCAATAGATCAAGTTGAACTAACTAGAATTCTTGCTACTCTAGAAACCTATGTAAATAATGTTGTTTCATTATTTGTCAAACTAAGTGATAAATATATCTTCACAAATGAGATCAAGGAGAAATTATCAAAGATAGATGAAAACATGAAGACAAGTGCACACCAGCTATCACTTGATCCAAGTTATAGTTTTGCACATTATATAAAAATTAGATATCTAACAAATCTACAAGCATAATTATTGAAGGAAGAAGCCATAATTAGGTCCACACTAGAAGAAATATAGGGCATGATTCTTCCAAACATGGATGCATTGTAGAAACACATTGAGCAAGCAAAGACTCTCATTCATGATAAAAACTTCTCCATAGCTAATCACATGATGGAATTATCAGTAGAAGTTCAAATTACATTACATAAATGTAAGGTATTACAAGAGAATTGGGACAAGATAATGGTACTATTTTTGAAGCTACATTCTTATTTCTTGTCACATTTTAGTATTAACATATAGATATTATACACCTTTGGCATTTATGTCAAAAAGGGGGAGAAGATATTGTATATTGTATAAAGAGAGAGATGATATTGACAAAGGGAGAAAAGATTACTATACTCTAGAGTATGTATATAGGAGAGATATATGTATAGGGGAGTAGTATAGTATTATGAAGATACTTATACAAATAAGTAGAAAATATCTTTACAAAAGCAATTTTGAAAAATCAGAAAAACAAAGTATGTTACTGAGCCACAATAGCTAGAAGTCAAAACTAAGTTGAAGACACATAATAATGATAAAGGATATAGTTTGGTATGTTAACCAAGTTATACTATATCTACTGAGCTCATGGTGTTAACAATATGAATCTAGTGTTGACCGAGTCATGCAGTGTCAATTGAGTAATTCAGCAACTACCAAGTTTCCTAATATTCATTGAGTCACATAGTCCTGACTAAGTTCAAGCTACTTGGAAGTGATTAGCAAGCTTCAAGTTCAACTGAGTGCCAAATATTTTTGAGCATTGACAGTGTTTTTCATGTATTAGAACATCACCAAGTTTGTTTTATGTACCTGAGTCATAACAGTTGGGCTAGCTTTGTGAATTATGATGAATTTGGTATTGTAGCCAACCCAATAAGTTGTGATTTGGATTGGTCTATATGTAATTCATTATATCATATCCAAGTAAGAATTTGAAGAGGTATATGATAAGTAGGAATATGAATTAAAGAAGGCTACACGAAGTATAAGGGACAATATATATTTATTTATCACAATCAGGTGATCATTGTAATTCAAGGAATCTCATTTAACAAATCAGAGTTGTAGATCAGAAACTAGCCACTGGTTCATCCTAATAGGTGTATTAGTCAAATACTTTAATAGGATAGAATTAATAGTCTTTTTCTAAATCTCTTAACTGAGTGCATACTTCATTGTATGTTTGTAAATCCTTTAACAAGGTGGACCTTACAATTTTTATTGTTCTTAATAGTGAAGATCACCATAAGTGATCAATTGTAAGCCTTAGTAGGTTAAATTTATATTGTAGTACTAAAGCTTGTGGGTATCATCCCTACCCCAATTTTACTTTCTATTTGGAAGGTTTCTAGGTCACCATATCTTGTGCCAAAGTGTTATAATTTTTTTATTGCTTTCATTCTTTCATGCATGCTATTAGATCAAAATATTAAATGAATGATCAATTGGTGAAGTAAGATAAAGTTTTATTTGTTCTTGATTCACCCCTCCCCTCTTAGTAATATTTTCTACTTTATATTTCCAACAATATGACACCAAGATTTAACATGGAAACCCAGTTTGAGAAAAAATAAGAAGTAATATGTTACCACTTCTCACTGTTCTATAGTGAGCTCGGTTAAGAGCCTACCCTATTAAAGGCTAAAAAATACACTATTAGGTGTTACCTTATTAATGGATTTAATAACCATGTTAGGAGTGGCTTGGTTAGAGGACTTTGGATCATTCCATTAGAATTTTGATTGCCACAATGGTTGGAAAGTAACAACATGTTTGATCTGTAAAACACAACTCACTTTGAAAATTTAGATATCTATTCAACTCATTTGGTGGTTCATTGACTAGATTTCATTAATATCTCCATCATTGGTCTATTTGTCAACCCTTTGAGGAACCACACTTCACTAGCCTGTTCACTTATCCTCTTCTACTCAGTTTATCATAGATTCTCCTTAAGATCTCTAATTAACAACAAACCAACCTTAGAAAACATCTCTTACGCCTCCTTAAATAGGTAATTTTGATCTTTTTCCACTTGAACATCACCATAGATCTTAGGGTTAGGTTACATCCATTAAATCTATCCATCTTTTTTTCCTGCTACTCCTTTCTTCATACTTAGAGAAACTTTTCTTTAAATCCCTTCCTTTGATCATATAAAAAACTCAATTCATAGATTAAATGCACCAACTCATCAGTCCTTACCATCCACACATTTTGACTATTTTGAAAATTCAACTATGTCAGCCTCAAACTCAATTCTTTCACAAACGGTAACTTTTTTTGACACTTGGCCATCACTATATAGCTCAATTGCTAGTGTTGTGTCTTTCTTGGCTTTAACTAGCTTGCTCAGTCTTCACTACATTGGGTCACAACTATACTTTTCTTCTTCAACTTGCTTGACCATAACTAGGACTTGGCTAATACTATTTTATCGGCTATCTCTTAAGTTATTTAATCTTCTTTTTCATCTCTTTCATTGACTGGGCACATTTTACTATGATTTTCTTATGTTTAACTCAACTCTTTGATACTTCATACACTAAGTAAACAATACATCATATTGTCAAAGAATAACTGATCAAGTGCCCATTGTAAATTTGTCATACTTGCTCTAGCTCTTCAATCAACAATACCACTAGTTCATCTAGTCATCTCTCTTTTCAAATCCTCTTCATCAATCAATAGATATGGAACTCTACACTATTAAAAAATAGCTCTCTAATAGATTTGACATCGATGACAACATAATAATTATTCCAATTGTAGTTTCCAAGAATCTCCCTCTTTGGTATCGATGGCAACACCTCTATTTACCATGAAAATGCAAAAGAAATTCTCATGATTTAACAGTAACAACTCTTTAATAGCTTCCTCTATGATTTGATATAGATCTTCATTATTATCCTTGGTTTCATCCTAATTCTCATCTTGCACTCACTTACACTTCTCCCTCTATGATACAAATTATATATTCATTCAACACTAACACCTTTTGCAATACCAAATGTATTGGCAAAACCTCTTTCAAAACTCTTCTTGTAATTCATCTTCTCCCTCTTTTACTAGATAGAAACACCTCAAGCTCTACTCACCCTTTGATATGTATCATGCTTCATATGTCTCCCTCTTTTATATAGATATAAAATGGTAACTGCATAACTTCTCCCTCTTTGACAATAATTCCAAAGACAACAACTGTTCACATATACAACATCCTCATGTCACTATCATATTGATATAGAAATTTCACTTTCTTTTGTTTACCTTAACTCCTTATAGTCTCGTCTTCTCAATACTCTAGTCCATAATTTCATTATCTTTAGGTAGCTTCTGAAGTGTGACTTTTTGCATCAATGTGTAAGATACTCTAATCATAAAATTTGATGCAATGCAACATCTCTTTTCAACTTTCTTTAGATAGAGATATGAGACCTAGCTTACTTATTAGATGCTCAAATGCATCCTTAGGTAATGCTTTAGTGAATATATCAATTATCTTCTCCTTTGTGTTCACATACTCCAGTCTTACTTATTTTTCTTGTACCAACTCTCTCAAATAATGATACTTGGTAGAAAATGTGTTTAATTTTTGTGTGCATCACATGATTCTTTGATATTTTTATATCACTCGTGTTATCACAATATATCACAATAGGTTTAGAAATATATTCCTTTATACCTTTCAACAATTTCTTGATACACACAATATATACTATTATCTCAAACTTGTCACTCTTCTTATACCATAATCCATAGTTTTCTTCCCCTTTCAAACATCTTAGTATCCTTTTCATATCCATCATATAATTTTCTCTAGGATTAGTAGAAAATACAAAAACAATACCAACTACTAATGCAGTGCTAGGTCTTCTATGTCCAACATATTGCAATTTTCTAGTCATTGACCCATATAATGTTTGACTCACCTCAACTAAATCTTAAGTCTTTGAAATTTTATGACTAGTAACCATAGGTGTTCCAATTGGTCTTAAGTCCTCCATTCCAAATGTCTTCAGTATCTCTTTGGTATACTTTGATTGAGTAATTTAAATACCCCTCTTCATCTAATAAACTTGTAATCCAACAAAGAACTTGATCTCTCCAAACTTTGACATTTCAAATTCATTTTTTATCTCATTAGAAAATTACCTATACAAAAAATCATGTCCTCCAAATATGATATCAACAAAAAATTTAGCTAGCAATATTTTGTTCTCATATTCACTTTTCAAGTATAGATTGCTATTTCCATTACTTCTTACAAAACTAATTTTCACCAAATAAGTGTGTAACCTTTCATACCAAGCTCTAGGGGCTTGCTTCAAACCATATAAAGGTTTGTATAGTTTGTATACCATATTCCACTTGCTAGGATCAACAAATCCTTCAGGTTGATCAATGTAGACTTCTTCTAAGATTTCATTCAAAAATGTAGATTTTACATCCATTTGGTATACCTTCAATCCTTTGTAAGAAGGATATGCAAGAAAAGTTCTCACTCCTTCCAACCTTGCAACTATGGAAAATACCATAATCAATTCCTTCCTCTTGTGCATATCCCCTACAAACTAGTCTTTCCTTATTCCTTGTAAGTTCACCTTTCTAATTTAGATTGTTTATGAATACTCACTTAGTTCTAATCACATTATTGTCCTTTGGTCTAGGTACCAATGTCCATTTCTTTTTTTTCTCTATTTTATCAATATCCTCATTCATTTCCTTAATCCAATCTTTATTATCCAAAGAATCTTTAAATAAGTTAGGTTTAGCCTCACATAGTTTTGTTTATTCCCTTCTTCACTTGAACTTAGTTTAGACTATAGACTGCAATACTTACAACTTTTCTCTAGTAATTTTTTGAAACATTCTTCTCCATCATCAACATCCTTTCATAGTCCATGATATATCTATTGCTTCTTTCAGTTATCCTATTCTCTTCTTGAGTCTTTGGTGAACTCACTTGTCTCTTGATTCCTTTGTCATTATAAAATATATTGAACTCATTTGATATGAATTCACCTCATCTATCTGATCTCAAGCACTTCATACTCTTTCTTATTTGTTTCTCAACTCTATCTAAATACCACTTAAACATTTGAAATGCATCAAAAAAAATTTTAGAAACATGATGGGGACACAACCCAAGAATAGAATGGAAACAACAAAAAAGGGAAATTATATTAACTGAGAAAATAAGCTAGTAAAAATAGTACAGAAAAATGAACTCTAAAACATGCCCTAAGGGCTTACAATAGCATAAATCTGGAGATAATTTCTCCTTATGGTACCTCCTCTCAAACTCCACTCCAAACTTCCTTTTACAATGCCAAAAATCTCCTTAAATAGACCCTAGAGGGTTAAGGACTAGGAGTACATTCTAGAAAGTGCTAGTAGGCATCCACCGACCAAATAGAAGGTTCCAGAAGCGGCATTAGAAGTCGGTGCAAATCTAGAAGATTCCAAAAATGGTAACCGAACTTCCGGGAGGCATAACTTTTGAACTGTAGCTCTGACTGACGAACCATTTACATTTTTGGAAATCTTTCAAAGTTCTCTATAGCCCTATGGACAAGCTTCACTCATCTCCCATTTTTTGGCCCTTTTCGAGGTCATTTAATGCCCCTAACCTGACTTTGAAGCATTCTTAAGAGGTCTCCAAAACTTGAAAAACTGCAATAACTTTCAAACCGTGGGGCCTTTTGACCTGATTCTTTTTCTAGAATGCTCTAAATCACAATTACATTCATTTGGCCAATTCACACCTTTTAGGTCACCAAAATGATGGCCAAATTGCATGCTCCTATTTTTTTGGGATTTTCAAACACACTGATAGTGGAACTGTGAGAGTTGGAACCTTTATTTGACCCAAATGGGTATCCAAAAATGTAAAGACATGAAATAGAAACTAAGTCTAAGTACATTTTTTTTGGGTGACACAGGATTACCCTTATACCTCTGGATGCTCCTGCATCAGACACCCAGGGTAGATTGAAAAGTGACCCTGTCACTTTATAGATGGTAGAGGAAATCCCAAATGGGAAACCTCAGCTGCTGAAATCCAAGTTGAGTCCTCGATCAGCTGTCCTTTCCATTTGACCAAATACTCTTCATACTGCCTATTTTTGGTACTCCTACCCACACGATGATTTAGAATGTCTTTTATCTCCTCCTTCTCAGAAGTAGGAATTGGACATGGCTCTAACACCAGCTCCTCATCTACACCATCATCATGATACTCTGTTAAATCTGCAATGTTGAAAATGGAAGAAATGTGAATACCATCTGGCAGCTCCACCTCATATGCATTTCCTGAGTCATGTTTCTTCAAAACTTTGCAGGGGCCAAATTTCTTCATTTTCAGCTTGTTGTAAGTACCAACTAGAAATCTTTCTTTTTGTAAGTGCACCATGACTAGATCCCCTACTTGGAATTCCTTATGTCTTCTCCTTTGATCAGCCCTAGCTTTATACTCTTGATTCATCTTGGTAATGTGTGCTTGAACCTCCTCATGTAGACGCTTGATATGTTCAGCAAATTCCTCAGCTTCAGCACTTGTCCTCTCCCCTTGTTCTATCTTCCTCAATTCTGGTGTAGTCCTTGGGCTATTCCCATATACAATTTGAAATGGTGATTTTCTAGTACTCCTATTTATAGAGTTATTATAAGCAAAATCTGCCTGTGGTAGAATCAAATCCCATCCCTTGGGCTTATCTCCAACTAAACATCTCAGCAAATTGCCTAGACTTCTATTTACCACTTCTGTTTGGCGATCAGTCTATGGGTGATGCGTGGAACTGAATTTCAAATCTATTCTCAACTTTTTCCACAATGTCCTCCAGAAATACCCCACAAATTTAGTATCTTTGTCAGAAACTATGCTCCTTGGAAGACCATGTAGTCTTACCACCTCTTTGAAAAACAAGTCTGCAATATGGACAACATCATGAGTTTTGCGGCATGGAATAAAATGTGCCATTTTGAAGAACCTATCAACCACCATGAATACTGAGTCATTACCCCTTTGTGTCCTTGGCAATCCAAGAACAAAATCCATACTTATGTCCTCCCATGGCCTTGATGGAATAGGCAATGGCTGATATAGGCCAGTATTGTGACTAAACCCCTTGGCAACTTGGCAAACCTGGCAACTCTGTACAAATTTCTTCACATCCTGTGTAATTTGAGGCCAAAAATAATGTTCTCTAAGAATGGCAATGGTCTTATTCCAACCAAAATGTCCTGCCATCCCTCCACTATGTTTCTCCTTAATCAGATTTTCCCTCATGGAACTCCTTGGAATGCACAATTGACTACCTTTGAACAACATGCCATCCTGAATCAAATAGTCTAACCACTTGGTTCTATCTATAGCAACAGGTTCTTTACAAGCTTTCCATGCTTCAACAAAATCAAGATCCTCGGGGTACAAATTCTTGAGTTCATCAAACCCAACTACTTCAACCTGCATTACTGTAAGTAGTGACTGTCTCCTACTTAGTGCATCTGCAACCCTGTTAGATTTTCCACTTCTATGCTTCAACACAAATGTATAACTCTACAAGAATTCTACCCACTTCATATGCCTCTGATTCAATTTACCTTGGCTATTTAGGTACTGTAATGCCTGATGATCAGTATACAAAACAAATTACTTTGGCAATAAATAATGCCTCCATTTCTTTAAGGCCTGAACTATTGCATAGAATTCTTGATCATAAACAGAATACTTCTTCTTCGCATCATTCAATTTTTCACTAAAATATGCAATAGGCTTACCTTCTTGGCTTAATACAGCCCCAATAGCGCTACCACTAGCATCACAATCCACCTGGAACACTTTTCTAAAATTTGGAAGTGCCAACACAAGCTGTTCAGTCACCTTCTTCTTCAGCAATTCAAAACTTCTCGCAGTTGCTGTAGTCCATTTGAACTCTTTTCTATCCCCTCTTATTGTATCAGTTAGGGGTGCACATATGCCACTGAAATTCTTAATAAACTTCCTATAAAAACTAACCAGACCATGAAATGATCTTACCTCAGTAGCAGTCCTTGGAGTAGGCCATTCCAAGATGGCTTTTACCTTCTCTAGATCCATTTTGAGACCTTCAGGTGATATAACAAATCCCAAATAGACTAACTCCCTTTTTGCAAAGACACACTTCTTTAGATTAATTAACAGTTTCTCTTCCCTTAGCCTTTCAAGGACACTAGGGATATGCAGTAAATGTTCTTCCAAAGTCTTGCTGAAAATTAAAATATCATCCAAATAAACAATAAATTTTTTTCCCAAGAACTTCTTAAGTACCTCATTCATGAGCCGCATGAAGGTGCTTGGGGCATTCGTCAATCCAAAGGGCATGACTAACCACTCATAAAGACCCTTCTTGGTCTTGAAGGTTGTTTTCCACTCATCTCCTTCTGGAATCCATATCTGATGATAGCCACTCTTCAGATCTATCTTTGTGAAGTACTGAGCTCCACTCAAGTAGTCCATAAGATCATCCATCCTTGGCAAAGGAAATTGGTACTTGATGGTTATCCTATTTATAGCTCAAGAATCTGTAAACATCCTCCACTCTCCATCCTTCTTTGGTGCAAGTACTACAAGTATTGCACATGGACTCAGGCTCTCTCGAATCAAGCCCTTCCTCAATAGCTCCTAAACCTGTCTATTTAGCTCCTATGTTTCAATACGAGTCATCCTGTGAGCAGTCTTGTTAGGAAAACTAGCTCCTGGAATTAGATCTATCTGATGACTGATTTTCCTTACTAGTGGCAATCCATCTGGAACATTATCAGATATAATATCTCCAAATTCCCCTAGTAAATTTGAAACTTCAAGTGGTATTTCACTACTACCTTCTTTATCTTTCCTAGGTATCAAAGCATAGCACATATTCTGATGTTTCATGCCATCTAAAAACTTCCTTCCATCAACAAGACAAATCCTAGCACTGCTACATACCTTTTCACCTTCCTTTTTCATGGGCTTCAATTTGTGGAAAACTCCATCCTTTGTCAGAGAGTATGTGTTTGCATGTCCATCATGTATTGCATGTCTATCAAACTAGCATGGTCTACCCAACAATAGATGGAAAACATCCATTGAAATAACATCATAGAGAACTTCATCATGGTAACTCCCAATTTTGAATTTTACTAAACATTGTTCACTTACCAGGACCTTATGATCATCTTTTACCCACAAAATCCGATAGGGTTGGGGATGTTTCTCCCTCTTGAGCTTCAGCTTAGAGACCATCTCTTCTGATACCAGGTTATCAATGCTACCACCATCAATGATCACGTCACAACATTTATCCTCACACTTACATCTGGTACGAAACAAACTCCTTCGTTGTCCTGGTTCATTCTCACCACTTAGTAGGACTCTTTCATTTACCAAGGTCTCTCCTCTTTTTTCATCCTTTGAATGTGATGATTGTGCATCCTCATCCACATGAGCAACCCTAGCTTGGCCCTCAGCTCTCCTATCTATCCTTCCTTCTCATTGAGGGCATTCAAAGGCACGATGACCTTCTTCATTGCAATGGAAATAGGTACCATGGAAGCCTCCTCTTCCTTTTCCATGTCCTCTACCTCTTCCTCTTTGATTTCCAAAGTCTTGATCATGGGAGCGGTTGAAACCCTCATTCCTCTGGTTCCTGCTAGTACCCACATCTTCATTTTTCTTTTGGGTTTCATTGTGGCCTCCAGATGATCTACCGCTTCCCCTTCCTCCTTGACCGTGCCCTCTTTGTCTTCCTTCAAACCTTTTATTCAACTTCTCTTCAACTTGTAGGGAAAACTGGTATGCCTCTTCAACGCTGGTCATTCTTACCAGACTTAATTCCTCCTGGATGCTAGGTCGCAACCCACTGATATAACGAGCAACCTTCTCCTTATTTGCTTTTGCATGTCCTGCTCTAATCAAGAGTCAGTAAAATTCTTTTGTATATTCTTGGACTGATCTTCTTGCTTGCTTTAACCCATGCATCTTCTTAAACAGATCCAGCTCGTAGTCCACAGGAATGAACTGCTTCTTCAATTTGTCCACCATGTGATCCCATCTTGTGATCTTCTCCTTTCCTCTTCTATTTCTTTCCAATTGAACCTCTTGCCACCAGATTTTGGCATGGCCTTTTAGTTTGGCCTTTGCAAACTTAACCCTATCTGGGTCCCTGATGTCCTCATACTCAAAGTATTCTTCCAGTTCATTCATCCAATTTATCAACTCATCTGATTTCAGATTTCTTGAAAATACACCCACTTCAATTGTAGGTCTTTTCCCAAACTTAGTAATGGCCCTAAAAAGCCTTTCCTCTACAGGATTCAGAACTTCCCCGTCAAATTCCTCTTCTAGTCCCATTGCTTCTTCTTCATTGTCATCCTCACTATTGTCACCTGCGGCAACATTTGCTCCTCTATGAAGCTCCTCTTGCAATACCTGCACCTGCCTTTGGAGGGATCTAACCTCCTCAAGATTAATAGCTCTGGCCCTTCCACCATGCTCTCTTTGTAGAGGCATCTTCTTAACTCAAACCCACAACCACACAGTCCTGGTGCAAACTGCCTCACAGTCGGTGCTTTGTCTACACACTCAGGAAAACTAGCTCTGATACCACTTGATGGTGACACAACCCAAGAACAAAATGAAAACAAAAAAAAAGGGAAATTATATTAACTGAGAAAATAAGCTAGTACAAACAGTACAGGAAAATGAACTTCAAAACATGCCCTAAGGGCTTACAATAGCATAAATCTAGAGATAATTTCTCCTTATGGTACCTCCTCTCAAAATCCACTCCGAACTGCCTTTTATAATGCCAAAAATCTCCTTAAATAGACCTCGGAGGGTTAAGGACTAGGAGTACATTCTAGAAAGTGCTAGTAGGAATCCACCGACCAAATAGAAGGTTCCAGAAGCGGCGTTAGAAGACGGTGCAAATCTAGAAGAATCCAAAAACGGTAACCAAACTTCCGGGAGGCATAACTTTTGAACCATAGCTCCGATTGATGAACCGTTTACATTTTCGAAAAGCTCTCAAAGCGCTCTATAGCCTTACGGACAAGCTTTGCTTGTCCCCCATTTTTTGGCCCTTTTCGAGGTCATTTAATGCCCCTAACCTGACTTTGAAGCATTCTTAGGAGGTCTCCAAAACCCAAAAAATTGTAATAACTTTCAAACCGTGGGGCCTATTGACCTGATTCTTTTTCTGGAATGCTCTAAATCACGATTACATTCATCTGGCCAATTCACACCTTCTAGGTCACCAAAATGATGGCCAAATTGTATGCTCCTATTTTTTTGGGATTTTCAAACACACTGATAGTGGAATTGTGAGAGTTGGAACCTTTATTTGACCCAAATGGGTATCCAAAAATGTAAAGACATGAAACAGAAACTAAGTCTAAGTACATTTTTTTTGGGTGACACAAGATTGCCCTTATACCTCTGGATGCTCCTGCATCAAAACATCAGTATCGTCATTCTAGAAAAGTCATCAAAAAATAGAATGAAATATTTGTCATAATAATAAATTTTCACTCTAATAAGGCCACATAAATTAGTATGAACCAATTCAAAAATGTCATCAAAATAATAGGTCTTGTTTTTAAAACTAGACTTTTTCATTTTTCCCATTTGACATTATTTGCACATCATTTTATCAAGTTTTCTCAATTTCTATAATCTTCTTACTCTTTTCATTTTACTAATGCTTACCTTATTAAAAAAATTCCCATGACATAGCCTCTTAAGCCATAACCAAATATCTTTAAATTGTACAAATAAACAACTATCATTAGATAGGTCTAGATAAAACAAGTTACCTCTTGTTTGATCACGACTTCTAATTAGTTCACCAATAACATCATAAATATTTTCCTCCCTATTCATAAATTCAACTTGGTAGTCTAAGTTGATCAACTATGTCACACTCAAAAAGTTATTTTTTAAACCATCGACCCAATATACATTATCACATTTGACCTTATTATTCAATATAATTGATCCTTTATCTTTCACATAACATGGTGCATCATTTTCAAAATTAACACTACTTCCACTATAACGTTCTATCCTTTCAAACTTACTTGTATCACTAGTTATATGTGTTGGAAATATAAGGTAGGCAAGATTACTAAGAGGGGAGGGGTGAATTAGGAACCAATAAAACTTTATATTACTTCACCAATTAATCCTTCATATAATATTATGATCTAATTGCATGCATGAAAGAATGAAAGAAACAAAAAATTGATAACACTTTGATATAATATATAGTAACCTAGAAAGGTTCCAAATAGAAAGTAAAACTAGGGTGGGGATGATACCCACAAGCTTTAGTACTACAGTATAAAGTTAACCTATTAAGGCTTACAATTGACCACTTCTGGTGATTTTCCCTATTAGGAGCAATAAGGAGTGTGAGCTCCACCTTGTTAGAGGATTTAAAAACATACAATAAAGTATGCACTTGGTTAAGAGATTTAGAAAAATATTGTTAAGTCTACCCTATTAAAGGATTTGACTGATTCACCTGTTAGGATGGATCAGTGTCTAATCTTTGATCTGCAACTTTAATTTGTTGAATGAGATTCATTATATTACAATGATCACCTAACTATGATAGATAAATCTCTATTGTCCTTATACTACTTATAGCCTTCTTTAATTCACACTTATGCTCATCATATACCTATTCTCATTCCTATTTGGATATGCTACAATGCATTACATAAATACCAATCCAAATCATTCCATTCTAGAGTTGACTACAATACCAATTTCATCATAATTCACAAAGTTGGCCCAACTATTATGACTCAGGTTTTGAAGAAAAACTTGGTGATGTTCTAATACATGAAAAACACTATCAATTCTCAACAATCTTTGGCACTTGGTTGAACTTAAATCTTAGTCCATACTAATCACTTTCAAGTAGCTCAAACTCAGTCAACACTATGTGACTCAGTGAACACTAATAAATTCGATAGTTGCTGAATCATTTCGGTTGACACTACATGACTTAGTCAAAACTACAAGCTTGGTAAACACTATAGAGCTTAGTTAACATTACAGAGCTCAGTTAACACTATGATCTTCTTCACTTTTTCTAAATAGATCAGTAGCCTTTGCTATGCTTGGTTTGCAATGTACATAGTCTTTAAAGCTTGGTAAACACTATGTGGCTTGGAAAACATTGCAAACTAATTCAGGTGCTTGGTAGACACTACATTTTGACTACTTGGTTCAAGAGCAACTGAAAAAATTGGTTAACATTTCTAGATGAATGATAAGTTGGGTAGAAACTATAGATCTCTATAGCAATGTAACTATTTTACTAAGTATTAAGTCACTGATAGGAAAATTGATCTTAATGTCAACAATCTCCCCTTTTGGCATTAGTGACAAAAACACTTATCAAACCAAACATCTGAACATTCAAAATTATAAGTCAAAAAATTCCTTTATCATTATTATGTGTCTTCAACTCTATTTTGGCTTCCTACTACTATGGCTCTGTAACATACTCTATTTTTCTGATTTTTCAAAATTGTTTTTGTAAAGATATTTTCTACTTATCTATACAAGTATCTGCATAATACTATAATACTCCCTCATACATATATCTCTCCTATATACATACATCTAGAGTATAATATACTTCTCCCTTTGTCAATATCTTCTCCCCCTTTATACAATAATACAATATCTTATATCTTCTCCCCCTTTTTGACATAAATGCCAAATTTGTATAATATCTATATGTTAATACCAAAATGTGACAAGAAATCATAATGTACCTTCAAAATTAGTACCATATTCTAGTCCCAATTCTCTTGTAATACCTTACTTGAATGTAAGGCTATCTAAAATTTTGTTGATAATTTCATCATGTGATCAACTATGGAGAAGTTATTACCATGGATGAGTGTCTTTGCACATGCAATCTATTTCTACAATGAATCCATGTTTGGAAGAATCATGCCCTAAATTTCTACAAGTGTGGCCCTAATCCTAGCTTCTTCCCTAAATAATTTTTCCCACATATTTCTTAGATATCTGATCTTTGTGTAATGTGCATAACTATAACTTGGATCAAGTGATAGCTTGTGTGCACTTGCTTTTATCTCTTCATGTATCTTGGACAATTTATCCTTGATCTCCTTTGTGAAGATAGACGTGTCACTCAATTTGACAAATAACAAAACAACATTACTTACAGATGTTTCCAATGAAAGAAGAATAGTAGATAATTCTACTTGATCTATTGCAATTTTCTATGCAACTTGCTCCAACACTATGTTTTCAAACTTCCTTTCAACTCTTTGCAATAGTTTACCATGTCCATTCAAATCTTCATTGAACTTGTGGACAAATTTAACTAATTGGTCCAAAATAGGTTGTTTTCCATCAACTTTAATAGTTAGAGCATCAAAAAATATGCTCTTTATGTCTTTAAGAGTTCTCCTAGGGTATCCATTTGATCAAGAGTGAGGATAAAGATATCCCAATTTGCAATAAAAATGTCCTCATCTAGATCAATTTCTTCCTCTTTCCCCTTTTCTTTTGGAATGGTAGAAATAATTTCTTTACCCTTATTTAGAACTTTAGTGCTTGGTTGAGACTGATTCTCAACTATCATTGTATTAGATATGGATACACTCATAATAGAAATAATTGTAGAAATAGATGGAATAGCAATAAATGTATAAATAACACTAACAACAGGAATACCTTGTTGTTACTTGGCCAGGCCTAATGTTGGAAGAATTGTTGCTTGTTAGATGAAGTGTTGGGCACTTCAGTCAATGTAACATTTGATAGAAAAGATCCAAAGCTTGGTTGGGTGCTTGGTGTAGTAGTGGTATGCACAACCAACTCAGTAGAAGCTTTCTTTGATCTTGATTGTACAAAGGCCATGCTTGGGGAGTGAGGAAATGAAGTCATAATATGAGCTGCAATCTTTTCTACATCAAATTCTTCAATGCTTTGTATCTCTAGAAGCCTTCCTCTAGTAGCTTCCTATTCTTCCTCCTCATCATCAAGATTGACATCATCTATCTCATCATCTTTTATTTCTACTTTTTCTTCTAGATCCTTGTCTTCATCATCCTTATCATCAATATGCACCACAAAATCACTAGGTTGGTGCAACTAAAAGATTTTTTTCCATGTAGTAGTAGTTTTCTTTACTTAAAAATATCATATACGTGTTTAACTTGAGAGTGAACTTCTTATCATTTTTCTTCAAGGATTTGTTTACTTCCTTCTCACTGAGACTCGACATCAGTTGCTTCAAATTTTGTTCAAAGATGTCCTTGATAGCTTTCTTTGCATTTTCCCATCTAGGTTTTACTACCTTTATAAGTTCATTAGGAATTTGTTATGAAAGCTCATCTAGTGAGTACTTCCATTTGCCCAATTTAGTCACAAGAGTATCCTCAATCTACCTTTTCTCTTCTTCATTCCTTGTCCCATAGTTGAGAGACTTAAAATATGCCATGCCAATTGCTTCTTCTATCCTCTTCAATCTTTCTTAGAGTGTAGATGCAAATCTTTTGAAGATAATCTATTCGGCTTCATCTTCAGCTAACTTCAACTTCCTTTTGGATTTGGTTTCTCTAAGAATTTTCCTTTGGGTAGAATTCACCCAAGACCAAGGAACTCAAAACACAAGCACAAATTAGACTAGAGTATGATCAGAATAATTGTACAGTATTCAATACAATGGACAAGTACACTAGGAGTGCCTCAATATAAAGGCCTTTGAGATGCATCTAGAATGCCTTAGAATTAGCATCTCGATAAGTCCTACAACTAAGCACATGTCCACCAGATATGGGTTATCCTCCATTACACACAGAAGTAAGTGTGATGATGAGAGGATAAGCCTATAATGGTGTGACATGCAAAATAGTGTTGTAGACAACATGTGCTAAATTAGGAGTGCAAAAATTTTTGTTTTCTACTTGACAACTCAGTGAATGATGCAACCTCCTATGTTGTAGACACCATGTGCACAATTAGAGTTGCGTACTTCTATGTTGTTTACATGACAACCCAAAAAGGTGCACAAACTTCTAAGTGTCTCATAAAGAGAAATAATAAAATAATGCACTAACCTAAGTAAACTTAAGTAAAGTGTAAATGGTAAATACCTATTTACACCAACACCCCCCCTTAAGTGCAACTTAGGGGAGTGCACTTAAGCTCACTAATGCACAATGTGTCCCAGCTATGAGGCCATGTTAGGTGCCCATGTACAAAAGCAATGCTATAGAATGATGCAATGCAATCTCTCATGAAGAAGAGAAAGAGGGAAAACCTCATGGGAAAAACCCTCCTCCAAAAAGAGAGATGTGTACAATAAAGAAGAAGAGAGAGAAGAAGACCTAAAAAAAGGAAAAAATCCCTCCTAGAAGAAGAAGAAGAGCTAAGTCAAGGGACTCCCCTTTCTACAACATCCTGCACCCCCAAGAGATCTCGCAAATGAGTATACTTGACTTTGGAGAAGGGTTTGGTGAAGATATTAGTGATCTGCTCTTCTGTAGGATAGTACTGTAGTGTAATGATCTACTCATGTATAAGCTCTCTGATATAGTGCATATGAACCTCGATGTGCTTTGTTCGCTGATGCTAAACTGGATGCTTAGAGATTTTAATGGTGCTCTAGTTGTCACAATGAATAACTATAGGCTTAGGTAGATCAAATCCAAACTCCTCCAGGATATGTTGTAACCAAAGAGCCTCTGTAGTTGCATTGATAGCTCCTTGATACTTAGCCTCTATGGAAGAAAAAGCAACATTGTTTTTCTTCTTACTCTCCCAACAAGTAGGGTCAGAACCAATGTGAAATATGTACTCTGAAGTGGACTTTTGAGAATCTAAGTCTCCTACATAGTCAGAGTATATGTATCCAATCAATTGAAGCCCTCTACCTATTGCATAATGTATCCCATGTGTATGTGTACCCTTGATATAGTGCAAAATGCACTTGGAAAACTTCCAATGAAGCTCATGAGGTTCTTTCATAAAGCGTGAAACCATACCAACTAAAAAAACAATATTAGGGCATGTGTGTGTCAAGTAGACAAAGCTCCCAACTAATTGTCTATATAATATCGCATCAACAAGTGGAGTTGTGCACTTAGCCTCTAGCTTGACACATGATAGGAAGGGAGTAGAAGTAGGCTTACAGTCACTCATGTGAAACTGAGAAAGCAAGTCCAGAGCATACTTGGGTTGTGAAAGTGATATCCCTACTGAAGACTATGTGATTTCAATGCCAAGGAAGTAATGTAGCAAACACAAGTCTATCATGGAAAATCTATTTGCTAGAGAGGTCTTGACACTAGCTATGATGGATGATGTACTCCCTATAATGATCAAGTCATCAACATAAAGCACTAGGATCAAGTGAGAGTCATCTTTTTGAAGAATGTAGACATTGAAATAAAAATTGCATTTGGTGAAACCTGTTGAGAGGAGGAAGGAATCCATTTTGGCATACCAAGCTCGAGGAGCCTACTTTAGACCATAAATAGACTTCTTCAATCTATAGACCATAGTAGAATCCTGTACAAACCCCTGTGGCTTCTCTATATAAATTTCCTCATGAAGATCACCATTCAAAAATGTGCTCTTAATATCCATCTAGTGTATAACCCAACCTTGAGTTGTAGCAATTGTTAGTGTCAGGCAAATGGAGTTCATCTTGGCAACTGGTGAAGAAGTCTTTGTATAGTCAATACCTAGAACTTGCGAGAAACCTTTGGCAACTAGTCTAGCTTTATGTTTATCCACACTTCCATTTGTAGAAAATTTGGTTTGATAGATCCACTTACATCAAACCACTTTTCTTCCCTTAGGAAGGGGAACTAAGTTCTATGTGTTATTTTTCATCAATGAATTATGTTCTTCCTCCATAGCCTTATCCCATTCTAGAATCCCTGATGCTTCCTTAAGAGATTATGGATCTAAAGAAATGGCTATATATGCATGTGGAAATGACTTTTGTTGTGACCTAGTCCTCCAAGTGTCTGAAGGATTTCCCACCAAGGAACCTACTAAGTCAAGGGTTCACTATGCCCAACGAGGTTTAGTGGAAGAGGAAGAAGGAATGCCCTCAACTATTTATTGATTGTACAAAGGTGATGTCCTATGAGTCAAAGTTGGAGGAATCTCATCTTCTAATTCATTGTCATCACTATGGTCACTATCCATGAAGGAGGAGGAAGGAGGAGTTGAAGAAGCCAAGCTTGGACATGTCTCTTCAAAGTGAACACTCCTCTCATAAAAAAATTCCCGAGTCTCTGGATCCATTAGTTTGTATGCCTTGAGATGATTAGGACATCCAACAAAAATGCATGGTTTACTTTGTGGTTCTAATGCCTTTTTCTTTTGTGGAGGTATCCTTGCCCATGTTGGACAAACAAAAACTTTGAAGTTCTTAACACTTGGTTTTATGCCACACCATACCTCAAAAGGTGCTATTCCATCTAAGGCTTTATGAAGACTTCTATTTTGAATGTAGTTGGCACAACACATGGCTTCAGCCCAAAACACTTGATCAAGAGACTTGTGTTAAAGCATGCAAGTATTCATTTCCTTAAGGGTTCTATTCTTTCTTTTAGCTACACCATTCTATTGTGGCATGTATGCAACTAAATGTTGAAGATTTATCCCCTCATGTGTGCAAAAGTCTATAGGTCTGGAGTTGACATATTC
Source organism: Cupressus sempervirens (assembly GCA_028749045.1). Taxonomy (NCBI): domain Eukaryota; kingdom Viridiplantae; phylum Streptophyta; class Pinopsida; order Cupressales; family Cupressaceae; genus Cupressus; species Cupressus sempervirens. The sequence goes on from CM053785.1 coordinate 404,316,351, forward strand.
TCTTCCATTATCTATCCTTAGGATATTGATGGCTTTCCCAGATTTTTTCTCAACTTGAGCTTTAAAGGTGATAAAGTTGTCAAAGACTTCACTCTTATGACCAAGGAAAAAAACCCAAGAGTACCTTGAAAAGTCATCAATAAATGTGAGAACATAGTGGGCCTTACCAAATGAAGGTACTGGAAATGGGCTAGCTACATCACTATGAACCAATTCTAGAACAACAATTGCCTTCCAAGACTTCCCCTTTTCATATTTCTCTTCAAGATGTTTACCTGCTTCGCAACCTAGACATACACCCTCTAAAAACTTGACCTGAGGTAGAGAAATGACCATTTCCTTGCTACTTAGTTGTTGAATGTAGTGATAATTAAGGTGTCCACATATTTCATGCCTTAGTTTACTTTGTGTTTGAATGGGTCAACAAGTCAAGAGACGTGGACTTAGGCACAAAATGTGAGAAAGAATAAAGTCTAGTCTCATGATTTTCCTTTCCAATAGCCACCATTGAATCATCTTTTAGATTTTTCACCACTACTATTTTGGGGAGGAACTCTACTTTGTTGTTGCATCCATAGTGAGTGATTTCATAGATGGAGAGAAGGTTGGTGATAAGATTAGGAACATGAAGTACATCCTTGAAGATTCCATTCTCTAACTCAACATTCCCTTTACCTTCTACTTCAACTTGAGTATCATTTCCCACATAGATGTATGGTACATTTGAAGGTTTTAAAGAGGAAAATTTCTCCCTTGAAGCACCCATATGATGTGTTGCTCCTGAATCTAGAACCCATTCCTCTGCATTATTTTTACTTGAAACTAAAGCTTGTCCCTTGCCCTTTGAAGTGGATGAAGAACCCTTGTCCTTATATGCATTTGGAACATGAATTTTGTGTTTCCTCATTATGTTGACCAATTCATAAATCTAGTTATCTTTGCACTCATGTTCATCATGGTCATTCCTCTTATAATAGGAACAAGTTTTCTTCTCCTTTTTGTTGGAATTGTTCTCCTTTTGATTATTTTTGGAAGAAGATTTTCCTTGCTATGAAGAAGAATGTTGAGTGGAAGAAGATTGACTTGTGGAAGATTATTTTTTTGAGGAGGATTGTTGTGTGTCATCTTGTGGCTTAACCTTCCATTGCTTCTACTTCTTGTTTGAGTTTTTTCCACTTGAATTACCTTCATTTTCTACCAAGGCTTTGGTTTTGGAAGACTTGAGAATTCCCATTCCCACTACATTGTCATGTTCAAAGATCAACATTTTTGAGAATTTCTTGAATGAAGGCTTAACATAGGCACTACCCATTGTTAATTTGTGTGTATTAAAGCTAGAAACAAAAGTAGCGTATTTAGGTGGAAGATGAGTCATGATGTGTTTGATCATCTTTCCATCTTTAATGGGTTCACCACAATCCTTCAACTATGCCTTATACATTTCTACTTGGGTAAGATAGTCCTTAATAGTGTCAAAATTTCTAGGATCCAACTTGAGAATTTTATCCTCTATGGTGTAAGCCATGTCTTCATCTACTGTCCTATACAAAGCTTCTAGTTTAGCCCAAACCTCTATTAGATTTGTAAGCTTCCTAATGTGAAATTTGATGGGATCAGAGATATTTTTCAAAAAGGTTCCTAAGGCCATCTTTAATTTGGATTCCCAATCTTCTTTCCAAGCTTCATCAACATTAGCAAGAGGTTTCTTTGTTGCACTAGTGATGTAACGCCATAAACTTTTTTCTACCAATAGCTCTTTAATGTTTTCTTTCCAAGTAGCATAATTATGTGGAGTTAACTTTGAAAAAGAACCCATAATGCAAGAACACAAGATCAAGGAGACACAGTACACAGTACACACCACCCCCCCTCCCTTTTCACTCAATCTAAAAATCCCCCCCCCCCACCAAAAAAAAAAAATGATTTTGTCACTTTATATATAGTGTGTTTACAATGGGCCACTTGCCAAAATGGACAAAGTGGACTTTCTAGTTTTTACTGATTACAACCTCTTTGTATCGAGTAAAAATCTAGACTATTACAATGTAGCTCAAATTACAACAATTGTGAAGCAATACAATGCAAAATATGACATATCTCTAAAAGTGATACTTTTGTCCAAATAAGACTACAATCTGACTATAGATCTAAAAACTAGACAAAAAATAAGCACTTTCAAAAAAAATGAAACTTGAAAAGGAGTCCAGGTAAGCTTGTATGATGCATTTGAAGTTGCAAAAAGTAGGATTAGACAAGTAAAATCACCAAAAAATGCTTCTACTAACAAATTTGTGCACCAAAATTAGAAAATAGCTCTAGCACTACAAAATTCAGGAAATTTCACCTAAAACCAAAAAAAATTGCACCTAATTTGGAGTCTGAATGACCAAGTTATGGCCATTTGAAGTCAGGCTACCAAATCAAAATTGCATCTAAAGAGGGGTCTATAGAGGAAAACACTATGTTAAATTTGAAAGTCAAAAGACCATCATAGTAGTTCACAATTTCCCTAGAATGATGATCAAATGGCTATCAAATTTAGGCTTGTGATTTGCTAACATCAACATCTATGCAAGCTTGTGATGATGTCACCCTATACTGTTGATGATGTGGCATGTATAGATTTGTACACAAAATTCAGCATGTAGGGCTGATGTGGATATACAAATTTGTATGGAAAATCTAATGTGTCACCTTGTGTGGGGTATAGTCATTGATTCACTGCTTATGTGGCATAGGTGACATGTCTTCTGGCATGGACGTACGGCAAGGTTATGTATTTGCCTACATTGGATCCTATGTGGTAGCTTACTGTGTGCAGTGTAGATGTGCCTATCATCTGTTGATATTAGCTTCTTGATGGAGGCAAGGTGCTACATGTCAAGCACTAATTGGTGGGTATGTTTCATGTAGAGTTGGCACATGTCAGGGTTATCTTTTTGACACATGTTGTTGAGGCTGATGTGCCCGTGTGTAGAGTGAGCTTGATGCATGGTAGCTTTGTTGGCTACCACATGTTTGTGCATCTCCAAACAATGTGTGGTGCAGTATTTATTCCCCCACCAGCAAACAATAAGCTCAGTTGTCAAAAAAAAAAAATTTGACGGTCCAATTAAATTCTAACTAGGGACATTAATCCCACACTGATAAAAGAGTAGGTTGCACTGTTATTTAAAAATAAAGTGCTACAATATGAAACCAAATAGGTGGCATTAGATGTTGGAGAACTTGCCACTCTCCATTAGAAATGGAAAGAAGGATCTGACCACTATTGGTTTGATATACACCAGAATTTTAAGGAATATTCGTTGAATATTGAAGAGGCTGCTTGTTGTATGAATAAACCTATGAAACAATAAGGAATATTCTATAAACTATATTCTGCACTGCTCAGGGTTGGGGTGTGACTGCCCAATGCCTGGGAAATTTTTTTTATAATCTTCCTAGATGCATAAATCAAAAAAATAATTTCAATATTGCAAAGAAAAATACAGAATCAATAGATCCAAAAATTAATTTAACAGATCAAAAGAGACCATACCCAAATTTGCAAATTCGGCCTTAGGGTTCTGATTTGCAAAAAAAAAATTCCTCCTTGTTGACTATAGCCTAAAATAGGTAAATTTATAGTCAATCTTCACTAAATCGTCACTCTGGATGAATGGCAAGGTCCACTTTAGCTCTAGATGCTCCCAATTGCAGCTAATGTTCTGGATCTAAATTGGGTCCCTAAGAGAGATGAAGCAATGAGGTCTCCAATGGCTATGTGATGAGTATCTCCCTCAACTCTGATACCATGTAAGAATCTACTTTAGGGAAGAATTCACCCAAGACCAAGGAACTCAAAACACAAGAACAAATTAGACCAGAGTATGATCAAAATAACTATATAGTATACAATACAATGTACAAGTACACTAGGAGTGCCTCAATATAAAGGCCTTTGAGATGCATCTAGAATGCCTCAGAATCAACATCATGATAAGTCCTACAACCAGGCACATGTCCACTAGATATGGGTTATCCTCCATTATGCATGCAACTAAGTGTGATGATGAGAGGATAAGCCTACAATGGTGTGACACACAAAATAGTGTTGTAGACAACATGTGCTAAATTAGGAGTGCAAAAAAATTGTGTTGTCTACATGACAACTCAGTGAATGATGCAACCTCCTGTGTTGTAGACACCATGTACACAATTAGAGTTATGTACTTCTATTTTTTCTACATGACAACCCAAAAAGGTGCACAAACTCCTAAGTGTCTCATAAAGAGAAATAATAAAATAATGCACTAACCTAAGTAAAGTTAAGTGTAAATAGTAAATACCTATTTACAGTAATAGTTTCCCTTCTTGTGAATACAACATGGGAGGATTTGGAAAGTCTAGTTATAATGACCTTCCCCTTCTTTTTGGGAGGTTCTTCCTTCTTAGATTTAGATTCGTCTTCATCCTCTTCATCATCATCTCCTACATTATCTCCTTTTCCTTCTATCAGCATGAGAGGAGAACTTGCTTGCTTTGTGTTTTTCATCAAATTTTTGATCGATCTTCCTTCCTTTGATCACTGCTTGAGGTAGCTTGATCTCAAGCTCAATTCTTTCCTTTTCTTCATCATATGTTCCAAAATAGGTGGCTTTGGGATCTAGAGGCTTATTCAGTAGAGCTTCAATGGTATCCTTAGTGTCATCAATGTTAACCTCATACTCTAGAGGTTTAACCCATGACACTCTAGGTTTTCCTACTTGAATATAAACTTTGTCACAGTCAACCATGAATCATATATCTTTCTCATAATCTTCCACAAGCTTCCTAGGTATCCTAAACCTATTCTGCATCTTTTTTTTGAATGTTTCAAAATAATTATCCATGATTTTGTCAAAATTCTCACCCATTTCTACATATATTCATTGATTTAATATATAACTAGAACATCCTTCCTCCATAATCCATAACCTTTATAAGGTAAAAAAATTGAGCAAAGAAGAATGGACATGTCAAAAGAGAACCAAACTTAAATGGGTTGTTCTTTGACACTCTAATGCTCTCCATGTTCTTTTTGAATTGGTTCAACAACAACTTGGCAAGGTCGAAGGATAGATTATTCTTTACCACCTTATATGTAAGATCAACAGCTTCACATGACACATTGTTCAACTAACTAGAGCTATAGATTTTGTGAGCAATCACATGTATGTTGAACTTCAGCTCCATGTCTATTACTCCATTAAGTTTCATGCCTCTTCCATCTGACATGGAAAGAGTCTTCTTGGTTATTTCATCCCAACCTAGGGTTTTGGTCATCTTTTCTTTGTTTAGCATTGGTAATCTAGTGATTATGTGAATCATTTTCTTTTTAATTTGAATGGGTTGGTCCAACCATAATTTCCCATTGTGAACATGGCCTAGGATAAGTCTAATCCTTTTAACTTGAAAATCCCTTGGCATATGTGAAAGATGCATCAAACCCTTGGTTTCCAAATGTTGATGTTTGAGTTTTAGTACACCATCCACTCATAATTCATTGAATGCCTCATTCATTTCCAGGGTTCCAAGTTCTTGAATAGAATGGTGGAAAAATGAATGGATATCATGGACAAGTAATACCTTGGGAAGAATTTGAGACTATGTGCTAGCTGGATTGAGCACCTTTGCAATTGTTGGACTCAACTTGAATGAAGGTGTCTTGTAGTTGACTTCTCAAACTAACATTTTAGATCCTTTCTTGACTTTGCTACTTGATGATGCCATACTTGGTAGGGTTTCTAAGAACTTGAGAAAAAATCAACAATAAATACTCAAATTTCTTGAGGGCTCTAAAATTTTTCTTCACTCTATTCTCTGTAAAATTTGTGATTAAATGATGCAATTGATTTATTCCTTTTAATGAATTCCTTTTTTTTTTAATCATTATCAATGCTTTGTACTTCATACTTTCTTAGTGATAGACTATCCTCCACTTGGTTTGGCTTTTTATGCTTAGGAGATATTCACATCTTGGTAGATTCATTATCACTTGGTATCTGTATCAAATGTTCTAGTGTATCCTGACCTTGCTAGGTAAGGTCTTGCAACTTGACCTAGCTCGATAAGGTCTTGAATTTCCATCATTACTTGGTGATCCTTGTGCATCTTGAATATTGATTTGGATCCTTCTACTTGGTAGTTGGAACTGATGTTAGATAACTTCTTCTGAATGACAATTCTAGTGATCTCCATAGGGAACTAAGTTGAAATGATTGAGCCACCCAACTCATTGACTTGGGTGTCAATAACTTCATAACTTTGGCTTGTATTCTCTAGAGATTTTGGTACCCATTGTTGCCTCATTCTTTTTTTGATATTTTCAGCTTTGGCTTTCTTTTCATCTTAAATTCTTCCTATTTTCATATAGTTCTTGGCAAGTTGTCCAAGTTCTATACAAATAAAACATCTCTTTGTAGTATCTCTTTTCCTCATATGATGCTTCAAACAATTTTTTCCAATGTGCCCAAACTCACCATAGTAGTTACATCTACACCATGTGTTGTAATCTCATTTAGATATTGCTTTCACAATTTGTTCTGTTGGGTTCCACTTCTTGGTTTTTCACTCTGAAGATTTGTATCCTTGTTTCTTGAAATTGTGACATTTTTCTTCAAACTTAGGTTTCTTTGTGCATTCACTTGCTCTATGACCATGCTTGTTGTAATTGTAACACTTTTCATTGGATTTTGTTTTACCATTGCTTCAGCATTTGTTTGATATATGACCTATCTTACCACAATGATTGCAAGTAGGCCTTTTGTTCTTTTGAGCTCCTTGCTGAGATGATTCACCTTCTTTTGTATATCCTAATCTTTCTTTTCCTTTGTGTCTATATTTATCTTTTTCATTCAATTGATTCATGATTTTCTAATCTTTCATCATGCTTCCATTAGTTTCCTTTTCAATGCTGAGATCATTCTACAATCTTTCTTCTCTATCCTTAGGTTCATAAGCTCTTCATTTGCACTAGTAAGTTGATCAATAAAATCTTCTTGTTGAAGGGATGGTTGTTGAATTTCATTGTCCTTCTCTTCTATCACTTCTTTGGCTTTGTATTTCTCTTCCATGACTTCACATTATTTAACTAATTGGAGTTATTGTTCTCTTTTCAACTTTTTTGACTTCTTCTTGAAGATTGGAATTATTTTCTAATAGGTCTTTGACTGTTGCATTAGCTTCATATGAATTAATTTTTGGACATAGGTCTTCAATATTTCCTTCAATGTAGAGATTTTCATTCATTTTTATTGCATGATCTTTCCTTCTTTCAATAATTGAGAGAGTTTCTCCTTTTCTATCTTGAGTTGTCCAATGGCCAATTCTAGATCTAAATTTTCATTATCAATAGCCCTATCTAGCCTATATACCTCCATTGCCTCTAATCTTATCTCAAGATGTTAAACTTTTTATGTGAGAACCAATAGCTCTACTACCAATTGTTGGAAATATAAGGTATGAAAGGTTACTGAAAGGGGAGGGGTGAATTAGGAACCAATCAAACTTTATCTTACTTCACCAATTAATCCTTCATGTAATATTTTGATCTAATTGCATGCATGAAAGAATGAAAAAAAAAATCATTTATAACACTTTAACACAATATATGATGACCAAGAAACCTTCCAAATAGAAAGTAAAACTGGAGTGGGGATGATACCCAAAAACTTTAGTACTATAGTATAAAGTTAACCTGTTAAGGCTTACAATTGATCACTTCTGGTGATGTGCCCTATTAGGAGCAATAAGGACTATGAGGTCCACCTTGTTAAAGGATATACAAATATACAATCAAGTATGCACTCAGTTAAGAGATTTAGCAAAATACTGTTAAGTCTACCCTATTAAAGGATTTTATTGATGCAACTATTAGGATGGATCAGTGCCTAATCTCTAATCTGCAACTCTGATTTGTTGAATGAGATTCCTTGTATTACAATGATCACCTAAATGTGATAGATAATATTCTATTGTCCCTTATACTACTTGTAGCCTTCTCTAATTTTTACTTATGCTCATCATATACCTCTTCATATTCCTCTTCGTATTCCTATTTGGATATGATACAATGCATTACATATATACCAATCCAAATCATTACCTTCTAGAGTTGGCTACAATACCAATTTTATCATAATTCACAAAGTTAGCCCAACTGTTATAACTCAAGTTCTAAAGACAAAATCAGTGATCCTCTAATACACATAAAACACTGTCAATGCTTGAAAATCTTTGGTACTTAGTTGATCTTGAAGCTCAGTCCATACTAATCACTTCCAAGTAGCTCAAACTCAGTCAATATTGTGTGACTTAGTGAACATTAAGAAACTTGGTAGCTACTGAATCAATTGGTTGACACTGCATGACTTGTTAAATACTAGATTCACATTGTTAACACTTCAATCTCAATAGTCATTGTAGAGCTTGGTTAATGTTATAGATCTTAGTTACCACTATGATTTTCATCACTTTTTCTAAATATCTTAGTAGCCTCTACTATGCCTAGTTTGCACTATACATAGTCTTTGAAGCTTGGTAAATACTGTATGGCTTGGAAAACATTGCAAACTAATTGAAGTGATTGGTAGACAGTGCATTTTGGCTCCTTGGCTCAGAAGAAACTAAAACGCTTGGTTAATACTACTAGATGACTAGTAAGCTTAGTAGAAACTATAGAGTTTAGTAGAAATGTAACCATTTGAGTAAGTGTTGAGTCATTGATAGATAAATTGACCTTAATGTCAACAACTAGTATCAATTCATATGTCATTCTTATTCACAATAAAATCAATCCAATTTTCTCATCTTCATTAGATTCATCTTTCTTTGCAACATAAACAACTTCTTCATCATTTTCATCAATATCACTATCATAATCATGTTCTTCAACAATGTAAAGATATTTCTTACATTTTCCTTTGTAGTCTTTATTACTATAGCTTCCTCTTCTTTCTCTTCTTCCTCTATATTTTTTTATCTTTCCTTTCTCCCTTCTCATCTCTATTAGGACATCTTGCAACAACATGACCAACTTGGTTATAATAGGGAGTTTACCTTTGTATTTTCCTTTTCCTCTTGGTAGCCTTCTTACCAGTAATGCTTCAAGATCATCAAGATCATCATGTGATTCACCATCACTATCTACATGTCTGCTTTTATTCTTTCTTTTTATATCCATCAAGGGTTAGTTGAGACTTTAAAGAACATTCAATAGTAGCAGGTAAATAATTATCAAAATGTGATAAATCAAATGCAATGAGTCTACCAATTAGATTGTCCAAGGTTAGATCATTACTAGGTGTACATCTCAATTCTTGAATTACAAAATACTCTAATTACATAAATAGGAAGTAAAGTCCTCAATACCATACTTATCACTGTCTCATTAGATATGATGTCTCTGGCTCCTTTGATAGCATTCACAACCACCTTGATTCAACCAAAATACTAAGAAAAAATTCATCCTTCTTTCATTCTCATGTCATAAATTTTACCTCTCAAGCTTTCAACTTTAGATCTCAACACTTTTTTTCTCCTCCATGGATTTGTGCCAACTTCTCCCACATTTTCTTTGTAGTAGTACATTCCTTCATATCATCAAATTCAACATAATTCATAGAAGATTCCAGATGTATAATCATCAGTTATGCTCTTTCTTCTTCTTCATTTATTCAACAGTCATGGGTCTAAGAACCTCAATGTATTTGTTATTCAGGTAGTACAATGCAGAATCTCCAACTCTAGATAAATGTAGTTTCATCAGTCAATGTCATGCTAGGAAGTTCTCCTTGTTTAACTTAGGTACCTCCCTCTTGTACATTTTGATATATATCTTAAGTTCTTCAAAATTCCCTTACAAGTACCAAAATATTTGATATGAATTGTTAGACTATTTAAAATAACTAAGACATGGTGGGGGGGGGGGGGGGGGGTGAATCAGTTATCCATAGGTTTAGATGTACTTATTCAACTTTTACTAACTTCAAACAACTTAAACAATCTCACTAAACAACTCAATCCATATAGAATATCATTTGTAACTTAACATCCTATTCATTACTTAACTTTTTATTTAGTATATGCTGACCAATAAAGAAAAAAATAGTAAATAGCATGCATCACACATAATATTCACACATATATGACACCAAGATTTAATGTAGAAAGCCAATTTGGGAGACAACCAAGTAACATTCTACTAATTTTCACTATTTTGAAGTGAGCTCAGTTAAGATCTAACCCTATTAAAGGTTACAAAACACATTGTTAAGTGTGGCCATGTTAAAGGATTTAATCACCCTATTAGGAGTGGCCTGGTTAGAGGATTTTGGATCATTCCATTAGAATGTCACCTTGATTAAAGGATTTCAAAAATGACTATTAGGTCAACCTTGATTAAAGTATTTTGACTACCAAAATGTTAGAAGGTAACACTAGGTTTGATCTATAAAACACAACTCACTTTGCAAATTTAGACCTCCATTCAGCTCATTTGGTGATTCATTGACTAGACCTCATTAGCATCTCTATCACTAATATTCTTGGAAACCATTAAGCAATCAAACTTCACCCATTTCTTCACTTCTCTTCTTCTACTTTGTTCTTTGTAGGTTCTCCTTAAGATTTGCAATCAACAATGGACCAACCTCATAAAACATCTCTTATGCCTCCTTAAATAGGTAATTTTGATCTTTTACCACTTAAACATCACCATAGGTCTAAGGGTTAGCTTAAATCCATTGAATCTATCCATCTTTTTTCCTTCTACTCCTTTCTTGATGCTTCTAGAAACTTCTCTTTAAATCCTTGTCTTTGATAGTTTAATATACTCAATTTGTGCATTAAATATGCCAACTCATCAGACCCTATCATCCACATATTTTGACTAATCCAAAATTAAACTATGCAACCTCAAACTTGATTCTTTCAAAAACTATAACATTTTTTGACACTTGGCCATCACTTTGTAGCTTAGTTGCTACTATTATGTCTTACTCAATTTTAATTGGCTTGTTCAATCTTCACTACGCTTGGTCACAACTATACTTTGGTTCTTCAACATGCTCAGCCATAAAGTTGGCTAATACTTTTTGATCAACTATCTCTTAAGTTTCTTAAACTTCGTTTGTATCTCCTTCATTGAATGAGAACATTTTACTATTTTTTTCTTTTCTTTAACTCAATAGTTCCATACTTCATACACTGAGTTAACAACACATCATCTTGTCAAAGACCAACTGGTCAAGTGCCCATTGTAATTCCATCATACTTGCTCCTCTTCACTCAAAAATATTACTAGTTCATCTAGTCATCTCTAATCAATAGATATGGAACTCTACATTGTTAGTAAATCTCTCTATTGTGGCTTTGACATCAATGACAACATAAAAATTGCACCAATTTTAATTTCCAACAATATTGAAAATTTGGTAGGGTAGACCAGCTCTAAGGAAGATGAAGTGATTGAGGTAGGTAAACAAGAAGAGAAGAAGAAAGAGGAAGAAGAAAGGGGATAGAAATGAGAAGTGAAGAAAGATGAGGATCTAGATACCCTTGTAGATGAGCTAAGGAAAACTAATTAGAATTTACAAGTTATGTGGAAAGTGATTATGTAAGAAACATCCTTGTATGTACCACAATTAGAACATACTATAACTAAGGTTGAATAAGTTTTTTATCAACATGAGGAGAACAATTTATTAGTCACTCCTATTAGAGATGCAAGAAAGGATGCAAAAATCTCTATAAAGTCATCCCTTGAGACTTTAATTGCACATATGATGAGCTCCACACCAAAAACTCATGTAGAAGACCCTGAAATAGAGATTTTGAGCAATCTATTAGCATTATCAACTAGAAAAATAATTGAGAAGAGTATAGGGAAAAAATGAACTCAAGAACTTCTTGAGAAAATGAAAAATAAAATGGAGAGCCTAACAAGCATTATGATCAATAAGGACAACCTATAGAGAAAGGCTACTAAAGTCTTGGAATAATTTAACATCCATTTCAAGAAATTGATAAAGGTAGAAATGAAAAAAGAACAAGCAGAGCATGATGCAAATATTTTTGCATAGGTATGTCATAATCTCAACAGTTATTTGAAAAATCTTGACACATGTGTCAAAGAATTGTGAGTCTGCATTAATTAAGGAAAGGAATTTTATGGGAAATGTGCACTAGCACATGAATATATTAGCACCTTTAATGCACAAATAAAGGCAAAGGAAGATGAGCTAAAATCTATAACCAATAAGCTGAAAAAGACATTAGTTGTCCACTTGGAACAAAGAATCAACAAGCTCTATGATGAGAGAAAAATTCTGGAGAGCAGAAAAGAGAAAACATTGCAAATATTTTCTTTTTTGAGAGAACACTTATCTATGAAGGTTGATAAAGTACAAAGGAAAATTAAGGATTAATTGAAAGAAAAGACATCCTATGAACAATTTAGCTAAACAAATTTTTAATCAACCAAGTTAGAATCTTACAAGTTATGTGTGCTTTTAATAATTTTAGACTCAGTAAAGGTAACATGGAATGCAGGATTAACAAGCCTAAGGATAAACCTTTGTGACTACATTGGATTGTTGCATAATCCATCAACATGAAGAAAAGGAAGGCAATAGTAAAATTATGAAGATGAAGTTTTGGCAAGTAGACTTAGAAAATTATCTAAGTATCATGAAGGTTATATATAAGCATAGGCATAATTTTTATTAGAGAGCTTTAGAGAGATATTATTGGCATTTGCAAACTTGAGGAAGGATAGAATAGAGTATGAGGATTCCACATGTGAGAGTGTGAGGTAGTATGGATAGTACAAATAGAGTTATGATAATTTTTCTAGTTGCGATTATGAGCCAACTAAATAGGACAAAGTTAAGGAATGGTATATGTTATGTTAAGGAATTATTTTACTTACCAAAATAATTACTTAACTAATTAGGGATGAAATCCTAGATGTTAACCCTAAGAGAAAAGAATAATTTTGTATCTTTTGATATGTGTGGAAGCATGAAGGCCGACAATGTAGGATATTATTAAGTATTATGTTATAAAGGAAAGATTTGGTAATGCAAAGTTGTGTAATGTGATGTGTGGTTATTGCATTATCTATGCTATTGTTTTACAATGCAAAATTTGTGATTAGAGAATTAAAAGATAATATATGTGAGGTTGGTACATCAAGCTATAAAGATCATATCAGATATTGATGATATCAACAATTGTAAAGAGTTTTTTGTATCTATACTTTAGTATACATAACATCATTGTATCTTGCATGTTTGGGAAGTGGGATAATCTTTCATACATTCTATAATTGTAGTAAAAAATCTTAATAGGGTTGAGACTTCTAATAAGGCCTAAGATACTATACAGATGCAATAGACTCCTAAGAAGGTCAATATCTTTCACAAAATACTTTTGATTAGTGGATAATTTTGTGGGTACCATCCCCACCAAGATTTTCCCTTTGCCAGGGTTTCCCTAGTTGATAAAATATTGTATTATGTGTTTCATTTCTTTATGGTTGTATTTACTATTCATCTTAATTAGTTTATTTATTTATGCAAGTTACAATATTGTGAATGAAATCTATAGTTGGGAAAAAATTGTGGAATACTGACTCACCCCTATTCCCCATCTCAATATTTCCTATTTCTAACAATCTCTAGAACATCCATCACCACCATGCACTGAAGTGTCCCAAAGGTGCACTAAGAACTTTTTACTTGTCACATTTTAAGGGTCATAACTTAGAGGTCATGAGGGCTATTGGAAAACTATTAAACAATATAGGACCATGTTAAAGAACCCTACAAATAGCTATCTTAGTTCTGAGAGATTCCAAATGGGCTTGATTTGCAACAACATTCTCTCTTCATGCTAAAACTTGTAGTGTTACTTAGTGAATTGGTGCAATAGTGCACATATTTCTAACCTTTCATTGTGGCATCAATTTGAGTACTCTGTTAGATTCAAATGGGAGGGTGAACCTAGTGACACCCTTGTTTCAGCCATAAGATGTCAAGGAAAGAATGGTAGACCATACAATGGTATTTACAAAAAACTAACACTAAAGAAAAAACTACAAAGCCCATTAGCATGTAGAGTCATAACTATATAATTAAACCCAAACACTTATATAAACATTTGTTAAAATGAAAATAAGCTCATATTCAAGTGAAAAAAATTATATACAAAATTTTGCATATGAATATGCACATGTTAGATTTTTACAGTTTTTCTATATAGAATTTTGCATCAAAATATGTACATGTTACATCTTTGAAACATTTATATACAAAATTTGGCATTTGAATATCCACATGTTACATTTCTTCTCAGTTTCTATATAAAAAATTTGGCATCTAAATATGCACAAGATAGAAAAGTTACAATATTTTGTATAACATGTATTCAAAATTTTCAAAATTATTTTATTGGATAGTGTAGAATTATTCTTCTAGATGGCCAAAAATTGATCAAGAAATCCTTTTGGATCATCTCTAACCCTTATCATGTCATTTATTTCCTCATGATCAGACTCACAAACTTTCTACAAATTATTTTTAATAGGTATACCATGGTATTTTATCACTTGAATATTTTTTGCCACAACAAGGTTATGATAAATGAAGAATATGTCTATGTGTCTCAAAATCCTCAAGAAACTAGGAATTAGAATTATAGATAGATTTCCTTCATTGGATTAAACCTTATAAGTTAATGCCAATATTAATGCAAGTAGTGTTATAAAATAACTTTTATCTTGGTGTTAATGAAACTAGACACAATATTAGTACCTTCTAAGCCAAGTGCATGTAACAACATGGCTCCTATTAGGTACTCAATACCCTCACCAATAGTGACTATAGTTGTCAATTTATTTTTAGTCTCAATCAATGACACAAAAAAAAATGCCCCTTCTTCATTTTTCTCATCTAGAATAATTGCATATACATGACTTGTATTTAATATTCAAGGATATATTAATACCAAAAACAATGGAGAGTGAAATTTTAAAGGAGTATTAAATTGACAAATTACCTAGCTCAACTAAGTCAGATACGTTGTGAAAATTTGCTAATACTTAAATGTAGCTCAATTCTAGTGCTCTAGGGATTTCATATGAATCAAGAGATTGAAAAGATCTACAAGACTGGTTGTCAACCCAATGTCTTGATTCACATTCATCTCCTATAAAATGCATACACGCTAAGAAAAATTACATAAGTAGTCTAGCATAAATTTCATATTGAATTTGAACCTCTAAAAGAGTGCATTTCACTTGATCCTTGTAGAGGGTAATTTGAACCTTCTACACAACATTTAGAACAACACCAAAAAAATGGTTATAGTAATAAACCAAGATTTTGGACTCATGGATGAAATGTGTACCTAGGCCAATGATTTGGAAGCATTAATGACTATCAAAGGGAAAAAGTATTAGATGCTAAAGGGAGTATATATGATAGAAGAGTTAGAGAAAATAGATGATTGGATAAAAAATGTTTGGATAGACAATAAGGTTACAGAAGGATTATATGAGTATATTTAGGAGATAGATAATAAAGCTTTGAGGCAATTTTTGGAAGTAGATAAGTATTATAATGCTACCACCCTAGAGATTTTTGGGGACAAGTCTAGGACTCAACTTTCTTCAGTATAAATAGTTGTACAATAATTCAGAGTATTATTCAAGGTAGCTTCATCTGAAGATGATGTTAGACAAATCTTCAAGATAGAAGAAGCATTGTGGAAGTTAGATTCTAGATTGGAAGATTTTATGAATACTAGGCTAGAGATCATTAATTGCCACCAGGTGGTGTGTAATAAATCTAAAGGTGTACTTTTCACAAGGTGCACTGACAATTTTGAAGATGAAGCAGTGTTCTGATAGTTAATTTATAGTTATTATTTTTGAGTATTGCATGTATTGGGAACATGTTTTAACAACAATTCATCTCCCATAAACACCTATAGAAGGCCAAGCTTGCAGCTTTAGAAGTCCTAATGAATCTTTACTCATCTCATGATTTATCTCCTCTTATCTTCTTCTTCTTTTATTATTTTAAGTAATGTAAAGGCTCATGCACCTATTAATTGATATAAACAAGGGTGGAGACCTACTTAGCACCATTTAGAGAGCCAATTTGTATATAATTAGCTTTATTTTATTAATTTTTAACATAATGTTTGCATTAGATGAGCTCTCACTCCTAACACAAAAGGAGGAGAGGATTTCTTATAAATACATGGATGTAAAATGTACACTAGGCCAATATTTTGATTCAATAATAAATGTTATTGGTGCTCTTAGTTTGATTGTAGTAAATCTAGTTGATGTGTGTTATTTTTTGTGAATTCATGTTCATGAACAATAATGTAGCTAATGGTTTTAATGCATTTTTATAATTGTATGATCTTTTAATTCTAGTGTTTTCCTTATGTTAACAAATTCCACTATTGTGATGAATTGGAGAAATAATCACTATTGTTCTTACATAGTGTTTTGTCTCATGTGTGCACACTTTTTATTGTTGCACAATTTGATGAATCATGAAACATCTTTAAATTTTCATTTAAGTTCCTAGCAACAATTACATCAATGGAATTGAGGACACATTGCTCCTAATTTCATTGGTTTCCTACTAGGTCCTTTTGATAATTTAATTCTCAAACATGTTACTTTGGTTTATGTCCATTGGAAATTTCCTTTTCTGCAATTTTCTTCAATCTCTCATTACTCTATCTTCATTAATTTCTTTTCAAACATGTAGTTAAAATAGGAATCGATATAGTTACATTGATCTAAAATTACATTCATCATTAAAAAATTAAAAAATATATTGGTTTTGTGGTTATGTTTCAGCAAAGTTGTGCAAAATAGGTAGATACCAACAAAGGCCTCCTTGTGAATATTCACATTTATCTTCAATTGAGTTACCCAGTAGGTTGAGAAACAACCTTGGAGTTTCTCATTGATCAAATTTTCAAGAGAGAGATTTGTGAGAATTTTTGTCATTAGCATTATTTAAATGACCACTCAACAAGGTCTAGGATATTGGCTGATCACTAAAAATGAGAATGAAATAGTTGATGAGGACAATCTTGAATCTTATACAAAAGGTCAGAGAGATCTTTTTATGTGTAATATTCTTGCTAGGGAAGCACATTTGGAAACTCTTCCTAAAATTAGGTATAGTTAGGTAAGATCTTTAAATTTTCTGCATAAATTTTTGAAAGCTTTGGAATCTATTTTTGAAGGTTATAAGAATACTAGAAAGGTTAGATTGCAGAATTGGATTTTTTATTTCAAGAAGCTAAAATGATGGAAGATGAATACGTAAAGGAGTTATTTTGGTATAATATCATATATTATTTGAAGAATTAATGCTTGTAATGGGGAGAAGGATGAAGATGAAATTGTATGGAAGATCTTGAAAACTTTGACACCTGTATATAAGAAGATAGCGTAGATGATTGAACAAGGTATACCTTACATAGAAAATTTCACAAGAGAAACTCCTCTTGGAAGATTGGAATCATATGAGATAAGTTTGAGACAAAGTGGATATTTTCCTAGAGTTGAGGCTTCTTTTAGTGTATTAAGTGTTTGACCTACATTGACAAGAAGTGCAAGTATTAGTGGAGATTATGTTAGCAGCAATGGGGGAAGACATGAAGATGTAAGTAGACATGAAGATTGAAGAAGAAATTTCCCTTCTTGTAAAAAGAGAACTTGAATGTAAGAAAATATTTAAATTTTGGAGTTGTAATGAGTACATTAATTATGCTTCTAAGTGCCCTAAAAGAGTAAATAAGTATAGAAGAATTTTACACCTAGGAAGCCTAGAGAATGTCTTTATGAAAATGATAAAGATTTGGAAGCTACTGTAGAAAGGTATTTACTGCAATTAAGGAGGAAAGTCTTGAAAAAGAAGAAGTTAGAGAAGAAAGAGCCCTAGTGTTGCAAGTTGAAAAGAAAAAAATTGATTGAATTATAGAGGTTTTGTCACATAAACTTGGATAATATGGTGAAGATCAATACTGCACTTTTTTTTTTATAGATTTTCCTAAAATTGTGAAGCCTGCTAACAGGGTATGCAAGGAATGTGTTATGGAAAATAAAAAGAAAAATAAATTCTAAGAAAAAATTTTACTACATCAACAAAGTTGGAGATAGTACACAAATATATGAGTGGTCCTACAAAGACAAGAGCCTTCTATGGTGAAAGGTATTTTATGATTCTTGTTGATGATTTCAATAGGATGATCTGGGTGACATTTCTTAGAGAGAAATATGAAGCATTTGATAAGTTTAAGGTGTTTAAGAATAGAGATGAAAATGAATCTAGCTTGAAAATTAAATTTATGAGATTTGATAGAGGTGGAGAGGTTACTTCAAATAAGTTTAACAATTTTTTCTAAACTAAATGACATTAAGACAACTTCCAACCCCTAAAATGCCTAAGTAGAAAGGTATAGCAGAGAGGAGAAAAATAATGATAATAGAGGAAGCAAGAGCTATGATGTTTGAGAACAATGTTTGTAAGATATTCTAGAGAGAAGCAATTAATACACTAGTATACACAATGAACAAAGTACAAATTAGACAAGGTACTAGTAAGACCCTCTATGAACTTTGGTTTGGTCATACACCCTCAGTTAAGTATTTGAGGATATTTGAAATAAGTTTTATGTTGAGAGACAAAATGATATTGGTAAGATTTATACAACAAGTGATGAAGTTATTTTTCTTGGTTATTCATTGAAAAAAAAAGCTTATAGATATTTTAATCAAAGAACTAAGACTATTATTGAGAGCACAAATGTCAAAAAATTGATGAGAAGTTTTGAATTCAAGAAACAATACTTGATTATATTTTTTATGAAGAGATTAATCCAAAGGCTAACCAAGAGAATTTTGAGTTGTTTTATGAGATTGACAAAGAATTATAGAATGACTTATATATTGTGGAATAGAGAGAAGAACCAAGGGTTGAACATAGAGAAGAAGTTAGAGTTGAAACAATGACACCTAATAAGAAGCTGATAAATAATCATCTTGGTGATTAGATTATTGGTAGTAAGGACCAAGGAGTGATGACAAGGAACAAGGTATAAAGAGAAGAAACACATTTTATCTCACAAGTAGAACCTAAAAGTTTTGATGAATCTAGTAAAGATGATTTCTAGATTAAAGCTATGAGAGAAGAATTAGATTAGGTTGAAAATAAAGATACATGGAAATTGGTTTCTATGCCTAAGGAAAACACTGATATTGGAACTATGGGTTTTTAGCTTAAATAAAATGAATTAAAAAGTTGAAGCTGTAAGAAAAAGAGCAAGAGTGGTATGTAAAGGTTATTCATAGAAAGAAGGTATAGATTATGAGGAAACATTTGCAACTATTGCTAGAATAGAGAGTATTAGAATTTTTTTGGCATATGAAGCTAGTAATAAATCCAAAGTGTATAAGATGGATGTCAAATCAACATTTTTGAATGGAGAACATGAGGAAGATGTTTACATTGAGAAGCCTAAAGATTTTCCTTCGATAGAAGGAGGCATGGTTTGTAATTTGAAGAAAGCATTGTATGGATTGAAATAAGCACCTAGAGCATAGTATGTGAGATTGAACAACTATTTGATAAAATTAGGATTTTCTAAAGCTACTGTAGACATTGATTGGTACTTGAAGGAGATTGAGATTGGTTTACTAATTCTTGAAGTTTTTATGAATGATGTAATCTTTAGAGGTGATGATGAAATAAGTAAAGCATTTTTTGGTGAAATGAAAGAGTTTGAGATAAGAATAATTGGTGAGATGAAGTATTTCTTGGGATTGTAGATTGTGATGGTATTTTCTTATCACAAACTAAGTATTTAAAAGATTTTTTGAAAATAATTAGTTTGGAAAGTTGTAAACCTATTGCTACACCTATGGTAACTAGTCACAATTTATCTAGCAAAGATGAGACACCTACTATTGAATAGAAGAAGTATATATCTTTGATTGGAAGTTTGCAATATGTGACTCGTGCAAGACTAGATGTATCTAATGTAGTTAGCATTGTGGCAAGATTTCAAGTTGATCCTAAAGAATCAGATTATACAACAGTAAAAGGGTACACCTAATTTTGGGTTATGGTATGGTAGATCAAATTTGATTAAGGGTGTTCCCCTTAATATCATAATAAACAATAGAAGCAAAGAACAACACAAATTGAGAGAAAAAAATACGAGCTTCTTATTATCACTTCAAATGTGGAATTACAGAATTACAATTTGTCAATCCACATGGGAATCTTCTTTACAACAGTCTACAAGACAGAGCTATGACTATCACCTAGAACTTCCTCAGATGACCTATGGGCCTTCCTTATATAGGAACTTTTAGTCACCCAAGAAGGTTCTAGACACTAATCTCTAACCCTTGAGGCCAACCAACCTCATATTATATCATTTCATTACACTTTATTATATAAGATTGACTCAAGCCAATTTACAAATTATATTTTTGGATGGGTCCACTTTTAGAGACCACAACTAGTAAACAATTGACTTAATGGGCTATTATAATCCCATTTTGTAATCCTTAGCTAGAGATCTACAATGGCTAACTATGAAAAGTGTCAACTAGTTGAGGTTTTGCCTCATTTTGGAGCCATTTAGGACTCCATCACTGGACTTGAAGTTTGGATAGCCAAAATTCATACCAAAAATTTGTAATAAGTGCACAAATACATATGTTATGATAATAAAACACATCCAATAGGCTGATATGTCCAAGAGAACCTCTATGTATGAGATTAGAACAATATGAGTACATAATATGAACTTACTAAAATTAGAAATATTCATATTAGTAGGAAACTCTACTTCATAAGCATTTCTAGAATCATGCTCTTTCACTATCTTACATGGTCCAAACTTCCTCATTTTTAGCTTATTATATGTACCCACTAGAAATATCTCCTTCCTTAAATGAAACATGACTTCATCACTAATATAAAATTTCTTATACCACATTTTTACATTTCCCTTAGCATTATACTATGTATTCATCTTTATAATGAGCTTCCTCACCTCCTCATGGATGTTTTTCAAATTTTCAACAAAATCGTCCACATCAACACTACTTATCTCTCCTTTTATCCAGTTGCCTCAATTTAGAAGAATTTTTGGGACTACTCCCATATACAATCTAGAATGGTGACTTAATAGTACTCATGTTGATAGAATTATTCTATGTAACTTTTGCCTATGGTAAAATTAGATCCCAACCTTTTGGTTTATATCCAACTAAGCAATTGTAATAAGTTCCCCAAACTCTAGTTCACAACTTTTGTTTTTTTATCAGTCAGTAGATGATGGGATGAACTAAACTTCAAATTTTTCTTCAATTTCTTCCACATGTATGCCAGAAATACTCAATAAACTTGGTATCTCAATAAGAAACTATACTCTTTGGAAGACCATGTAGTTTCACCACTTCTCTAAAAAATAACTCTAACACATGAATAACATCACTTATCTTCTTGTAGGGAATAAAATGTTTTATTTTTGAAAATTGATCAACTACTACAAATATATAATCATGACCTCGATGTGTTCTTAGTGAACCAAGAATGAAATCCATGAAGACATCTTTCCATGGTTTCTTAGGTACAGGTAATGGCTGATATAGTCCTATATTTTGCTTCACTCCTTTTTCCATCTGACATACTCTACAACACTACACAAACTTCTTCACATCTTGCTACAACACTAACCAATAATAGTTCTTACCAACTAAAGAAATGGTCTTATGTCTACCAAAGTGTCCAACCAATCCTCCATTATTTTTCTCCTTGATGAGATCCTCTCTCATGGAACTTCTAGGAAGGACCAAATGAATTTCCTTAAACAACATATCATCTTGGATTATGAATCCAACCACTTTTTCTTGTCAAGTGTAATAAGTTCAATACAAGCTTCCCAAGCCTCACCAAAATTAGGATCCTTAAAATACAAATACTTGAGCTCCTTGAACCCAATCACCTCAATCTACATTTTTGTTAGCGAAAATTGTCTTCTACTAAGAGTATCTACAACTTTGTTAGACTTCTCACTCATGTGCTTGAAAATAATATAACTCTACAAAAACTTTCTTTCGTTCAATTTTCCTTGACTATTTAAATATTGCAAAGCTTGATAATCAATATATAAAATAAACTCCTCAGGAAGAAGATAGTGTCCTGACTTCTTCAATGCCTTAACTATAGCATAAAATTCTTGATCATAAACAAAATACTTTTTGTTGGCAATATGGCTAAGAAGGACAAGTTGGTATATTGTTGGAATTGTCATTTATGGCAACATATACCTTGTATAAAGAAAGCACTATTTCCTTGATGTTGTGCAAGGAAGGAGAATCCCCAAAGGATATGTCCTAGTCCCTTTTAAAAAACCACACAATGGAATATAAACAATAACACAAAGATTTAGATCCACACAATGCCAATTCTCATAATACAATTTTCATCCAACATGCCTAGTTGTAAGGCCTTCTAGGTTATGGCCAAATGCATCAACAATCATAGTAAAATTCAACAAGATCTTGCAAGATCCAAACCATTAGCTAGCCTAGATCCACAACCTGGTAGAGAACTCCAAGTAAAGTCTAAATTCATGCTTGCAAGCCACCAAGCAACCTCCTTGTTTCCCAAGCCCACACTAGGCTACTAGCTCTGCTACACTTTTCTACTCCTTCTCCATGCTGGATGAATAATAATAATGACTCTAGAATCGACAAGATCCTCTACTTATACTAAACCAAGTGACAAGTCATCCTAGCATAAATGACATTAAAGAATTTTTCTCATTAAATACACCCTTAAGCCACAAGTCAACTTGGCTAGAAGCATTAAATACATAACATAAAATTAAATACTTGGGACAAGTCCCAAGTTTAAAATGCATAACTAACTCATATGACAACATAAGAATATGTTCACTTAGACATCGATCCATGTGCAAACCAACTATCCAAATCCAAGAGCCCACATGCCAACTCCCTTGGATCAAATCTCATGCATAAAATCTCCAAAGCTCTATCAGTTAATAGGAAAACATCAACAATAACCACTAAAATAGCTCTAACTCCAAGATGATTATTCCAAACATCACGTGCACTTAAGGAAAGGTTTCCCAATATGTCTTGAAAAGATCCCCAATTGTGTGAATCATCACTTCACAAAATCTAACACAAAGCCCCTGCACATAGTGTTGTTGACTTCCCTAGGATGCTCCTGCATCAGACGCCCTAGGTGAGAAGAAAAGATGTTCCTAATAGTTGGAAGAACATCTTTCATGGTTCAACACATAAACCCCAAACTAGTTCTTCACATACATGTCCTTCGTCACATCAACTTGTACACTCTTTCCTTTGTTTCACTTCTATAACTTCGTTTTTGTAGTTGTCCTTGGTGTGCAACACATCTTCTTTCCATGTTAATCTCCAACCATTTCAAAATCTCTCAAATCAACTCGGCTACAAATACTAAGGTTCCTCCTATCAAGTTCTTCATTATACAAAGGAATTAAGGAATTCTTACTGCCATCTTTCTCAATAATAATTGCATTCTTGACACAAATGTGCACAACTCTACAATCATACTGCCAAGATCTACCAAGTAATATGTGACAACTACTCATGTCCACAATATCACACAACACTTGATCCTTCTACTATTCAATCTGGAAATTAACAAGACATTGCTCCCTCACTTCCAAAGCATGTTCATTTTGTAACCGCCCAATCCTATAAGGAAAATGATGTCATACCCTCTTCAAACCAAGTTTCTAAACCATATCCTCAACAACTAGGTTATCAATACTACCATCATCCACAATCACATTGTAGATCTTACCTAAAGACTTACAATGAGTCCTGAACAAATTCCTTCTCTAACAGGGTTCTAGTGTCCTCTTTCCAAGCAATACTCTTTGAATCAGCAAGTTCTCCCCATCATGCTCAAGTCAATTCACCAAGTTTTCAGCCTCTTGCACCACTCCACTTTTTCTGTCACCAACCTTAGGACATTCAAAATATTCTTGACCTTCTTCACCACATCTGTAGAATGTACCCTTAAATGCACCTTTTTTTGTTCTCTTCCTTTGTTCAATAGGTTTCAGTTCATCTTCAACAATTTGTTTGTTCTTCACCAATTGATCCTACTTCTCCTTTCCTCAAGGATTACCTTGATGTCTCCTTTTCAACTTCTCTTCTTCTCTCAAAGCATATTGATAAGCATCCTCAATCAAAGAAATATTTAGCATACCAAACTCATCTTGACTATTGAATCTCAAGCCATTAATATATCTAGCCACCATCTCCTTAGATAGTTGTCTATTTCCAGATCAAATAGTCAACTTTTAAAACTTCTTTGTATAATATTTCATAGTCATATCTTTCTATTTCAAATTCTACAACTTCTTAAATAACTCAAGTTCATAATCAATAGGAATGAGCTTAGCCTTCATTTTAGTCACCATAAATCTCCATCTAGTGATCTTCATTTCACCTTCCTCTTCTCTATCTCCCTGAAATTCTTTCCACCATAAAGTAGCATGTCTTTTCAACTTATTTTTTGTCAATCTCACTCTGAGAAAATATTCAATATCCTCTAATAGAAAGTAGTCTTCCAATTCACCAATCCAATCATATGAGATCCATATCTATCAAACTAACCAACCCTATTTCTCATAGATCTCTCAACTTGATTAGTTCTACCTTTAGCACTCAATCTGGTAACCTCAAAGTCTTCAAAAAATTCCTCATAACCATCTTTGGTACCCATATGCTAAGGTACACCACCTATAACACTTATGATCTCAGCGATCATATCACTTTTCATCAATGCCATCTCAAATCCAAATTATACTTTAATCTTCTCTAAGATCCTAGCTTCCACAACATCACAAAGATCTTCAATTGTCCTAGGGTCTAATTGTCTTAGAGGCATCTTCCAAGATCTTTGCAAACCTTCTACAAAAAATAAACTAGGTCTAACATCACTCTAATACCACTTGACACAATGCAAGGTAGGAGAATCCCCAAAGGAGATGTCCTAGGCCCCAACAAACAATTGCACAATAGAATATAGAAAATAACATAGAGATTTAGATCTACACAATGCCAATTCTCATAATACCATTTTCATCCAACATGTCTAACTATAAGGCCTTCTAGGTTATAGCCAAATACATCAATAATTATAATAAAAGTTCATCAAGATCTCGCAAAATCCAAACCACTAGCTAGCCCATATCTGCAACTTGGTAGTGAACTTCAAGAAGAGTCTAAACTTGTGCTCGCAAGCCACCAAGAAACCTCCTTTTTTCCCAAGCCTACACTTAGCTCCTAGCTCTACTACACTTTGCTACTCCTTCTCCATGCTAGATGAATAATAGTAATGACTCTAGATTCTACAAGACCCTATACTTCTACTAAATCAAGTGACAGGGTGGCCTAGCATGAATGACATTAAATAAATACTCACATAAAATACACCCTTAAGCCATAGGTTGGATTGGCTAGAAACATAAAATTAAATACTTAGGACATGGCCCAAGTTTACAATGCATAAATAACTCATATGAAAACATAAGAGTGTGCATACTTAGACATTAGTCCATTTTCCAACCAGCCATCTAAATCCAAGAGCGCACACACCAACTCCCTCAGATCAAAACTCACACATGTAATCTCTAAAGCTCTACCAGTAAATAGGAACACATCACCAACAACCACTAAAATGGCTCTAACTCCAACACAATGACTCCAAACATCACACGTACTTAAGGAAAGGTTCCCCAATATGTCTTGAATAGATCCCCAACCATATGAATAATAACTCCACAAACTTGAGCACAAAGCCCCTGCATACAAGATTGTTGACTCCTGTAGGATGCTCCTGCATTAGTCATTATGAAGATTCCACAATTAGACATGGAAAATTGTCTAAGTATTAGATAGTTATCCAATAGAAAGGAAAATTTTAATGTGTATAGATGACAAAATTATTATTGGTAGGTGTGTGGTTAAGGATAGATAGTAAAATATGTCATGATGATGTATATAAGTGCACAAGTTAGTATCCATAGTATGGAGTGAGTTATGAATCAAATAGTAAAGGAAGTATATAGAGCATAACAAAGCATATTATTAATTGAGTAATTATGGGTTAAAGAAATATATTGTTTATGAAATAATTATTTAACTAATTAGGGATAACATCTTAGATGTTAACCCTAAGAAGGTAAGAGTTAATTTTGTATTTTTCCAAGTTTGTGAAAGCTTGAAGGTTGACTAGATAGATTTTATAAAATGTAAAGGTATAAAGGAAAGATTGTATTATGTGAAGTTGTGTGGAAGTTGTATGTGATATGCAAACTAATATGCAAGCTATATTGATGTGGATTTTGATGTATGATCAGAGGTATGTAAAGAATAACAAAGGAAAGATAAGATAATTAGATCTTGAAGATATTAGTAGTTAAGAGGTTTTTGTATCTATCTCTTTTGTATCAATGAACTATACTGCATAATTGTATGTTTTGGTAGTGGGATCATCTTGCATACATTTTGTAATTGTATACCAACTCCTAACAGGGTTGAAGCAACTCCTTAAAGGGTTTAAGCTTTTAACATAGCCTAGTCCTCTAACAAGGATTGTGACACTATATGTAAGAAACAATTAGAAAATTTATATTATAGTAGTAAAAAAATTAGATGAGAAAATATATTATTAGAGACCTTCCTATGATAAGACTGGTCTTGTATATTTCATTGGAGAAAAATTAGGAAAGAAATTTGAAGCAAGAAAGGAACTAGATCTAGTGGCTAAAACCCCTAAACCTAAGAAGAATGATCTAGATAAGATTGAATCCAATCAATCTAAAGATGCACCAAAAGAAGTTGAAGATGCAAGTTAACCTAAGAAAACTGATGAACCTAAGAAGACATAGCAAGTTGAATCACCTAAAGAGGTAAGGTATGAATTCAAAGGTATATGCTTTATATATGATGAAGTTGGTCATATGAAGAGAGATTGCACATGTGAGTCATTCAAATATATTACTAATTTTTATTGTTATAATTATCATGGTTTTCATTATAAAGCAATTGATTGTAGGAAATCTAATTTTGATATTAATAATAGAAATAGTAGAATGTTTAGAGATACTAACCCTATAGATAATGAAAGAAGAAGATCCTCTATAATGTCTAATGAAGGAGAAAGATCTAATGGAACAAGAAGTAACATTGTGGATTACAAATGTAACAATTTTGGACACATCGCCAGAAATTGCAAAGCACTAGTTAATCAAAATGGACCTAATCAGAGAAGAATTACACCAATATGTTAGATATGCAACAATTTTAGTCACATAGAAATATTTTTTAGAATGGATACGAGAAACATCAACAATAATACAAATTTTAAAAGGAACGATAATAGAAATGCTAAAAGAAATGATAGCAGAAACAACACTCAGAAAGATGAACTAAGAGAACATGTGGAAGAGTTCAAAGAGGTATTTGTCAAAGAAAAAGATCCATCAAGTTCACATGTAGTATTAGAAGAGTAGTATTTTGATGTACCTAATGAAATATTATGCTCATCTATTGTATGTGATTCATCCTATTTGAATTAAGCACATTTCTATTGAAGATTGAGCATCAGAAATGTATAACTAAGGTTAAAGATTGATCTATGAGGTAGAAGATGATATGTAGAAGCTATAGTTAAGTATGTAGAGGATTTGGAGATCGCATGAAGTTACACAAATGAAAACAAGTCAAATGGTAAATAGAACAACTTTTTATGAATTCAACAATTGTGTAATTAATGTGAAGTTCATTTTGATGAGATATAAGTTGTGCAAGCAAGATTATGCGTATAATTTGATCATGTGAAGAGTTAAGTAGTTAAGAGAAATTTAAAAATGAGCTAAGGGATAATTGAAGTGACTTTGAGTGTGAATTGAAAGTAGCCCTATTTACATGGAATTCAGGTATTTTCCAAATTTACAAATGCATTATGAAGCTTTTGAATTAGTACAATGGAGAACACTACCATTTGTGATGTGATTAAAAGGATAAGGTATAAGTTCAAGAAACACCCTTATGTTTCAATGGAAGATGATCCCTTGAGACAATTTTTGTAAGGTCCACACAATGTGTTACACGTAGAAGATGTTAGGGTGTAAAACCATTGCAAGATTGATAATATTGGGGACAATGACATTCATAAAGACCTAGACCTGGTATGTAATGGTGATTTATCATGAAAGAAAGAGTTTTCACACTTGAATGATTCGAATCTTGTTAAGCATGTGTTCTTCATAAAAATTGACAATCATGAGTGGAGTAGAATCATCTTAACCAAAATTCATGAATGGATGTTCTGGGTAGGAGACATCCTTGTGATGATTGATAACAATATGATCCATAAGCTCACTAGTTTGAGAAGTGAAGGTAGAAACCTAGTTAATGAGAAGAATGTGAAGAATCTAGTTGAAACAAACCTAAAGAAAAAATCAAATGGAAGAAACATGGGGATTGATCTGATAACAGAAAATGATGTCAAGGTTATTAGTAAGATCATTGGATACAAAATAAACCACAACTCCAAAGTGAACTCAGTACTATTTGGGTTCATCCATGCAACATATCTGATGACAAAGAAAAAGAAAAGAGTTAATATGTGTGAAATTGTGAAGTATTAGTTGTTGGACAACATTGAGAAGGTAAAAAGGACAAAGAATGTGGTGTTTAGGTTTGAATCCCTCCTAACACACCTATTCTTCCAAGTAATCAAACAATTCCCTAGTATGCCAGACCAGAAATGGGATGGTGATCAATGCACTATGAGATTAATAACTTAGTACTATAGGAAACAATCAGAGGAGAAGATAATAATGGACATATCTAATATGATGAAGAGTTTCCAATCTATAATGAATCAAAGATTTAGAACTCCACCTACTCTAGTGGAGAAATCTAAGGATGACATATGTTTCATGGTTGAAACAAATGTTACATGTATGGAGATAGTAGAGCCTAGAGTGAAGTTCATAGACCCCATGGGCTATGAGATGAGTGAAGAAATAGTAGAAGGTTATGAAGAGATTATCTTGGAGTCAAAAAGAGACAAGGAATGTCCTAGATGGGGGACATATGATGAAAAATTCAAGGAAGTTCATAGTGAACTCTACAACAAAGATATCAAAAAGAAATTTGAGAAGAAGATTGAATCTATTCTCAAGGATATTGGTATGAGAAGAGTGGAATATAAAGAGGTAATGGAAATTTCTATGGAAATGGGAGAAAGTGGACAAACAAGAAGTCTTGGCATGTACACCTATAGCACTAGTAGGAGTGGTAGAAGGAGTTATTGTAGTAGGACCTTCCTCACAAATACCAAGTGCACCTTATGTTGCAGTATCATAGGTACAGCCTACTATTATACAAATAGTTCAAAAGAAGAAGGCTAAAGAGGAGGTAAAGATAATTGGTGAATAGTTAATCACTCCTCCAAACACAAGGAATTCAAAGAGACTCATCAAAGTAAAATAAGATGTAGAGTCACCTTCCAAAAAGAGAACCAAGAAACTATCCAGTAGACCAGGAAAGAGAAGGAAAAATCTATAGATGATTGAGTTAGATGAATTTGAAGATATTTCAGAAGAATCAAAGGACAAACCTATTAAGAAGGTTGTGGCTGAAGATAAGACAACCTTGGGTAAGAAACCTCAGATACCAAAGGTATAGAATCTAAATGTTCAAATTATTGATAATAAAATATTTTTACAATTGAAAAAGTATTATCATCTGTATAGTAACATGGATAGAATGAAATTAAAGAATGCAATTGTTAGATATATGATTTTGGAAAATACGAGATTTGAGGATATTCAAAAATACATTCCTTAGGACTTGTATAATAGGTTAATTAATAGAAAAAGAAGAGTAGTAGAAGAGGATAGATGAATAAAAGAAAATTAGATAAGAAAACTTTGTAAACTTAGAAATGATGAGGATATGAAAAAGATAATGAAAGGTATTGAGCCCATGTTGAGGAATAAAAGAAGAACAATTTTGTCGATAGGTGATAATTATAGGGAGGTGAATGAGGAAACAAAGCAAGAAATAGTTAAATTCAAGACCTCTATACCCATTGTTGCTAAACCAAGTAAGGATTTAGTGGGAGCAATCCCTATATCAGAGGCAAACAATGTACCTACATTAGTAGTAGAAGCAACCAAAGATACTATGATGTCAAGATCAATACTGTAGATTACAATTGGTACCAATACCATACATGTGGATAGTACATAGATAAAAAATTCTGATAAGAAAGATCTTTTTAAGGATTATGGCACAAGCATTGTTGGCAATATCACTAGCTACTCTAGTTTTGAGGAGGAAGTAGGTGAGGCAGAGGAGAAAAGAAAGAGTGAAGAAGAAGAGAAAATAAACAATGAAGAGGAGGAAAAGAAGAAGGAAGAGGAGAAAAGGAAGAATGGAGAAGAAAGGAAGAAAGAAGAAGATGAGGAAAAGAAGAAGAAAGTAGAAGAGAACAAGAAAAGAAGGAAGATGAAGAGAAAAAGAAGAGGGAAGAAGAAGAAAAGAAAAAGAAAGAAGAAGAAGAAGAAGAGAAAATAAAGGAACAAGAAATGAGGAGGAAAGAAGAGAAAGAAAAAGATGAAAGGATAAAGCACAACTAGAAGGTTGTGATGCATGAATCAACATTCCAACCTTAGAAAGCATGTTATAAAAATATTTAATAAAGTTGAGTTCTAGCATGGGACTGACATTATTTTGCCTGCACTTGAGAAATGAAAGTCTTCTACGATAACAAATCTATCCATCGCATCAAATGATGATGATGTTAAAAAATGACTTATGTCATCACTAAGTAAACTATTGGAGAAGAAAAAAAGGTCAAAAATCTTGAGAAGACCTTGGAAAAGGTTGTTGAGAAGTTACAGAGAACTGTCACAACCAAGGTGACAGAGTAGGATCTGCAGATAAAAGCAAAAGAGTTAGTGAAAGTCTTTGATAAGGAATACACTAGTCTATTAGACATTGTATCAGCTCAAGCCCATATCAATCATGATGCATAGTTTTTTTCTATTATATGTAATAATGTGAGAAGTGATTTGTAGACCCTTGGTGAGTAAAAGAAAAAACCTATGTCACCCTTTTATAAAAGAAAAGGCTAACAAAAGTATAACTGTTCAACTTCAATGACATAAAATTGGTATTATTATTTAGATTTTGAAAATGAATTAAACTAATGAAATGTGTAGAAATGGATGAAGTTTAGTATTATTAATTTTTTAAATTATTTGGAATAAGAATTGATATATTTTCCTATTTTTTAAGGATGATTTTTTTGTTTCTAAAAAATGTTGAAAATTAGGGGTCTAGTTCCAACCACAAAACTAATGGAAATAAATCTTTTTCCTTTTGATTTTAGATTATGTCATAAATTCCATATATAGCTAGATCAATCAAAAATAAATATTGGATTTTGACCTATATTTACTCTTTTATAATAATTCAAATTTCAACTCACCTAAAATCGATAGTTTTCATCTCCTGCCACATTTTTCAAAATAAATTTATTGTAACAAAAAAAAACTTATACATTGTGGAAGAGGACTCTCTCCTCTAGAATGTCATATGCTTTTTAATTTTTTGCTTTCTCAAAATCAACTTCTTCTCTCAAAACCAACATCTTCTCGAGTGTTAAAATGCGTACTTGTAGTATTTTTTAATTATAATATATTATATCTAATTAAAACACTATAAAATATATATGAAAATATTCTTGAGTTTGAGCTCTATAAAATGGTGTTTATATGTTTTTTAAAAAATATCATTGAAAAAGGTAAGAGTTATTGAAACGTGAGTTTTCTGAAATAATTTTATTTCTTTAGTAATTGCACACAAACTAGTATAAAACATGCTTTTAATAGGCATTTACAATTGGAAAAGTGTGATAACATATATAACTTACCTACAATAAATCTATCTAGATCATATATTTAATAAAAATTGATTTTTAGATAGAAATACTCAAATTCAATCGTTATGATGAGCCAACCTAAAAGATGACATAACTTTGTACTTCTACCCTAGTACTAGCATGAAGGAATTGAAAAGATGTCTAGAAGAAGGAAGGAGATTGTATGGACAGTGCACTATGTCATACAATTATCTAAAAGATATGAATGATGAAATCAGTTCAAGGTAAATTAACTTCAGATATTGACATCAACATTGTAGTAGTTGGGCACAAATATTAAAGATCTTGAGGCCACAATATCAAAGGTTCATGGTGACATCATAATCATTGAACTTAGGAAAGAAAGGGTAATCAAATAATTCTCTCTACTCAAAGAACACCTAACGTAAAGGTCAATAATGTGCAAAAGAAGTTGGAAGAATGTCTTGGAGCAAAGGCATCCTATGAGAAATTTGCATATACAGATTTAAATGCAATTGAAGTAGCCTCCTATGGATAATGTGCACTACTTAGCATTAAAAAGGTAGTAACAGATACATGGTAGAAGAAATTTGAGCTACTAAAGAATTTTTTGCAGATTGCTCGTCTAGAATCTCAAATTTAGCTTGAGAAGAGGTAACAAATTTTGACTTGTATATAAATGTTGACACCTTTTTCATTGATGTCAAAGGGGGAGTAGTATAAAGAAAATTGTATGTAGTATAATGTATGTAGAAAGGAGGAGAAGTAAATATGCAGAGTATTGTAATAGCAGATATAAGGAGAGATGGTTATAAATGCAATGATCCAAAAATTCTAAATTTTAAAGTTTTTAAAATTTTTATAAAGGCCAAATTTTGAAGAAAGTTTTTGTACAACATTTTGGGATTTAGCCAATTTTCCCATATGTTACCATCAATGACAAAGGGGGAGATTATTGGAAATATGGCTAAGAAGGATAAGTTGGTATATTGTTAGATTTTTCATTTATGGAAACATATACCTTGTGTAAAGAAGGCAGTATGTCTTGATGATGAGTTCATGATTAGGCATGGAAAATTGTCTAAGTATTAGATAGTTATCTAGTAGAACATGGATAGTTTTGATGTGTACAAATGAAAGAGTTATTATTTGCACATTCATGATTAAGAACAAATAGTACAATATGTCAGGATGATTTATGTAAGTGTGCAAGTCAATACATATAGTACACAATGAGTTACCTGAATCAAACACCAGTAAACATAGTATATAGAGCAGAATAAAGAATATTAGTAATTGGGTAATTATGGGTTAAAGAATTATTTTACTTATGAAATAATTATTTAATTAATTAGGGATGACATCCTAGATGTTATCGCTAAAAAGGAAAGAATTAATTTTGTATTTTTCCAAGCATGTGAAAGCTTGAAGATTGACTAGACAAATATTGTACAATGTAAAGATATAAAGGAAAGATTGTATTACATGCAAAGTTATGTGTAAGTTGTATGTGATATGTGAACTAATATGCAAACTATATTTATGTGAATTGTGATGTATGATTAGAGGTATGCAAAGAACAACAAAGGAAAGATTAGATAATCAAATATTGAAGATATTAGTAGTAAAGAGGTTTTTGTACCTATCTCTTTTGTATCAATGGACTATATTGTATAATTTCATGTTTGGGAAGTGGTCGTCTCTTGCATACATTTTGTAATAGTATATACCAACTCCTAACAGGGTTGAAGAAAATCCTAATGGGTCGAGGCTTTTAACATGGCATAGTCCTCTAACAAGGACCAAGACACTATATGTATGTAATCAACTCCTAACAAGGTCAATGTCCTTAATAGGATACTTTTGTTTAGTGGATCATTTTTTTGGTGCCATCCTCATTGGGGTTTTCCCTTGGCTAGGGTTTCCCTAGTTAGCAAAATATGGTTTTATGAGTTCTCTCTATGTATGGTTATGTTTAGTGTTCAATATTGTTAGTTTACTTTCATATGAAAGTTACAAGGTAATTAACAATATTCAGTTTTGGGCTAAAATTTGTAAAACACTGATTCAACCCCCCCTTCAGTATTCCATATTTCTAACACTTTCTTTTGGTATCATTCAATTTCTCACTAAAATAAGCAACAGGTCTACCTTGTCAACTCAAAATAGCTCTTATTGTGGTAGTACTAGCATCATAGTCTACTTGAAACACCTTATTAAAATTTGGAAGTGCTAAGACAAGTTGCTCTGTAACTTTCTATTTCAACATATTAAAACTCTTGTCTACACCTACAATCCACTTAAATTCTTTCCTATCTCCTCTGATTGTTTTAGTCAAAGGTATACAAATATTGCTAAAACCTATGATTTTTTTTTTGTTGTAAAAACTAGCTAGTCCATGAAAATATCTTACCTCTAAATTGCACTCCTTGGAGTAGGTCAATCAAGGATAGCCTTCACTTTTGTAGGGTCCATTTCAAGACCTTCTAATGATACTATAAATCCCAAGTACACCAACTCCTTCAAAAAATTACACTTCTTCAAATTTATCAGCAACTTTTCCTCCCTCAACTTGTCAAAAACCTTATGAATGTGCATCAAATCCTCCTCCAATATCTTACTAAAGATCAAAATATCATCTCGGTAAATAATAACAAACTTATCTAAAACTTCTTCAGTATCTCATTCATGAGCCTCATGAAAGTGCTCAATGCTTTGGTTAGCCAAAAAGGAATGACTAACCACTCGTACATTTCTTCCCTTATCTTGAAAGAATTATTTCACTCATCTCCTTCTATGATGTGAATCTTATGGTACCCACTCTTCATATCTATCATTTTGAAATGCACAACTCTACTCAAACAGTTGATAATATCATCCATCTATGGAAATGGAAATATATACTTGATTGTGATCTAGTTGTTAGCTCGCGAAGTTATACCCATCCTCCATCATCCATTCTTCTTAGGAGCCAATACTATTGGTGCAACACATGGACTCAGACTCTCTTGAATCAATCCCTTCTGCAACAACTCGTGCACTTGTCTGTTCGACTCTTCGCTTCCTATTGGTGTCATTTTGTGCACTATCTTATTTGGAAAATTAACACCTAGAATCAAGTCCATTTGGTGAGTAATCTTCCCCATTGGGGGTAATTCATTAGGTATATTATCTAAGGGTAAAAGCACAAACCTGTGTCACCTTTTATAAAGGAGAAGTGATATCAGAATTTAAAGTCTTCAACTTTAATGAAATAAAAGTAGCATTTGTGCTTAGAATTTGAAGATGATGTAAACTAATGAAATGTGTAAAATTGGATGAAGTTTATGTCTATAATTTTTTTTTTAAAAATTGAGTGAAAATTTTATTTATTTTTGAATTTTTAAAGTGTATTTTTTAATTTTTTAAAAATACTAAAAATATAGAGTTTTTTTCCCGTCAAAAAAATATATGCAAATGTTCATATTTTGGTTTGATTTTGGAATATGTTAGAGTTAACATGTATACCTAGTGCACCGAAAAAGAAAAATTGAAATTTGGCTAATATTTTTGAAGTTATAATTGGTCAAAGTCAAAGTTATCAGAAATAGATAGTTTTTTTCTCCCGTCAAACTTTTTCCATCAAATCTACATATTTTTTTTTTAAAAATTACATATTCTTGAAGAAGACTCTCTCCTCTAGTGCACCATAAAAAATAAAAAAAAAAATTTAACATGATTTACTATTTTTTTCTTATTTTTGAATAGACATCTTCCTGAATCTTAAGATACCTACTTGCAATATTTTTAAATTATAACATATTATTCATAATCAAAACTTTAAAAAAATTATACAATCATAATCGTGACTCTGAGAACTACAAAAGTATATTTTTAGTTTTAAAAAATACTTCAATTTAGTAGGTCAAATTGGGCTTCAAAGTGAGATGATTACAGAAGTTCTGATTTTTAATTGTTTGGCTACCACATAGGCTGCCACATAGATGGTTATGGTCGTAACTGTTTCGGCCGTAACAGTTTTGGCCGAAATAGTTCCAGCGGAAACCCCTAGTCGGCTTGAGAAACCGCTAGTGGTTAGTGTGACTTTTTGATATAAAAAAAATATTGTTTTATCTTTTTAAAAAAATTAAATATACAGGGACAACGAAAATTGGAAGAAGATTTGCAAAAAACAATTAATTTTGAAGCAATTTTCAACAACTGTTTTGCGGATTTAATCAATATTGCAAAGGATCAAATATTTTGAAGGTGCTTTTTTTCTCTTCTAATTATTTTTATTTTTATGTATTATATATTGAACCATTAGCTGATATTTAGTGAAATCTAATTTTATTTTTTCTTCTATAGATTGAATTATTCAATGGGTAGTAAAAGGAAAAGATCAAGGAAATATGATAGAAAAAGAGATGACAAAATGAAAGGCCATACAAAACATGCTCAAAACCAACCTACTGAAATTCTTGAACATGATGAGATTCATGAAGAAAATGAAAGTAATGAAGAGGAAGAAATTGGCAGTTCTATTGATA
The DNA here is from genome assembly GCA_028749045.1 of Cupressus sempervirens. NCBI lineage: Eukaryota > Viridiplantae > Streptophyta > Pinopsida > Cupressales > Cupressaceae > Cupressus > Cupressus sempervirens. Next base: position 404,352,964 of record CM053785.1, read on the forward strand.
GAGACAAATTAGAAAGCATAAAAATTTTGATGGATTTGGATGAAGAACTACTTTTTAACCAAATTCCATCTAAAGATATGATAAATGATAACACTATCAAAAAGCATTGTCAGAACATGTGGGATGAATATTTCAAGGATAAAAGTATATTTGGACAGGCACAATTATTTGTCAAGTTATTTAGGAGAAGAGATATGAGACCTGTCTTAGAGTTGTTGGGTGTTGATAATAGGAAAAGCCATGCTCATAATATTAATAAAACAATAGTTAAAAATTTGTAAAATGCTTATAACAAAATTGACAACACAACTCGAGGAGGTGATTTGAGTAATGCACGTAGAGCATTGATGACTACTATATCTAGTAGAAAATTGACACATAGAAAATAGGTACGTGCAATTTTTGATGTACTACATATATCTAGAAGAACTGTCCAGAGATACATCAAGAGGAGAAATATGGTAGATGATAACATTGAGAATAACTGGGTGAATATTTGCAGAGTTCCTCGAAAAGACAAGATTTCTGAAGAAGTAAAAAGACAAGTTATTGAATTTTGGACCACACATTCTCGTGTTTCTTTCAACAGGCGTGATACTATACAAATTAAAGATCAAGAAACAGGGGCTAAAATTGAACATCCAAAACATTTCATAGATATAACTCAAAGTGAACTTTTTGAAGCATTCAAACAAGAATTTTCAAATGTCAAAATATGTCAAAGAATGTTTGAGAGTTTATGTCCTTCCTTTGTACGCATAAATAAGATGTGAGAAACTTGTTGTTGTAGAAATCATGTTGAATTTGGTCTACACTTGCAATCATTTTAAAAAGTTATGGCAATACTTGATCCTAATTTGGTCATCCCTAGCAGTACAACACAATTTGTGAGGTCCATATTATGTGATAAATTAGAAGATTTAGATGAATTCAAAGTGCAATGCATCAAAAATCAGTGTGAAGTTTGTGCAAATTTACACAAATTTTCTCAAATTATGCAAGTTGAGAATATTAATGAATCCACACCAGTTTCATGGATGAGATATGAATATGAGACATACCAAAATAATAGAGGGGATGAATCTAGAAAAATTGTATTGAAGGAGAGTGAATTGCATTATGATGAGTTCACGGCCAAGTTCCATCCATTGATATATCCACATATCCAACATTGTCATGGTGCACGATGGCAAGCTAAATAGTTTCGTGATTCCAAAAATTGTTTTCCACCTGGTTGTATACTTTCAATTGTAGATTTTTCTGAGAATTATACATTTGCACCTCATAAAGAGCTCCAAAGCCAATATTATCATTCTAAACAAGTTGCAATATTTGTGCAAGTGACCTATAGACATGCACAATTTGAGGTGGATCAGATAGAAAGATTGGATGAAAATGAACGCATCATCATCAAAGAGGTTCATTTCTATATTAGTGATGATAAAGTTCATGAAAGGAGTTATGTGGCTCATTGTTTTGCAATGTTCTCCGAAGATCTCAGAAATCATGGAATAAATGTTTCAGAGCACTGGATTTGGTCTGATGGATGTGCAAGTTAGTATACACAAAATAGTTACACATTTATTTAACTTTATTTTAACTTGTATTTATTTGGACATGTCTATTTCTATTTAATATATGTACTTGGATAATTGTAGATACTTGTCATGTTTCGTGTTCACAGGACAATTCAAATCTGCAAAAGCATTTAATTGGTTAGCAATGCAACATGCTAGAACCAATGTTAAGTTTTTATGGAATTTCTTTGAAAGTGGACATGGAAAAGGGGAGCATGATGGAGTAGGAGCATGTATAAAACGTGCGCTTCGACAACATGAACTTGTAGGTAAATATATGCATTTTTTAAATGTACATGTTTAATACTCTAATAGCATATATTTTAAATTTTATATATACATGCATATTGTATGTACATACAGGGAATAGGATAGAGAGCGCAAATCAAATTGTTGAATGGTGAAAAGTTCATTTTGCTACTCGAGATACTGAATACAATAAGCATTACTTTTGGGAGGTGAAAGGTGAACTAAGTTATATTTATTTTTAATGTCTTTTTCAAATCAAGTTGATTTTTTAATTAAATATTTATTTTGAAATATGACAATTAGTTTTTGTATTTGTAACAGATATAGATCGATCTAATCCTTACAATTGTCAAACGATTCTTGGAATTAGAAGTTTACATCAAGTGATGACTACAGGAAACCATAAACCTCCAGTACTTAAAGTAAGAGAGAAAACATGTTTTTGTGATGACTGCATTAAGGACAATGTAGTGAGTGCATGTGAAAATATTGAGAATGGATATGTTTCACATTGGGATTTGAAGGAGATAGTTAGAAAGCCTCCTTTTGAAGATGTTGGCATTGACATTGACATTCATGATCCTGTATATTCAGCTGATTATGAGCGAATTTCTGATTTAGTTGTGGCAGGTTTGTGTGCATATATACATATATATAAATTAATATACATGTATATTTTTTTTAAAATTAATTTATATTTCTCTTTTTATATACATGCAGGAGATATTTTTGTAGTTCAAGCCTTACCAGATAATGCAGAAAATGTGGACTATTATCTTTTAAGATGCACAAAAGCAAAACACAAGTTGCTAGAAGGAACTATAGATGCTGATGAACAACCATATCCAATTGGATCAGTTGTTATTGAAGGAACATATTATCAACAAACAAGGGTAATTGGTAGTGGTATTGAATTTATTGAATACAAGCCTGGAGAAAAGGTTTTACACTACAGTAACCATGTTATAGCAACCAAATTACAATTTGAAGTGGTACAAAGAAAAGGACATTGTGGAAATCAAAAGTAGAAATTGCCTATTGAAGAACATGAAAAACTTCTAGAGATAATAAAAAGTAGAGAGGATCCTAACAATACATTGTTTGTGGAGCTCTAGTTTACCTATGTACTTATTATGGAGCTCTAGTTGAGTTATGCCTATATAGCTCTTATACTTTCATATTTAATATTGATAGGATATTTGTTTTATAAATTTTTGTACATTGGATCATTTATCTTGCATATGCAAAATTAGACATGTATTGTTATTTTTATTTAAATTCAACATGGATATCTCATTTAAGACCAGGTCTCTTAGGACCTCCCCTTAAGACAACCTTTTTAGTATTTGTATGTATTTGTATGTACATATAATCTTTATATTTTCTTATATGATACATTCTTTATGTTTGTATATAATCGTTATGTTCTTACATGTATATGTTATATGAACTATGTTACATATTACATGTACATTATATTTTATTAATTAAATACTATTAATTATAGTTAATTAAGAATGTATGTCATTAAATATAGTTAATTAAGTCATTAAATAGAGTTAATTATTAAGACATTAAATATAATTAGATTAAATATAGTTAATTTAAAGGTTAAATATAGTTAATTAAGGCATGCCATTAACTAGAGTTAATTAAGTCATTGAATAGAGTTAATTATTAAGACATTAAATATAATTAGATTAAATATAGTTAGTTATAGTTAATTAGGTTAAATATAGTTAATTATAGTTAATTAAGGCATGTCATTAAATAGAGTTAATTAGTAAGACATTAAATATAATTAGATTAAATATAGTTAGTTATAGTTAATTAGGTTAAATATAGTTAATTATAGTTAATTAAGGCATGTCATTAAATAGAGTTAATTAAGTCATTAAATAGACTTAATTATTAAGACATTAAATATAATTAGATTTAATATAGTTAATTATAGTTAATTAAGGCATGTCATTAAATATAGTTAATACATGATCTACATTAAATATAATTAGACTAAATATAGTTAATTATACAGTTAATTAAGACATGTTATTAAATATATGTTATATTGTTATGTACATCGACCATTAAAATTATATAGTTGATTACACTTAGATTAAGGCATTAAGATGAATAACTATACATATACATGTAAACTTGAATATTGAAAATATGAATTATAACATATAGAAACATGTGAATAACACATACATAAGTTACATAAAAGATGAAGACATCAAAAGATCAATAAAATAGACGTCTACATTAAAAGATCAATAACATACATGTGCATATATCTGGAGAATATAATGTACCCATATTAAATGTATAAAAATAGATCATGTAGATCAAATGTCTGGAAATAACATATATAAAACATCAAAATCTCCATATAAACATGTATTTGGAAATAACATATAAAACATCATTTAGTGTCCATGATATAAACACATATCTAGAAATAACGTATAAAACATCAAAGTGTCCATATAAACCATGTATCTGAAAATAACATATAAGACATCAAAGTGTCTGGATATAAAATGTATGAATATGGAAATAACATATAAAACATCAAACTATCCATATAAATATGTATCTAGACATAACATGTGTGTAATAAAATAAAAGGCCACATATGATCTAATTAGCTACATCCCCCCTCCTGATCCTGGGCCTTGTCCCCAAAAGGGTCTATCAACTGCATCTGAACCCTGTGTCAAATGATAACAAGTGAACCATTTAATTATGTGTACAGACAAATTATATCAAGATCTACATGTATATAAATAAATATATATATATATATATATATATATATATATATATATATATATATATATATATATATATATATATATATATATATATATATATATATATATATATATATATATATATATATATATATATATATATATATAAATTGTAACATACCTGGGACTCACGATGTGTAGGATCTGTCGATGTCTGCAGATCAGCAAAATGTAACATACTATCACTCAAACCCTATAACACATACACAAACACATACATATACATTAATTTAAACATATAGACATATTATTTACTATAATAAAAATAAATCTAAACATATAGAGATATTTACCGTAGCATTATGTAATGCTCTGCCGATCTGACTGATATCTGAATCATGTAATGAAAAAATAGTATCAACATCCAAGTCAATAATGCGGCCCTGATCTGAAAGCATGGAAGTAAATAGACCAGGTTGTATGGTGCCACTGAGATCCTGAGTAGGCGGGGGTGTTGTAGGGTCCTGAGTAGCTGGGGCTAGTGCTGTAGCCTGGGCTTGTGTAGCAGTAGGAGTAGTAGAAGGTGCAGGAATGTCCTCCTGCCTCTGTGAATCCTCTGGGACTGTTGTACGTGACAAAATATGTCTAATCTGAGAGCTCATGTCATGAAGTGGAATCCCTAAGAGTGTAGATAATGCTCGATATGCATCTAAAAGATCAGATGCTAAATATGATGCCAAACGATGCAATGCATCCACCTCTAAGACTGCAGAAATGTCTACAGGAGAAGGTATGTCTGCAACTCCATAATCATCATCAACAAGTGTGCTAGATGATGCATCTGTGGGAGTAGTACCTCGAGACCATAGCATATATCGACTACATCGATCAGAAGAAATCTCGTGTAACTATGTGGCGACGGTGGCGATGCTCGAAAAAATCTGTATCCTAATTGTGTCATCAGGAACACTCTCACCTGCAGTAGCCATCTGTGGACCTCTCAGCATAACCAAAAGGTTTGGACCCACCATTTCCTGTTTGTTAATGGGCGCAGGAGTGTCCGCAGGTCTAAATCTATCAGAAAGTCTCCCCTGACCCTGCCCGACATGCCCTGGATAATCTGTATAGTCAACATCATAGTGTAAATGAAATTCTGCAAACAATTGTTTGCATAAATATAGGGGGAACTCATCCTTCTATGGCCATCTATGATGAGTAGCCAACCAACGAGGATACATCAATGGTGCGACGAGTGGATCAGTAAACTTTGTCGCAGAGTAGCCTCTGACTCTGTGATGATCTGCATAAGATGGAAACATGGTTTTCACCATGCCGGTGGAAACCTCAGTATCAATCTGTGTGTACTTCATAGTGCCAGTGACACTGTGAGATAAAGAAGAATAAAATGTCTCAATGCTCATATCATCAAAAGGGTTGTATGATTCAACTGTCTGAATCATACAAAATAACTCCTCTCGCATCGCTATGACCTTCTCCCTATTAGGGAGGGTGGTAGAAGAGGAAAGAGAGGTATCCAAAACTTGCATAGCATGAGATAATCTCACCACTGTATCTCTAAATAACTGTTGTCTATCATGGGTGGAGGTTGATCTATGTGTTGTACCAAACTCAACACTCTGACCCCCACCACGAACACTGGCATCCCCTGAGGATGCAAGAGCACGATCCCCAGAACCGGATGTCATAATGTATATATGAAAATAAATATGAGAATATGAATGTGAAGCTACAATCTGAGTGATAAATATCTAGAGATCTGCACATGCATATATATACAAATATAAACATACAAGTCTATTTAAATTAAAATAATTAAAAGTTAAATTTAATTTGAAACGCATGTACATATAAATACACAACATTAAATGTATGGTGCTAAATGAACAATCATGTAACATACATATGTATTTTAAAACAAATTATCTTAGAGACCATATCCAATGTACATTGTAACGTGCTCATGCAAATGTGAAAAATAAATATTCGTACATGTACATGTATATGCAATAAAAATAAAATAAAATTTCTTGATTAAATGATAACTAAGTGCACACATGTACATACATGCAATAAAAAATATAATTCTTGACTAAAATCTAAATTTTGATGTAAATGCTTTGATGATTATGGGGAGTGTAGATGAGAGTTACGACATAGGGATAGAAAAATTTGTTACTAGATAAGTAAATGAGTTTAGTTAGCAAATGTTAATTTACAATTTAGAACTCATGACTTAATTTAGTAGTTTGAATTAGAGTTAAGAATGTTAATAAAGTAAATGGGATATAGTTTTATTAAGGTTGATAGTAAGGTCAGTCTATTATGTGCTAGTAAACATATGAATACCTATTACAACCTATAACAGACGTAATGACCTAGTAGGAGTCCCTAGGTCCCCTTAACATATATATGGATAAAAATACTTAAAAATGTATCATGAGGTCGTTATGTGTCATTTGGTAATGTAAGAATCATCATTACCTAATAAGACCTATTATATCCTAATAATACATATTAAGATTTATTAGAACCTATAAAAAATAGTATGACCTATTACGACTCCTATGTCCCCTTAAGACACACATCTATGGATAACGTATTGAAAAAAAATTGACATAAGTGATCAAGTAATGTGTTGTTTGGTAATGTAAGACTCATTATTACCTGGCAATACCTATTATGTGCTAGTAAACATATGAATAACTATTACAACCTATAACAGATGTAATGACCTAGTAGGAGTCCCTAGGTCCCCTTAACATATATATATGGATAAAAATACCTAAAAATGTATCATGAGGTCATTATGTGTCATTTGGTAATGTAAGAATCATCATTACCTAATAAGACCTATTATATCCTAATAATACATATTAAGATTTATTAGAACCTATAAAAAATAGTATGACCTATTACGACTCCTATGTCCCCTTAAGACACACATGTATGGATAACGTATTGAAAAATGCAGTTGACATAAGTGATCAAGTAATGTGTTGTTTGGTAATGTAAGACTCATTATTACCTGACAATACCTATTATGTGCTAGTAAACATATGAATACCTATTACAACCTATAACAGACGTAATGACCTAGTAGGAGTCCCTAGGTCCCCTTAACATATATATAGATAAAAATACCTAAAAATGTATCATGAGGTCGTTATGTGTCATTTGGTAATGTAAGAATCATCATTACCTAATAAGACCTATTATATCCTAATAATACATATTAAGATTTACTAGAACCTATAAAAAATAGTATGACCTATTACGAGTCCTATGTCCCCTTAAGACACACATGTATGGATAATGTTTTGAAAAATGCAGTTGACATAAGTGATCAAGTAATGTGTTGTTTGGTAATGTAAGACTCATTATTACCTAAAAATACCTATTATGTGCTAGTAAACATATGAATACCTATTACAACCTATAACAGACGTAATGACCTAGTAGGAGTCCCTAGGTCCCCTTAACATATATATGGATAAAAATACCTAGAAATGTATCATGAGGTCATTATGTGTCATTTGGTAATGTAAGAATCATCATTACCTAATAAGACCTATTATATCCTAATAATACATATTAAGATTTATTAGAACCTATAAAAATAGTATGACCTATTACGACTCCTATGTCCCCTTAAGACACACATGTATGGATAACGTATTGAAAAATGCAGTTGACATAAGTGATCAAGTAATGTGTTGTTTGGTAATGTAAGACTCATTATTACCTGACAATACCTATTATGTGCTAGTAAACATATGAATACCTATTACAATCTATAACAGACGTAATGACCTAGTAGGAGTCCCTAGGTCCCCTTAACATATATATGGATAAAAATACCTAAAAATGTATCATGAGGTCGTTATGTGTCATTTGGTAATGTAAGAATCATCATTACCTAATAAGACCTATTATATCCTAATAATACATATTAAGATTTATTAAAACCTATAAAAAATAGTATGACCTATTACGACTCCTATGTCCCCTTAAGACACACATGTATGGATAACATATTGAAAAACGCAGTTGACATAAGTGATCAAGTAATGTGTTGTTTGGTAATGCAAGACTCATTATTACCTGAAAATACCTATTATGTGCTAGTAAACATATGAATACCTATTACAACCTATAATAGACGTAATGACCTAGTAGGAGTCCCTAGGTCCCCTTAACATATATATGGATAAAAATACCTAGAAATGTATCATGAGGTCATTATGTGTCATTTGGTAATGTAAGAATCATCATTACCTAATAAGACCTATTATATCCTAATAATAAATATTAAGATTTATTAGAACCTATAAAAAAAAGTATGACCTATTACGACTCCTATGTCCCCTTAAGACACACATGTATGGATAACGTATTGAAAAATGTAGTTGACATAAGTGATCAAGTAATGTGTTTTTTGGTAATGTAAGACTCATTATTACCTGACAATACCTATTATGTGCTAGTAAACATATGAATACCTATTACAACCTATAACAGACATAATGACCTAGTAGGAGTCCCTAGGTCCCCTTAACATATATATGGATAAAAATACCTAAAAATGTATCATGAGGTCATTATGTGTCATTTGGTAATGTAAGAATCATCATTACCTAATAAGACCTATTATGTCCTAATAATACATATTAATATTTATTAAAACCTATAAAAAATAGTATGACCTATTACGACTCCTATGTCCCCTTAAGACACACATGTATGGATAACGTATTGAAAAATGCAATTGACATAAGTGATCAAGTAATGTGTTGTTTGGTAATGTAAGACTCATTATTACCTAACAATACCTATTATGTGATAGTAACCATATGAATACCTATTACAACCTATAACAGATGTAATGACCTAGTAGGAGTCCCTAGGTCCCCTTAACATATATATGGATAAAAATACCTTAAAATGTATCATGAGGTCGTTATGTGTCATTTGGTAATGTAAGAATCATCATTACCTAATAAGACCTATTATATCCTAATAATACATATTAAGATTTATTAGAACCTATAAAAAATAGTATGACCTATTACGACTCCTATGTCCCCTTAAGACACACATGTATGGATAACGTATTGAAAAATGCAGTTGACATAAGTGATCAAGTAATGTGTTGTTTGGTAATGTAAGACTCATTATTACCTAACAATACCTATTATGTGCTAGTAAAAATATGAATACCTATTACAACCTATAACAGACGTAATGACCTAGTAGGAGTCCCTAGGTCCCCTTAACATATATATGGATAAAAATACCTAGAAATGTATCATGAGGTCGTTATGTGTCATTTGGTAATGTAAGAATCATTATTACCTAACAATAACTAGTTGTTAAAATGAACATAATCAATATCTAAGTGTGGTTCATTTGGTTAGTAGAGGGCCTATGTTATGGTTAGAATGTGGTATGGGTTATGATTGTAGTTAATATAAGGTTATGTTAGAAGGTGTATTTAATGTCAAAATTAATTTCACCATAAGATATTATTGTTTCACCTCTAGATCCATCAGGTTATGTTAGAAATTGAATAATGTTCCCTAAAGGTTTGCTACATTTTTTACTAATATTTTTTTACATGTTTACCTCATAACCTAATATTTTTCTATATTTTAACCTAATGTTTTTCTTAATGTTTTTCTAAATTTTAACCTAATGCTTTTCTATATTTTAACCTAATGTTTTTCTATATTTTAACGTAATGTTTTTCTACACTTTTAACTAATGTTTTTCTATATTTTACCCTGATGTTTTTCCTAATATTTTTCTATATTTTAACTTAATGTTTTTCTACACTTTTAATTAATGTTTTTCTACGTTTTTATCTCATGTTTAACTACATTTTTGCTAACAAATTAATTTAAATACCATTCTAAAATAATCTAAAATAATTAAAATATTTAAACATATTAAAAAATAAACAATTTAAAGCATTTCACTCACAAAATACATCAAAAACAACTATTTTAAGTATGATTAACATCTATTAATCAAAAAATATGTTTAAAAACTATTAAAAAATGGGGAGGAAAAAACCACCAACCAGTTACGGCTGAAGCCCTTAACCTGCTCTCCAAACATTCAGGAACTGCAACAGTAACAATGATAGCCGCTAAAGGTTTGCACCGGGTTTTATTTCGGCCCGGGGTTTCGGCTGAAACAATATGCGCCATGTAGGCGCGCAAAATTGCCACATGTGTACGGTCGGATCTGTTACGGCCGAAACTGTTACGGTCGAAAGGGTTTCGGCCGAAACGGTACAAGATATCACAAATGGTGACAAAGCTTTGTGCTTTTACCCCTAACACAATATCTAGAAACTCCTCCAATAAATCTACCACCTCTACATTTACCTCCTCTATTTCACCTTTACCATCTTTTGGAATTACAAAAAAGTATATATGGTCATGCCTCATATCCTTGGGAAACTCCTTACCATCAATAAAATATACTCTGGCAACACTACATACCTTTTATTCTTTCTCCTTCAATGGCCCCATCTTATAGGTATTTGCAGACCCCTCATGTACAACACACTTGTCAAACTGCCATAGTCTACCCAACAACATATGACATATGTGCATAGGTATGATATCACAAAGAACCTCATCCTAGTAGCTTCCAATCTTGAACTTCACTAGGCATTGCTCATTGATCATAACCTTGCAGTCATCTTTCACTAAGGCAATATGTTATGGGGGTGGGTGTTTCTACCTCTTGAGATTTAGCCCTAACAATCTATGCTCAAGTTCATTCACAGCGAAAATATTTTCCATGGAAGCCTCCTCTTCTAGATCCTTGTCCTCTTCCTCTTTGATCTCTATTATTTTGATTATGAAAATGATTGGAATTATTTCCCCTCTGGCTCTGATGCTACCACTAGCCTCATCCTTGTTCTTATAATCATCATTTTAGTCTCCATAAGATCATCCACCACAACCTCTTCCACTATTTTTTTTATCAAACTTATTGTTCAACTTTTCCTAAACTCTTAGGAAAAAATCATATGCCTTTTCATTATTATTCATTCAAATCAAACTCAATTCCTCATGAATTCTCAGCCTCAACCCATTAAGATAATGGGCAACTTTCTCCTTGTTATCTTATGCATGATTTGTTCTAATGAGAACTCGATAGAACTCTTCAGTATACTCTTGATCAGATCTTCCCCCTTTCTTCAACCCTTGGATTTTCTTCAATAGATCAAGCTCATAATCCATGAGAATTAATTGTCACTTGAATTTAGCTATCATTTTGTCCTATCTTGTGGTTTTATCCTTCCCTCTTCTATTTTCCTCCAACTAAATCCCCTACTACCAGATCTTCACATGACCCTTTTGTTTGGCCTTTGCAAATTTGACCCTAATTGGATCTTCAATATCGTCATACTCAAAGCATTCCTCTAATTCATTGATCTAATTGATCAATTCATCTTGGTTAAGATTTCCATAAAATTTGGGAACCTCAAACTTAGGTCTTTTCCCAATCTTGAAGCCTCTCTTCTCTTGGGTTCACAACTGCCTTTTCTTCAACATTTTCTTCTTCTTCTTCATCCTCACTTTCATCTCTTATAGCAAGATTTATTCCTCTATCCATTTGTTCTTCCCATGCTTGCATATGTCTCTGGAGGGCTCTAAAACTCTCAGGTGTAACACCTAAAAATCTTCCACCACATTCTATTTGTGGAGACATTTTTGCACTTCCACTAAAACCCTAGTGCAAACTGCCTCGCAATTGGTGCTTTTTCCCCATGCTTAGCCCAAACCATGGTCGTGGTGCAAACTACCTCACAGCTAGTGATCCTTTTACACACTCAAGAACTCTCACTTTGATACCACTTGAAGTAGGGTGCTCCCCTTAATATCATAACAAACAACATAAATAGATTATAATACAAATTGAGAGAATAAAATATGGGTTTCTTATTATCGTTGCAAATGCAAAATTATAGAATTACAATATGCAAATCCACATGGGTGCCTTCCTTACAATAGTCTACAAGATAGAGTTGTGACTATCACCTAGAACTTCCCTAGACAACCTACAGGCCTTCCTTATATAGGCACTTTTAACCACCCGAGAAGGTTCTAGACACTAAGCCCCAACCCTTGAGACCCAACCTCATATTATATCATTTCATTGCACTTTAATACATAAGATTGACTCAAGCCAATTCACAAATTACATCTTTTGATGGGTCCACTTATAGAGACCATAACTAGGGAACCATTGACTGGATGGGCTATTATAACCCCATTTTGGAATCCTTAGCTAGCAATCTACAATGGCTAATTGTAAAGCATCCATTAGTCAAGGTTTCACCTTGTTTTGGAGCCATTTAGGCCTTCATTGTTGACCTGAAGTTTGGATAACCAATATTCATACTAAAAATCTGCAATAATTGCACCAATACATATGATATGACAATAAAATGCATCCAACAGGATGATATGTCAAAGATAAACCTCCATGTATGAGATTAGAACAATATGAGCACATAATATCAACTTACTAAAACTACCAAGCTCAGGTACAAATAGCAACTTTGTACAAGAATAGCCCTTATTAAAAACACAAAAACTAGAAAATTGGAAATAGAAATATTGTTGGTTGATGTAAGATTTCCCTTACACCTAGGATGCTCTTACATAAAAATGACTTCACCTTATGTGCATATACTGATATGCATTTGGCACAAAGTATCGATGATAAAAGGGTACAAGTGGTGGAGCAATTTTCTTAGGAGGAAGATTTTTTTCTTGGCGAAGCAAGAAATATGACCGCATTTCACAAGGCACAAAAAAAACAAAGTATGTAGTGACAAAAAATAGTTAAATCAGATCATTTGGATAAAATAAATTTTGAAGGGCATTAGAATTGAGTTTATAGAGCCTGTTGTCATACATTGTGATGACACAAGTATAGTGAGTATGTTTAAGAATCCTATTTTACATTAAAAAACAAAGCACATATCTATTAAGTATCAAGTTTTGAGAAAGGAAGTTGCAAAGAAGGAGATTAGATTGGAGTATATCAGTACAAAGGAGAAAATAGAAGATATATTTACAAAGCCTTTTTTGAATGATACATTTGAGTACTTGAGAGGTATGCTTGGGGTTATGCCCCTACCTACTTCTGAGTAGTTGATGCAAGTATTTCATTAGTCTAGAAATATAGAGCATTATTATTTATCTAAAATAGGTTCTTGATGCTTCCTCTATGGGGGAGTATCTACGATTAAACTAAGTCATGAAGGATTCCTGGTAACTAGCATTTAATAGTGTCTTGGACACTTGAGCTTATTGAAGAGCTTATGTAGCAGAATTCACACAATGATGCCTTTGTCATTGATGTCAATGGGGGAGAAGATGTACAAGAAAAATATCTCATGGTACATTGGGAGAAGAGTACACTAAATGAGGAAAAATAATCAACGGGGGAGTAGCACATTGATGGAGAGATGTTCCTAAGATTCATATTTGATTTATGAAGAGGATTTGAAAAGAAAGAGTGCAATTGAGCAATTGTAGAAGAGTATCTAGTATTTATGGAACTTAGACATTTTTCATCTATACTACCATCAATGCCAAAGGGGGAGATTGTTAACATGAATGTTGATGATATTCCTATGGGGGAGTATCCTAGTGTTGTTGGAGCATTGGGGGAATTTTTAGCATGATTGTGTGTTGCTTTCATGACTATATTTGCCATTGATGTCAACATAGTAATAATCTTATAGAAGACTAACAAAGTAGCAAACTGAGATTGAGATCATGTAATTCGAGGATCTAAGATGAAGCTATGCACAGTTGAGAACATGTTCTACAGAGTGTCCTAATTATGTGGTTAAGCACGCATGACAAAATATGAAGATAGGTGACAATTATTCGAGATTTATTAAAGACAATGTTCTAGCATAGTTCTTGTGAAGTGTTTACTATTTTTTTAATTATATATCCTAATAGAGATAGAAGAAATGATGAAGATGGTGTGGTTGATTGCACTAAGTTAGATGTTGCACATGTCAAGGATTGTGAAGAGTGTGAGCCGACAATTGTATGAAATTTTGAAAGGATGTAATGTAATGTGTATTATATTATCTTAATGTGGTCCCATATTAATTGTAAATTGAGAAAGCCTCAAGGTCGACTCAATAATTAGTTTGAGGACTTGGTATAAAGGAAATTTATTTAACTTAGATGTATGTGTAGAAAAGTGTGGTTTAAGTGTATGGATGTGTAATGCGAGTATGTGAACTTGGATGTGAGATCCAATGAACCTAATACTAAATATCTAGAGATCAAAGAAGTGTTTGATCTAGTCAAAGCATGATGAGCTAACACAAAGATTGTATTTGGCAAAGAGTTTTTTGTGGACAATTGTTTAATTCTATTATTCTATGAAGGATGATACTAAAATCAATTGGATGGTGAGTTCAATGATCTTTCCCTTGAAGTTTTTTAGATAGTGGGTCCTTCTACCTTCCACAACTCCTAATAGAGGTGGCACAACTCCTAATAGGGTCAGAATCTCCTTACAAGGATTCAAAGTCTCCTAGTAGGGACTGATATGTATTGTATGCATTTCATTAACTCCTAACAGGGTCCATCCTCTTGCAAGGAACTTATATATTAGTACAACATTTTGTGGGTACTATCCCCACCTAGTTTTCCCTCTAATCAAGGGTTTCTGTAGTTAACAAATCTAGTGTTATTTTGTATGGTGATCTTGCTATAGTTGTTTCACTTATTGGTTACATGTTTCAGAAATAATAAGGTTGATAAATTTTGTTTTAATTGGACAACTAATTCACCCCCCCTCCTCTTAATTATCTTGGTGGACTTTACTTTCTAATATATAATTACTATGGCATTTCACCTTCATTTCTTTCTTTCATTGTTGGATTAATTTAATATGGTCATAGAGTCGTGATGTTATAGTATACTCCATTACCTATTCTTTGAGAAACTTAGAGGTAAATAACTTTTCATGCAAATTTCCTTTAGAATTAGCTTACTCTTCCCTTGCATCTTTCAATGATCTAGGGAATTTGAATGGTTTAATAGGAAAAATGGTATCTAGACATATTTACATTCTTTATATTCTACATTATGAGTATGAGTAATGTTTTGAATAATTGAGGCATTTTTAGCCATTTCATTATGCTTGGGAGGTTTGAGAAAGTCACTTTTAAGCATAGAGTCATTTTATAATAGAGGGTTTGATTATGTTAATTAGTTATAAAATGGCTCATAGGAAGTTTGAGGCAAAATGGATAGTAATACTAGGTCAGAAAGACATTAAAGCTTCAAAATCAATAGTAAAACCATGGATAATTTATTTTGAGGTAATATAGTAGGGAAAAATAATAGGTCATATCATTCTATAGTAATACAAGTCTATATATTCACAAGATTTAAAACATTTAAGGCCTATGTGGCCCAAATGAGTCTAAAATCAATCACTTGTAACCTCCAAAATTAATAGTGCTCAACTTACCAAGCCTAGTTAGACCTCATCTAGATGTCTTTACAACTAACATCCTATGATTAATAATGTTGCTATCTTTTCTTAATCTACATCCAACATAAGTACTCCTAGGTTTTTTCCTACAACTAGTGTAGGTTTGTTAGGTAGACTCGTTTTAGCTAATAAAAGTGAATAGAATAAGTGATGTCTTTTCATACTCCATCTCTCTCCTACTTTGCATTTCTTATATAATGGTGTACATAATTACTTTCAATTTCCTATTCTAATATTCTTTTTTTGATTAAATCATTGATATTTATGCAAAACAATGTTTTTTAGCTTATCATCTAGTTTTGAGATGTATTATGGCTAACACTATATAATTTTCTTTTGATTACTTTTATTGTCCTGATGTCTTTAAACCATATCAATATAAGAATGTTATCCAATAATATTTTTTTTAAAAATTATTTGAAATAGATTTTTCTTCTTTGATCAAACCCTTAGGATAATGATTTAGCAAGTTTTAGAAATAATACAAAACAACACAAATTTGTGTAGAAATTCCTAGCTTCTAATTGTTCAATTTGTACAATTTTAAATATTATATAGATCTATCTTATACCCTCTCTTGATTTCTAGACATGGAAAAAAGAATTGGGGTCAATCGAGTTATACAACTTTAAAGAGTGTCAATAAAATATTGTATGCTCGAAATCAATAGATAACAATCACTTAAAAAGGGTTTAGATTGACCCTCGATTTGAAGTTGAATAATAAGATAGCAATGACAATGCTTTGCAAATCACAAACTTCAACTAATATGATATCATAATTGTGGTTAATAATATCTTGATAGGAACCTTAAGATTAGATGTAGATCAATACACGCCGAAATGAAGTTATTTACCCGACTTCTATACAAAATTATTCAATTGTACACGAATCCTTACATAAGAACAATGCAATAAAAATGAACCTAAGATTAAAACAAATGCAATTACATCATCAATAAAATAGACAACCTTAACAAATTTAATCATGTATTATAAGGTTAAATGATCACCATTTAGTGGTTTCTTTTGAATCTGATAGAAGGTGAAATATCATCATAGATTGATGAGAAATAATCAATTAAATAACATTAACTTAACTTTTGTGAGTGGCAATAAGATTCTTTTCTTACTCATTATTTTGTAACCTCAACTTATACTTTATATTTAAACATTCATTATGATAGCAGCCAAGAAGATATTATTTTTTTCTCCATTAGACCAACAAAAATTAATGAAAAAACTGAACTAAAAGCCAAGTGGAAATTGATATGGAAGCTAAAATATTGGGAATACGCTGTTGGTGACGTCGTTTAATGAGGATATATGGGTTTTCTGACGCTTGTTAGAATCTTGCTCTAGACAAACACTACGTAACGAATGTTTTTCTGAATCTCAGATCATTGCAGAAGTAAAGACAAGGAAAGTTGACCATGGGAATGTTTTTAAGTATAAACAATCTTCCCTCTTCAAAAGCTTGTGGACTTCAATTCTTCAGCTGCCTGACTTATTTCTCAGATAAAAAACTGTACCATCTACCATATATAACAGCTCAAAATTAAATCTTTTCCAAGCCAATGAAAAATCCGTTTCCTGTATATAGAAACGCTTAAAACAAAAATCTAACGTTCCATTTTGTAGTATACTTTTGGTATTTTTTGAATCGGATGTGGATGAACTGAATTGGGTCTCTCTTGAATAGTACGCACATTTCAAAGATCTTTTTTTTTAAAGATCCAAAGAGGTTCATTGAATGTTTTAACTCCTTCTACGATGTTTTCAGTGTTTTTTGATATTATCATGGTATCTGAATCTCAAGGTGACAGATCAAATCCAACCCACCTCGATTACTTTCTTGTTGGTCGATTCTGAGGAAAATTTCAATGTTCAGGCATTGAGTAGGGCTGAATCCAAACAGCCGCGTTGTTTGTTATTTCAAATTTTTGGATTTGTTTCTGGTTTCAGATGAAGATTGTTATTCCTCTGGAACATATTCTATGGTTCGTCGTATTTTTTTACCAAGATATTGTAAAAGATTCTATGATTTATCGTTATAATGAAATAGTTATTCTTTTGATTTTCCTGATTATACTCCAACATTCAATTATTGTACTTCATCATTCATCATAAGAATGAAGATAATCATTTCATTAGTATAAAATAGTTATTCTTTTGATGTTCCTGATTATACTCCAACATTCAATTCAATTCAAATGATGTTCCTATTATACTCCAATGAATGAAGATAATCATTTCATTAATGTTTCAGATCATAATTCATATTTATAAATTTCAGTTCATAATATCTATAAATTTCAGTTCATAATGATCTATTATCAAGATTGAGATGAGTATAGATTCTAAATTTCATCACTGTTTCAGATCATAGATCATATTCCAAGATCCATCATCAAAATGAATATAGATCCCATCACTATTTCACATTATATTCATTTTGATAGCAAATCATGAAACACGATTCAAAATATTAGTTGCAGAAATATTGATTGCAGAATATGATCCAACCAAATCCTCGAATTCTGAAGTTGAACTAAAATTATGATCTGTAGAATTTTTATCTCTGAACATTGATATTTGTTAATATCCCAAATAACTACCCACAAATCAAGTCTGTCGAATGATTATAACGTTAGATATTCTGGATTTTGTGCAATGGATGTAAAGTTCATAAATCTTTGGACAATATCAACTGGATGCGAAAAGCAATGGATTGACTTACAGAGACAAGAAAAGCCCAATCACCTGAGAGAATTCAATGACTGAAGTCGTACAATCTCCACCTCCTTTACTATATTGTCTGGGATTACAGACCAGAAGCAAAACATGGAAAACCTAATTTTTTTTTTTCAGGAAGGAAAAAAGATACAAATCAAAGCATAAATTGAAACAAGGAGAAGATCATGAACTATAGATACCAGATAGTGTGGTAGAAAACTTCCTATCAAAGATCAAACCTTTTGTATCATGTACATCTGATACCAAAAATCCTTTATATCTAGGGTTATCACCATGACAGACAACCCTAGAAGTTCATCAATTCCCAGACCTGCAAAAACTGAGTAACAAATTTTCCAACAATTAATGGAAGAGAGCACAAAACTGTTGGAAATTACTCAGGACTTACAAAAATTCGTCAAAGGTGGTATCTTGATTACAAGCAAGGCTTCCAAGCGGAAGCCCAAATGACGCACTGTTCCTTCCAAGTGAGAAAGATCCCATCGGAATTACCGCAGTGAGCCCATCCTTCCTTGTATCGCTTCAGCAGCGCCCTCACATCATCCACCACATCGTCGCTGAAGGTCGCCGGTACGAATCCAGCGTCCCGCAGCCGCGAAGCCCACTGCACGGCCTTCTCGCGGCGCTCACACACATCAGAGTCCTCACAGGCCAGAATGTTCACCATGCTCCTGGCGCTTGTTCTTTCAAGCATAAGTCTCTCGTTGCTCGTTCTCGAAAAGCTCTCCTCCAGGGACTCGAAGAACAGGGAAAAAAACCTCAGGCACTCGCTGAAACAGTCGATGAAATCGTCGGAACTCAGGTCCATCTCGTCTTCAACAACCGTTACAATCTTAGGGTTCATGCACTGGAAAGTCGAGAGAATCGAGTCCCGCCCCGGGTTCGAAACCCGCTGGAGACTATGAACGCAATTGATGGCTAAGGCTTCGTCGGGGCGGATTCGAACGGTCTCAAGATCGAATCTTTGCAAGTGGTGGTGGTGTACGACGCTGAATTCAAAAGGAACCCCCATGAGCCTAGCGAATTTCTCCATCCGGTGCCCGATTTCCTTCATGACTTTAATGGCGGCCGCTTCTTTGCTCGTCACGACGCTGGTGAGCCTCAGGTGCGGCGTCTCGTCGCTTCTTGTGGCTAGGGCTTCGAGCAGAGTCGGCCATTGCGTGCAGAAGGTATTGCTCATGTCAATTATGTGAAGCTTCATTTCTCCATCTAGGGCTTCCAAGATCGCTCCGTTCGCAGCCACGTGGCCGAAGGTTGTCCAGGGGCTCGACTCCTGGAACTTCAGAATCATTTTTCTTGCCGAATCGAAAGAGTATGTCTTTTCCACTGCAGAGCACAGGGTTCTGTAGCAACGGCTGCCGGTGTCAGTGATCTTACAGAAGAGGGCTTGAAGGAAATACGACGCCAGTTTTTGTTCGTAGTCTCCGTAAGGAGAAGAGAGCTCGTTTAACATCCATAGAAGATGTTGCATTCGCCCCGTTTCTTTCTGTGCTATGGATCTCGCACATTCCATGAGAAGATTCGAAGCCCATCTGCCGTTTGATCCTGACTCTGCCCCGAATTCACTCAGACTCAGCTCTGAGAATTCCGATCTGCTCGAACTGGGCCTCATGAATTGGTTGGTGTTGGTGTTTGTGGTGCTGTTGGGCCTCGAACCCTGGTTGCTGTTGTTGAACATCTCCTTGAATGGAAGGAACTGCTTGAATGACAAGTCTTCGTCATCCATGAACGAGTTGCATTGCTTTGAGGTGCTGTGGTGGGTTTTTGGGTATGCGGGTGGGAGATTAAACTGGTCTGTGTAGCAGCCCTCTGAGTATTTGCTAGGATTGAAGCACTGTTCAGATGCTTTGTAGTAGTTTGCTAAGCTGGATGTGAACAATCTATCCATGTCATTTCAGTACTGAATGATCACTCTTTCTTGAATTTGAATCGAGTACTAGGATTGCTTGTTTTTCATATTCTTAACGAACTTCCTTGCCTCTCACACATGCTGAATCAGAGATTTGTCTGTTACTACTGCTGTACCTTTGAATGATGATAACTACCAAAGTCTGAAATGATAAGAGCATTAAATGCCTGCAAAGGAAATCCAATACACACCTGGATGTTTCTAATTTGCAAAGCTTGTTACAAACAGCAGAGAATGAACAAGGTGGCAAAAAGCTCTATTGGATAAAACTTTGCAGCCAGGAAGTGGTGGAAATGGAATGGCATTTTGTCAAAGATTGTGCTGTGTACAAAGATAGATATTTGCAGCAAGGATAGCCTACAGGTGAGCAGTGCAAAGGAGCTTTTAGAGGCGAGATTATACAAGACAACTAGCTTCTTAATATAGATCCACAACAAAAGAAACAACCTGGAGAAATTGCAGCAGGCTTCTTAACTGACCTTTTTCATCCCTTTCGCCGGCGATCTCGAAGACTTCATTAAAACTCTTTCCTTCCATTTCATTTCATTTCATATACTCATTTGAGCTTCACCACCTGAGAAATACAGAATTGTGAATGTAACCAAAATGAAAAGCAGTAGGAGAAGCTGATAAGACTAGCGAATCTGAACCATCCGCATACTCCTCCCAAATGGCACTAGAACTTTATAAAGATGACAATTGGTACCAAAAGGGCAATGAACTACAAGGCAAGGAAGAGGTCTCAATGGTTTTTGAACATTGCAGAGCTTATGGAGAAGGGCAGAAAAGCCTTCAGCTTTAAGACACAAAAAGGAGACCTTAAAAGAGAAGGAAACTACTAACAATGAAGACAAAGGTCTCTAGTGCACCGGTCAATGTCACAGCAATATAGCTTTTCTTATACTTTATTTTTTATGTGAAGGGAATTTAAAGAATGTTAAAATTGTCATGGGCCAGTCAAGTCGGTGTACCATGAATTTATTTTACTATTCTTAACCACAAGATGTTCTAACTGCTCTTTGTAGCTTCAGGTTTTTCTGTACTTTTTAATAATGCATCGAAACGTAAGATTGAATTTTATGAGTATGGAATTCGACAAAAGTTTATTGTCAAATTGGAGAACTAATGTCTACAGTTACCAGTCAGTCATAACTGATAATATTACGACTGTCATTTGACTGTGATAATTTGATTTAAACAGTTGAGTGTTTTAGATATCTGATTTAAAGAATATAATTAGTTGGAGGGAAGTCATATATAATCTATATATTTCTGGAGTATCATCTAGATGTAAGGAATATTGAGTGGAGTATCCTTTTTCATAAGATTTTGAGTTTGTCTGAACTACTACTATGAAATATGGGTCAATGATTGACTTTAAAATTGGACAATTGAATCCTGATAATAATATTCTTGCGAGAATCATCTAGATGAATCAAGTGAGCCATTCATTTTTATAAAATCTCAATTTGTGTGGACCACTGATGATAAAATATAGATCAATGAATTTGACTCAAGTACTTATAGTGTTTAAACCTCATCATGATATCAATTTCAAAAATAAGTCCTACTTACAAGAATCTATATATAGCAGATATTTGTGCCAATTTAAGAAGTCATAGTCATGAAAATAGAACAGCCGGTCTCTATTGAATTTTCTTTTACATGACAGGAGTCAAATCTGGCTTTTAAGCTTTTTGAAGGGTAAGGGTAATAGCCTTTACAAGTGGGTTTTACATTACAGAGAGCTTTATCAGCATTCATGAGATTTTTAAATTTTACTCAATGAAATCCACGAGATCAATTTTTAATTGGTTCAACATAGATTCCCACGTACAACGTACAATAATGTTTGTTTACTTTGATCTCTTTGACCAAGACGACGATCATGAAGATTTGTCTACAGTTGCCCATTATACCCTCATTAAAAAAGAAGGAACCCCTTAAAAATGGAAACTCTTTCATTATCACCTTGTTTAAATACTCTGAACTGAACCAAGGTATTGGCGTAGGCCTGCCTAAAACAAAGGAGGGCCTAGTATGGTATATTCGAGATAATGATAGGAAGGCATCAAAATTGATGGACAATATGCCAAGGCACAGGAATGTTTCTTGGTGTGCACTTGCAGTACAGATCCATGAACAAGGGGGAAAACTTCAAAACTCTACTACCCTATCTAGATCTCTTAACATGCCTGTCCCCAACATTTGGGACAGTTGCACTGCAGTACCTCGTTCCTTTAACTAGACTCTTGAAAACTGAGAAACCATGTGAGGCACTCTGCCCATACTTGTTGGGTACCTGACACTCCTTCCACAATATTCTCTCCATCATAATCAACGTCTATTTAAATTTGTTTACAGCACAGAATTAGAAGGAAAAAAATGAGAATATGATCTTCATGGGTAGTGAAGAATACAAATAGAGGGGTTCTGAAAATGGTGTTGGTAAATGGTTTAGTTGCCAGATTCATAATTCGGATTCGGATTCATGCTGATTTAGGCAGGATCATTGTTTTATACCATGGATGCCTCGGGCCCATGAAGTTAGACGGATTCATAGTGTAAAATAAGGATCAGATCAGCACGAATCCAACGCAAATCTTTGAGGATCCAACGCAAATCCTCAAGGATCCAGCATGAATCCATGAGGATCGGGCAAGCGAAGGTAATAAGAATCATAGATTAGTACTAGAATCATACATTCATATTAGAATGATTTAGTTTTAAAATTATGTATATTTCTCTTAATTTTTTGTATATGCATACACACACGCATGCATGCATACATACATACATATATACATACACACACACACAATCCTTACAAATCATAATGGGAAATTTGTTTGTTATGAATCCACATATCCAATTTGCGTGCCTGAATCAGATTTGGATCCTGAATCGACAACTAAGATAAATGGCAGTGACTATCTAGTCATGAATTTGATATTTTGTACACAACTTTATATAATTTTTTAGAAAAAAAAGAAGTTATTTTACTAATCAAATTCGTGACTGCATAGAGGCTGCCCATTGGTAAATGAACCATTTTGAATGATTTGATTCATGAATAATGGAGAGAATGAGGATGTGTTCTTCATGAATAATGTTGAATCTAAAAATGGGCGTATTGGAAAATGAGCAGTTTTGAATGATTTATTTTATGGGTAATGGAGAGAATGAGAATGTAATCTTCATGGGTAACGTAGAATTGAATTGGACCCGTATTGGTAAATGGGCAGTTGAATGATGGGTAGTGGAGAGAAGAATTGAGGCGTGCAATGTGAAATACTATATAAAACTACAAGGCATGATGCAGTGGTCAGTCACTGATAATTCTCCACTTTAGCAGTGGGCTGGCAACAAGTACCTATGCTTTTTCTGTCAGTCCATGACTTTTTTATTTGGTTTTCTTTATCCTCACTCCATAGGTTGTCATGCTTTTTATAAAAGTTAATGGTAGCAAGGGTCAAAAAAGCTGTTAAGCACTCTAGTGCATGCTTTCATCATTATTCCAACCTAAAGAGCTCTCAACCAGACCGCATGCAAGTTTTTTATATAATTTCTAAGTTTTTCATCTTCATGCTTATCCAATATTTAATGGAGTTGCTGCTTTTTTCATTATTGTTGCATCTTTCCATGCTGATCAAGTTGTAATTAACCTAAAATTCTTGTCGACATTTGAAAAGTCATAGTCTTTGTCTGTTATAGATTGTCAATGGATGTTCTTGTGAATGTCTCTATGTTGACCTTAAAAGTAGAGACAATATTTAAACATGTGAAGACCAGCTCTTTCTTATCAGTAAAAATGGATATCACCTTCAGAATATTATTAATGCACGACAAAGATAGTGGATCTGATTGCAATGCACTGAGACAAACAAGATTATTTGGGCTCTATAATTTGTGTGTCCTGCCTATATAATTAATGAAGAGAGTGATATATGCTTCATGTTGTTTTTTTGGCGTTATACTATGAAGGAATAAACACTCAATCAATCATAGCTATCATGGCTATCATCATCATGAGGTGGAAAATATGTATGAACAATAAAACTTTTAGGAAATACTTTGATGATTGTTAAAAAAATTGGTATTTTTTTTTAAAAAATTAATTGAATATAATAATTGAAGTGATTGAGAAATTTCAATACTTGTATATATTTTCAAAAAATATTTATTAAATCATCTATCCTAATTATTTGGATTTTCAAATAGTACTAGTGAGTGATTATCTTTTTTCTTTCCACCAATTAGATTTAAGTATTGTAATTTTAAATTTTTATTTTTGATTTTTTAAAGATATATATGTGAAATTTTTAATTTCTAGAATGAATAAAATTATTTTACTTACAATTGATTGGCTCATAAATATAGATCCCTATTCTAAGATCATATTTTCACATTTACAAAGACATAAACATATAAAGATAAAACATATTTAATAATATTTTAATTTAAAAAAAGAAAAATGTTAATACACTAACATAAACTAATTATAAACTAATATAGAACTATGATATGATTCTATTATATTTAAAATTTATATTAACACTAAAATAATAAATAATTGTACACAATTTGAGTTAATTACAATAATAAATATGATTTTAAAATTTGATTAATTTTTTCCTTATGAAAAATCCCAACTAATTCATATTTTTAACCTATACCATCTAATTTTATCTTTTTGGTTTTTAAGATGAACTTCATTTGGCTCAAATATTAATCCTAAAAGCTCAATCAAATAAATTATTTTTAATTTATTTAGTCACAATTATAAAAAGAAACACTTTTTGCTAATAAAATAAATATATTTTGTATAATCTTTATCTAAAATTTATTTTTTATATTATCTTCATCCCACATATAATTTTTTTATACATTAATGAATATAATATAATTTTCTTTCTTTCTAATATTACATAAATTATAAATTATTTAATGATAGACTAACATACACTAACATACAATTATGATATAATTATATGATTTTTAAAATAGGTAAATGTGATATAGTTTTAAACAAATACAATAAAATTATTTTTAATGATATATATTTTTCTATTAAAAATATATTAATTTTAAAATATTTATATAAATTATATATTTTTAAGAATATAGTATTTCTAAACTATTTTAAAAGTTTATAAACTTTATTGTAATTCTTTATTCTAGTACTTTGCTTATTTAAATTATTATGACTTAAGGAAAATACAAGCCACAATGTGACACTTGTTTATATCTTATGTGTAGTGCCTCTCCCATTTCACTTTTGTAAGTCATCTCGATGGATGCAACTTTGTTGATCTCTCCTTGAGATGAGATTGTGTTTGGGACTATGAGTGGTCTACACCCTTGAGGTGATTAGATTTATATTATTGTATCAGTTGTTTTGATTATGCATATGACTGATTTATGAGATTATGATGTGATCTATGGTTTACTGAGGTTTGTGCCAGTGGTTACCAGGACCGATGTGGTATCATGATGTTATTTCGTGATTACCTTGAGATATGTGCAGAGATTGCACTATGTACTATTACTATGTTACACTAGACTAGGTTCCTATAGCAATGGTTAGTCATGGTTATGACTGTGTTCACTTATGTGTTTTAAGTGCCTTTTCAGGTTGTTTGAACTACCATTATTAAATGCTTAAATAATTAGAAATGGATTGTCCATGTTGGATTCATTGGTTATGTGTTGTAGATTTTTACCTTTTAACAATAGTAGATTTCCACAATCCATTTGTAGAATAGTGTTTTCTAGATTTGATTGTGTGTGTTTTTTTATCATAAATGTTTCGGATCACACTACATGATCCATCATCAAGATGAGAAAGTGTAGGATAGTAAAGATATTTACCTTGTTATATTTTGATCCGAGAGATATTTTGTTACTCATGTTATGTTTTACATTTGAGATGACCTAAGGGTCAGATGTTATACATTGATTTTAGTATCATAGATGTTAGACTACTATGCTATTCAGTTGATCATATTGCATGATGATGCCATTTTGAGATAATAGTGTGTTTTATGATGATATTTGGTATCTGGTATTTGGACATATCTTTGATTGTGTTATATGATGGATTTAATGTTACGAGTATTTACTTCATTCTTGCTTCATTATGTTATATATGCAAACATGAGTGATGTAAATGGATGATTTCTATATAATTGAATAAAGGGTTAAATTATGTTATTTATTGTATTATTGCTTCAGCTATGTTGTTATATGCAATTGCACTTGATCGTGTTGTTTAGTGTGCAACATTTATAACCCTGGCAGTGGTACCTAGAGTTAGTGATTCAGTTATTCATATTTCACCAATGCCATTCATGTATGGTCAATGCATCTTATTTAAATGTTTAAATTAAACCTTTCAGTGATTCAATTAAATCTGGATTCATTTGCATTATGTGATTAGACCCGTAAGCATGTCTGTGCATTTAGAGGTTCGTATTGTCGTGAAAATTGTTAAGGAAATTCTATGATTTTGGGGTTTTTAGGCTTTATTTTATTTAATTTTAATTTCTAGTAGCTTTTCCATAGATGAATTCCTATTATTAGGAATAACCTATATTGGTTTGGGTTGATTTGGGGTTTAACTAGGTTGGCTGATTGTTTTCCCTAATCGATTATTCAATCGAAACGTGAATAAATATCCAAAAAGGAAACTAAATCCTCACTTCTCACTTTTGAATTAGAAAGTTGGAGAGTAAAACCCAAAATCCTCTTCATGAGGATTTACTATTTTGTTCGATGTGGGAGCTACGGGCATGGGATCGTCACGAGGTTGATATCATTGGATACAGCTCAAGGAGACCTTGGATTGCCATGATTTTTAGATATTTCTGTAGGATTTTTATTTTATGGTTCAGATTCCCATCTTTCCCTTTTGGCTGTGAGGTAGGGGGTGATCCCACAATAATGGGTTCCACTTTTTGACCAATTTTGACACTGAAATCAATATTTTTGAAACAAACCTTAGATTTGAGTAACTATATCTCTAAAACTATAAATAATTTCAAGATGATGTAAACTAGTGATTTCTAGTACTCTATCACTACTTTTTAACCATATTTTTTAATTTAAAAAAAATATTTAAGTTAATTTTTTCTTCTCCTCCAAAAAGTGGTACATATCAAAATTCAGTATTTTTAAAGAGTGATAGTCCGCTAGACACACAACCCTTTTTCTAAAAAAGATAATGAGGTAATTCTTTCGGCATTGGATTTGTAACATCAATATCTAGAGGATGCAATTGGTTTAATTTAATTTTCTTGAATATTCTATAGTTTATGAAGTTTTGAAGTGACACCAATCTAAGTTAGACATACGTTCCTTTTGACATAGATAACTTGAACTCAATTTATCATAAATCTAAAGTTCTTTTGAATAGAAAGCTATCTCAATAACCTATTTCCTAAATTTTTTTGACCTGATTTACTAATTTTTCTAAAGTGTCGAAGTCAATTGATGTTCAATCGGTAATGAACCTATAATGAGTTAAACTCATATTTAAAAGTCTTAATGAATATAATATGTATTACAATTATAGTCGTTGGAAAGCTTGCTCCAAGTAGCACAAATTGGCAATTTTTATTTTATAGTAGGAGATCATTCATTTTCAATTTTGGGTGTCAAAAGAGCCAATTTCATTTTTTTTTAGAAAAGAGAGTGAAAAATGTATAAATTTACATGTTCGCATGAACATGGTGTACTCACGAACATGCAAAAGGTGTCCATGCGAACATATGTTCAAGCGAACATACAGGTCTAAGTTTTCTGACTGTCAAAAATTTTATTTGACATGTTCGCCTGAACATGTCAAATAATTCATGTTTGTGTGAACATGCAAAAAACAGAAAACATGTTGATGTCACCTACATATAGGTCAATTTTTAAATAGTGAATTCATACTGTGATGTTTTTATATAGTTACTACATGAAATTTAACAAGGCAAGGGTTAATTTTTTTATTTTTATAATTTTTTAATGGGAAACAAGAAAGGAAGGCAAAAAAAATATGCAAAGAAGAGATCTAATGAAGTATAACAAAGAGATCTTCAGAAGACTGTGGCACTTTATCATTGAATTAAACAAGGTCTGTAATTATATATATTAATTTTTTTATGGTCTTGAATTTAATTATTTTTCAATCTTATTTTTTATCTAATTTTATTTATTTATAAATTTGTTGCAGATAATCAACAAAGTGAAAGAAATGTTGAAGAAAGCTCAACAGAAGTAGAAGAAGTGTATATGGGAGAAAGGTCAGGAACACTCCCTATGGAATCTCAAACAATGAATGTTGAAGAAGGTTCAAGATCACTCCCTACAGAGATTCAAATAACAAAATTCGAAGAAGGGTTAGAATCTTTCCCTACAGAATCTCAAACAATGAATGTTGGAGAAGGCTTAAGATTGTTCCTTATATAAATTCTGGTAACAGAAGTCAGAGAAGGGTCAGGATCAAGTGCAAAAATTGGTATGGACAAACTCCTAAATATTGCCCAATATGTAAAGAATGGTATTTCTCATAAAATTTTAGATCATTTACTTAAAATGGATGTGGATAAATTGAGAAGACTTGTAGCTACTATTCAACCCTTAAGTTTGTCTAAGAAAAGGTCAATGAATAAGAAGATAAGAGAAATTATGGCTAAATTTGATAACACTAAAACACTTGAACAAGCTTAGTTGCTTTCACTGTTGCTTACACAAAAGAAGTTGCAAGAGGCATTGAAATTGTTAGGTGTAGACACAACATCAAAGAAGAGAAGATTTTATAATATGCAAACTAATGTGATTGAAAATGTTAAACAAGGTTTGAGAAACATAGGCAAACACTGTCAAACTAAAGATAAGTCCATAGCAAGAAAAGTGATGTTGATGTCTATTGTAAATAAGAATATGACCCAAAATAGACAAATGTCTTCAATTTCATCTAAAATGGGTTTTAGTAGGAGAATAATGAGAGAATATGTTAAGAGAAGATTAATTCTAGATGATAGTACTATGGAGGGCAATTGGGAAGTTATATGTAGAGCACCTCATTTTGATAAGATTGAAGAGGTATTAAAAAATTTAGTCATATCATTTTGGATTGATAACACTCATATTTCATCAAATAGTAGAGATGTTATCAGGCATAGGATTGCATCTAGTCAATATGAACATCATACAAAATATTGGTTGGACACAACACAACATGAGTTATATTTGTCATTTTGTAGTGAACATCCTAATGTAAAAGTTGAGCAAATGTTGTTTGAAAAATTGAAGCCATACTTTATGAGGTCAAAAAAAGTGTTTGAAACATAATGTTGTCGTCATCATGTTGATTTTGATCTCCACTATCAGGTATTTCAAAATTTTGTAGAAGACACATATGGTTTTCATGTTGCTCCTCCTAGTAGAGAAGTGAGTTTCTATCATCCATTCTATGTGAAAAAATAGATGATCTAGTTGGTCAAATAAATTGCATCAAAGGAATATGTGAAACATGTGGTGAATTGGCTTTGTTTCCTTTGGAAATTGAAAATATTTATGTAACAAAAAAATTGAATTGCAAAATTTACAAGTATGTGAAGAATGAAATAAAGTTGGGGAAAGAGAAAAAAAAAGGTTGGAATATGTTGAGGAGGAGTTACCTACTATAACATTTATGGATAGATTTAAAATTTTGATTCAACCTTATATTCATCATGCATTTTTTGCAAAGTGGCAAGCACAACAGTTTCAAACTTTGAGAGATAATTTCCCACTTGGAATGATTGTATTAGTTGTCGATTTTGCAGAGAACTATTCCTTTGTTCATTAGAAAGCAATTCAATTAGATTATTTCTTTTCTAAGTAGGTTACTATTATGGTACATGTTTGTTATAGACATGCATAGTTAGATTTGGATGGCGTTTAGAGTATAGTTCAAGCACAAGTAATTAAAAAGGAATATCATTTTTATATAAGTGATGATAAAGAACATGAAATTCATTATGTAGAACATTGCGTCAATATGTTCCTTTCTTATTTGAAAGATAAACACTGTGTTTGGTTTGATGGATGTGCCACATAGTTCAAATCATCTAGACCATTTTATGTGTTATGTAGATATCATTGCAATGAGAATATAAAACACATATGGAATTTCTTCAAGAGTGGCCATGGAAAAGGTGAACATGATAGTGTTGGACCTTGCATCAAACATACTCTTCGAAAGTATCAAATGAATTATCAAGGAGTTTGTGTAAATGATGCACATGATGTTGTTGAAAGGTGTAAGACACATTTTGTATCAAACGAGGTCGAGACATCATCAACAACGAGTTGATAGGTGCCATATAGAGTCTTTTGGGAGATAACAGGTATGGATGTGTACATCTGTTTAAATTTTATGCAATTAAGTTAGAAAAATTTATTGTTAAGTTTAATCTTTCAATTCATTAAAGTTCAAATTTAATTTGTCCATATTTTCAATTTAATGAACTTTCAGGTGTTAATAGAAAAAATATGCATGGTTGCAAGAGGATAGAAAAGACACATTCCTTACATTTAGTCATGAGTACAGATAATTACAATTAGACATTGAAGACAAGAGAATACTCATGTTCTTGTGATAGTTGCATTGATGAAGACTATCAATAATGCATCAATCAAACACATGGATATACAAGTGCATGGATTTCGGTACCACTTGATGTTACTGATACATTTGATAAATAT
The DNA here is from genome assembly GCA_028749045.1 of Cupressus sempervirens. NCBI lineage: Eukaryota > Viridiplantae > Streptophyta > Pinopsida > Cupressales > Cupressaceae > Cupressus > Cupressus sempervirens. The sequence continues at coordinate 404,384,528 of CM053785.1, forward strand.
GATTAAAATTTTGATGATATTCCATTGATTTCTGATGATTAGTATCATATCTCTAGATTGGTAAAAGTGGGTAAGTATCATAAAAATTAATCTCAACTTGTTATTTAATTATCAATTTGAACTATCTTTTATATATATATATATATATATATATTGTACACATGTATGTATACTTGTTATGCAAGAGATGTCTTTGCAGTGATTGTTGAGCCTGGAAATCATGAAGGTGTTAGTTATTATTTATTGCAATGTACTATAGAGAGGACAAAGTTATATGATCCTGAAGAAAGTAATGGAATGTTGTTTTCCATAGGTATTATACATACATGTGTGCACATAGATATATGAATAAATATATATCTAGGTAACTTTATATCTATCAAATTTTAAAATATTTAAATTTGTGGTGCAAGTTCTATTGTGATAGAGGGAACATATTTGAAGCAAGACAAAATAGTCCAACATGGAATACACTTTGTTAATTATCAACCTGACAACAAAGTTTTACAATACAACCACCTAGTCATTACTACCGAGCTTTGTCTACATCCAGTCAAATTTAAGTATTTATGTCGCAATTGGAGACTAGACAGTGAAGATCACGAGAAGATATTACAAGTTATAATTATATAGCATGGTTGAACTAACCTTTGAGATTTATTTTATAATAATTTGAATTAATTTAAAGTTGTTAGTCTACTATACATGGTCATAACTCTTAGTTTATTAGTTTATTAATGTGTTTTTAAATGTATACATTTTAATAATATTAATGTAATGCCTCGCCAAGGGATCCAAAGAATTTTACTAAATTTTCCAAACAAATTTTTTTTTAAAACATGAAAGATAAAACCAATCATAACATTTGCGGAAGCAATAGCAACAATTCAAATAAAAATAAACATAACATATATACATAACAGGCTACATTCTTTAAAGATCCCCTAACGTTGTATCACATCTAAATTAACTATTCATCTAACATCCCATCCTTATGAAATAGCAATGATACATCCAATGTACTTAAACAATATACAAGTGTCCTTTTGTAATTATATTTTAGTTTAGCTCAATCATCCACTATACATATCACAGGGTATGAAAAGCTTAAAAGAATAAACATCCAAGTAAATAAAGTACATTATCATCATCTAATATTAATCCATGATGCAATAACATAAATGAAACCACATATCATACATGATACATCATCACAAAAGATATAAACATCCATCACAAAGGACAACCATATATCACAAACATAAATAACTAAGTGCACGGTTCCTCCCAACCGTAAATAGCATCATTAGACCATCATGGATCCTAGCCATCCCTTCGTGTGTAACATTCCAAAGCAACGAAGAGATCATCGGTATTAATATAGTAGGGATGTCACTCCTAAAACATCCTACTAACATGCAAAGTAAAGCATAATAAATCATCAACTAACATATACAAAGTAAAGCAAATCATCAATATAAGAAACATACCAGTAAATACATCTATCATAAGGAATATTATCTATCATAATGCTCCAAGAACATAATGAAGAATAAATACCAACCAAGGATACTCCAGCCACGGTGTCTCGGATGGATCTCAAATGATAAGAGTGAAAATACACTACCACCCGACCACGTGGAACCTAAGTGGTCCACTCCCACCGTGCTGAAGAGATAATCTCAAGTCCCAAATAGGATATCAATACACAGCATAAAAAGTTCAAGAATCTTGAAAGTATACTAACTCAAAGTTTCCATCACACAAAACTGACATCTAATTTCCAGAGGCACACAAAGACATGTAAGAAACCTACTTTGCAAGCGGGAAAGTGTCATCACAATTATCACGTACAAGTTACTCTGGCAGTTAGCTAAACTCCACAGGTCCATACTGATCTCATGTGGCCACTAGTATCCTCTCATACTGACGAGGCATACTATGGAATGCACGGTCGCAACCATGCATTCTCACTACTCTCATCCTAGCCTGTACAAGCACTCAAGGCATGGGTGAGAACATCAAAACAATTATCTTTTCTAGGTTCATTTAATCCCCATGTAGTGTGTAAATGTTATCACTTATTAATCAAACTTACAATGAGTTACCCTGGCAACCACTTAGGGCCTCGGCCCCCATTGCAAGCCACTTCCCGACACTACAAGTAGATTACCTACCCTAAGCTCATGGAATCATAAATTTCAAAATCATAAAAGATAATCTATAATAAATTCATCAAATATGCATAAAAGCATCAAATATCCATAATAAGAATCATCAAATCTCCAAGATAAGAATCATCAAATCTCCATGAGCATCTGAAAAAGCATCCATAGAAAATATGACCACAACAGTTCTCTATTGGCAACTGAAGGCATCACTGATAATCATTAGTGTCAATTGGTTCTCAATAACCAAAATATATCTCAAGATAAATGGTTCTCAACAAGCAACCAAGAATATCACAAAATCATACTGATCGAAGACTCCAAAATGGTTGAGTCAAACATGTCACAACATGACATCATCAAGAAATAAATCCATATTTCAGTCCCATCATGGCGACTAGAAAGTAATCCAAGGATAACTGATCGATGACTCAAAAATGATTAGCTCAAGCATCTCAGATATATATACCTCTCAGCTTCACACATGAAGGCTAAAGAACAAATACAAATATTTCATAGAGCATACGATCGCATAACTATGGTTGGGCTTATAAAGATCAAGACCAAATAAGATCAACATGTCATCACATCGCATAACCCCCAAGCCTCTGGTAACAACCTAGGACTGGTCAACACCAGTCAACCCAAAACCCAAAACAAGAAGCATATAGAATACACCATGCAAACACATGTTTTGGTATACTAAATTCACATAGTTAAATAATGTATAGGAGTTTCCAGTTTTCTATTTGCAAGTATACTTCAAGTGTTTTAAGTTTCATCATTTGACCTACAAGTCAACCCAATTGTTTCCCCGATAGCATTACCCTTCCATTATTAAGAATTACATTCTAAGAATAACTTAAGGATAAATATTTACTCATTAAATCATTTGCTTTACTTGCTAAGATCCATAATACTAATTGGATAACTCTTCCTTAATGTTACTTCTACATTTCAACATAATCAAAAGATCATTATTCATTCATAAAAGAACTAATTATCAATCTTTGAATAAGAAGATTATAACTTAATTAAAATGATCAATTTAATCCACCAATTAACTTAGGTGCACAATTCCATGATCCATTAACATTTTAATGGTTAAAACTCAATTAAGTTTCTCTAACACTTAAGCCTCTTAATTATAATAATTATTAAATTGTCACTAATAACTATTAAAATATCTAAGTCATTATTCAAGTCATTAAAATAAGACTCATCAACTTCAATGTAGATACTACACAACTTTACTAAAAGAATCGATATATCATATCGATTAAAAAATTTGTTACATAACTTAATTATTAATTAAATCTAATTAACTCTAATTAATTCAATTAATAATTACAAATTCAGTTGACTAATAACTAACAATAGTTTGTACGTAAAAAATCATCTACAATCCAAATATTCATATTAATAGTTCAATAACTTGTTAATAACAAGCTATGTTGGAAATCTTATTAATAAATCTATAATGACCACCTTCGCCATTCTATCAATGAAAACTAACTTTTCTTTGACAAAATCCTATTATTGATAATCATTTAGTTAAACCTCATTTGATTCAACTAATTATCAATCAATTATATTCTATTTCATTAACATTAAGATTACTAATAGTTTAATAACTAATAACAAGTTAAAAATAAATCTACGATAATAGATTCTTTATTATTTTTGCTAACAATGATGTCACTAGTAAATTAAATATAACTTCCTTAAGAATCGTTCTCTGGATAAGATTTACCACTAATCAATAGGTAATCATTTGTCCAAAATAATTTTTGATGATTTTAAGTATAATGATCACCAACTTCATTAATCACAATTTCATTCATGATAATATGAATTCATTTCCATTGTATTTTTCCCCCCTTAATTTGATCTCAACTAAATTCTTAATACTATACTTCAATTATTAACTAATCTCAATTAGATTGAACTTAATTGAATCAATTAATAATTATATAAACTTATATATACTATCTTTCATTAATAATTTGTTAAACTTAACAATTATTAATAAATAATAACTCACTAATAATTTCAATATTCAATTATAATGATTGATATTCGAACCAATCAATGAATAACAACTAAATCATTAGTATCTCTTTTCCTTTAATTTTCTCTCATCCATTTACTTAGATTGACAAATAATTAATTACACTTCTTCTACTATTAACTAATCTTAATTAAATTTAATTTAATTAGATTAGATAATAAACCATATAAAATTAATGCATTTCAATAATATCTTTAATTCATTCCATACTTTTATATATTATTTTTGTGAAGTTTAAGCATAAAGAACTCTTGGTTATGAGAAATGGAGAAATATTTGTCCTTGAAAAAAATAGTCTTAGTACGACGGCCATATCTCTCTAATGAACAATTGGATCGGGCTGAAATTGAAATATGTTGGAGAGGGTAAAGTTGCACCAATTTTGATTGGAGCGATCGAAAAAATTCGATCCCGATAAAAGGTTATGAATGACTGAGTTCGGGTCTATCCAAGGGGTAGCGACAGGACAATCTGTGATGAATTAATAATTTGCTCTTAAAATATAATTGTTCTCTAAATTTACCCATTCATCCATCTAATAGGTTTGTCCATGCGCATCTGAAAATATAATTTGATAGAAAGATTACATCTAATCATACGAATTTTCAACTTAGAATTTCTATTTTAATTTCAAATCTTGTCTATCTAATTTCACAATATAAATTCAAACCCAAACTCGATTAAGATCTAATTATTTCTCCTTAATTGGATCTAAGATTTTTTAATTATTTTCTTCTCATCCAAATATAATATCTAGATTTCAATTTCAAATACAGAGAGTATTCAGACACATAAAACAAATATGATGAAGACAGGAAGAGAAAGAGTGCAAAGGAAATATGAGAATATCACGAGTGCACCTGGACACTGATACTAATTTGCCATGCCTCAGAAGTCCATAAAAAATCTCTTCCTTCTCCATCATTCACAATTCTTCCAAGAATCCAAGCCGATCGAATACTCCAAGTGATTAGAAGAGCTAGACAGAGCATAGAAGCAAGTAGAAAATATATGAGCATATGAATCTTCTCCCATGCATGTAAGCTTTGAAGTTTCTATTTTTTTTTTAGCTTGTAGCTTGAGTCTTCCATTAAGGTTGTAGCTTCCATTAAGCTTTTTTTTAATTTAAGCTTCTATGAATGCCTGAATATCAAGAGCTCTCAAGAAACCTTTAGAATGCTTCTTGAAACCGCTGAAAGGTGTCACCAACTAAGCATGGGTCTTTTCCAATTCTTTTTTGATGAGTTATAGAATTGTAGACACCTTGTGCTTAATTGATGCACTAACCCCCGCGTTGTTGACACATGTTAATTCTCATGCAAGCTTATAACTCCAATTTACTTTTTAAATAATTTCTATTTAAATTTTATAACTTTCATTTTAATTTTTATAACTTTTATTATTATTATTTTATTTATTACTTTATTATTATTTTATAATTATTATTAATTTTAATTTCTAGTTTTCTTTTATTTAATTTCTTTTCTCCAATAATCCGCATTTAATTAATTACAATCAAAATATCAAAGATCATGATATTTTATTATTATTTTTAAATAAATAATTTATTAATTAAATCTATTTATTAAGACTTAATTAATGAAAAATTCATCATAGACCTCCGAGATAAAATATGAAAACCCATCATAGAACAAATCATACAAAATAAATCTAAAGGGTTAAAAATCACGAAATATGTCATCCAACACATTCAGTGGGTATTCAACTTAGATACTTGTCCTAATTTTTCAATTAGGACAAATGGCTCAAAGGGTTGGGATTTGGACTTGAGAATTTATCTCCCCTCTCTTATCATTGAGATAATGTGATAGGGTATGCTCATCTTGGCAATTCAGAGAAGTCGATACCCGGTACCTGCAACTTGCATACAAATTATGCATGTACAAACACAATATATACTAAACTAAATAGACAATGGTAGGAAGTGGTGCATCATGTAGATCCCGACTAGCAGGTGACTACGATTCCCTTCTTTAACCACATCAGACATGCCATACAAAAGCAAACATGCAAGGCAAACACGCACACCATACACATGCAAGTATGGGGTAAGTATCCATAAGAAAGCACATATGATGATAAATCATCTTACTAATCATCATTAATAATTGAAAACAATGTAATAATCATCATCAATAATTGTGAACACTAAAAATAATCATCACACATATATGAAAAGTAGAGTCTAAGTAATCTCATCACGTAATAAACTAAATCCATAGCACAATATCTGATGATCTCAAAAGAACGCTGCTAACCAACAACATAAAACTAGTTCTAAAAGATTTCAGCAACGATAACAAAATATGAACTATGGGTAGGCGCTACATCCACCCCCCCCGGGATTAGGCTTACTCCTGGAAGCCTAGAAGAATGAGAAACTAAGATACTCACTATATGGGTCCCATTGAACCCTTTCCCTCTGTAGGGAAACATGTTTCCACTGAGGATATTACAACACCTTTAGAGCATTATGATTCTGGTTTAATGGTAAACCGAAAATCATATCGATCCAACATTCATTCTTTTGAAAACTACTAAGATAGATCCTTTAATTCATTCTAAACAAGAGCAACTTAATGATTGCAAAGATAAACAGAAGTTTACTACCTTACAATATAGATAAAAGATACATGTTTTGTAGCTAAAAATGAGTTTCAATTTTTAGTTTTGCTTTCGTTTAGATTTTCAGTAAATTTTTTTGTTTTGAAAGCTAAGTGTTGAAATATAAAAAAAATATGCAAGTAACAGTTTTAAGTTCTATTTCAGTTCACCTAGTTTCAAGTTTTCAGTTTGAAAAAGATACACATGATAGTTTTAAGTTTTCGTTTTATTCAACTAGTTAATAATTAGTAGCATTCCAATATACCTAGAGCTCCCAATGTTGATACTTGGGCTATGATACCAAATTTAATGCCCCGCCAAGGGATCCAAAGAATTTTACTAAGTTTGCCAAACAATTTTTTTTTTAAAACATGAAAGATAAAACCAATCATAACATTTGTGGAAGCAATAGCAACAATTCAAATGAAAATAAACATAACATATATACATAACAGGCTACATTCTTTAAAGATCTCTTAACGTTATATCATATCTAAATTAACTATTCATCTAACATCCCATCCTTATGAAATAACAATGATACATCCAATGTACTTAAACAATATATAAGTGTCCTTTTGTAATTATATTTTAGTTTAGCTCAATCATCCACTGTACATATCACAGGGTATGAAAAGCTTAAAAGAATAAACATCCAAGTAAATAAAGTATATCATCATCATCATCTAATATTAATCCATGATGCAATAACATAAATAAAACCACATATCATACATGATACATCATCACAAAAGATATAAACATCCATCACAAAGGATAACCATATATCACAAACATAAATAACTAAGTGCACGGTTCCTCCCAACCGTAAATCGCATCATTAGACCATCGTGGATCCTAGCCATCCCTCTGTGTGTAACATTCCAAAGCACTGAAGAGATCATTAGTATTAACATAGTAGGGATGTCACTCCTAAAACATCCTACTAACATGCAAAGTAAAGAATAATAAATCATCAACTAACATATGCAAAGTAAAAAAAATTATCAATATAAGAAACATACCAGTAAATACATCCATCATAAGGTATATTATCTATCATAATGCTCCAAGAACATAATGAAGAATAAATACCAACCAAGGATACTCTAGCCACAGTGTCTCGGACGGATCTCAAATGATAAGAGTGAAAATACACTACCACCCGACCGCGTGGAACCTAAGTGGTCCACTCTCACCGTGCTGAAGAGATAATCTCAAGTCCCAAACAGGATATCAATACACATAGCATAAAAAGTTCAGGAATCCTAAAAGTATACTAACTCAAAAGTTCCATCACACAAAATCGACATCTAATTCTCAGAGGCACACAAAGACATGTAGGAAACCTACTCTGCAAGCGGGAAAGTGTCATCGCAATTATCACGTACAAGTTACCCTAGCAATTAGCTAAACTCCACAGGTCCATACTGATCTCATGCGGCCACTAGTATCCCATCATACTGACGAGGCATACTACGGAATGCACAGTCGCAACCATGCGTTCTCACTACTCCCATCCTAGCCTGTACAAGCACTCAAGGCATGGGTGAGAAAATCAAAAAAATTATCTTTTTAGGTTCATTTAATCTCCATTTAGTGTGTAAATGTTATCACTTATTAATCAAACTTACATTGAGTTACCCTGGCAGCCACTTAGGGCCCCGACATCCATTGCAAGCCACTTTCCAACACTACAAGTAGATTACCTACCCTAAGCTCATGGCATCATAAATCTGAAAATCATAAAAGATAATATATAATAAATTCATCAAATATGCATAAAAGCATCAAATATCCATAATAAGAATCATCAAATCTCCAAGATAAGAATCATCAAATCTCCATGAGCATCTTAAAAAGCATTCATAGAAAATCATGACCACAATAGTTCTCTATTGACAACTGAAGGCATCACTGATAATCATAAGTGTCAATTGGTTCTCAATAACCAAAATATATCTCAAGATAAATGGTTCTCAACAAGAAACCAAGAATATCTCAAAATCATACTAATCGAAGACTCCAAAATGGTTGAGTCAAACATGTCACAACATGACATCATCAAGAAATAAATTCATATTTCAGTCCCATCATGGCGACTAGAAAGTAATCCAAAGATAACTGATCGATGACTCAAAAATGATTAGCTCAAGCATCTCAGATATATATACCTCTTAGCTTCACACATGAAGGCTGAAAAACAAATACAAACATTTGATAGAGCATACGATCACATAACTATGGTTGGGCTTATAAAGATCAAGACCAAATAAGATCAACATGTCATCACATCTCATAACCTCCGAGCCTCTAGTAACAACCTAGGACTGGTCAACACTAGTCAACCCAAAACCCAAAACAAGAAGCATATAGAATACACCATGCAGACACATGTTTTGGTATACTAAATTCACATAGTTGAATAATGTGTAAGAGTTTTCTATTTTCTGTTTGCAAGTATACTTCAAGTGTTTTAAGTTTCATCATTTGACCTACAAGTCAACCCAATTGTTTCCCCGATAGCATTACCCTTCCATTATTAAGAATTACATTATAAGAATAACATAAGGATACATATTTACTCATTAAATCATTTGCTTTACTTGCTAAGATCCATAGTACTAATTGGATAACTCTTTCTTAATGTTACTTCTACATTTCAACATAATCAAACGATCATTATTCATTCATAAAAGAATCAATTATCAATCTTCGAATACGAAGATTATAACTTAATTAAAATGATCAATTTAATCCACCAATTAACTTAGGTGCAAAATTTCATGATCCATTAACATTTTAATGGTTAAAACTGAATTAAGTTTCTCTAACACTTAAGCCTCTTAATTATAATCATTATTAAATTGTCACTAATAACCGTTAAAATATCTAAGTCATTATTCAAGTCATTAAAATAAGACTCATCAACTTTAATGTAGATACTACACAACTTTACTAAAAGAATCGATATATCATATCAATTAAAAAATTTGTTACATAACTTAATTATTAATTAAATCTAATTAACTCTAATTAATTCAATTAATAATTACAAATCCAGTTGACTAATAACTAACAATAGTTTGTACGTAAAAGGTCATCTACAATCCAAATATTCATATTAATAGTTCAATAACTTGTTAATAACAAGCTATGTTGAGAATCTTATTAATAAATCTATAATGACCACCTTCGCCATTCTATCAATGAAAACTAACTTTTTTTTGACAAACCCGTATTATTGATAATTATTTAGTTAAACCTCATTTGATTCAACTAATTATCAATCAACTATATTCCATTTCATTAACATTAGGATTAGTAATAGTTTAATAACTAATAACGAGTTAAAAATAAATCTACGATAACAGATTCTTTATTATTTTTGCTAACAATGATGTCACTAGTAAATTAAATATAACTTCCTTAAGAATCGTTCCTCGGATAAGATTTACCAATAATAAATAGGTAATCATTTGTCCAAAATAATCTTTGATGATTCTAAGTATAATGATCACCAACTTCATTAATCAAAATTTCATTCATGATAACATGAATTCATTTCCATTGTATTTTTCCTCCCTTAATTTGATCTCAACTAAATTCTTAATACTATACTTCAATTATTAACTAATCTCAATTAGATTGAACTTAATTGAATCAATTAATAATTATATAAACTTATATATACTATCTTTCATTAATAATTTGTTAAACTTAACAATTATTAATAAATAATAACTCACTAATAATTTCAATATTCAATTATAATGATTGATATTCGAACCAATCAATGAATAACAACTAAATCATTAGTATCTCTTTTCCTTTAATTTTCTCTCATCCATTTACATAGATTGACTAATAATTAATTACACTTCTTCTACTATTAACTAATCTGAATTAAATTTGATTTAATTAGATTAGATAATAAACCATATAAAATTAATGCATTTCAATAATATCTTTAATTCATTCCATGCTTTTCTATATATAATTTTTGTGAAGTTTAAGCATAAAGAACTCTTGGTTATGGGAAATGGAGAAATATCTGTCTTTAAACAAAACAGTCTCAGTACGATGGTCATATCTCCCTAATGAACTGTTGGATCAGGCTGAAATTGAAATATGTTGGAGAGGGCCAAGTTGCGCCAATTTTGATTGGAGCGATCGAAAAACTTCGATCTCGATAAAAAGTTATGAATGACTGAGTTCGGGTCTATCCAAGGGGCAGCGACAGGACAATCTGTGATGAATTAAGAATTTCCTCTTAAAATGTAATTGTTTTCTAAATTTACCCATTCATCTATCTAATAGGTTTTTCCATACGCATTTGAAAATATAATTTGATAGAAAGATTACATCTAATCATACGAATTTTTAACTTAGAATTTTTATTTTAATTTCAAATCTTGTCTATCTAATTTCACAATATAAATTCGAACCCAAACCCGATTAAAATCTAATTATTTCTCCTTAATTGGATCTAGAATTTTTTTATTGTTTTCTTCTCATCCAAATATAATATCTACATTCCAATTTCAAATACAGAGATTATTCAGACACATAAAATAGATATGATGAAGACAGGAAGAGAAAGAGTGCAAAGGGAATATGAGAATATCATGAGTGCACCTGGACACTGATACTAATTTGTCATGCCTCAGAAATCCATAGAAAATCCCTTCCTTCTCCATCATTCACAATTCTTCCAAGAATCCAAGCCAATCGAATCCTCTAAGTGATTAGAAGAGCTAGAAGGAGCATAGAAGCAAATAGAAAATATATGAGCATATGAATCTTCTCCCATGCATGTAAGCTTTGAAGTTTTTATTTTATTTTTAGCTTGTAGCTCGAGGCTTCCATTAAGCTTATAGCTTCCATTAAGCTTTTTTTTTATTTAAGCTTCTATGAATGCCTGAATATCAAGAGCTCTCAAGAAACCTTTGGAATGCTTCTTGAAACCGCTGAAAGGTGTCACCAACTAAGCATGGGTCTTTTCCAATTCTTTTTTGATGAGTCATAGAATTGTAGACACCTTGTGCTTAATTGATGCACTAACTCCCGTGTTGTTGACACATATTAATTCTCATGCAAGCTTATAACTCCAATTTACATTTTAAATCATTTCTATTTAAATTTTATAACTTTCATTTTAATTTTTATAACTTTTATTATTATTATTTTATTTATTACTTTATTATTATTTTATAATGATTATTAATTTTAATTTCTAGTTTTTTTTAATTTAATTCTTTTTTTCCAATAATTCACATTTAATTAATTACAATCAAAATATCAAAGATCATGATATTTTATTAATTTTTTCAAATAAATAATTTATTAATTAAATCTATTTATTAAGACTTAATTAATTGAAAATTCACCATAGAACTCCAAGATAAAATATGAAAACCCATCATAGAACAAATCATACAAAATAAATCTAAAAGGTTAAAAATCACAAAATATGTCATCCGACAGATTCGGTGGGTATTCAACTTAGATACTTCTCCTAATTTTTCAATTAGAACAAATGGCTCAAAGGGTTTAAATTTGGACTTGAGAATTTATCTCCCCTCTGTTATCATTGAGATAATGTGATAGGGTATGCTCATCCTGGCAATTCAGGAAAGTCGATACTCGGTACCTGCAACCTGCATAAAAATCATGCATGTACAAATACAATATATACTAAACTAAACAGACAATGGTAGGAAGTGGTGCATTGTGTAGATCTTGATTAGCAGGTGACTACGACTCCCTTCCTTAACCACATCAGACACGCCATACAAAAGCAAACATGCAAGGCAAACACGCAAATCATACACATGCAAGTATGGGGTAAATATCCATAAAAAAGCACATATGATGATAAATCATCTTACTAATCATCATTAATAATTGAAAGCAATGTAATAATCAGCATCAATAATTGTGAACACTAAAAATAATCATCATACATACATGAAATGTAGAGTCTAAGTAATCTCATCACATAATAAATTGAATCCATAGCACAATATCTGATAATCTCAAAAGAATGCTGGTAACCAACAACATAAAACTAGTTCTAAAAGAGTTCAGCAATGATAACAAAATACGAACTAGGGGCAGGCACTACATCCACCCCCTCTGGGATTAGGCTTACTCCCGGAAGCCTACAAGAATGAGAAACTAAGATACTCACTATATGGGTCCCATTGAACCCTTTCCCTCTATAGGGAAACATGTTTCCACTGAGGATATTACAAAACTCTTAGAGCAATATGATTTTGGTTTAATGGTAAACTGAAAACTATATCGATCCAACATTCATTCTTTTCACAACTACTAAAATAGATCCCTTAATTCATTCTAAACAAGAGAAACTTAATGATTGCAAAGATAAATATAGGTTTACTACCTTACAACATAGATAAAAGATACATGTTTTGTAGCTAGAATGAGTTTCAATTTTTAGTTTTGCCTTCGTTTAGATTTTAAGTAAAATTTTTAATTTTGAAAGCTAAGTGTTGAAATATAAAAAAAATATGCAAGTAACAGTTTTAAGTTCTGTTTCAGTTCACCTAGTTTCAAGTTTTTAGTTTGAAAAAGATACACATGATAGTTTTAAGTTTTCATTTTATTCAACTAGATAATAACTAGTAGCATTCCAATGTACTTAGAGCTCCCAATGTTGATACTCGGGCTCTGATACCAAATGTAATGCCCCACCAAGGGATCTAAATTTTTTTACTAAGTTTGCCAAAATGTATATATTTTTAAACATGAAAGATAAAACCAATCATAATATTTGCGGAAGCAATAGCAACAATTCAAATAAAAATAAACATAACATATATACATAACAGGCTACATTTTTTAAAGATCCCTTAATGTTGTATCACATCTAAATTAACTATTCATCTAACATCTCATTCTTATGAAATAACAATGATACATCCAATGTACTTAAACAATATACAAGTGTCTTTTTGTAATTATATTTTAGTTTAGCTCAATCATCCACTATACATATCACAGGGTATGAAAAGCTTAAAAGAATAAACATTCAAGTAAATAAAGTACATCATCATCATCCAATATTAATCCATGATGCAATAACATAAATGAAACCACGTATCATACATGATACATCATCACAAAAGATATAAACATCAATAACAAAGGATAACCATATATTGCAAACATAAATAATTAAGTGCATGGTTCCTCCCAACCATAAATAGAATCATTATACCATCGTAGATCCTAGCCATCCCTCTATGCATAACATTTCAAAGCACCGAAGAGATCATCGGTATTAACATAGTAGGGATGTCACTCCTAAAACATCTTACTAACATGCAAAGTAAAGCATAATAAATCATCAACTAACATATGCAAAGTAAAACAAAACATCAATATAAGAAACATACCAGTAAATACATTCATCATAAGGTATATTATCTATCATAATGCTCCAAGAACATAATAAAGAATAAATACCTACCAAGGATACTCTAGCCACAGTGTCTCGGACGGATCTCAAATGATAAGAGTGAAAATACACTACCACCCGATCGCGTGGAACCTAAGTGGTCCACTCCCACCGTGCTGAGAAGATAATCTCAAGTCTCAAATAGGATATCAATACACATAGCATAAAAAGTTCACGAATCTTAAAAGTATACTAACTCAAAGGTTCCATCACACAAAACCAACATTTAATTTCTAGAGGCACACAAAGACATGTAGGAAACCTACTCTGCAAGTGAGAAAGTGTCATCGCAATTATCACATACAAGTTACCCTGGCAGTTAGCTAAACTCCACGGGTCCATACTGATCTCATGCCGCCACTAGCATCCTCTCATACTGACAAGGCATACTACGGAATGCACAATCGCAAACATGCATTCTCACTACTCGCATCCTAGCCTGTACAAGCACTCAAGGCATGGGTGAGAACATTAAAACAATTTTTTTTTAGGTTCATTTAATCTCCATTTAGTGTGTAAATGTTATCACTTATTAACCAAACTTACAATGAGTTACCTTGGTAGCCACTTAGGACCCCAGCCCCCATTGCAAGCCACTTCCCGACACTACAAGTAGATTACCTACCCTGAGCTCATGGAATCATAAATCTGAAAATCATAAAAGATAATCTATAATAAATTCATCAAATATGCATAAAAGCATCAAATATCCATAATAAGAATCATCAAATCTCCAAGATAAGAATCATCAAATCTCCATGAGCATCTGAAAAAGAATCCATAGAAAATCATGACCACAACAGTTCTCTATTGGCAACTGAAGGTATCACTAATAATCATAAGTGTCAATTGGTTCTCAATAACCAAAATATATCTCAAGATAAATGGTTCTCAATAAGCAACCAAGAATATCTCAAAATCATACTGATCAAAGACTCCAAAATAGTTGAGTCAAACATGTCACAACATGACGTCATCAAGAAATAAATCCATATTTTAGTCCCATCATGGCGAATAGAAAGTAATCCAAAGATAACTGATTGATGACTCAAAAATGATTAGCTCAAGCATCTCATATATATATACCTCTCAGTTTCACACATGAAGGCTGAAGAACAAATACAAACATTTCATAGAGCATATGATCACATAACTATGGTTGGGCTTATAAAGATCAAGACCAAATAAGATCAACATGCCATTACATCTCATAACCCTCGAGCCTCTGGTAACAACTTAGGATTGGTCAACACTAGTCAACCCAAAACCCAAAACAAGAAGCATATAGAATACACCATGCAGACACATGTTTTGGTATACTAAATTCACATAGTTGAATAATGTGTAGGAGTTTCTAGTTTTTTATTTGCAAGTATATTTCAAGTGTTTTAAGTTTCATCATTTGACCTACAAGTCAACCCAATTGTTTCTCCGATAGCATTACCCTTCCATTATTAAGAATTACATTCTAATAATAACTTAAGGATAAATATTTACTCATTAAATCATTTGTTTTACTTGCTAAGATCCATAGTACTAATTGGATAACTCTTCTTTAATGTTACTTCTACATTTCAACATAATCAAAAGATCATTATTCATTCATAAAAGAACCAATTATCAATCTTCGAATAAGAAGATTATAACTTAATTAAAATGATCAATTTAATTCACCAATTAACTTAGGTGCACAATTCTATGATCCATTAACATTTTAATGGTTAAAACTCAATTAATTTTCTCTAACACTTAAGTCTCTTAATTATAATCATTATTAAATTGTCACTAATAACCGTTAAAATATCTAAGTCAGTATTCAAGTCATTAAAATAAGACTCATCAACTTCAATGTAGATACTACACAACTTTACTAAAAGAATCAATATATCATATCGATTAAAAAATTTGTTGCATAACTTAATTATTAATTAAATCTAATTAACTCTAATTAATTCAATTAATAATTACAAATTCAGTTGACTAATAACTAACAATAGTTTGTACGTAAAAAGTCATCTACAATCCAAATATTCATATTAATAGTTCAATAACTTATTAATAACAAGCTATGTTGGAAATTTTATTAATAAATCTATAATGACCACCTTCGCCATTCTATCAATGAAAACTAACTTTTCTTTGACAAACCCGTATTATTGATAATCATTTAGTTAAACTTCATTTGATTCAACTAATTATCAATCAACTATATTCCATTTCATTAACATTAGGATTAGTAATAGTTTAATAACTAATAACAAGTTAAAAATAAATCTACGATAACAGATTCTTTATTGTTTTTGCTAACAATGATGTCACTAGTAAATTAAATATAACTTCCTTAAGAATCGTTCTTCGGATAAGATTTACCAATAATCAATAGGTTATCATTTGTCCAAAATAATCTTTGATGATTCTAAGTATAATGATCACCAACTTCATTAATCACAATTTCATTCATGATAACATGAATTCATTTCCATTGTATTTTTCTCCCCTTAATTTGATCTCAACTAAATTTTTAATACTATACTTCAATTATTAACTAATCTCAATTAGATTGAACTTAATTGAATCAATTAATAATTGTATAAACTTATATATACTATCTTTCATTAATAATTTGTTAAATTTAACAATTATTAATAAATAATAACTCACTAATAATTTCAATATTCAATTATAAAGATTGATATTCAAACCAATCAATGAATAACAACTAAATCATTAGTATCTCTTTTCCTTTAATTTTCTCTCATCCATTTACTTAGATTGACTAATAATTAATTACACTTTTTCTACTATTAACTAATCTTAATTAAATTAAATTTAATTAGATTAGATAATAAACCATATAAAACTAATGCATTTCAATAATATCTTTAATTCATTCCATGCTTTGATATATTATTTTTGTGAAGTTTAAGCATAAAAATCTCTTGATTATGAAAAATGGAAAAATATCTGTCATTGAATAAAACAGTCTCAGTACAACGGCCATATCTCCCTAATGAACCATTGGATCGGGCTAAAATTGAAATATGTTGGAGAGAGCCGAGTTGTGCCAATTTTGACCAGAGTGATCGAATAAATTCGATCCTGATAAAAAGTTATGAATGACTGAGTTTGGGTCTATCCAAGAGGCAGCGACAAGACAATCTGTGATGAATTAAGAATTTTCTCTTAAAATGTAATTGTTTACTAAATTTACCCATTCATCCATCTAATAGGTTTTTCCATATGCATTTAAAAATATAATTTGATAGAAAGATTACATCTAATCATACGAATTTTCAACTTAGAATTTCTATTTTAATTTCAAATCTTGTCTATCTAATTTCACAATATAAATTCGAACCCAAACCTAATTAAGATCTAATTATTTCTCCTTAATTGGATCTAAGATTTTTCTATTATTTTCTTCTCATCCAAATATAATATCTAGATTCCAATTTTAAATACAAAGAGTATTCAGACACATAAAACAGATATGATGAAGACAGGAAGAGAAAGAGTGCAAAGGGAATATGAGAATATCACGAGTGCACCTAGACACTGATACTAATTTGCCATGCCTCAGAAGTCCATAAAAAATCCCTTCCTTCTCCATCATTCACAATTCTTCCAAGAATCCAAGCCAATCGAATCCTCCAAGTGATTAAAAGAGCTAGAAGGTGCATAGAAGCAAGTAGAAAATATATGAGCATATGAATCTTCTCCCATGCATGTAAGCTTTGAAGTTTCTATTTTTTTTTTTAGCTTGTAGCTCGAGGCTTACATTAAGCTTTTTTATTATTTAAGCTTCTATGAATGTCTGAATATCAAGAGCTTTCAAGAAACCTTTGGAATGCTTCTTGAAACTGTTGAAAAGTGTCACCAACTAAGCATGGGTCTTTTCCAATTCTTTTTTGATGAGTCATAGAATTGTAAACACCTTGTGCTTAATTGATGCACTAACTCCCATGTTGTTGACACATGTTAATTCTTATGCAAGCTTATAACTCCAATTTACTTTTTAAATAATTTCTATTTAAATTTTATAACTTTCATTTTAATTTTTATAACTTTTATTATTATTATTTTATTTATTACTTTATTATTATTTTATAATTATTATTAATTTTAATTTCTAGTTTTCTTTTATTTAATTCTTTTTTTCCAATAATTCACATTTAATTAATTACAATCAAAATATCAAAGATCATGATATTTTATTAATTTTTTCAAATAAATAATTTATTAATTAAATTTATTTATTAAGACTGAATTAATAGAAAATTCACCATAGACCTCCAAGATAAAATATGAAAATCCATCATAGAACAAATCATACAAAATAAATCTAAAGGGTTAAAAATCACGAAATATGTCATCCGACACATTCGGTGGGTATTCAACTCAGATACTTGTCCTAATTTTTCAATTAGGACAAATGGCTCAAAGGGTTGGGATTTGGACTTGAGAATTTATCTCCCCTCTCTTATCATTGAGATAATGTGATAGGGTATGCTCATCCTGGAAATTCAGGGAAGTCGATACCTGGTACCTGCAACTTGCATAAAAATCATGCATGTACAAACACAATATATACTAAACTAAATAGACAATGGTAGGAAGTGGTGCATCGTGTAGATCCCGACTAGCAGGTGACTACGACTCCCTTCCTTAACCACATCAGACACGTCATACAAAAGCAAACACGCAAGGCAAACACGCACACCATACACATGCAAGTATGGGGTAAGTATCCATAAGAAACCACATATGATGATAAATCATCTTACTAATCATCATTAATAATTGAAAGCAATATAATAATTATCATCAATAATTGTGAACACTAAAAATAATCATCATACATACATGAAATGTAGAGTCTAAGTAATCTCATCACATAATAAACTGAATCCATAGCACAATATTTGATAATCTCAAAAGAATGTTGGTAACCAACAACATAAAACTAGTTCTAAAAGAGTTCAGCAACGATAACAAAATACGAACTAGGGGCAGGCACTACAATTAATTACTATGGATGAATTTAATAATAAAAACTTGATATAAATAGGCAATACAAGTTAGTAGGAACTTATACAATCATTAGATAAATATGTATCAAAGATAATTTAATATGTTAGAATTCTTAAATATCAACTTCTTTTCAAACTATTGAATTTCAGCTTGAATTAAATGTGTTTTTAATTGTACAATCATACTCTTAGTTATCATTAGTTTATTAAAAAACTATATAAATTAATAACATTAATTGTACCATGGATAAATTTAATAATAACAACTTAATATAAATAGGCAATACAAGTTAGTTGGAACTTACACAATCATTAGATAGATATGTATCAAAGATAATTTAATATGTTAGAATTCTTAAATATCAACTTCTTTTCAAACTATTGAATTTCGTCTTAAATTAAATGTGTTTTAAATTGTACAATCATACTCTTAGTTATCATTAGTTTATTAAAAAACTATATAAATTAATAATATTAATTGCACCATGGATAAATTTAATAATAACAACTTGATATAAATAGGCAATACAAGTTAGTTGGAACTTACACAATCATTAGATAGATATGTATCAAAGATAATTTAATATGTTAGAATTCTTAAATATCAACTTCTTTTCAAACTATTGAATTTTGCCTTGAATTAAATGTGTTTTTAATTGTATAATCATACTCTTTGTTATTATTAGTTTATTAAAAACTATATAAATTAATAATATTACTTACCATGGATGAATTTAATAATAACTTGATTTAAATAGGCTTGATCTATGTAAGTGAGTTGGAATTTACACAATCATTAGATAGATATGTATCAAAGAAAATTTTATATGTTACTTAAATTCTTTTATCAACTTATTTTCAAACTATTAAATTTCATCTTGAATTAAATATGTTTTTAATTATATGATCATACTCTTAGTAATCATTAGTTTATTAAAAAACTATATAAATTAATAATATTAATTACCATGGATGAATTTAATAATAACTTGATCTAAATAGGCCTGATCTATGTAAGTTAGTTGGAACCTACACAATCATTAGATAGATATGTATCAAAGATAATTTAATATGTTATCTGAATTCTTTTATCAACTTTTTTTCAAACTATTGAATTTCATCTTGAATTAAATGTGTTTTTAAAATTGTACGATCATACTCTTAGCTATCATTAATTTATTAAAAAACTATATATTAATGTTAGTTTATTGTAGGGTCATACTCTTAGTTTATTAGTTTATTAATGAGTTTTTAAATATTATATTTCATAAAAGTTTTTTTTAAATAATGCATTGGCTTACCTAGTTAGCATATTTTCATCCACATAAAACTAATATTTATCTTTTAGCCCTACTAATTGATAATTTAACAAATATGTGTCCTTCTAACTTTCTACTAATTGATTTAACAAATTTGATTATTTGATTATTTTATAATTATCACAATAAAATCTAAAATCTAAAGTTTAAATATGTTCACAATAAAGTTTTATAATGATCACAATAAACTCTAAAGTTTAAAATCTATAATCTAATTGATGAAGAATGTTCTACTAAAATTTTTAAAAGATACACATACACGTACACCTCAAGAATAAACATCTACATCTAATATCTAGATATTGAAATGCATACATATGCAAACTATAAGTCTTGAATAAACATGTGTGTAGTAAAATATAAAAAGTCATATACATATGACCATCCAACTACTGAAGTACTAAATAGTCAAATAAATAGTGAAACATGTATGTATGCCATCGAGGTACTAAAATACACATGTGTATGTAAGTCTCCAGAATATATACAAAATCTCCAATATATAAATGCATCAATATATATAAATCTACTACTACTAGAGGGATCCCTCAAGATGCATACGAACATAATGACCCTCTGGTCGAGTCTCCTATACATCGTGTGATTGAAGTTCATCAATCAAGCCCTGCAAATACACACACACACACACACACACACACATACATACATGTGTGTACATTCAAATTAAATACAAGTGCATATATCTAGTTTGAAATATAAATAACTTTACAAACTATTTAAAACTTGTACATGAGCACTACTGGGTGCCTCAATAAAATCATCTCTCTAACGTACATGCCCTAACCCAACATTAGATGTAATCATGCGCTCGGCAACCTATGCCTACATGATTTATTATAGTTCTTAAATTAAATATCTATCTAAGCTAAAAATTTAAATTTCACATATTTAAATTTAAAAAATAAAATTATATATATATGTGTGTGTATATATATATATATATGTATATATATATATACATATATACATATACATATACATATACATATATATATATACACATATATATATATGTGTATACATATATATATATATACATATAGATATATACACACATATATATATATATATGTGTATACATATATATATATATATACATATATATATACATATATATATGTATATATATATGTATATGTATATATATATGTATATGTATATATATATATACATATACATATATATATACATATATATGTATATGTATATATATATGTATACATATACATATACATATACATATGCATATGCATATGCATATGCATATGCATATGCATATGCATATGCATATGCATATGCATATGCATATATATATATATATATATATATATATATATATATATATATATATATATATATATATATATATATATATATACCTGGGTCTTCAGAGGTGGAGGATGATCAACATACTCCATCATATTATCTATCAATGCACCTCTACTATTTAAAACATTAGTGCATCCTAATACTCCAACATCATCTCCTAAAACTCTGACGCCTACTAAACCACCCTCAACACCACAATATCCAATTGCTAGTAATGATGAGTGAAGTGGACTATGTAACTAGCTAGGTAATGGTGTAGAATCAGTCTTGGGTTAGAATAACATGTCCATGTAAATGAAAATCCCATGCTCAAGACTAGTATCAATCTCAGATAGCCCTCATAACTACTCGTCAAAATCATCAGGGCCCTTAGTTGTGATCCTAACATCTCCAACTCATATGCCTAAGTCATTTGTAGAGTGTCATGAGCCTAGTGGAAAATGTTGTAAGCTACAATGTGTGGTGATTGTCATTGGTGTGGTCTATGTCTGTGGAACTACGAGGCTCTGATGGTGTCTAATGACATCCATCACTAAGTGAACTGGCATCCCCTGTGTATTAGAAATATAATTAATACTCTACAATAGATCCTCCAAAGAATACAATGCTAAATCCATATGCATGTGTTGTCCTAAAAGAGAAGGAACATCGCCTAGTACTGGTAGTCTAGCAACTCTATATGCCTCATCAGAGGAGGTGCTTGAAGTGCTATAAGATGCCTCTAAAGATGGTTGACCTAGATGACTCTGTCAAGTGTGAGTATAATGACCAAGAGAATCAGATGTGATACTAGCAGCCGCAAATGCAATGTGTCCAATATTATCAATTGCTCCTCTTTAAAAAGCAATGACAACTCTCTCTACAATAGGCACTAGTGTTGGAGTCCTTGGAGGAAGTCTCTGTCCAACAAACTGTCTCACATTTAGAGGTTGTAGATGCTATGTATTGTGATACTGGTCATGATCTATGATCCGACCATGCCCTTTTCCACAATAATATGAAATATCTAAGTAGTTGATGTTGAGTCCCATGCAGAACTCAGTGTACAAGTGTTGTGCAAAATAAAGAGGTATATGGTCATTATTAGGATAACGACCATGTGTGGCTTAAAAACAAGTATAGATCATACTAGCAATAATAGGATCTCTACATCATGTGATTTGATAGCCTCTCACCCTCCCTTGTGTACCCTCATATGATGGAAAGAGATCTCATTTGATGATGTCTTTAGGGCCACCCTCTTGATGTCATCAAAAGATGCATCTCCTAAAATGTCAGCTCTAAGCTCCCTAGATATGACAACTAATATGTCAGTGATAAATGAATGGTGAGCTCTAAATCTAGTAGTCAGATCTTGTAAACTTGTACATATGGTAACACATATGTCTCTATATAGACCATCATTGAAGGACAATATAGACTGCTCTAATCTAGCAACCTCCTACTCTGCAAATGCAAATAATGCATCGATATCGATGTGTGGAGGTGGCACAGTAGGACCTCTAGCTAGACCTCTAGTAGGAGTTGCAAGTGCAGGACCTCCAATAGGAGCCATATTAGGAGCCACATTAGAACCTACACCACCTGGAACTACACCAAGAGCCACAACATGAGCCCCATTACAAGATCTACATGAGCCCCACCATGAGTTTTAACACAAGCCCCACCACGAGAAACATGACAAACTACATGAGGAGCTACAATAGGAACTACATCAGGTGCCACAGCAGGAACCGCGTTAGGTGCCACAACAGGAGCTACAATAGGAGCCACAACAAGAGTAGTCACAATATGAGCCTCATCAGTTCCCTTAGGATGATGAGCAAGTTGATTGTGTGAAGTCATATATGTACAATGATGGAGCTAATTTATATAACATTTGTAAATTTTATATAATACATACATATAACATGTACACATCTCTCTAAGTCTAGTACACACAATTTTTTATTTAAATTAAAAGATATATGTAATCACTTACATCACATGTCTAGATAATTTGTAACATACATATTAATAAAATTTATATGATCATATGTATGAGAGAGTTAGAGTTAGAGTTAAAGGGAACTTGAGTTTTTAGAACTTTAGGAATTAAGGTTAGTACCTAGGTTTTACTTAAAGGGTTCACTTGAGTTAGATTAGGGTAATGATATGGTTTCATTTAGATTAAAGGGTTTGATTTCTAGGGTTAAATGGTTAGATTAAAATTCAATGAGTTAGATTAGGGTTTGATTAGGATTTCATTTAGATTAAAAAGGCTTTGAGTTTGAAGTTAATATATAATAAATTATAGTTTTTCATTAGAGTTTGAGTTAGATTAAGGTCTCAATTTGAGTTCTAAACCTAGGTTAGATTAGGGTTTCAGTTACGATTCTAGGGTTAGGTTAGAGTTATCTCTATTAGAAATTAATAGGGTTACGATTCTAGATTAGGATTTGAGTTAAAGATTAGAGTTTGATTAGGGTTTTAAAATGATTTAGATTAGGGTTTGAGTTCTAGATCATTAAAGGGTTTGGTTAGGTTTATAGTTGTCTAAATTACTTAAGGTTTGAGTTAGGGTTTGATTTAGATTAGGGTTTGAGTTAGATTACCTAGTTTGGTTAGGGTTTCATTTAGATCTAGGGAACTACGATTCTAGATTAGGGTTTGATTTAAAGATTACCTAGTTCATGCTTGAACTTTATAAAAATTAGGATTTGAGTTTTCAGTTAGGATTAGATAAAGGGTTTGATTATAGTTCAAATGGTTTAGATTAAAGAGTTTACTAAAAGTTAAGATTATCTCATGATTCTAGGGTTTGAAAAATAGAGATATCTAAGGGTTTGGTTAGGGTTTGATTTATAGGGAACTTACATGGTTAGATTAGGGTTTGATTAGGATTTCATTCTAGGGTTTGAGTTAGGGTAACTTGAGTTAGATTAGGGTTTCAATTTGAGTTAGGGAACTTAAAGATTAGGATTTAAATTATGGTTAGGGTTAGGTTCTAGGGTTATCTAGTTAGATTAAAGGGTTGCGATTAAGATTAGGATGTGAGTTAAAGATTAGGGTTTGATTAGGGTTCAAATGATTTAGATTAAGGTTTTAGTTCTAGATTAAAGGGTTTTTTTGGGGTTATGGTTGTACATTAAACTTACTGGGTTCAAGTTAGGGTTTGATTTAAAGGGAACTTTCAATTTAGATTAAAGGGTATGAGTTAAAGAATAGGGTTTGGTTTGCATTTGATTTAAAAAGAAATTAAGGTTTGAGTAAATATTAGGGTTTGAGTTTTCAAAACTTTAGGAAATTAGATCTAAGGGTTTGATTATGTGGTTTGATTTCTAGATTAGGGTTTGAGTTAAAGATTAGGGTACATACATGTGATTAGGGTTTGATTTATAGGGTTAAGGTTAGATTCTAGGGTCTGTGTTAGATTAGGGTTTGATTCTAGGATTTCATTTAGATTAGGGTTTGAGTTTTCATTTAGGATTAGATTAAAGGGTTTCAGTTTTTAGTTATTATTAGATTACAACCAATTGGTGTTTTAAAACTACTGAACAACAAAATGCTCAATACCAAATTGGTATTACTCACATAACCTAAGAATTAGCCAATTCCTATTAACAATTACATCTGTAAACTATTTTGGATATGGTTTGAACCCAAATTTAACAAAACCAAGAATGGTTTTCTACTCTTTAGGCTCTACAAAACTAGGGTGGGTATACCCAGGGGATGATTCAGGTTGGATGCTACTATATTAGAATTATTTTAGTTTTATTATGATTCTCATCTTATATCATCAAACACATACATGATATTGACATTTTGGATAAAACACATCCCATATAGCAGATTTGGTCACAATTCTTCTATAAGTTTGCAAATATTCCCAACAATAGTGGCTAACTAAGGCTAAAACATTCCATGCAAACAAGTGCTAACCACCTTTGAAAATCTTAGAGAAAAGTAAAATAAAGTTGATTCTGACTTTAGATTTGATGCTTCTTCATAGTATACCTATCTGAAAACTAAATTAATTTGATCAGTGCCTATTCCATTGGGATTTAGAGTCTAATGCAATTTATAGATCTAATTTGTTGCATTACAACAAATATTATCAGCAATTCTTATTGGAATTCATACTTACTAACATCCTTTCTATTACCATAGAAATCCCATAAAATTCATCAAAGCCTTTATTTAATTCATTGAATTAATAGCATTAATGAATTGACATAAACCTAAATGAATTGCATTCAATTGAACAAGCTTTACTCATACAATCTCATAATAACTAGGTAATAGCAAAGGAGACAAAATTCAATAAGAACTGATATGGGGACAACTCAATTTGTATTAATTTTCCTTGAAAATTGTATACAATTGTAGTAAACTCATAATGACCTTAGAAAGAAACACAAAGATCACTCCACATCAATGTATTCTCAGAAAATTTGCAGAGAAGATACATCATAAAGTTTGCTCAAAAATTGGACCAAAAACATCCTAAGTAAAACTAAAAATGCATTAGAAATTGGACCCCTCTCTAGCGCTAGAATATCACTTAAATAATGTGAGATGCAACAAGCTTTAGGCATAGAGAACTGACAGGTGTCCTTTTACAAAGATATTTACATTTCGCTTAACAGAAAAAGACAAAATTTCAAGTAACAGGAATGTAACATCATATTATTCTCTTGGTAGGCCCCTTTTTCTATTACATCCTCACATGCTAGAAATCTTGTGATTGGTCTGTATTTATTCTTAGTTTGGCATATGTAGCTACCAGACTTGCTAGTGATGTTTCTAGCTTTGATTCATGTAGCTTCACCTCCACTCTAGCATTTTCATTCATATCATCATGTGTTACCAAGATGATAGTTATTCTTGATTTTATCTTTGCTACATCATCTAAATGATTCATTGCATCTTTAGCATGAGATGATTTCTCTTCTTTGTCTTCTTCTTTTCCAAGTGTTGATGGAAGTGGATCTATAATTTGTAATTCATCTTCATGTACTTCATCATCATCACTTTCATCTTCTTCTAGCTACTCACCAGAAGCAATATCCACCATCCACTTGTCATAAAGTGCATCATCTAGCCAGTCAAAATGTAGAATATACTATTATTTCTTGATAACAAACTTAGCTTTACTATCAATATCAACAAATTCTTGTTTTAAAGAATCAAAGAATAACTAGGCTTTTACCATCTCTTCTATTGTGGTGGCCCACCATGCATGCCCTATTTCATTGATAATTTTATTCATCCTTAGACAAAATAAATCATCAAGTTCCTTAGCCCATTCATCTTTGCTTTTCAAATTATTCCTTCTATCTAGGGCATGAGGAAATAAACTAAACTTTTGGCTCTTATATTTATTTAAATAGCCAACTATTATTCTCCACAGATGAATTCTCTTATTATCAAAATCAGGAAGATCAAAAACAATATCAAAAGTCTTTTCAATTTGATCATGTGAGACTTTTATGATAGAATAACATAAAAATGTTGTTTCCTTCCTTCTTCTTACCCATTTATTCACAATAAGCTTTACAACTTCATCACTTGCCTTCAATTCTTCCCATATGTCTATCACTCTAGCCAATTGATCATAAACTAATGGCCATTCAATTTTATCCACCAAATTTTGTGAGAGCCTTTCTCAATTTATCTAAATATTGTACATTCAATTCTGAATGTAAGACCCACAGCTTGCTCTTTTCTTCTTGAAAGTCTTCAGTAGTGTAATACTATGGCCTCTGTGGGGTATCTGGCAATTCTATGAGAGGAGTGGATTTAAAAGGTTCCACTAGGTGACAGGGTTATGTTATTCTTGGCCTTGTGGACCTCTCCACTATTTTATTTTCAAGCTCAATTCTCTTTTTAACTTCTTTGTTATAAGTTTCCAGAACACTCTCATAGTTACTCTGCAGTTCAAAAATTGTTCTTTCTTCCTTCTCTGTAGTGGCCAAAACAAATTGAGAGGTCCCCACACCCATATGAGTCACATGTACATGGGATGTCTTAGCTACTCTCCTCATAATGATATTTCCTATAAATCCTAAGTCATCTAGCTGTGATGAAACAACCTTATATCCCCTTCTTAATAACCACATAACTAGAGTAGCTTGGTCTTCATTAAATGCAATCCCTATGAACTCACTTTTTACTAGGGTCTTGTAATTACAACTTATTTGAAATAGAATTAAAAATTAATACATTAGCTATATCCCAATTGGGTAACAATAAAATATTTGAGGCCTTCACCATCTGCCTCCCCTCTTCAAGGGTTATGTTTTGGAAATCTTGAATCATCTGTTCTTTTATTTGATTTTGTAGGGTTTCCTCCTCTAGCTCAAGATGCTCTATTCTCAACTTGTTGCATCTTTCTTCAAATTTTCTCATGTTGGTTCTCCATGCAAATTGGCAAAAAGCCCTAGATTTGACAAAGTTGTCATCTGATAGAAATTGTTGACTTCCTTGTTCTAATACAGGTTCTAATTCCCTTCCTCTGTAATCTGTAATTGTTAACTCAAAACTTGGCACAAGAGGTTCCTGAGGGTTTCCTTCATCTATTTCAAATTGTGTAACAAAAACTCCCCCTTGGGATCCCAATTGTTCAATTTTCTCTTCAGTGGGATGTTCTTCCTTAATTCTCATAGGGGTCTATGAAGGTGAGTATTCCTCAACATGAGGATCCTCTTCCCTTATTATATTCCACTTCTTAAGGGAGGGCTCAAGAGGCCTCTCTTCCCAGATAGCACTAGTGGACTCAATTATTTGTTTGCCTTTGTCCATAGTGGCCCTTTTATTTTGAATGATAGTATACCCTGGCCTTCTTTGGATAGTTAATTGACCTACCCCTATATTGGGAGTAAAACTCAATCTTCTCATTACTTCCCTAGCCTTATCTGGGAAAGAATTGCTTCTTTTCATTCATTACCTCCATTATTTCAGGAAAGGTATTCATAAGTTTATTTATCTCATTTGTAGTTGTAACAACATTGTCTAAAGGACTATAATTTGCATCAAAAAATGAATGAAATCCAAAACTTTAGAGAAGACTCTCCACTTTTCATTTTTAGTCTCCTACTCTTGCAAGGAGTATTCATGTCTTATTATGTCTTCAGGAAAATAGAGTTCATGCTCAATTTTACCAAGCTTAATTCTATGTCTTAGAGCCAAATGATAAAATCCCTCAAAGTCACAAAAAAAAGGGTGAGAAACAACTATCTTATAAGGATCCAAAATCTTGTGCAGAGAAAGCCAACCCCCTTTTGTGATTACAAAACAATGGGCCATCGTACAAGTGGGGAAGATTGACCCTCTTGATCTTTTAAACAAATAAGTTTCTTCTAGTCCTCTAAGCTGCCACAAAAAAAATTTTAATCCTACTTTTAAAGGCACTTGGTAAGGTAACACATGGGGAGTGCCTCTGAAACCATAAATTTTGATGATAGTTGAAATTGAATATGGAATGATGTCTCCCCAATTGTGTGAAACCTTCAAACCAATAGGATTTTCTAGGGGCCTAATAAGACCTACCAATGCCTTGGGTATTCTGGGATTGTCACTCAATAATAAACATCTCAGTTTTGAAGAAAAATATCTATCAAATCTAACAAAACTGGCTTTCTCTACTTCCCAAGTCATATATGCACTCCATAATTGGACTGGCAGTGCTTCCCCATCCTGTTCCCTATTCAACTGCATATATTTTCAAAAATATGTTGCTCCTTTAAACAAAAACATGTGCATTATGAAAGAATAGTGGCCAAAAGTCTTTTCCACCTTGCCCTTAGCAATCCCAATAAGTCCATTGTGGATTTCCTCAGCTAAGTAAGAAGCAAAATCAAAAATTATGTCCACACCAAAAGAGGAAATCTGAGTAACCATGTACGTGAAACTCATGGGCATAAACTCCTCTTCATCTTCTCCAAAAACTCTACATAGGGTCCTATATATCTCCACAGCCTTGGTATTGAAGTATGCCCTTTTGAAAGGTTCCCTGAAGGATGTTGTTATTGCTAGCAGAGTTCCAATTTTTCCTATATGTGCCTTCAATGCACTTTTCCTAACTGCATCCTTCTTGGACATTTATTCCTATTCTAACCCTTTCAAATCAATGGGCACATGATAATTAGTGAGAGGCCCTAAACTGAAAACTTCCCTAATTTCTTCTAGGCTGATTGTAATTAGGATCTCACCATCAATTATTCTCACTACTCTAATGGCTTGGTCATAGTTTTTTGCCACAGCCTCAAGGAGATCATAATCCATAAAGAAACTTGGAACCACTAATTTCCCTAACTCAAAGTTTCGAATATTGGCATGTGGGGCAAACAATTTCCTCTTTGACCACCATTTTTTGAATAAATTTAGACTAGTTTAAGAGGTATTAGCATCCCAGACCCAATTCCCCTTGTCATACAATCCATCTTCTATTCTCAACTTCTATAGTTTCAATAGTGGAGTCAGGGAGCATCTCAAGCAAATCATCATGGAAATTCCTATCCAAAAAATAATCTTGACTAGAAAACACCATCTTTGGAGGCATCTTTGATTATAATTTGCAAAAACTGAGACACTACAAAGATTATAGTGTAAGTACTTATTTGACTCTTTTCTCATTCCTCTATATAATTCTACAATGTCTTCGTGAACAATGGGAAATTTCTTCATGCCCTTGTAAAGCTCAACATAGTCTTCTCAGTAATGGCTTCTACTTAGAAAACTTGCAATCTTTGTTCGCGTGAGAAGGAATTGGTGAAATCTTCTATATTATACTTTATTTTTCTTTCGCATGCAAAGCTTTCATTCCTCATAAATGCACAAAGTGGCACCACCTTCTACGTTCAAATTTACACTGTTAATTTTCAAAAAATTCTACGATCCAGGGATGCAAGCAAAGATGACTCATGTTCTACTTGACATGTTGGTAGTCAACCCAATGAGATTTAGCCATGTATATATCTCCTTCATTGTTGGAATTTCAATTTGGACCCACTGATGATCGAGTACACATGTAGTTGAGTCACTACCTCGCTATACATAAAGAGTGAGCATCTTGCTATAGTGAAGTAGCGACAATCATTGATTCTATACTGATCATGTGGAGGATATTTGTTGCATTACTTAAGAGAATTATGGTGGGCCCCTAGTCACTATGTCGCTATACATATAATTTGAGCAACTTATCATAGTGAGATAGTGATGGCCATAGATTTGAGATTGATCTGAGCGCAAGAAAATTGCATGACATGCATAAGATGTGGTGGGTCCCCTGGTTGCTATGTCACATAGAGTAAAAAGTGCACATCTTTCCTTAGCAAGGTATTGATAATCATTGATCTGAGCTTGATCAAACAATTAGAATCTTTCATCTGATTTATGAATGGGGCATGGGTCCTAGTTATCAATGACATGAGGATATCCTATACAGCTAGCATATAAATCCATAGTTTAATCCTAGTTACATTTCCATGTTACTTAGGTCCCACCATGTGTTCATTTCTTGGTTGGGTGCTATGTTGCTAATGGCGAGGTCCAAAAATTTCTTGACAATGACATAGCGACCTTCGGTGTCTTATCAAAATTTGATGCCAAAAAATAAATACATGTCAAGTCATGATCATCCTAATTAATGCTTCTAACATAACAGTAAAATAATATGTGCACCATACCACTTGGAAGTTTTTATGGTCATAGGGAAACTTGGAAGTTGTCGTGATATGTATTTTTCTAGTTAGGTGTTGTGTCGCTAATAGTAGGGTACATAATTTTTTTGATAGTGACAAAGTGACCCATCGAAGAAACTAAATTCTTCTGATGCCTTTGGCACTTTGTAATTCTTGGTTCCCTTTCCAGCTTTGATAGCATTGACAAGATGGACGAGACTAAAACTTTTGTAGTAGAACCCTTTTCGGTCACTGAGCCTCCATTTTCATGACACTCTTACTCAGTTTCATAGTAGTCGCTATGTTGCATTAGGTAAAACACTTGCACCTTATCATAGCGACAATGCGACTTGAGTTAATCTTACTTTGATCAGATAGTATACATTAAGAGGAAAAAGGTCAGTGGGGGGCACGAAAGATTTGAACTAAATAAGGAATATTCATATTTTTAAAATGTTCACTCCCAAATGAAATTCAAAATGAATGAGACCTAGGGTTTAACAAGGGTTTTTGAAGTTTTTCAAATTTGCAAGATAAAAACTTAGAAACCCTAGTTTCTAACAATGGATCCAATTCTGACTTTTTGCACCTTAATTGGGGAAAAAATTATCTTGCAAAAATTAGACCAATAGTGGCTCTACCTGGGGATGATAGACTACTTGAGCCTATACAAGAATTTAGAATCTATGGTTAAGCAGACCACATACCTAACTTTAAAATGACAAATTCTTCAGAGAACACAGGAACAAAGCAACAGAAATAGGGAACACCACTATACAGGGATATTTACATGGATTCACAACATACAGAAAATGCACAAGGGAACAAGAAACCCTAAAGCTAATGTTCATGGAAAATAGATACTTTTAGGAAAAGTATCTCTTTAAGAACTGTCCATGAACTAACAATTCAAGAATATTGTTTGATAAATCCTTGAGGATATAAAAGTCTTCTCCCCATGCATTTTCAATTAAATAGGGACCTAACCAAATAGGATCAAACTTACCATGCTTTCCTTTATCCTCAATTTTTGCATTCCACATAAGGACTAAATCTCTATCTTCAAAATTTTTTCTTACTTTCCTTTTTTCATATAGTGTATTAACTTGTAATTGCAACTTTTGGTTCTTGAGAGATGCTTCTCTTATGGTTTTTGCTAACACTACAAGCTCATCCAACCTTTCTTGCATGTCATCTATAATATCTTCATCATACAACTGGATGTAATTGTAGAGTTCTACCAAGTTATTATGAGGCAACCTTGACTAAATTCTATATACTAGATCAAATGGGGCTACTCCAATGGCTTTCTTCACAGTCACTTTGTCAGCCCATATTGCTAGTTGCAACTTGGAATCCCATGCCTTCTTGTTATCATCCAAGGTCCTCTTGATGACTTTTAACAGACTTTTATTTTTGGATTCATCTTGTCCATTTCCTTGTGGATGATAAGGGGAGGATGTTGATCTTGTAATTCCATACTTGTCACAAAATTTTATGAATTCCTCAGACCTAAAGCACATTGCATTATCTGTTACAATTCTCTGGGGGCAACCAAACCTAGAAATAATGTTATTTAGCAAAAAATTGTTGACAACTTTACTAGTTGCATTTCTTGAAGGGATGGCTTCTACCCACTTTGTGAAATAATCCATAGCAACTAAAATCCAAGAATAGCCAGTGCTAGATTTAGGAGAGATCTCAGCTATGAAATCCATACCCCATTGCTGAAAGGGTGCTTGGACATCAACTGGCTTTAATGGAGTATTAATTGAGAATTTTAGTTTTCTAGCAAAGTTTTGACAGGCATCACATTTCCTAATCATGATTTGAGCATCCTTAAAAAGGGATGGCCACTAAAATCTAGCTCTCATTACCTTGTGTGCAGTGGTTTTGGCCATATAATGTCCCTCACACACTCCAACATGCATTTCACTTAGGATTTCTTTAGCCTTTTTTTTATCAACACATTTTAGTAATATTCCCTCAAAATTTCTCCACCACAAGCTACCTTTGATAATTATGTACCTTGACCTCTTACAAGTTTTTTTATCTATATCTCAATGTTAAACTCTTGGATCTTATTGATCCACCTACACCTTCTTCCTGATACTTCTTGTTGAGAAAAAATGTCCTTTACAGTAGCACTAGGCACAAATGCAATGACAATAGCACCTATCAAGTAGCATCTAAATGTCTTAATAGTCTTTACTAAAGCATATGCTTGTTTCTCATTTATCTCATATTTTAATTCACCAGGTTTTAGTGACTTACTAAAAAAGGCAATGGGTTGTTCATATCCTTCTTCATTCTTTTGCAACAAGACTGCAGCTACAGTATGGAAAGATGCAAAAGAGAAGATGTGCATTGGTTTTGTGTAGTCTAGAGTCCTAAGGATTAGAGCATTCTTTATAGTAGTCTTAATATCTTGAAATTCCTGTGAAGGTTCACCATCCCAATTAATAGTAGCTCCTTTCTTGAGAATTTTAGAAATAGGTCTACTAATCTCAACAAAGTTTGTAGCAAATCTCCTTAGGAAGTTAACTTGCCCAAATAAAGATTGCATTCCTTTCACATTCTTTGGCTTAGGGACTTTATCAATGGCTACTAATCTTTCAGGATCTATCTTTACTCCATCCTTTGATACTATATGTCCCAATAATTTTCTTTCAATTACCCCAAATGTACATTTCTTAGGGTTTAATGATACTCCATATTCTAGGGCTTTGATGAATATCTTCTCTAGGTACCTACAATGGTCTTTAGCCCTTTTAGAATAAGTTGTGAGGTCATCTTGGTACACAACCATAAACTTATTTATGTACTCATGGAAAGCCACATCCATGGCTCTTTGATAAGTGTCACCGACATTAATCAATCTAAAAGGCATTCTAACATATACATAAGTTTCCCAAGGAGTTGTAAATGCTATCTTAAATTGCTCTTCTTCTTTCACTAGGACCTGGTTATATCTTGAGAATCCATCCATCATAGACATAAGTTTAGACCCAGTTACCTACTACAACATAGCTTCTATGTTTGGTAACACATAATTATCTTTTAGGGAATCAATGTTCAAGTTTCTAAAATCTACACACAGTCTGATATCTCCATTCTTTTGTTTGATAGGTACTAGATTAGAGACCCAAGTGGAATGTCTAATAGGTTTAATTATTCCCCCATCCCTTAACTTCATTAATTCCTCTTGCATTTTAGGGGCTAGAGTGGGATTAATTGGTCTCTGTTTCTACCTAAAAGGTTTTACATTTTCCTTCAGAGGTATGACATATTGAAAAAGATCTTCCCTATAGGATTTTAGGTCATCATATGACCATGCAAAAATATGTCTATATTTTCTCAATAAATCAATCGATGGCTTTCTAATCTTAGCTGACAAATTCTAACCAATATAAACTTTCTTAGGGGCCTCAATAGTACCCAAATTTATCTCTTCTAGCTCTTGAGGTTTACAATATTTGGCACCAAGCCTTACCCTATCTTGGTTATCAAACATGTTCTCTAAAACAACCAAACCTTTATGTACTTTATTAGTTTTAAATTGTATAAGCTCTTGAACAAAAATTATTTCCTTCTCATCTATGGTTTGAACCAAGTCACTACAATCCAACTCTTGACCATGGTATTTATCTTCATTCAGCAAGAAATTCACAATGTCTTTGTCATCTTCAAAGACTTGCCAATGTTCAATATTGTTAGGTATTGATGGCCTATTTTGAACTTCAATCTATGAAATTCCTACAAATGATATCTCCTGTGGTTTAATTACTACATTTTCTAATAAGTTAGCCATATTATTCTAAGTTCTATCTCTCTATGATATACCAAATACATCAAAGAATTCAATCTGATCCCAAACAACATTTCTATACTGTTTCAACCTTCTGTTATTAGAAGCATATGTTCCCCTTATCTGTGAGATAATCAGTTCAGAATCACCTATAACCTACAACTTTTTAATCTGATGGTGGGTAGCAACTTTCAACCCTAACAAAAAGGCTTCATACTCAGCTATATTATTAGTGCATGAAAATTTTAGAGTAAATGAGTACCTAAAAGTGATTTTCTCAAGAGAAACAACAACTATCCCTACCCCTGCACCTTCTTTTGAACTAGCCCCATCAAAGAACATTTTCCATAATATAGGTGAGTCCATACAACACTCAACTTCATTTCCAATTATAGTAGGCAATTTCTCAACTTCTTGGATAATTAACTCAGCTCTAAATGCATTCACACCAGTATCTAAAAAGCAAGTATTATCTTTGTCAATTTCTTCACCCAAAATATGACTAACCCTTGGCTCTCTATCTACTTTAACAAACTTATCCCCTATATGAAAAGTTTCATAAGTTAAGTCACATTGTAAGCTACCTCCCATAGCAGCACTCCATTTTCTAGAGAGCAACATTCCATAATGTGGAGGAATATCAACTACCAAGATTGACATGGTCAATTCTACCTCAGGGTATGCAGCTAGCTTAAATGGTAGGGCATTTATAGTACCTATGACTAGGACTTCTCTAGCATCCATACCTCTAAATTTTCCTTGTTTAGTATCTACTTTCAAACCTAGGGCTTTCATTACTTTGAAAGGCATGATGGTGTTAGAAGCTCCTAAATCAATCATGTAATTCTTTAGGGTCTTTCCTTTTATAATCATAATGAGAAAAAATGGGTCAATATCTTCTATGTATGCTACTAATGAATCATTCAAGAACATTTGGGGAATTTGGAACATGATACCACTATCTTCTATTACTAAGGGGGTTTTTTGAATAGAATTTTTCTCTACATTGTTGGTATTATTTCCTATCCCTCCCAACCATGACAAAGCTTTGCTCTAATGCTCTTCAATTCTAAATAGTTCAGACAAGGGTACCTTAGCAGTAATTTGTGATAACATGGATATCATGTCAATAGGATTAGACATAGTGGGTTTCACAATCATACCTAGAGTAGGAACCTTCTGAGCAGCAAGGACTACTATTTTCTTGGCATTATTAGATCCTAATCCTTTCTCTTGCACAATTGCTTTTGTTGTCTCATTTGCTTTGAATTGTACTTTATTCTTGGGTTCCCACTTCTTGGTTTTGATGTCTTTAATCTTGATAGTCTCTACATTAGCCTTCTTGTTTTCATCTTTCATCTTATGTGTAATATCTTTTATAAATATACCAGAAGGCATCCCAACATCATTGTTAACTATTTCATTTCTCAAATTGTACATTAGCCTTCTTGTTTTCATCTTTCATCTTATGTGTAATATCTTTTATAAATATACCAGAAGGCATCCCAACATCATTGTTAACTATTTCATTTCTCAAATTGTAGTTACTATGTACTTGGGAGATCATCTCTGCAGTGATCCTATCAATTTCCTCTTTAGAGGGCATTGTCAAATTCACATGACCAACTTTAGAAGATGTAACACATACATGATCTTCATCATACCCTTCACTATTTGAAAAGACTTGTTGATGATGTAACTAATAAGCAATTTTCTTATTCTCTAGATCACTTTTTGTTTCTTCCAAATCAAAACCACACAATCATTGCACATGCTTACCATATTATAGCTTACATCATCATGGCTTTTTTCTTCTTCCTCCTCCTCAGTTTGTACACTATGATTAGAAGCAAATGACTAAGCAACTACACAATATTCTATAGAATGAGGTGATTGATAAATAATACACCATGGCACATTACCATTCATATTTACTAAACTTCTTTGTAGAGGATCTGGTGTACCCTTATCTTTTACATTTTTGGTCTAGTTAGGGATTGGCTTGCCATCCTTCCATTGGGTAGTGTAAGGGTAATTCTACATTCTAGGTTGTCTAGTGAAATTGCTATTGTTCATAGGGGCTTTCTCAACAATATTTTCCTTCTGGGTATTGAAACTAGTAGGATTCATCTTTTTAAGCAATTTCAACACCTAACCTATTATGGGTTCTTCTGGCTTCTTTCTTGTAGGAGTTTTATCAACCTCCCTTTTGTTGTTATTCTTGGGATTGAACAAATTTGGATCATCTCTCCTACCAAGCTTTCCAGGTGTCTTCCTATTATTCTTAATATTTACTACAACCTTGTAGGCATCCCTTATAGTTTTAGGATACTTATCCCTCAACTGAGAGGCCATTTTGCTATCAAAAGCATTAAAATATGTTGTAAGACAAACATCCTCATTCAACCTCATAACTTGAAAAAAATTGTACATATCTTACTAGAATCTCACATTAAAATCAAATGTTGATTTGTTAGGGTTCTTTTTTATGTTATTGAATTCATTTAACATGAATCCAACATTAGTGTTGTCTCCATATTGTTCTTTGAATAACTTCTCCAAGTTACTCCATGAACTAATGCTATCATCAGGTAACCTTCTAAACCAATTCCTTACATCTTCAGTCAGTGAATGAACAAATAACTTCATCAACACATCGTCATGTTCAACTTCATAATCATTTAGAATATCTATGAAAATTCTCAAATGATCTTCACCAGTAACAACATTATTTCCAAAGAAATTAACAACTTTATCTCTTAGATCAAAAGATATGGGATGAGGAGCACCAGGGATACTTGCAAATGATATTTGTCTATATTTTTCCATATATACAGGTTTCTTCTAAAAACCATGAACATTTGAGGTACTTGCTACATTGGCTTGGTTAAGAGGAACACTTTGAGATTGTTGAGGTTGGACAACAGGGGCCTGAGCATTAATGGTGGATGATGAGGCAGGGGCAGATTGAGATATTCCCTAGACTGAAACTACTAGTCCACAAGCTAGTATAGAAGCTGAAGCTAGAGTGGAAAAATTTGGCCATGAGGCTAATGCAAAATTAGACTTAATGAACTCAATTTTTCTCCTAGTTTCTAGAGCTTGAGCTTCATTCTCCACCTGCTCAAGTTCTTTTGCAAGGTCTTCCTTCTCCTTCCTAGCCTTCTCCAGATCTAGATCTAATTTTGACATGGAAGGTTTTATGGATTTGCTTGGTGGAGCTTGAAGTTCATTTATTTGGATTCATATAGATTTTCCCATTCCTTCATCTACAACTTTCACAATAGGTTCTATAGGATCTACTTGGACATGTTTATAAGCTTGGACTTGAGTAATGACTAGTTCTTTCATTTGACTCAGGAGTTTTTCTTGTTCTTGAACTTTAGTTCTCAGACTGTCTACATCTCTAAGACATCAGTATGAAGGATTTACATTCTTTCTTCTAACTTCTTATTTTGTTCTTTTCAGGTAGCCATCCTTCTAATAAAATTATCTCTTTCCACTATAGCATCTAAGGTGGCTTGCTCTTTTACTTTTTCTAGGCGAATATGCTTGGCTTCTTCCTTAGCAATCCATTTCTTCAAAACTCCTATTTTTGACTGCACTTCTTTAGGATCTGCAAAAGTAGCTTTTGAATCAGTGAGATCATCTAGGTCTATGAGATCAAGTTTTATGTATGGGACTTCCTTGGGATTAAAAGGATCTCCAAATAAAATTTTGAGTCCTAGCCTATGATTCATCTTAGTTATCAGATCTAGCCTAGGGGATACACTCCCTATTGGTGACATATCCTTATTTTGGTATGTTCTTTCATTTGGTACTAGGGTACTAAATATCCCTCCTAAGATTCTTGTGGTTTTTGATTCAGAGCTAAGTGAAGAAGACTCTCTCCCTACCACTAGTTGATACTAAAAACTAACTGATACACTACCTTTGGGTTTCCAAGTGGGATTTGGGTCTACCTTTTTCTTATTCAAGTTTTTCCTACCACCTTTAGGTAAATCAATAAACATTGGTACATTAGGATTGGCTCTTGTGTAAGCTCTTGTGTTTTTTCTTTTTTCAACCATTTTACTATTTATCAAATAAGCACTAGCTTCAAAACCTTGACTAAGTCGCTACTCTTTTCTTGGGAAAATACACAATTACAATTAGTCCTGACTTCAAAGAAAAGACACAAATTAATATGGAAATATTAGACACAGATGGACCAATCACTAAGATCATAAGACTATAACTCTTTCTTGGTAGATAAGACACTTGGAAATGAGGCTGGATACGTCAGTGCATCTCTGTGGTATTTGGTTTTTCTTTCTCTCTTTTTAAATTCTCAAGGTTTGTCGCTAAAACACACTCATTACAACCATAAGAAATACTAAAGATCTGACACACATGTACACAATAGGACCAAAGAAACTGCATTACTTTTTACACATGTGTTGGACAACTCCCCAATAGAGTCACCATTTTGTTGGTGTTTTAAAACTACTAAACAACAAAATGCTCAATACCAAATTGATATTACTCACATAAAGGATTAGCCAATTCCTATTAACAATTACATGTCTAAACCATTTGGACCCAACTTTAACAAAACCAAGGATGATTTTCTACTCTTTAGGCTCTACAAAACCAGGGTGGGTATGCCCAAGGGATGATTTAGGCTAGATGATACTATATGAGAATTATTTTAGTTTCATTCTAATTCTCATATTATATCCTCATACACATACATAATATTGACATTTTGGATAAAACACATCCAATATAGCAGATTTGGTCACAATTATTCTATAAGTTTACAAGTATTCCCAATAATAGTGGCTAACTAAGGCTAAAACATTCCATGCAAACAAGTGCTAACCACCTTTGAAAATCTTAGAGAAAAGTAACATAAAGTTGATTGTGATTTTAGATTTGATGCTTCTTCATAGTATACCTATCTGCAAACTAAATTAATTTGATCAGTGCCTATTCCATTGGGATTCAGAGTTTAATGCAATTTATAGATCTAATTTGTTGCATTACAACAAATATTATCAACAATTCTTATTGGAATTCATACTTATAGACATCCTTTCTATTATCATAGCAATCCCATCAAATTCATCAAAGCCTTTATTTAATTCATTGAATTAATAGCAGTAATGAATTGACATACAACCTAAATGAATTGCATCCAATTGAACAAGCTTTACTCATACAATCTCATAATAACCAGGTAATAGCGAAGGAGACAAAATTAAGTAAGAACTAGTACGGGGACAACTCAAAATTTGTATTAATTTTCCTTGAAAATTGTATACAATTGCAGTAAACTCAAAATGACCTTAGAAAGAAACACAAAGATCACTTCACATCAATGTATTCTCAAAAAAATTGTAGAGAAGATACATCATAAAGTTTGCTAAAAAATTGGACTGAAAACATCCTAAGTAAAACTAAAAATGCATTAGAAATTGGACCCCTCTTGAGCCCTAGAATCTCACTTAAATAATGTGAGATGCAACAAGCTTTAGGCATAGAGAACTAATAGGTGTCCTTTTACAAAGATATTTACATTTCACTTAACAGAAAAAGACAAAATTTCAAGTAACAGGAATGTAACATCATATTATTCTCTTGGTAGGCCCCTTTTTCTATTACATCCTCGCATACTGGAAATCTTGTGATTGGTCTTTATTCATTATGAGTCCTTGACATATGTAGCTACCATACTTGCGAGTGATGTATCAGGCTCTGATTCATGTAGCTTCACCTCCACTATAGCATTTTCACTCATATCATCATGTGTTACCAAGGTGACAGTTATCCTTGATTTTGTCTTTGCTATGTCATCTAACTATCCATTGCATCTTTAGCATGAAATGATTTCCCTTCTTTCTCATTTTCTTTTCTAGGTGTTGATGGAAGTAGATCGATAATTTGTAATTCATCTTCATGTACTTCATCATCATCACTTTCAACTTCTTCTAGCTGCTCACCAGAAGCAATGTCCAATCCACTTGTCATAAAGTGCATCATCTGGCCAGTGAAAATGCAGAATATCCTATTGTTCCTTGATAACAAATTGAGCTTTACTGTCAATATCAAAAAATTCTTATTTCAAAGAATCAAAGAATAACTAGGCTTTTACCATCTCTTCTATTGTGGTGGCCCACCATGCATGCCTTATTTTGTTGATAATTTTATTCATCCTTAGACAAAATAAATCATCAAGTTCATTAGCCCATTCATCTTTGATTTTCAAATTATACCTTCTATATAGGGTATGAGGAAATAAACTAAACTTTTGGCTCTTATATTTATTTAAATAGCCAACTATTATTCTCTGCAGATGAATTTTCTTATTATCAAATATAGGAAGATCAGAAACAATATCAAAAGTCTTTTCAATTTTATCATGTGAGACTTTTACTATAGAATAACATAGAAATGTTATTTCCTTCCTTCTTCTTACCCATTTATTCACAATAGGCCTTAGAGCCTCATCACTTGCTTTCAATTCTTCCCATATGTCTATCACTCTAACCAATTGATCATAAACTAATGGCCATTAAATTTTATCCCCCAAATA
Organism: Cupressus sempervirens; assembly: GCA_028749045.1. NCBI lineage: Eukaryota > Viridiplantae > Streptophyta > Pinopsida > Cupressales > Cupressaceae > Cupressus > Cupressus sempervirens. The sequence goes on from CM053785.1 coordinate 404,426,627, forward strand.
TGTGAGAGCCTTTCTCAATTTATCTTCATATTGCACATTCAATTCTACATGTAAGGCCCACAACTTGCTCTTTTCTTCTTCAAAGTCTTTAGCAGTGTAATACTATGGCCTCTATGGGGTATCTGGTAGTTCTATGAGAAGAGTGGATTTAAAAGGTTCCACTGGGGGATGGCGATATGTTATTCTTTTCCTTGTGGACCTCCCCATTGATTTATTTTCAAGCTCAATTCTCTTTTTAACTTCTTTGTTATAAGCTTCCAAAACACTCTCATATTTACTTTGTAGCTCAAACATTGTTCTTTCATCCTTCTCTATAGTGGCTGAAATAAAATGACAGGTCCCCACACCCATATGAGCTGCATGTACATGGGATGTCTCACCTACTCTCCTCAAAATGACATTTCCTATTAATCTTAAGTCATCTGGTTGTGATGAAACAACCTTAGATCCCCTTCTTAATGACTACATAAATAGAGTAGCTTGGTCTTCACTAAATGCAATCCTTGTGAACTCTATTTTACTAGGGTCTCATAATTCCAACTTATTTGAAATAGGATTAAAAATTAATGCATCGGCTATATCCCAATTGGGAAACAATAAAATATTTGATGCCTTCACCATCTACCTCCCCTCTTCAGGGGTTATGTTTTGGAACTCTTGAATCATCTGTTCTTCTATTTGATTTTGTAGGGCTGCCTCCTCTAGCTCAGGATGCTCTATTCTCAACTTGTTCCATCTTTCTTCAAATTTTCTCGTGTTGGTTCTCCATGCAAATTAAAAAAAACCATAGCTTTGACAAAGTTGACATTTGATAAAAATTGTTGACTTTCTTGTTCTAATACAGGGTCTAATTCCCTTCCTCTGTAATCAGCAATTGTAAACTCAAAACTTCGCATAGGAGGCTCCTAAGGGTTTCCTTCATCTATTTCTAATTGTGTAACAAAAACTCCCCCTTGGGATCCCAATTGATCAATTTTCTCTTCAGTGAGCTATTCCTCCTAATTTCTCATTGGGGTCTTTGAAGATGAGTATTCCTCAACATGAGGATCCTCTTTCCTTATTATTTTCCACCTCTTTGGGGAGGACTTAGGAGGCCTCTCTTCACAGAAAACACTAGTGGACTCAATTATTTGTTTTTCTTTGTCCATAGTGGTCCTTTTATTTTGAATGATAGTATACCCTGGGATTCTCTGGACAGTTAATTGACCCACCCCTATATTGGGAGTAAAACCCAGTCTTCTAATTACTTCCATGGCCTTATCTAGGAAAGAATTAATAAAGAATTACTTCTTTTAATTCATTTCCTCCATTATTTTAGGAAAGGTATTCATAATTTTATTTATCTTATCTATAGTTGTAACGACATTGTCTAAAGGAGTATAATCTACATCAAAATAATGAATGAAATCCAAAACTTTAGAGAAGACTCTCCACTTTTCCTTTTTAGTCTCCTGCTCTTGCAAGGAGTATTCATTTCTTATTATGTCTTCAGGAAATTAGAGTTCATGCTCAATTTTACCAAGCTTAATTCTATGTCTCAGAGACAAATGATAAAATCCCTTAGACTCACAAAAATGAGGCTGAGAAATAGCCATCTTATAAGGATCCAAAATCTTGTGCAAAGAAAGCCAACCCCCTTTTTTTATTACAAATTGATGGGCCACTGTACAAGTGGGGAAGATTGACCCTCTTGATCTTTTCAAAAAATAAGTTTCTTCTAGTCCTCCCAGCTGCCTCAAAAATTTTACTACTCCTACTTTTAAAGGCACTTGGTAAGGTAACACATGGGGAGTGCCTTTGAAACCATAAATTATAATGATAGTTGAAACTGAATACTAAATGATGTCTCCCCAATTGTGTGAAACCTTCAAACCAATAGGATTTTCTAGGGGGACAATAAGACCTGGTAATGCCTTGGGTATTCTAGGATTGTCACTCAATAATAAACATCTTAGTTTTGAAGTAAAACATCTATCAAATTTGACAAAATTGGCTTTCTCTACTTCTCAAGTCATATCTACACTCCATAATTGGACTGGTAGTGCTTCCCCATCTTGTTCCCTATTCAATTGCATTTCTTTTCCAAAATATGTTGCTCCTTTAAACAAAAACATGTGACTTATCAAAGAATAGTGACCAATAGTCTTTTCCACCTTACCCTTAGCAATCCCAATCAGTCCATTGTGAATTTCCTTAGCTAAGTAAGAAGCAAAATCAAAAATTATGTCCACACCAAAAGAGGAGATCTGAGTAACCATGTACATGAAACTCATGAGCATTACTCCTCTTCATCTTCTCCAAAAACTCTACACAAGGTCCTATATATCTCCACAACCCTGGTATTGAAGTATGCCCTTTTGAAAGGTTCTTTGGAGGATGTTGTTATTGTTGGTAGAGTTTCAATTTTTCCAAAATGTTCCTTCAGTACACCTTGCCTAACTGCATCCTTCTTGGACATGTATTCATTTTCTAACCCTTTCAAATCAATGGGTACATGATAATCAGTGAGAGGCCCTAAACTGAAAACTTTCCTAATTTCTTCTAGGCTAATTGTAATTATGATCTCACCATCAGTTCTTCTCACTAATCTAATGGCTTGATCATAGTTTTTTGCCATAGCCTCAAGGAGATCATCATCCATAAAGACACTTGGAACCACTAATTTCCCTAAGTCAAAGTTCCAAATATTGGCATGTGGGGCAAACAATTTCCTCTCTGAAAATGATTTTTTGAATAAATTTAGACCAGTTTGAGAGGTATCAGCATCCCAGACCCAATTCCCCTTGTCATACAATCCATCTGCTATTCTCAACCTAGGGTTTAATGAAGTTAGCTTTTTAACTTGTACAATCTAAATAGTGGAGTCAGGGAGCAACTCAAGCAAATCATCATGGAAATTCCTATCCAATTAATTCTCTTGACCAGAGAACACATTCTTTGGAGGCATCTTTGATTATGATTTGTAGAAACTGAGACACTACAGAGATTATAGTGTAAGTACTTACTTGATTCTTTGCTCGTTCCTCTCTGTAATTCTGCAATGTCTTCATGAATAATGGGAAACTGCTTCATGCCCTTGTAAAGCTTGACACAGTCTTCTCAGTAATGGTTTCTTCTTAGAAAAATTGCAATCTTTGGTCACGTGAGAAGGAACTAGTGAAATATTATGTATTATACTTTTTTTTTCTTTCACACATGAACCTTTCATTCCTCATAAGTGCACAAAGTGGCACCACCTTCTACGTTCAAATTTACACCGTTGATTTTCAAAAAAATTTATGATCTAGGGATGCTAGCAGAGATGACTCATGTTCTACTTGACATGTTGACAATCAACCCAATGAGATTTAGCCATGTGTATATCTCCTTCATTTTTGGCATTTCAATTTGGACCCAATGACGATTGAGGACACATGTCATTGAGTTGCTACTTTGCTATACATAAAGAGTGAGCATCTTGCTATAGCGAAGTAGCAACAATCATTGATTCTATACTGATCATGTGGAGGATATTTGATGCATTACTTAAGAGAAATATGGTGGGCCCCTAGTCACTATGTTGTTGTACATATCATTTAAGCAACTTATCATATCGAGATAGCGACGACAGTAGATTTGAGATTGATCTGAGGGCGAGGAAACTACATGATGTGCATAAGATGTGGTGGGTCCCCTAGTCGTTATGTCACATAGAGTAAAAAGTGCACATCTTTCCATAGTGAGGTACCGATAATCATCAATTTGAGCTTGATCAAATGATCAAAATCTTTCATCTGATTTATGAATGGGGTGTGGGTCCAAGTTATCGATGACATGAGGATATCCCATACAACTAGCATATAAATCCATATTTTAATCCTAGTTGCATTGTCACGTTACTTAGGCCCCACCATGTGTTCATTTCCTAGCTAGGTGCTATGTCGCTAATAGTGAGGCACAAAAATTTCTTGACAATGACATAGAGAACTCTAGTGTCTTATCAAAATTTGATACTAAAAAGATAAATACATGTCAAGTCATGATCATCCTAATTAATGCTTCTGACATAACAATAAAAACAGACATGCACCATGCCTCTTGGAAGTTTTTATGGTCACTAGGAAACCCTGACTATGTCGCTAACAACACGGTGCATAATTTTTCTGATAGCAACATAGCAACCCATTGGAGAAACTAAATTCTGTTGATGCCTTTTGCACCTCATAATTCTTGGTTCACTTTTTGGCTTTGACAACACTGACAAGATGCACGAGACTAAAACTTCTAAAGCAGATTCCTTTCTAGTCACCATGCCTCCATTTTCATGAAACTGTTACTCAGTTTCATGGTAGTCGCTATGTTGTGTTGGGTAAAACATTTGTATCTTATCATAGTGACAATGCGATTGTCGTTGATCTTACTTTGATCGAACAGAATACATTAAGAGGAAAAAGGTCTGTGGGGGGCGTGAAAGATTTGAACTAAACAAGGAATATTCATATTTTTAAAATGTTCATGCCCAAATGAAATTCAAAATGAATGAGACCTAGGGTTTAACAAGGGTTTTTTAAGTTTTTTAAATTTGCAAGATAAAAACTCAGAAACCCTAGTTTCTCACAATGGATCCAATTCTAACTTTTTGCACCTTAATTGGGGGAAATTTTATCCTACAAAAAGTAAACCAACACAACCTTTGAGTTAAGGTTTGGTTAGGGTTTGATTTCTAAGGTTACCTTCTAGATTAGGGTTTGAGTTCGATTCTAGGGTTTGATTTAGATATATACGAAACTTTCATTTAAAGATTAAAGGGTTTGACTTAGATTAGGTTTAGGTTATGGTTTGATTTCTAGACTTACGATCTTAGATTAGGGTTTTCAGTTAGATTAGGGTTCATGATTTGGGTTTGATTTAGATTAGAGTTCAAGTTAGAGATCTAAGGGTTTCAATTAAATTTAGTTAGGATTAGATTAGGGTTACAGTTCTACTTAGGGTTACATTAGCTTGTTTCAGTTACAAAACTCTAGGGTTATTATTAGGGTTAAAAAGTTTTCAAGTTAGGGTTAGTTTGAGTTAGGGTTAGAAATTAGGGTTACAGTTTGAGTCAGGGTTAGGGTTATGGTTAGTGTTATTTTTAGGGTTATAGTTAGTGTTAAGGTTATGGAGATCTAGCTCATTCTAATATTTTTTAATTTTTTACAGTAATTTTTTTTTTCTAATGTTTATCTAATATTTCAAGTTTAATATTTTTTCTAATATTTTGTAATATTTTTTCAAATATTTTATAATGTTTTTCTAATATAAAATGTTTTTTTTAAATATCTTCTAATGTTATATACTAATTTATTTTCTTTAATATTAAATACTAATATTTCTTAATGTTATAAAACTGATTTATTTTTCTAATATTGTAGATTAATGTATTTTTAATATTTCACTTAGTAATGGTTTCCTAATAATTCTACACTATTATTTTTTTAATATTTTTCTAATATTATCTAATTTTCAAGACTAATATTTTTAAAAATATTTTCCAATGCTTTTTCTAATTTTTTCTAATATTTTCTAATGTTTTTTCTAATATTTTCTCATAGTTTTCTAATATTTTTCAAACTAATATTTTTAACTATATTTTCTAATATTTTTCTAATATTTAAAAATGTAATTTTTTCTAATGTTTTTCTAATAAAACTTATATTTTTCTAAATTTATTTTTTCTAATGTTTTATCATAAATATATTATTTTTCTTTAAAAAAAATTCTAATTAAACTAATGGTTTTCTAATGAAAATAATATTTTTGTAAATTTTATTTTTTAATATTCTACACTATTGTTTTTTAAATATTTTATAATGTTTTTCTAATATTTTCTAATTTTCAAGACTAACATTTTTAAAAATATTTTCTAATGTTTTTTCTAATATTTTCTAATGCTTTTTCTAATATTTTCTCATAGTTTTCTAATAATTTCCAAACTAATATTTTTAAATATATTTTCTAATATTTTTCTAATATTTAAATGTAATGTTTTTTTCTAATATTTTTACGTAATGTTTTTTTAATGTTTTTTCTAATATTCTGATATTCTAGATTAACATTTTTTTAATATTTTTAAATATTTTTCTAATATTCTAAACTATTGTTTTTCTAATATTTATCTAATTTAACACTAATTTTTATCTAAATTTGTGTTCTAATGCTATATCAATATTTTTCTAATATATAACTTACATATACAAAAAATAATTATAAATGTTAAATTAATAGAATTAAGTAACATAAATAAACAATAAAAATATTAAATTAACATGAAAATATAATTTGAAAACATTAAAAAATAAAATAATAACATATAAACATACACGAAATAGCATAACGACGAGAATCTAGAGGAGAATAACAGAAAATGATGTGGCAGGCTAACCAATCAAACACATTCACCCCAACATCCAAATCAAAATCACACATCATAAAAATGAACTTTAAAATGGAAAAAACTCGCATTTTTGAAAGTGAAATCACCATAAAATATGTTCAGGCAAACATATTAATGAGGTATGTTCACCTAAACATACCTTATATGTATCAATTATGTTTGTGCAAACATGTATTGTAATTATGTTTGCACAAACAAAATTAGAATGTTCATGCGGACATATGATAAATCTGATATGCAGATTTTTCCATTTTTTTCAATTTCCTTCATCCCACAAAAGTGGAATCCATTATTGTGGGTTCACCCAAGCCTCTCCCATTTTATTTGTTCTGCTCCATTTTGGCTTCTATTTTTGGTAGCCATTTGTTACGAGGCTAAGAACTAGTGTTTCCCTTTGTTTTTGTATGCTAGCTCTACCTTGTTGGGCAGGTATGAGCATTTCCTTATTTTCCAAGATGAGGGTTTGGGGTTTTGCATCGTTATGTTAGTCATTTTTTGCATACAAGCTACAAATCTATTTTTTATTTGATATTTGTGACTTTTGTGCCCTAAGACAAAATGGGTTTTAATTTTGAAGTTTTCCAATTTTTGAGGTTTTTACCTAATTTTGCATGCCACCCTATTTTCTCAAGTTTTTCTTGGCACAAGATTGGTCGTGGACTTAGATCATCTATTTGGATGTCATTTAGACCATTATTTCACTTTTGTGTTTGCATTAGGATGCATACCACATCTGTACTCCTAACTTTGTGTTTGGTTGAGTTATTTTTATCTGGTGTTATGGTTTCTTTTGGACCTTTATTTTGGTTTTGTGGACACTAGGATTAGTGCAAAATCCATACTCTCAGATTGAGGTCAATTGAGTGAGTTCATGATGTTTGGTCTTGTTGCATCATTGGGATTCATGTAGAACCCATACTCTCAGATTGAGGATGGTTGAGTGATTTCATAATGTATGGTTTTATTGTTCTTTGGGATTTGTGTAGAATCTGTCCTCTCAAGCTTATTTTGGTTGAGTGATATTTTTCTTGTGTTCTCATCTAGTCCTTGTGTTACAATCTTTTTTATGGTGGTGTGCCTCACACAAGTATGTATGCGTACATTTTTTGGGTGATTTGCAAGGTCCGATCTTCTATGGTACTTCTGAAAGTCATGATCATTTGGGGTTGGGTTGGGAATATGCATGCCTATAGGCATTCATTATTGGATGAGCATGGGTAGGGTAGGGTAGCACATGGAGGGGCTTCTATCTTGCAACCTGGTGACTATTTCCTATTGGTTGGAAGAGGAAGTTTAATACAAGTGATAACTAAATAAAAATGTGTGTGTGGTAATAAAATTTAAGATAACTAAAATGTTGGGAAGTGTATCTTCCATTGGGAAGAGTTACCACCCAAATTGTGCACCTTACATTGGGGAGTGCAGCTACCAAACTGGCTTGGGCTTGTTGATGCCAAGTGACTCTTCATGATGTTAGCCCCTACTTAGTAGCCCTTTGAGTGTTTGACTAGGACCTGTGGTTTATGCATTGTCTATGTTCTTGGTTTCAGTCATCATATTGTCTGGCATGAGTATTAGACATGGATGATATACTTTTTGTGTGTTTGTGGTTGGATCATTATCTCCATCAACACAACAGGAGTGGACCTATGGGTTACACATGGTTGGGAGGCATAGCTACCCATACCAATGCTAGGGAGTGGTGTACAGAGATGGTCTTTTGTCCTAGTGCAACCATTGCTAGATGTTTTTACTTAAATCTTTGGGTTTCAGAGTATGTTTTCTTGTGATTTATGTTTACATTGGAATATGTGGATATCATGTTTAGATGATGTTAGTTTATTTGATGCATTCCTATATTATGATGTTTAACATATGATTAGATGATGTGAATTTCTTTGTTGGTGTATCTATTTCTTATTGGTTTAGCATGTTAGATTTCCTATTTGTGTGATGTTTAGCATATGATAGATGATGTGGTTGATTTATTGGATTATCTAATGCTTTACTTTTAACATGTTATATTTCCTTATTCTTATGTTGTAGCACATTTTAGTGCTAACATCCTCATAAAATAGCATCGATGATCTGGTCAGTAGTTTGGGATGTTATGCACGGGGGATGGTTAGAATCCATGATGGTCTTATGATGCTATTGATAGTTGGGAGGAACCATGTACTTAGTTTGGTTGTTCAGTTATTGTGATATCATTTCTATACATTGAGATGTTGCTTCTAGATACTGTGATGTTGCTTTTAGTTATTTTCCTTCATTTCTATGTTAGATGGTTAGATGTAGATCTATGTAGTAGCTATTGTTTTTGAGTGTCTATGCCTCAAAATGTAGATCCGGTACTCCCTAGTGTAGAGAAAATTTATTTCCTATCTTTTTTCCTTTATTTTTCTAGCTTGCTAATGTGTATCCTTGCATGAAATCTTACTTTCTCGTGTGAGAATGCATGATCTCACATGGTATACTAGGCTTTCTTGCATGGCCTTTGGCACTTTCTTGTGTGAAACCCCACACTAGTGCAGTTCTTTTGACTACTGATCCCATCATGCCCTTGCACAAGATGGTGTTTCCTTGCATGACGCAATGTACTTTCTCACATGAAGAGGTACTTCCTTGTGTGACATTGTCAGTTTTTATTCTCTCACATGAAAAATAGGGGGCATCTCCTTTGTTTTTTAGAGAATGCAATTTGGACTTTTGAGTACCCTTTAGGAATGCTACTAGTTCCATGATTCGACAGATTAGATATTTTGTATTTTGATGTCATCTTTGGTTTTTATTCTTGAGTTTGTGTGTGTTAGTTCATTAGTGGTGTTTGGAGATTTTTTGGTTGCCAAGATTGTGGTTATGTCTTTCATTGTAATCTTTATGAATCTTGTATGATGTTGTCATGTGCATTCATACTTGTAAAAAATACATATATTGGCTTGTATTGAATCCTTGTTCCAAGGATCTTCAGGCAGGCCATTACATTATGACCTATAATTGGGCAACCTTTCTCCAAATGCTCATAGAATAAAATTTTATGTGTTTAACTTTTAAAAATATCTATTATTTCTCCATAATTCATACATATTTTTTTCCAATGCTTATAAGAAATTGCAAAAAGTATCATCAATATCTTAATAAATATACATATATGACTAATCAAACTACTTTATAGACAACAAAACATCATTATTACAAGGCATACACAAATTTAATCAATTGAGAAATAGAATTAATTAAGTAAATTAAAAGATTGATACGAAATGGTTAGACTGAAAAACATCAATAATTTTTTATTAATAATAATGTAATTGAAATTTACATATATTTTAATAGAAAATAATTCAATTAAAAATATACATATTATATAAAAGTATTATATTCTTTAAAATCAAATCGAAATAAAAGAATATAAAAAGTGTTTATATAAAAAATTGAACATAAATCTCTTCATGACTTTTACTATTAGAACAACTCTGTTAACAAAAACTGAATATATTTTCAAAATGAAATCTGATATGCAAATGTGTTGTTTAAAATTAAAAAATAGATATCACAACGAAAACCTTATAAAAGCCTTTACAAATTTTCTTATTTTTTATTATCATCAAATATGATATATTCTACTCCACTCATCATCTATAGAAGAATCTTTAACTAAGAGATAAACTTCATGGAAAATAATAATAAAAATGAGAAACAAGAACTAGTTATTGCTCACTTCATTGAATATAGGTACTTCTCAAATAAGTTCAATCTCTGGTTTTGAAAGGCTTTTATTATTGGTTGATATTTTGAAATGCAAAGTGGTGGAAATGGCTTAATATAAATTTGAAATCTATCATCTTAAAAGAACGTACCTTCCCTAGGAATTTTATAAGGCCTAAATTATATTAGCAACTATTTATGAAAATATGTTGCTAGAAATGGTTGTGTTGTTGGAGGGGATATTATTACGGAATCGGTTGGTCAATAGCTAATGGCATATGTGGGAAACCTGGGTAAAACCTCAAATAATGTGGCTAAGGCTATGACATTTTTTGGGGATTGAAGTTGGTTGTCACCCTAGGGTGGAAGCACGCCACTATTGAGGGTGATTCCATGTTGGTAGTGGAGGGTGGTCAATAATTGGTATTATTGGAATTATTTTGCACCTCCTAGCTAAACTTGATAGTTATGATCTACAACACACTTATTGGGATGTTGTGGCAGATGCTATGGTGGACTATGGGCTACATGTAAAGGGTTTAAAGTGTTGGAGGAAAATGGGTTCCATCCCAGAAGAAGTTCACACCCTTATTGAGAGCGAACAAAATCTTAGACAAGGAGAACAATGACTAATTTGAAATTTATTTACTTTTATTGGACCTTGTGAGCACTATTGATGTTGAGGCACGATATGGGTTAAACTGTGACTTTAAACCAAAAAGGTTGAGATAGTTGTTATTTTAATGATAATTTTGGGGATTGAAAAAGGTACTATTTAGCAATTATGGATTTTAGTGGATGAAAGTCAATGAAGATTTTAAAGGATTACATTAGTGTTAGCTATAGAATGAGTATTTATGGTATACTCATTATAATTTCAAATGGGTTTATAGAGAAGATTTCCTAGAGGCTTGGGTGGAAATTAAGGAAAGAAAATGATGGTAGTACATGCATGTATGCTCAAAGCCATGTGGACATATTTATTTATTGCATGCCTTATAATAATTATACCATCTCTACTTCTAAATTCACTATGAAACAAGATGAAAATAATTTTTCTCTAAGGCAATTTCAAGAGAACAAGGGTATTTCCATATTTAACAAAATGGAGTTTTCAGAGAATTTTGAGCAGGGCTTAGATATGGGGGGTGATATGGTTTTCATGGAGCCTTCAAGGATTAGGGATTATGATAGGAATCCATGTAGCTGGATGAATTTGTATGAAGGTTGTCTCATTTCTTTTTATGGAATCCATGGTTAGGTATGGTGATCATGTTTTGTGTCAATTTGTTTATTCCTAGACTGATAGAAGAGTCACCATTAATGGAATTCCTTCCACATGAATGAGGAAATTATTACCATGACTACTAGACTTTCAATGAACTCTCAAAAATGGAAAATGTTCACGAAGTTCATGAAGTTCACTGATGAGACAAACATGAATAGGTTCTTCAAGAAGGATGAAAAGTCACTGATATTCAAAGGTGGGTTTAGTTGTGAAACTCTCCCTCCCCCATGGAATGAGGTATGCTTTATGATCATGAAATATTTGTCCTTAGAGGTTAGGTTTGGTATCTTCAATTAGTATCACTTTCCATAGTTGAATCACTTTGGCACCACAATGAATTTTCCAATCTATTTTTTCTATACATGATCTAGAAGCCACTACAATGGATGTTAGGGATAAAAGGAAAAAGGGGAAAAGTTACACCATTTTTCACCAGGGTCTTATCCTTCAGCTTTACAATTTTCATCTAGTGCTTTCTCCACCCTGTTCTATTGTTAATAACTAGGACTTGCCTTATCTACCTAGAAATGGTGGGGGTTGTTTTTTAGCCCCCACTCCTATGTCTTCCCCTTCTTCCACACCCTTGAGAAACCCTAAAAGGAATGAGAACCCAAAAATGAAATAAATTGAGCTTCTTGATTTTGGGAATGAAAATGATGGGGGGAGAAGGAGATTTGGGATGTTGGCCAAGAGTAATGCCAAGATGAAGCAAAAAGTATGTAGGAAAAAAGAGTTGAATGAGGATACAAAGTTGGAAGCTAGTGAGGGAAAAGGGAACAAGGAGAATAAAACAATGGGGAAAGAGGAAGAAAATGAGGGAATAGAGACTACGGATAATAGTTTGTCATCCAGGGAAATAATTAAAAAGTAAAAGAAGAAGAAATTTAGTCAAGACACAACCCATATGTTTACTAGCTTCACAATAAATATGGTGGATTTCACCTCTAAAGTTGTCCCTTCTCTGGGGAAAAAAAATTATTCACTAATAATGATGACTTCCCCTATGCATGTGAAGAAAAAAGATGAGAATTTGGTTTCCACTAACCCTATGGTGATGCAGGTGCAAATGATAGAGATTGTGAAAGGGAACCGTGTTGGTTTCCAAGAGTTGTCTTAGGTTGTTCAAGGACATAAAGTGAGAGATGGTGATGCTTAATGATCAATTCAATACTCTAGATGAGAGGTTCACAACTCTCCCCAAATTTTTTGTGAAAGTCACTCATATTGCTTCCACCTCTCTCTAGTTATTGCAATGGGAGAATGAAGAGGATAGTCTTGGTGTTGAGGACTCTATAAGATTTTATGGGATCTTGGCTAACGATTGGGCCAAAATATTGTTGGCTAAGAAGGGAAAAGAGAAGGCCAAAGTTTAGGCCTTTGTGTCTATTTTCTATTGTCTTATGGACCTCTGCTATTGCATGTATTTGTCTTTTACTTTTCTGATTTGGTCAATGGGCCTTAAAGACTAGTTATTATTGTAGTTTTAAAAAATTTAGTACATACATTGGTAGTTGCTCTAGTAGTATAGATTATGAACTAGAAGAATATCATGCAATATGGTAGAAAATCTGATGTACTTATAGTTGGGATATTTTGTTGTCTACTAGTAAATTTCTTTTTGTTACTAGTGGATGTGTTAACCTATTTGATAGTGTTTGGTTTTGTAATGATGGGTTGGATATTCTATTTTTGATATTAAAGGAAAGGGGTTATTACACTAGTAATGAATTGTTGCTAATATTTTTTTTGTATGGTTTATCCATGATGATGTACTAAGGGACAACCCCCTTGTTTTGGCTTCTTTTAATATAAAAAATAACTATTTATGAAAATCATTTATTGACTTTTAAAAGAAGTAATAGATATTGAATATAGATCTAGAATTTGATGGTTGTATTGGTCAATTTTTAATTTTTGAAATATTGAATATAAAATATCATCAAAGATGTCCAAATGTCAAAGCTAGATTTAGATATACTAATGCATTAATGAGGGCATCCGTAGTTAGAATGAAGTATATTAGATATGGAAGAACATAATGTCAAGAAGAGTTCTTGACACTTTTATATATATATATATATATATATATATATATATATATGAATTTATGTTTTATTTCCCACTTTCAAATCAATAAAATAATATTTCCTTCTAAATTAGATAATTAGAAATTTATATATTTTGTTTTTGAAAGATTTTTCAAAAATCACCATTTCTATTTTAAAACTAATTAGATTCAATTAAATATAATAATACATTTTTAAAATAGTAATTACATGTATTATAGTACGTATGTATAGCTATAATACATGTAATTACTAAAATCTATTATTATATATTTAAATTATAGTGATAAAATATCTAAATCTACAATAATTTATTAAAATTATTCATAAATTAAATAAATTACAATCAATTATTTTCTTGAAACATAAAGTGAAAGGTACTAAAATGACCAAATTGTCATAAAAAATTTATATGACAAGCAAGGGTGACCATCAAACTCTAAGCCTAATTGGATGTCTTTTATCTATGAATAAGCAATGAACAATTGATTAAAAAAGGCTCTATTAATACTTATTGATCTATGAGTTATATTTTTTAGACTACACAAATTGAGTAGCTTCATAAACTGCAATGTATAAGACATTTTTCAAAATTCTATGGATATTGATATCTTATATCGACATTATGTGAGATTTTGAAATGAATTGTTTATAGGTATTTTATATTTTCATAAGGAATATGTTGAATTTGGGTTGGAAGCTAGATTACTAAATGGTGAGGAAAAGAGAAAGTATTATTATTATTTTTTAGGATTATCAAAGAATATGTTCCAAAAGGGTTGTATAATGAATTACCTTTAAATAATATGGAAGGATGATCAAAATAAATGTCTTGAAAAGACCCTATCCTTGCTTTTAAGAAATGTTATATTCATTGGATCATATTTGATTAGTAATGTATTCAAAATGTGAAGGTATTAAACTAGCATTTATATATAAAGTACATCAAGAGATAAATTTAAGGATAATTTTTGAAGATGAACACAATATAAGTAAAATTAGCATAATCTAATTGAATGTAGCATAGCCTACATGAATGGATGGAAAATATTTGTTTGGCTTCCACTAATTTTGATAATTCATGGAAATAATTCATGAAAGGGCCATATAGTTTGGAGGAAAATATACTGTCAATATACATTTCTACTAGGTTAATCTTCAAGTCTACAAGTGATGTTTTCTCGATAGAAAATTCTATGTAGAGGTACACTCTTTAATATTTAAATTAGATTCATGTAAACCTCACTTGCTACATATTAATATAATATATTAAATAAATTTTTAGTTAACATCAAATAAAAGGGTTGTTAGAAAGACTTTATAAGTTTTCATCTCAAAATTAGCATGGAATGGTGCTACCACCTCACACTCAAACCCCAACCATTTACTTCAATAACACCTTTTCACATAATCTTGTCACATTCCCTTCATACAAGTATAATTTGAGTATCTCTATTGATTTTATTTATTAAACAATAATATGAGGTTCTTATGATATCACAATTTAGCTTATTGACAGTTTTTAAAAAAACTTGTTAAAAAATCCATAATATTTTATCATATTTTAAAAATATTTTAAAATAAAAGTATTCAAGATAAAATTAAACAAAAAAAGGTAAAAGAAAGCATCATCTCTATTATAAACACCTAATTGAAAAGAGTAAACATTAAACTCTAGAACATTCCAAACCAAGAAAAAATAAAATAAAGAAAGAATAATAATTGAAGACATAAATAACTATCAATCATCAAAATTATCTTTTTTCCCAAGCATAAAATTTTTAATGAGATATATGTTGACCCTATGGCAAGACATATTATCAATTAGTGACAAAACACTTAAGTCATCCAAGAAGGTCGATTAATACTACAACCAAGATTTCCTCCACTCAACATGTTTCAATGTAGCTTGAGTAGATTGTGATTATCCTATGTTATCCAAGCTCTATCATATGGAACAAGTTCATAGTTTAAACCGAGTTTCAGTGTGAAACAAGCTAGCATTGTGAACCGAGTTCATAGTATGTTCCAAGTTATTAGTATGACTGAGCATCCAGTTCAAGTCAAATATGTTTCTGTGTCACTCGAGTACCAGAGTATCACCTGAGTTCACTATGTTTCCCAAGCATCAACATAACACCAAAGTGCATAGTGTGGCCAAAACATCAGCATTGGGCCAACTTGAAGGTATAATTTGATTATTGTAAAGGTATCTCTTGTTTGAGCTGACTTGGAATGGAATTATTGTTTGATGGATATATAAGGAAGGAAAATTGGCTAGTCTAAGATGTGTAATACATGAGATACATGGAATATAAAAGGTTATTAGAAAGTAAAAAAGTAAATATGGAATACAAGAAGATAGATTAAATTGAGTAAGCAGACTACCAAGTAGTATAAAGGGTAGAGCAGATACATGTATCTATCACAGTTAGATGATTGAAATCTTCAAAGGATCTACATTAGAAAATTAGTTGCAAACAAAGATCATCTTACTGATTGCATCCTAATAACTACATCAAGTAAATCCTCTAACAAGATGGACCTAGTAGTCCTTTTTAAAATCTCTTAAAAGAGAACACACTTCATTGTATTGTAAAATCATTTCACAAGATGGACCTAACAATCCTTCATACTCCTAATAGAGTAGATCACTAGAAGTGATCAATTGTAAGCTCTAACAAGACAACTTTATTACTATAGTAGTGAAGCATTACGGGTGTCATCCTCACCCCAGTTTTACCTGATTCACTTCCCCCCTCTCATAGTCACTTATTTGTCATTACATTTCCAACAATTGGTATCAAAGTTTGGTTCTATAATTAGAGGCATAAAAACTTGAGAGAAAATATCTAAGGAAATAGAAGTGTATAAGTTAGAGAAAGCCATTGATAATGACAAACTTGATCTACATATGGCTATGGAACATGTCAAGAAACTCAAGGAGAAAATCACTCACTCTTTGAAGAGAAGAGAAGAATTGGCTATACAGATGAATGAAAACCTATACATAAAAGAAAGAATAGAAGACCTCAGTAGAGAAAGAAGTTTAGAAGAAGTATAAACAACCATAGAAGATCTATTAGTAAGGAATGCTACTCTACAAGAAGAAGTAAGAAAATTCAAAAGAGAACACAAAAGTCACTTGGTCAAGCTATGTGAGGCCATGGAAAAAAATTAAAAAGCACTAAATGACAAAGAAATGAAAGATGAAGAAAAAAAGATTACTTGCAACAAGATCAGAAGAAAAGGCCAATGAAGTCCAACAACTATAAAAACATCAGACAGACATGGAAAATCAACTAGATGATGCAAATTATGAAATCATTAATCTAAGAATAGAGAATGATAGACTCCAAACTAAACTAAGAGCTAAAAAGGAACTCAATGGAAAAAGGTTAAGCTCACAAGAAAGTGTGAATCAATTGTATGAAAAAAATTTGAATAGACCTAAAGGCACTATTGGCTTAGGGTATGCTACTCAAGGAGAATCACCACATCAAGGAGCATAGAAGAACAAAAGACCTACATGTAATAATTGTGGAAATGTAGGTCATACATCAAACATTTTTTGTAGTAATACTATGAAACCCAAGTTAAAAGGTCATAGCTATAATTGTAACAAATATGGACACAAGGAAAATGAATGCAAAACTAGATCAAATTTTGAAGGAAACTATTTCATATGTGACAAGCATGGGCACAAATCTTTAGAGTGTCGTGCAAATCAATGGAATCCAAACAATCAACATAATAGATTTGAGCAAAGAGCATTTATTGGTTGGGACTACAACACATGGAGAAGATGTCATCTATGTAAAGAATATGGTCATATTGGAGTAAATTTTGTAATAACTTACTTTAGGAAAAGACATACTAATGTGAGATGTTATGTATGCAAAAAGATAGGTCATCTAGCAAGAAATTTTATGAACAGAGATACAAAAAACTGTGGTGAAGAAAATAAAGGAAAATCAAAGGTTAAATAGGTCAAAACTTAGATGAATCAAAAATGGGTAAGGAAATCAAAGGAGAACACAAGGAAAGAAAATGAAACTATTGCCATCCAACCCAATTACTTTGGTGAAGCATCCACATCTAACTAAGCAGTTAAGGAGATGAGAATTCAAGGAAGATCCTACATCAGTTCTAGATAAGAAAGAAAGAATAATCCAAACTTGCATATTTAGATACATAAGGTCAAGAAAGGAAAATATGTTTTAATTGAATTACAAATCAGTTTTAACCAAGCTATCAATCATCTCTAAGAAAATTCAAGTTAGAAATTAGTTCTAACTAAGCTTCTCAATGATCGATTTATGCTAAGATAAATTTTGAAGACATTGCTGAGTTATCTCACCTACCATATAAAAAGCATTTATTATGCCCTAAAAGTTGAAAATTTTATAAAATATGGAATCAAAAGTTCATTTTTTTCCTGAAAATTCATAGATTAGTTTGAGTAGAGCAATTTTCAAAACCCCCAAGTGATCAACAACAAAGTTTTTGTTGAGTGAATTTGTAGGAATACGTTTAGGGAGGTTATCAACAAATTTATTCATTCATTGAGTGAAATGACATCCAACTCTAGTGTGAAGGAAAAGAAGGGTTCTAAGATGTTGGTGAAGAATATAATATACAAAGCACCAATATTCATGCTTTATCTTGTGATTATTGAATAGAAAGATCCAACAGGAGCCTACTCAGTCATTTCTCCAAAGGTATTATTAATCAATTTCATTAGGTCATTTTATCACTACACAATTCAATAATTAGGTTCTTTTGAGCTAAATAAGGCAAGAATGCATTATGTGAGAATCAAGTGTTGAAACTTGAACATAGACATTTGGAAGTCAAGGGTTTGACCCATTCCTTGCACATGTTGTGAAATTATCAAGTGAAATGGATTAGATATGTTCTAAGTAGGGTTCACAATATGTCCTTGACTGAGAAACCTTTCAAGATCACTAAGAAGATGATACACCAAGTCATGGGTTACCCAATACTGGACAGACCTAAGACAACCAAAGCTCTAGCTCGAGGTGAGCTTGCAAAGAAAACCCTAGTAGAGTGGGATGACAAGGGAATGAAGTTAAATAATGCCACTGACATGGAAATCAAATTTTGAATTCATATGATTGCACACAAGATCTACAACTTGAGTAGGTGTGACAACATACCTTGTGAGGTAGTTGACATAGCCTACAAGGTTGTAAAGAACAACTTATCTTTTGACCTTACCAATTTGCAATTGAGCCAAATAGGAAACAACAATGAAAGCATTCAAGAATAAAAGAAAAATGTGTTTAAGTTTGACTCTCTTATATTATGTTTTTTTTTCTATGTGCAAAAGTTCTTTCCTTCTAAAGAAAATGTGGTCTAGAGAAAGGATAGACCAATTATATACCAAATCAATGAATTCATCAATGACTTAGGAGAGAATTTTGATGGCATCATGGATGTGTACCTTGATAATTTTAAGGAAAAGATGTAGAATAGGTTCAAGATCCCTCAGTAGTTGGTTAAGCAGTATGAACAAGAAATTTTCTTCCTAGTTGACTATGATAACACTCATATTCAAGCAGTCATACCTAAGATAGCATGGGTAAAACCTTTGGGGTATAAAGTGAACATTGATGATACTAAGGATATCATTAAGACTCTATTAAATGAGCTAGCTGACCCTAAAGATACATATTTTGACACCTATGAGGAGGCTAATACTAAGATATCTCTAGAAATAGAGATTCCTCAAATTTTGAAGATAGGAAAGAAGAGAATGGAAAACATTTAGAAGAAGTTAGATAAGAAGGATGACCCTCTTATGCTCACAGAGGGAAAAGGAGTGGAAGAAGAAGAGGAGGAAGAATAAGAAAAGGAAGAGGAAGAAGGACCTCTAAAGAAGAAGGTGAAAGTGATTGAGTCTGTATCGAAGAAAGCTACACCTAAGAAGGAAAATACCCCTATGATCACCACTAGAAGGAAGTCAAGGAGGAAATTGAAGCTTTGGGGTGATGATGATGATGATGAAGAAAATACTCCTATACTCCAATGTTGTAAAAATACAAAGGGGAATTAGAGAAAAAACATTAAAGAGTGTTATGCCACACTTCACCAAAGAAGAAATCAAGAAGGCCATGACCAAGCATGAAAATAGACAAATTCCTAGATTCAAATCATTTGAAATTTTATCCAGTAATATAGAAGAGGTTGTTTAGTCTAGAACAATATTGTGGAAAACCATCTTTGAGGAAGAAAATAAGGTAGAAAAGAGTGAAGAACCTGATGTAAAAACTATAGAGGAATCAGATATAGAATTGATGAAAACTACAATAATAGCCTCTCTAGCCACTACTCTGAGCCAAGCTATTGCTTCATCAAGTGCAGAGAATATAGAGAGTAAAGAGAAGGAGAGAGAAAGTCTTATATCCACCCAAGTAGTAACCAAAAAATAGACTCTGACTACCTCTAGGTGAAGCATAACTGAGAAAAGCTTAGAGAAGGATGAGGAGATGATAAGACAAAGGGAGCAAAAAAGAAACCAAGAGTCAACTAAGTGGAGAAGAGAAGAAGGATGAAGACAAAGGCAAAGAAATTATAATTTCTCCAAGTGCCAAGGGAAAAGAGAGAGAAAATATTTTGGAAGAGATTGACCTTGATATAGAGATTGTGATTCCAAATTGGGATCAATCCAATCTCTCTACTAAATAGGTGGAGATTTTGAGTGATGTATGGAGAAAAAGGGCCCAACATAGGAAACTAAAGGAAAAACAGGATAGAGGAAAGGTTCTTCAAGACATCAAGGAAATATTTTTGGATGTAATACAAGTTGATGTAAATAGTAAGGCCTCTACCATTGAGAAATTAATTGATATTGTACATAAATTCAATAAGGATATAGATGGCTACGATAAAATTTTGCAAAGGGTGGAAAGAAAATTTGAGAATAAAGTCTTGGAAAATGTAACCAAGAAGATTTCCATTGATTGGGTGGAATTGTCCACTCTCATTGCCACTCTAGAATGAGTTGTAAATGATGTTGTCTCTTTATTTGAAAAATTATGTAATTCTTCAATTTTCACCAAGGAAATAAAGAATAAATTGACCAAGATTGATGAAGACTTGAAAAATAGTGCTAGTTAGTTAGTACTTGACTCGAGTTCTAGCTCCAATCATTTTGTGAAGCTTGGGTTTTTGATAGATTTACCATCTAAATTATTGAGGGAGGAAGCCAAAAATAGGGGAAAAGTGTTAGATATTCAAAGTATGATACTTCCTCACATGGATGTGATGTAGAAACATCTTGTACATGCAATGACACTAGTTCATGACACAAATTTTGCAATTGCAAATCTCTTGGTTGATTGATCAGATGGACTTCAGATTGAACTAGACATTTTGAAGGTATTGAATGAAAATTGGGATAAAACTAGGTCTTTAATTTTGAAATTTCATCATGATTTTCTTAATTAATTTTGTATAACCTTGTAAAGATATGTCTATGAAATTTGTAACAAAAATAAGGGGGAAAATATAGAAGAAAATGTGCAAGGGGGATATGTAGAGGAATATGTGTAACGAGGTAACACACACACACACACACACACACACACACACACACACACACACACACACACACACACACACACATACATATACATACACACACACATATATATAAAGTTGATATACATATGGACAATTTTTTTTTTTTGAAAAATCCAAAATTTATTCAATTATGACCAAGCCATAGTTTTTTAGTTCAAACGGAGTTATAGATCCAAGCATATGGTGTTAAGTTTCCAAATTTAGGGCAGAGAAGAGGTATAGTGCAATAGTGGTGAATAATTACTTTCACATTATGTTTTGGTGGTTTCATTATTCACCATCCAACACACACACACACACACACACACACACACACACACACACACACATATTTGAGATGAAGAGGTGTGTCTTCCAAAAGACATGAAAGTTCAAATGGGGACAATTAAGCTTTCCCACTTAATTGAATTATCATATAATAAAATAATATATCACATATTCTTATTATTATATTGTCATTAAATGTGTAGCCACTCTTGTCTAACTTTTGTATATTTAATTATTTATTGTTGATTGTTTCCGTAAAAGCCACAAGAATTAACACTCCCTCTTGGATTTGAGAAGAAGATCAACCAATAAATCTCATGTCTACAAAAGACCTCAATTTCTCTATCTTTACAATTGGTAAAGGCACCAAAAACATAACTTCAATGGATATCAAATCTATTATATATCCCATACATTATCTCATGATTTAAAACTAGTACAAATCTCAAAAGATCTCAAAGTCATCATCATATGCTCTTAAGTATTAGTCTCTTGAATCTAATTGACTCAACCGATAACAAATCCATGATATTAAAAGCATTGGCTAGATATAAAGTCCATGATATTCATTAAACTCTCCATGTAATGGCTTCTCGACATCAAGTCCATGATGGCACCTTGTACTCAACGTGTAGATCCAAGATCCATGGGTCACAAGGAGTCAATTGCCATCAAATCCCTGATGTCACCCATACTGGTATCTAGACATTAAGCCTACCAAGTACTAAATCTGACATCAAATCCATGATGTCACCTATATTAGTATCTAGACATTGAATCCACCAAGTACTAAATCTAACATCATATCCATGATGTCACTTGTACTGGTATCTAGACATTAAGTCCACCAAGTACTAAATCTGACATCAAATCCATAATGTCACCTGTACTAGTATCTAAATATCAAATTCATGATATTCACTAAGTGCTCCAAGTATTAGTATCTAGACATTAAGTCCACCAAGTACTCAATCCTTGAGTTGAGAAGACTCAAACCATGGATTTCTACTATCCAAAAATCATAAAAATATAATCACATAGATGAATTTAGCCACATGTGCACAAAAAAAATATAGTCTATGCTATATTCACATGTGAAAGAAATGATTATGATAGCCTAGGATAAATATAGTCTTGGCTAAATACATAACCCATAAAAAGATATGTAAAAGAAAAGCTTATACATATGAATCCCCAAAGTAGGAGTTTATAATGCAAAATTAGGTGAAAGTAGGCTCATATATAACATCCTTTTTAAGTTCAAGCATCTAAGTTGGATGCAATCCACATATGCAAGTTCTCAATTTATTCATGACTATTTTAAATCAAACCAAATTGAAGTAACTGGGGTCCATGACACTATATGTGATATACTCCCTTACTGAAAAGTTTACAAGTTTCTTACTTACTCCCTCTAAAGTTTAGGTTTAACTACTTTTGGTAGGACTCCCTCTCAATGTGTACACTATAAGGTCACCTCCTTCTATCTAGCCAAAGTTTAAAAATAGCTTATCAAGGGGTTATGAGTCATTATCAAACCATGAGAATTTTCTAGTTTATGTCACTTAGTCTAAATTTATCTTAGAATCTACTCCCTCTAAAGTTTAGGTTTAACTAGTTTTGGTAGGACTCCCTCTCAATGTGTACATCATAAGGTCCCCTACTGTTATCTAGCCAAAGTTTAAAGATAACTTATCAAGAGATTACGAGTCATTATCAAACCATGAGAATTTTTTGTTTATGTCACTTAGTCCAGATTTATCTTAGAATTAATGGTTCTTACAACAAGTTTTAATTCTTTAACTCATACTCATAAATGAATATAATGTAATATCCCTATTGACATTCAACCTTAAACATAAAAATATTTTGTTATTTTTATAATGCACCTAGAAATGTTTGAATGCTCTTGGAAATTATTCCCTTTGAAATTTGGCGACTTCCTCTGTGCACCTCTACACACCTTTTGTTCATTCATTTGTTCATAATGTTGAAGGCTTGCAATGAACTTTCCAATCTTCACCAACATTCAGGCCACAACTTCAAATCAATGCTTACAATGATTATCATAAAGATATGTCCAAACACAACCTTGGCAATAAGGCTTTTGTGTTCTTTCATAATTATCCTAGTAAATGCATGTATTTATAATATTTATAATCCAACTCAGTGTTTATAAGGCTTAAACATTTACTATGCTTCTTGTAGTAGAAACTATTTTTGGTGATTTCTGATTGACAGTTTACTTGAGTGTGGTTATATGATCAAGAATGATAAACTATAAGTCACCCTATAAGTCACCTCCTCTCAGCCATGTTTCCATTCTTATTTTCTAAACCAAATTGTTAAGCATTGTACTCACTTAGAAAATGTGTACAAACTACCAAGTGGGTTGTAATGCCTAACAATAATGACTACAAGTCTCATCTGTTCCTTTCTTCTTATACCCACCACCAAACTTATGCCAAGGTAAAAGCAATGGGAATAATTATTCCCATTTCTCAAAAAGAAGTCATGTACATGAAGCTAGAAGACCTTCACACACATGACCAAGGGCCATAGACCAATATAATCATGCAAATATGAGAATTCTTTATGAGTAATGCTTCCAAGGTTGTAGCAAATCCTCAACAACCTTCTTCAAGACCTCACACATCAATAAAGGCATCAATTTTCTTTTACAATCCATAGTGGTATGGTGCCCCTTCCACTTATGGATATGATATTAGATACAAAAATGAAGGACCACACTTTTCTAGAATGAAGCCTACACATACAATCCATTATTTAAATTCTTTGAGCCAAAATTCTTGAAAGTAATGACTCTGATGCAAGCTAACAATAACTCTGAATCATGACACCTTGCATTCCAATTATTTTGATGGGGTTTGATACTATTGTGTGAAAGGTATTTTTAGCACATAATGGGCACACTATCAACCATGAGATTCCTATGATCACTCACAAAATATTCTCAAGAAAGGATGTGTAATGAAGATCATTCTATAAAACAATTGATACCTCTACACTTCCTTTCAAAAGTTTAATATATCAAATAGTATTTGTCTGTATGGCATCCTTCACTATGTTTCATATGGTTTTATGAATACTCCACTATTTAAATTTAAACTCTGTTAGGATTAACCATGGTGAATCATCATATATTAATCATAAGTGTCAGCTCTTCTACTTCAACTATTTCATATTGAAAGACTTTTATCAATTATAGAATTATCATGAATTCATTCACTTCATCAATGCTCATCTCTGACTTATTTTGTTTTAGAAAATAAAAAATGAAAATGCTTAAGAATCCCAATCTAGATTGAAGATTAGTGTTGTTCGATTTTGCCCATGAATCTAAATGGATCTAATTTCAAGTAGTTATTCTTCTCACAAAGGAACCTAGCTCTGATACCATGTTAAGTTTCCATATTTTAGGGTAGAGAAGAGGTCTAGTGCAATAGTGGTGAATAATTACTTGCACATTATATTTTGATGTGTTTATTATTCACCACAAAACACATATAATGTGTGTGTAATGCCCTGCCCAGAGATCCTTGGAAACAAGGATGAAAACAAGTCAGAATAAATTTTTTTTTACAAGTGTAAGTGCACAGGACAACACCATACACAGATCATACAGATCGCAACGAAAGACTTAACGACCCTCCTGACACCCAATGGATCTCCAAACATCACCACTAACCAAAACACAAAAAATAAAACATAAGAGATTGACTGAGCAAAAAGACCAAAACAGACTCTCGAAAATTGGCTAAGTTTGAAATCTGAAGCCCTGAAATTTCCTAGAATCTTAATCTTAGCCCGTAGAGTTCTGAAACCCATCTCAATTGAACCGTCGCATATATTAAAATATATCTTAAGTATAAGAAATTATAATTTCTTATACTTAAATGATATATTTTAAACCCCAAAGGACTAAAAAAAAAACCCAAAAATTGGATTTCAAGAAAAACCATCAGAAATCAAAATGCAACAACATAGGGTTGAAGAACGCCCAAAAGGGTATCTGGATGAACTCTAAAAAAGTTTGGATCATGACAAAAAGTTCTCGTTGTCCACCTACGTAAGTTTTTTACAAAAACTATGCAATACTTTAATGCAACATAGAAAAGTGTTGCGTGACATTTCTCAAGAAGGAGTGCGACACTTTTAGGGACTAGGCGATACTTTTTCTTAAGGCGTACAACACTGTAACAATGTCATGTGACACAACTCTAAGAGGCTTGTGATACTAGAAAGTGTTGTGCGACACTTCTCAAAGAGGCGTGCGACACTTTACAGAATCATACAATACATTTTGTGTGGGTGTGCGACACTTTTTAAATATCACACATTGCTGAACAAATGCCACCCATACAAAATAAAAACACTACTAGAACTCAAAAACAGGGAAAAACCAACAAAAGAACCTCCACACTGGGGAGTATCGGATCCACATTTTGAGGCTAGAACACTCGAACCAGAACTGAGTAATTGAAATATAGAAAACAAAATCTAACATCTAACAAACAGAAAAGGAATAGTACAGAATGGAAACATCACCACAACTGAAATAACATCACAATGAACAAAACAACCACAAGTATGCAGTTCCTCCCAACCATCAATGGTGTCATAAGACCATCATGGGCCCTAGCCATCCCCTGTGCATAACATCCCAAGCCACCGATCAGATCATCGGTGCTATCGTGATAGGGACATCACTACTAAACATGCTACAATATAAGTAAATAAAATCTAACATGCTAGTAGAAAGCATAAGGTAACCTTGTAATCAGATAACATCATCTACCATATGCTAAAAATCATAATAAGAGATGCATAAAACCAACATCATGTAACATGGAAAGCAACATCCCAATGAAAGCATAAATCACTAGAAAGCATACTCTACAAATTGAAGTACCAAGTGATAAATCCAACAATGATCACGCTAAAACAATAGACCATATCTGTACACTGGCCCCTAGTAGTGGTGAAGGTAGCTATGCCTCCCAACCACGTGGCATCTGTAGGTCCACACCTGCCATGCTGATGGAGATAATGATCCAGCCACACACACACAAAACAACAACCATGGCTAACACACACGCCAAGCAGTATGATGACTGAATCCAAGACATAAACAATGCATGAACTACAAGTCCTGGTCAGACACCTCAATAGGCTACTATGTAGGGACTGACATCATGGAGAGTCACTTGGCATCGACAAGCCCAAGATTAGATCATGTGTTTCAACTCCTCAACGGAGGGCCCCACATATACTTTTTATTATCTTAAATTTTATTACCACCCAATGTTTTATTTAATTATCACTTACTTAAAAATTCCTCTACCAACCCTATGGGACTAAGGTCACTAGGCTGCGAGATAGAAGCCCCCTCCATATGCTACCCTACCCTACCCATGCTCATCCAGTGATGAGTGCCTGTAGGCATGCAAACTCCCAACCCAACCCCAATGATCACAACTTCTGGAAGTACCATGGAAGATTGGGCCCTGCAGGTCACCCGACAATATACATGTGTGTGGTGCACCACCATCACAGAGATCATACACAAGGACAGGATGAGAATGCAAACAATGTCAATCGATCAAAAACATAATCGGGATGACGGATGCTACACGCATCCCAAAGCAAAAAAAGATGCAAAATTGTTCTAACTGGTATCCAAATGGATCATCCAGGTCCACGAACCACAATGTGCCGAGAAAACTCGATAAAACAGGGTGACATGCAAAATGAGGTAAAAATCTCAAATTTTGAAAAAAATTCAAAATTAAAACCCATTTGGCCTTTGGGTTCAAAAACCCCAAAAATCCAAAAATAATTGAAAAAAAACATCGTATGCAAAAATGGCCAGCATAACGGCCCAAAAACCCAAACCCCCATTTAAAAAATAGGTAAAATGTTCATACCGGACCAACCGGACAGAACTAGCACACAAAAATGGAGGGGAACACTAGTTCATAGCCTCCTAACATAATGCTACAAGAAATGGAAGCAAAAATAGAGCAAAAACATTAAAACAGGAAGGCCCTACCTGACAGCAAAAAGGGTCGAAACTGAAACCCGTAGAATAAAATAAATACTTCGCCGAAACTGCTAAAATTGATGGCAAAGCAAGAACTCCTCGAGCTGAATCCAACGTGACCAACCTCGCAAAGATCCCACACTCACAGCTCCCACAACGAGAAAAACAATAATCCTTCAGAAGAGGATTTCCAAATTTGCTCTCCAAATTCAATTTTCCAAAAGTGAGAAGTGAATAATGAATTCACTTTTCTCATAATTTTTTCATTTTGAGTGAATAGTTGATTATGGAAAATAGCTAGCTGGAGTAGTTAAACTCCAAATCGACCCAAAAAAAAAAGGTTATTATCCACAATGAAAATTTACCTAAGGCAAAGCTGCCAAAAATTAAATCCAAAAAGATTTAAAACTCGAAAACCCAAAATAACAGAAAATCACTAAACACTTTCATGACAAATGTGAACTTCTAAATGCACATACATGCTCACTGGTCTAATCACATAATGCAATGAGTTTGGATTTACTAATCACCGAAAGGTTTTTAATATAAAACAACTAAATAAGGATACGTCGACCATATAGGAGTGACATTGGCAAAATATGAACAGCTGGATCACTAACTCCATAGGCCACTGCTAGGGATATAATTCCTACACACTAAAACACACGATCAAGTGCAATTGCATATAACATAATAGCCAAAGCAATTAAAGCATTAAATAACTCATTAATCCATTTACACCACTCACATTTGCATTAATCATAAAAGACGAGAATGAAGTAAATAACTAAAGCATAAGGTCCATCACATCATAAAAACCACAGATGTGACCAATACATCATATAACCAGATAATCAGTTATCATAGATCTACTGTCATCTCAAAATAGCATCAACATGCAAATATGATAAACTGAATAGCATAGCAACAAAGCATCTATGGTACAGAAATCAAAATATAACATTCGACCCTCAAGTCGTCTCAAAGTACAAATATCAAAAAGAGTAACAAGTATCTCTCGAATCAAAAATAGATAAGGTACAGACTGCAAACACGAGAGGCACTACTGTGTGTGTGTGTGTGTGTGTGTGTGTGTGTGTGAGAGAGAGAGAGAGAGAGAGAGAGGTGCATCTTCCAAAAGACATGATACTTCAAATGGGACCAATTAAGCTTTCCCATTTAATTAAATTATTATATAATAAAATAATATATTACATATTATTATTATATTTACATTAAATATGTAGCCACTCTTGGATTTATTTTTCATATTTAATTATTTATTATTGATCTTTGTCATAAAGACCACAAACATTAACATATGGAAAGGGGGAGTTTGACCAAAAAAAAAAATTAAGTGATTGCTGATAGATCCACACATGATAAGTTTTTTTGTCACTAATGCCAAAGGGGGAGATTGTTAACCCTATGGAAAAAGATATTGTCAATTAGTGAAAAAATACTTAAGTAATCTAGGAAGTTTGGTTAATACTACAACTAAACTTTCCTCCACTCAACATGTTTTAGTGTAGCCCAAGGAGATTGAGATTATGTTGTGTTAACTGAGCTCTATCATATTGAAAAAGTTCACAGTTTAAATTGATTTCTCAATGTGAACCAAGCTAGCAGTATGAACCGAGTTCAGAATATTCATTGAGTTCTTAGTATGAACGAAAAATCCAATTCAAGTCAGATATTCTTTTGTATCACATGAGTGCTAGAGTATTATTTGAGCATGTTGAAGAAGAGCCTAATGAAGAATGAGATGGTCATGATGATGAAGTTTTGTATGTTGCTATGAAAGATGATTCAGATGAAGATGAGGCAACTATATTAGTATCCTATGTAACCAAAGGTGAAAGGTGGATCACTACTAATGGATGTTCTCATCACATGACTGGTGACAAAAATAAGTTCATTACCCTTGAGCATTACAATGGAAATAGTGTTATATTTGGTAATGATGCACCCTGTCTAGTGAAAGGAAAAAGATCAATGAAATTGACAAACAAGATCATATGTAACAATTCTTACTATGTAGGACTTAACTATAATTTGTTGAGTGTGTCACAATTGAATAGTTTAGGATACAATGTTGAATTTGAACACAAGAAAGCTAAGATCTATTATATTAATGGAGAGTTCATTAAGAGTGGAGATTAGACAAGAGGTAATATTTTTTATCTTGACATGAATGAAGCTACTTTTCTTGTTGTAAAATTTGATGATGTGTGGCTATGGCACAAAATATTATGGCATGTAAATTTTGACAATTGGTTAGCACCAGTAAGATGAAGAGAGCTAGAGGTTTTCCAAAATTGAAGAAACCTAATAATCTAATTTGAAAACAATGTCAGTTAGGTAAGATGAAAAAATCTACTTTTAAGAGTAAGACTCATGCTTCAAAAGAAATTTTGGAATTAGTTCATATTGATCTATGCGAACCAATTGATGTGCAAAGCTAAAAAGGTGACAAGTATTTTATTCTATTTGTTTATTATTACTTAAGAATAATGAAAATTGTGTTTTTGAGAGAAAAATATGATGATTTTTAAGTTTTAAGTGGTATGTGGCTAAATTTGAATAGAAACTAGTAAAAGCTTGAAATGTATGAGATGTAATAGAGGTGGAGAATTTACTTAAAATGAATTCAATAACTTCTATAATGATAGAGGAATCAAGCGACAAACTTTTTCACCTAGGACCCCTCTACAAAATGGGATAGTTGAAAGGAGGAACAAATCTATGATGGATTGTGCTAGAACATTGATGATGGAGAAGAATGTTGCTTTAAATTAAGTTGGAAGGAAGCTATTAGTACAACTGTCTATACCTTGAACTGAGTACAAGTCAAGAAAGATACAAATTCCAAACTTTGTGAATTATGGTATGGATACTCACCTAATTTCAAATATTTTAAGGTATTTGGAATTAACTATTACATTCTTAAGGACAAAAAAAATGGCAAACTTGATGTGAAAAGTGAAGAAGGGATATTCCTAAGTTATTCCACAAGAAGAAAATCTTATAAGTGTTTAAGTACTAACACTAAAAAGTTGTGGAAAGTGAAAATGTAAAGTTTGATGAATATACAAAAATACATGAAGATGAACAAAAGAAGGAACCTAAGAATTACAAAACCTTTATGTATTACTATGAAGGAACATTTGCTAATGTTGATGATATTGTAGCTTCTAGTCAACAAGAATCAATGACTATCGAGTCACATACAATGGATGTCAAGTTGCATTTAAGAGCCGAGTTACAATCAAAAGCCAATGTACATTTTGATGATGAAATTACTTTACAAGAGAGGAATGTTAGGTTACCTAACAAAGAAATACATAGTGAACTTGCGATTGAACTTCATGAATGGCCTATTATTGAAAGAAGAAAAGAGATAATATTATCAAAATATGTCAAGGGACATCGTCCTGTTGAACAAATCATTGGAGAAAAAGAGGTTGTACTAATGAAAATGAATATATTAAGGAATGAGACATGATTATAACCTTACATGAACCTAAATCACTAAAGGATGCATTAGAGAATAAAGACTGGAGTCAAGTCATGAAAGAAGAAATTGATTAGATTGAGAACAAAACATGGACACTAGTACCTAGACCAGAGAACAAGAATGGTATTGGAACCAAGTGGGTGTACATAAACAAATTGGATGAGAATGATAAAGTAGCAAGGAGTAAGGCAAGGTTAGTTTGAAAAAGTTATGCACAAGGAGAGGGAATTGACTATGGAGAGACATTGTTAGCATTAATGTTGATGATACTACTTTGGGGGAGTATCCTAAGCATTAGAGAGTATTGACATGTTGTATTCATGATTGTTTTTGTCATTGATGTCAACATAGGAGTAAGTTTGTGAAGACTACCAAAGTAATAAAGAGAGATTGTAGTTGTATGAACAAGGTGTTGTTTTTCTAGTGATGCATGGTCATGGACATGTTCAAAAATGTGTCTTGATGATGTGTTTCAATATGCAATGAGTAAGTCAGACATACAAAAGTTGTACCTTATTCACATAAAGTAGTACAAAAATAGAGCATTAGGAAAGTAGTTCATGATGTTTATTCACTATCTTACATTTGTGACACAATGAAGAGATATGTAGTCAGCCAGTGATAGAGGATAGTCTTTTGGTGATGCCAACAAATGTGGAAGCCCTAGTATCACATGCGTAAAGTTTTGTATAGATTGTGAGCCAATAGTGCTATTGTAATTATAATTAATTAATTATCTTATTATAATTAATTGGGAAAGACTAAAGGCTGAATCAAGGAATTATTTTAAAGATATGGTATAAAGGAAAGATGTTTTCCTTGTTTAAAACATGTATCAAGTATTATATGAAGTGCAAAGTGCAAGAAGAAGAAGGTTTTTTTTTTTAATGTGAGTAAGTGATCCAAGGGATTATTGGATGCAAGTTTTGTGATCTGGTTACAAGATCAAAAGGAGTAGAGATCTAGTTGACAAGATGGAGGAAGGAAGTACAATTCATTTCTATTATCCTACAAGGAATAATATAAAGATAATTTGGATAGCAGGTTCATTGGTCTTAACCTTGAAGCTATTTGGGCAGTGGGTCCAGTTGTCTTCCACAACTCCTAATAGGTACTCATATGTATTGAATATATTCATAGACTCCTAACAAGGTTCATCCTCTAACAATGAATATTTATATTAGTACATCATCTTGTGGTACTATCCCCACTAAGGTTTTACCTTTGATCAAGGGTTTCCCTAATTAACATATCTAGTGCTATTGTGTATTAGTATCTTGCTGTAGTTTTTAATTATATTACTCATATGGTTAAGTTTGTTTAAGGTTGATAATGGTGATGATAGTTGGATAAATGATTCAAACCCCCCCCCCCCCCAAATTATATTGGTGGACTATATATTCTAACAATTAGTATCAAAGAAAATAGGTCCTTGAAGGTAATGCTTAACAAATTTGGAAGATCCATGGTAAATATTTTTCAGAAAAGATAGTCCTAGATTTGATGGGACTAACTATAATAGCTGGAAGGAGAAGATGAAGAATAATTTGTTATGTATGGGTCCAGGATACTAGATTTTGACAAAGAATGAGAAGACCATTGTGAAAGAAGAAAATATTGAAGAATGCAGTGAAGCAAAGATAGATCTATTCATGTGTAACATGAGAGCAAGAGAAGCATTATTATCAGCCCTTCTTGAGAATGAGTAGAGGTAGGTAAAGACACTTCAAACATCTCATGAAATTTGGAAAGCATTAGAATCTAATTTTCAAGGTGATACACATGCAAAGAGAATTAGATTGCAGAATTGGATATGTGCATTTCAAGAAGCTAAAATGATGGAAGATGAATCTGTAAGAAACTATATTGGTAGAATATTAGAAATTTTTGTAGGAATGTGGTGGGATGATGAAACCAAGGAAGAAGATGAGGTATTATGGGAGATCTTGAAAAGTTTGATGCCACCATTCAATCAAGTAGTTTAGATGATTCATCTATCGATACCCTGAATTAAGGATTTTACCAAGGAAATGTTGCTTGGAAGATTTTCTTACCATATGGTTAAATTTGGTGTTAAGATAAAGTGTTTGAGATTAGATAGAGGAAGAAAGTTCACCTCTAGAGAGTTTAGCATGTTTTGTGAAGAGAATGGAATCAAAAGATGACTATCCTCACCTAGAACATCTGAGCAGAGTGGGATTGTTGAAAGAAGAAATAAATCAGTGGTAGAGGAAGCAAGAGAAATGTTTTTTGAGAGTGATGTTTCTGAGACATTTTGGACAAAAGAAGTCAATACAATAGTATACACTCTAAACAGAGTGCAAATCAAAAAATGTATGAGTAAGACACCTTATGAACTATAGTTCGGTCATTCACCATTAGTTAAGTATTTCAAAATATTTAGAAGAAAATGTTACATCAAGTGAGATGATGGCATTGGTAAGTTTGATCCAAGAATTGATGAAGGTATGTTTTTGGGTTATTCATTGAAAAGCAAGACATATAGATGTTTTAACTATAGAACTAAGTTAATAGTTGAATGCATAAATGCAAGGATTGATGAAAATTTTGGAACCAAGGAAAAGATGGTAGATTATAACATTGATGAAGAAGAAGACAATTTAGGAATTGGTAATAAGAATGTTGAAAAATTCTTCGAGACTAACAATGATTTATAGAATGATGTTGAAAAAATAGGAGAATGGAGTTCTGATCCAAGAAATGAGGTAAGAGTTGAGATGAAAAATCCCAACTCTAGTAGAAAAATGACAAAGAATCACCCTCCTGAGTAGATAATTGGAAGCAAAGACAAAGGTGCGATGACAAGAAATAGAATTAATGAAGAGAAATGTTTGTTTTATCAAGTTGAACCTAAGAGTGTAGATGAAGCATGTAAAGATGATTATTGGACTCAAGAAATGATGGAAGAATTAGATCAAATTGTGAAGAATAAAACATGGGATTTAGGTCATAGGCCTACATATAAGAATGTGATAGGAACCAAATGGGTATTCAGAAAGAAGATGAATGAGAAAGGAAAATTTGTGAGGAACAAAGATAGACTTGTATGCAGGGGATATTCACAACAAGAAGGCATATAATATGAGGAGACATATGCCCCTATAGCTAGAATGGAACCAGTGAGAATGTTCCTAGCTTGTGCAACAAATAAGAAGTTTATGGTTTATCAGATGGATGTTATATCAGCTTTCTTGAATGGAGAACTTGAAGAAGAGATATATATTAAGCAACCTAAATGATTCCCTCTAACAAAAGACAAAGACATGGTATGAAGACTAAAGAAATATATTTATGATCTAAAGCAAGCACCTAGAACCTAGTATGCAAGGTTGGACAACTATTTGGCAAAGCTTGGATTTGGTAAAGGTATGATAAATAGTAAGTTGTATTTGAAAGAAATTGAGAATGGTTTTAGGCTAATAGTAATATTTGTTAATGACATCATATTTAGAGGTAATGATGAAGAAAGTGATAAGTTTTCCAAAGAAATGAAGAATGAGTTTGAAATGAACATGATAGGAGAAATGAAATTTTTCCTAGGTTGCAGATTGTGTTGAACAATGATGGAATTTTCATTTCACAAGCTAAGTACCTAAAGGACTTGTTGAAAAGATTTGGATTAGATAGTTGTAAACCTGTTGGTACACCTATGATAAATGGTTACAAAATATGCAACAAAGATGAGACACCTATAGTAGAGAAGAAGTACATATCCATGATTGAAGGTTTGTAATATCTGACTCACACCAGACCAAATATAGAAAATGCAATTAGGATTGAAGCTATATTTCAAGATGATCCTAATGAGTATCAATATAAAAAAGTAAAGAGGATATTCAAATATTTGAAAGGACATTTGACTATGAAATTTGGTATGATAGATTGAGTGATTTCACTATATGTGCATATATTGATGCGGGTTGCACAGACAATATTGATGATAAAAAGAGCACCAGTGGTGGATCATTTTTTCTTGGAGGAAGATTAGTTTCTTGGCTAAGTAAGAAGAAAGATTTTATTTTATAGAGTACAACTGAGATAGAGTATGTTGCACTAGAAAATAACTATAATAGAGTTATGTGGATGAAACAAATGTTGAAAGATATCAGGATTGAGTTTGAAGAACCTATTATCATATACTTCAAGATAACACAAGTATAGTGAGTATGTCTAAGCATATATCTATTAAGTATCATGTGATAAGAGAGAAAGCAATAGAAAAAGAGATTATACTAGAGTATGTAAGTACTAAAGATCATATTGTAAATATCTTTACAAAGTTATTACCTAAAGATACATTTTAGTACTTTAGAGTTATGCTTGGGGTTGTGCCCTTTCCTTTTTCTAAGTAGATGATGTAGTAAGTGCATTATTCTAGTGGTACATAGCACTATTGTTAGATTGGACTGAATGTTGATGCTTCTTGTATGATGGAGTATCTAACATGAGCTGAGTCATTGAGGACTCTTGGTATTGGGTTTTTAATAGCTCCTTTGGACACTCGAGCTAGTTGAAGACTTGGAACAATTTACTAAAAATTGGTATACTATCATATTGAGAGCTTTGACATTGATGTCAATGGGGGAGAATATTCATGAAAAACATCTCCTAAGAAATGGGGGAGAATAACTCCTAAGTATGAATTGGAAAGTTGTACTTGAATGGGGGAGAGATATCTCTTTAGGGAGATTTAGAAAGATTCATGTAAGGAAGAAGGAATATCTCTAGGAGATGTGCACCTAATGTATTGTGAGTTATTTACTATGAACAATTGTTGCTAATCCTAAAGAAGAAGAAGAACCGTGCAATCTTCTAGAGGATTTTGGACTTGATTTATGAAGAGGATTTGAGAATATGACAATAGTAGTAGCAGTAACAGAGTATTGTTTAGTATTCTTAGAAGTTAGATATTTTTAATTTATGTTTTCATCAATGCTAAAGGGGGAGATTGTTAGCATGAATGTTGGTGATACTACTTTGAGGGAGTATCCTAAGCATTGGAGAGTATTGGCATGTTACATTCATGACTGTGTTTGTCATTTATGTCAACCTAGTACTAAGTCTATAAAGGCCACCAAAGTAACAAAGAGATATTGTAGTTGTATGAATAAGGTGGTGCTTTTCCATTGATGTGTGG
Source organism: Cupressus sempervirens (assembly GCA_028749045.1). NCBI lineage: Eukaryota > Viridiplantae > Streptophyta > Pinopsida > Cupressales > Cupressaceae > Cupressus > Cupressus sempervirens. Next base: position 404,462,715 of record CM053785.1, read on the forward strand.
TCATGGAAATTTTCAACACTATGTCTTGATGATGTGGTTCAATGTGAAGAACATAAGTCAAAGATGCATGAAAGTTGTACCTAATTTACAAAAAGTAGTATAGAAAAAAGAGCATTAGGAAAGTAGTTCCTAATGTTTGTCTAGTATCTTACATCTAAGATGCAATGAAGCAATGTGTATTTAGCCTATGATAAAGGTCAATCTATTGGTGATGTCAACAAGTGCACAAGCCCTAGTATTACATGTGTGAAGTTTTGTATAGACTGTGAGCTAATAGTGCTATTGTAATTGTAAATAATTAATTATCTTATTATAATGAAATGGGAAATCCTCAAGAATGAATCAAGGAATTATTTTGAAGATATGGTATAAAGGAAAGATGTTTTCCTTGTTTGAAACAAGTATCAAGCATTGTATGAAGTGTGAAGTGCCAAAATGAGTAGAGTTTTTTAATAAATTCGAGAAAGCAATCCAAGGGATTATTGGATGTGAGTTTTTTGATCTAGTTACAAGATCAAAAGGAGAAGAGGTATAGTTGACAAGATACAGGAAGGAAGTACTATTCATTTCTATTATTCTATAAGGAATAATATAGAGATCATTTGGACAATGGGTTCATTGGACTTAACCTTGAAGCTATTTGGGCAGTGGGTCTAGCTATCTTCCACATCTCCTAATAGGGTTGGCATAACTCCTAACAGGGTTGGAATATCCTAACAGAGATTCAAAGTCTCCTAATAGGGACTCATATGTACTGAATGTATACGTAGTCTCCTAATAAGGTTCATCCTCTATCAAGGAACATTTATATTATTGCATGATCTTGTGGGTACCATCCCTACTAGGGTTTTCCCCCTAATCAAGAGTTTTCCTAGTTAACATATCTAGTATTATTATTTATGAACATCTTGTTGTGGTTTATGATTATATTTCTCATATGGTTAAGTTTTTTTAAGGTTGATGATTGTGATAATAGTTGGATAACTGATTCACACCCCCCCCCCCCCCCGGCCTTAATTATATTGGTGGACTATACATTCTAACATACATTTTCCCCAATTGCAAGATTTTTAGTTAGCATTTCTAAATGGTATACTTGAAGATGAGCATTACATTGAATAACCTAAAGGATTTTCTAATCCTAACAATAAGAACATGTTGTGTACATTGCACAAAGCTTTACATAGTTTGAAGAAAGCTCCCAGAGCATGGAAAGAAAAATTGCACAATTATCTTGTAAAGATTGGTTTTGAGAAGACTGATGACAACAACAATTTGTACTTGAAGATAAAAAGAGGTAAAGGAATCTTAATAGCTGAAATATTTGTTGATGATATCATATTTGGAGGACAAAATGCATTGTGTAAGACATTTGCAAATGGAATGATGAAAGAATTTGAGATGTCAATGTTTGGATAAATAATATTCTTTGTTGGATTACAAGTTTATCAGATGAAATATGGTATTTACATCACTCAGTCCAAGTATGTAAAGGAAATCTTGAAAACTTTTGGTACAGAAGATTCAAGTCCAGTTAGTACTCCTATGGTGATAGGACATAAATCATCTAAAATTGATGATTCTACTAAAGTAAATCAAACATTGTACAGGTCTATAATTGGAAAATCGCAATATGTAGTTCATAATAGACATGACATTGCACTAGCTATTGGAATTGTTGCAAGAATTTTTGCAAATCTTGAGGAGAATCACTTAATACTTGTTAAGAGGATTATGAGATACTTAAAAGGTACAGAAGACTATGGTTTATACTACAAAAAAAATGACAAATTTGAATTTAGAGCCTATACTAATGTTGATTGGGCTAAAAATATTGATGATAGAAAAAGTATGAGTGGAAGGCTAGTTTTCTTAGGAAAAAGATTGGTTACTAGGACCAACAAGAAACAAAATTGTATTTCATAGTCTATTTCTAAACCTGAATATGTAGTTGTTGTATTCAATTACACAAATGTGGTATGGATCAAATAGTTACTCAAAGGAATGAAGGAAGAGATCATTGAACCTATGGTCATTTATCATGACTATACAAGTACTATAAACATATCTCAAAACCTTGTGATTCATATAAAGATAAAGCACATTGCAATCAAGTATCATTACTTGATAGAGTTGATTGAAGACAAAAAAGTGAGATTGGAATATGTGAATAAAAAGGAACAAATAGTTCATATGTTCACAAAGGATTTACCTAAGGATGCACATGAATATCTTAGAGGTAAACTAGTGTAATACCCCTATCCAAAGCTACTTAAGAAGCAAGAGTATTTCCCTACATCAACTGAGTTGAATGGCATATTTTACAACTCGATGTAGTGGATCTTACTTTCAGACCTACCTAGAGTAAGGAAGGAGACGAAACATAAGATCTACAATCACATGCAAGGTGATAGACAGAGAACCAAAATTTCTAATATCTGCATGAGAAGATGTGAAGTCTTTGGCACTATTGTCAAGAAAGAATATATTAAGGGAGAATATACACGAAGAAATCAGAAAGAGGGAGAATGATACCTGAAAGAAGAAGAGGTAGCCTATACAAAAGAAGGACAGATATTAATAGAGGGGGAGATTTCAATACAAGGTATTAAGCTCTTTTTGGTATTGGTTTGCCATTAATGCCAAAGAGAGAGATTGTTGAAGTATGGAAATGAGGATGATTGATGAAACCTATCATGGAACAATCATTATTTTGTCACTAATATCAAACCTACTATTTTCAAGTGAGACAATTGCTAATTTAATCTAACTACTATTATTTGATTGCTTGATGAAGAGGATTTGAAAAGAAATGATAACAAGAGTTCCTAGAGAAAGGTTGAGTTATATGGTGTATAAAAGAAGCACTAAGACCTGTTAAGATTAACCTCAGACATAAATAATAGTTACATGTAAATATAACCTATAATAGAAAATAATAGATTGCACAGAAGAAAACACAAGACACAAAGATTCAACATGGTTCACCCAATCCCTAGGCTATGTCCACCAACAACAAGTCCAATATTATTATTATCAAGTGATTCGAATATGTAGTCCCTTACAACTCAATACCAGTGCAAGAAGCTACAATATCACCATACATTATGAAATCCCTAACCCTAATATTTTTTATACAAGCTTTGTCCACTTACAAAATTAGGGCTAGAATAATTCATCCAGTAGAAAAATAACAACTGACCCCTTTTATAATATACAATTATTTTTGGCTTTAGGGGCATTACCCCCCAAAACCTCCATGGGGGTATTTTCCCTTGACCCCACCCTATACTACAAAAGGGAGTGCACCTGGGGAACTACCCTAGGACCCCATAGGGGTGCTACCCCTTGACCCTATCTTGAGGTGTTGCGCCCAAACACCCATAAAAATAATTTGGGAAGAAATTGCACTAAATTAACCTCTGAGTCTAATTAGGCTCCACATCACAACAATATCCCACTTGTTGATGAAGGGCCACACCACCTGTACCAACTCACAACCAAGATCACAACAAGATGGAGACAAAGAGATGAAAAAATGCTTCATAAAGCATCCATTAATACTTGAAATTCATTACAATATTCTCCAAATTCGTACAATATAAGAGAGATTTCTCACTAAGAGCTTCTACAAGAGCCTATCCTTCAAGAGGTTATACTCGAAGAGCTTCTACTTCCCAAACTTCTACTTCTTGAGCTTCTACTTCCCAGCTTGATTAGAAATGATCTTATGCCCTGCTTAAATAGGCACTTACCACCCAATGCATGACTTATCCACAACCTTCTAGAATTCCATCTACACAATATCCACAACCTTCTACAATATCCACAACTTTCTAGAATTCCACCTAAATACAACTAAGCACCACCATGTGGCCCAATTAGAAAATTACATTTCCTTTATGGATCACAACAAACATTAAATGCATGATTTAAGGAACTTTCCTCAAACTTCTAAGTTGCCACCTACACACCTTGATTAATGGAATGACAACTATTTTTCTTATTTTTCTATTTATGCCACCTTTGCACCTTGAAAATAAAAATTCTTTTTTTCTCCCTTGGTTTCCATTTTTTTTTTTTTTAAATTATTTCTATTTTCATCACTTTCTCTCTCCTCCATTTTTTTTTTAAAGTTTTGCAAGATGCTCCTACATCAGACTCGCTTGGTAGATAGAAAAGTGTGTCCCACACTTTGATGCCAAAAGAAAGATATACAACCATCTTCATCTTCACCAAAGTTTTCCACCTCAATAGGGACAAGAAAACCAACATACAAATCTTCCACATTTTTTTTTCCTGATGCATGATGCTCTTACATCTGACTCCCATGGTAGGAAAAAAATTTTGAATATGGATTCACAAAATGAAGTAGCCATTGCTAACAATTTTATTTATTTATTTTTAAAATCTTTTTTCTCTTCCAACACTTAGCTGGAACAAGTATTTGGTGCCAATATATTTCCTTCTTTCTTCTTTTCCAACACCTAGCTGGAACAAATGTTTGCTACTGAAAATACTCCTTTGCAATGAACTATGTCCAAGTATAACTCTCATCCTCATCCAATCTTGTTGAATTAATCACACTTGTAGTAAACCTAGCAACACCATACCAATATTCCTTTGCATGCCACACATGACTAACAAGATCCTCATTCAAACCATCATCAACATCTTTCAAACTCATCTCAAAGAAAACATCCCATGATTCGTAAGAATTTACCTATTTGACATCTTCATCTTCACTTGCATCTTTCATGTTGTCAACAATGCATGTAACTACTCCACTTGCTTGATCTCCAACTAAGGCACTATATTTTTCCTCCATTGCTGCAATCTTGAAATCATCTTGATCTATTTCAGGTTTGTAAATCTTGTCATCTTCATGCTCTTCCTCTTCTCTTTCATCTTCTTCAACTTTAGGTTCGCAAATAATTTACTCTTCATCCTACTTCTTTTCTTTTGTACCACATGTCTGATACTCCACTAGATCTTCTTTCTTTTTTGAATCCAATTAATTATCAACATCTCTTTTCTAGTGATGTGCTCCTTGTTTCCACAACTCAGCTTCTAATTCATTCACTTGCTTCTGCAAATCAACTAGCAATGACTGTTGATTTCTTGCTCTAAATTTCTCAAGTCAATACCTTCTCTGGAATGGCCTACTCCAAGGTCTGCTACTAAGGTAAGATCATTTCATGGTCTGGTTAGTTTTTACAAGAAGTTCATTAAGAATTTCAATGGCAAGAAAAAAAAATGTGGAAGATTTGCATGTTGGTTTTCTTGTCCCTATTGATGTGGAAGCCTTTGGTGAAGATGAAGATGGTTGTATATCTTTCTTTTGGCATCAAAGTGTGGGACACACTTTTCTATCTACCAAAGGAGTCTAATGTAGGAGCATCTTGCAAAACTTTAAAAAAAAATTAAAAAAATTGGAGAGAGAAAGTGACGAAAATAGAAAGATGCATCACTTGGAGACTGACCAGACTCCACAAAAATAACCTCACACTTGGAGACTAATCATTGTACATCTTAACCTATAGCTCCCATTGGAATAGGAAACCACCCTAACTCTATTGTTCTTTTATTATGTTCTTTCTAAAAGACCAACTAAAGCTAAAGAGGAGTTTAGCTTCTCCCTTGTTATTGCCTTGGTCAACATATCTACTAGATTATCATTTGTATGTATCTTCTCTAGATTTAACTTTCCATCCATCCAAAACTAACCAATGAAATGGTATTGCAACTATATGTGTTTTGTCTTTGGATGCAGAGCAGAATTCTTCACAAAATAAATGGCACTCTGGTTATCTATGAAAAAATAATTATCCCTATGTGGGTGTCCCAATTCTTCCATGAAGAACTAAAACCATATCATCTCCTTGGTTTCCTCTATAGTAGTAGCATACTCTATCTCTATAGTGGATAAAGCGTTAACCTTCTGTAAATGAGAAACCCAGCTCACTATTGCCCCACCAATAATAAATACATAACATGTAGTACTCCACATGGTATCAATATCCCCTACAAAATATGAGTCAACATAGCTTATAAATTAGTAGTAGAGCCCCCAAAATATAAAAACTCATTAGATGTTTCTCTCATATATCTGAGAATCCATTTAAATTCTTTCTAATGCTCGATTCCAAGATGACTCATATACATGCTAACAACTCCCATTGCATGTGCAATATCTTGCCTAGTACATACCATAGCATGCATCAAGCTTCCTATAGCTGAAGCATAAGGTACCTTGGACATCTTAGCCTCCTCTTCATGTGTCTTTTGACACATCTCCTTAGTCAATTTCAACTAAATAGGTAAAGGTGTGCTGATAGCTTTACCATTCTCCATAGAGAAACATTGCAACACCTTTGCAATATAATCAGCTTGAGATAATGTCAATTTTCTATTTTTCCTTTCTCTCCAAATTTTCATACCAAGGACTTTCTTTTATTCCCCCAAATCCTTCATATAAAATGAATGTGCTAACTATTCTTTTAAGGCCTTAATATGATCCATGTTAGACCTAGCTACAAGCATATCATCAACATATAAACATAAAATAATGTAGTTGTCATCATCTAACCTCTTAAAGTAAACAAAATGATCTTAACGACACCTACTATATCCATGCTCATGCATAAAATTGTCAAATTTCAGATACCATTATCAAGGTGCTTGCTTCAAGCCATATAAACTTTTCTTCAATTTGCACACTAGATTCTCCTTACCTTGGACCTCAAATCCTTGTGGTTATGCTATATATCTCTTGATACAAATCACCATGAAGAATTTTTTTTTTAACATCAAGTTGTTCCAAATGCAAATCTTTAGTAGCCACAATACTTAAAATAGTGCAAATAGAAGTCATTTTAACAACATGAGAAAATATCTCATCAAAATCAATGCCCTTTTTCTGTGCAAATCCTTTTACCACTAACCTAGCTTTAAATATTTTCTTCCCTCCATCCTCTTCTTTCAACCTAAAAAACTTATTATTCTATAAATCACTTTTACTTGCAAGCAACTTGCATAAATCCCATGTCTTATTTTTCAACAAAGAATACATTTCTTCTTTCTTTGTAGACTCTCACTAAATCTTTGTATCCACCTACATAGCTTCATCATAACATTCAAGTTTTCCAACATTAATCAATAAAATAGAGTATAAAGTGGGATAAAATCCTTCTAGAGGTCTACTTAACCTTTTTGATAATCTAACATTCACTGGAGTGTGTGGTATTTCTTTTGCAGTTATTTCAGATCATGAGGAACTACTACAACATCATCTTTTGGAGTATCATCCAACACTACATAATCATTTTCTTTATTCTCGTGCTGCTACAATAAATCTTTATACAACACTTGCTCATTGAATATGACATCCCTACTTCTTATAATTTTATGATTTTCAAAATCCCAAAGCTTATAACCAAATTCATCAATGCCATATCCAACAAATATACATTTCTTTGACTTAACTTCCAGCATAGTTTCTATCAGAATCTATATGTGAAAATGCTTCACAACCAAAGGTTTTGAGAAAAGAATAACTCACCTTCTTACTAGTCCATGCTTCCTCTAGAATACCACAACCCAAAAGAGTAGAGGGACCTCTATTAATCAAGTATCTAATAGTATTGATAGCCTTTACCCACATGTTTAAGGGCATCCTAACATGTAGCCTCATGCTCCTTGCACACTCAATTATTATCATGTTCATGCGTTCAACCACTCCATTTTCCTATGGAGTTCCTGGAATAGTTTCTTGTCTAAAAATACCATTAGTGGAGCAATAATCTTCAAATTCATGATTGCAATACTCACCACCATTATAAGATTTGAGACATTTTAATCTCTTACTAGTCTCATTTTTAGCCAAGCATTTCTATTTTTTAAAAGTTTGAAATACAACAAATTTCTTTCTAAGGAAATAAATCTATACCTTTCTACTTGCATCATCAATAAAAGTAACATAATAATGAGAGCCACCAATGAAAGATACTTGATCTTATCCCCATACATTTGTATGCATGAGCACTAATTTCTCATTTTTCTTTTCCTTCACACTCTTCACAAAACTCACTCTCGTTTATTTTTCATACACAAAATCTCCACAGAAATCCATATTAACACATTTCAAACCTAGTAAATTTTTTTTTGAATGAATTAATTTCATGCCTTTCTCACTCATGTGCCCAAGTTTGTGGTGCCATAGTGTTGTCTTAGAATCTACAACATTTATTTGTTCTCCCTGGTAAATTGTAGCAACTATTCCTAGACATTCATTTTTCTCTAAAATAATTAAAGTAGAAGGAACAATATGACCTGTACAAAGATATATGGCACCTACTTTCACACCTTTTTCTACTACAAGGGAACCTTTTGAAATCTTCCAATTTTTATCATTAAAAATAAGTACACAACCCTCATCACCGAGATGCCCTATTGAAATTAAATTCCTAATCAGCCTTTGAACATGTCCTACCTCATGTAATAGCCAATAACTCTCATTCTGCAACTTAATCTAAATTTTTTCCTTTCCAACAATCTGATAGGTTTCATTATCCCCTAAATAAACAAGCCCAAAATCCCCTTGGACATAATGAATAAAATAACCTCTATGAGTTGTAGCATGAAATAAAGCTCCATAATCTAAAACTCATGAATCATCAACACTTTCTAAAGAAAGAAGAAAATCATCCTCTTTGTATTTGTTACTTATCAGATTTTCCTCCTTGTTCCCTTCTGGTTTATCTTCTTCATTGTTCATTCAAGTCTAGCAATTTTTTTTCTTATGCCTTGGTTTATCATAATACCAAAAATGTCTTGGTCCTCTAGATTGAGACCTCTCCCCCTTTGAGTTTCCTCTTGATTTCCTATGATTTCTAGAATTATTTCCTCTCTCAACCATTCTACCTTTGTTTTGTGCATTCAAAGAACTTCCTAATGTAGATCCAATTGAGGTTTTCCTACAAGATTCCTCACTCATAATTATGTCAATCACATAATCAAATTTTAATGTATCAGATCGAGAAACATAATTATTCATAGCCATTATCAAGCCATTCCATCTTTCAGGAAAAGAACAAAAAATCAAGAGAGCCCTAATTTTTTCATCAAAATTGCATTCATAGAAGATAAGTAACTAGTAATAGTATTAAACTCATTTAAATGATTTGTAATAGATCCACCTTCTATCATCTTCATACTATATAAATTCTTCATGAGAAATACCTTGTTTGAAGCGGAGGGCTTTTCATATAGTTTCTCTAGGGTTTGCATCAACTCTTTTGTCATCTTTTCTTTTGTAATGTTAAATGTCACCAATGGTTCCAAGCATAATCGAATACTTCCAAGTGCCTTTCTAGCTTAAATCTCTCAATCTTCATATGTCATTATTCCCCATTTCTTGGCTTATCTTTCCAATGGCTTCCATAAATCCTTCTAATAAAGATAGTCCTCCATTTGCATCTTCCATAATTGAAAGTTCTATCCATTAAACTTCTCAACCTTTAGCTTACCCTCATCGGCCATCACTCCCACTCAAATGTGAGACCTTCATGTAAAGGATAGCTAAAAAAATGACAACAGTCTGGCTAAAAAAAAATGACAACAGTCTAGCTCTGATACCACTTGCTAGGATTAACATTAGATAAAAAATAGTTACATGCAAATATAACCAATATAAAAAAAGGATAGATTGCATAGAAGAGAACACAAGACACAAATATTTAACGTGGTTCACCCAATCCCTGGGCTATGTCCACCAACAACAAGTTCAATATTATTATTACTAGGACCCTGTAGGGGTGCTACCCCTTGACCCTGTTTTGCGGGTACTACCCCCAAACCCTCGTAGAAATAATCTAGGGAGAAACCACATTGAATACACCTTTGAGTTTAATTAAGCTCCACATCACAAAAACCAAGTAAGGCATTGATGATATAGTGTATTGTTTATCTACTTAAGGCTATAATGGTAGGATAGTTGAGTAAAGACTAGATGAAGGCTAAGAAAAGAAATGTATTTTCCAAGCTTGACCAAGCAAATAGTGGAAGCTAAGAAAATCATTCCAGGTTAAGCAGAATGTTAGTTGAAGTCGAGAAAATTAAGTTCAGTATGTATTGAGAAAAAAAAAATCTAGTAGGCTCTAAGTGAAGAAAGTTTAATATGTATCGAGCACTAGTAAAGACTTAGTGTATGTTGAGAAACCTAGTGTTGACCAAGCATTAGAAGATAGTGATTTCCAAGCAAACAACATGTTATTGTTGAGTGCTAGTAAAATTAGTTTGATCAAAGATTTGACGAGTCTAAGTTGACAAAGTTGATTTCTTGAATTGTGTAAAGTGTAAGGAAGATAAGTATGATGAGTTAGTGGAATAGAATTCAAGATAAACCATTTGAAGAAAAATTTGAAGAAGATTGTAGAGGAAATTTCTTGAAGGAATAAAATAGAAAATAGGGTAGATTCAATGAATTTGACCTAAACCTATGATAGATGATTGTGGTTAAAAGAAAAAAGATATAAATTCTTTATTTAAAGAGATAAAAGGCCAAAAGCAAAGTTTCATAGTGCCAACTAGAGAAAGACAAGGAGTCCTATGGTGTTTCTTTATTTTGTGGCTGAATGGATGAATCTACAGTTGGCATACTAAGAAAGAAGGCTTAAGGAGGTGAAGGCTTAAAGGGTGAAAAAACTATCAAAGACAAAGGGGATTGAATGCCAAGAAGAATGGATGATTGAATAAGTGATTTTTAGTCTACAAGTGAGTACTTTTGTTATCAGATCAAGTCTTACTATTACTTTCTAACAACTATATCAATCTAGATAAATCCTTTGGATTAAGGTTGACCTAACAGTCATGAGTAAATCCTTTAACATGGTGATATTCTAATGGAATATTATAAAGTCCTCTAACAAGTCTCACTCCTAATAGGGTGATTGAAATCATTTAATCAAGGTCACATTTAACAATGTGCATTGTAACTATTAATAGGGTTGGCTCCTCATAGAGCTCACTTTAGAAGAGTGAAAAATTGTAGCATGTTATTGGTGGTTTCTTCCAAATTGGGTTTCCATGTAAAATCATTGTGTCAAATTGTGTGAATGATTTTGTCATATTTCATGTTTATATTTTTGCAAAGTTCATTTAACCTAAGACAGTAATATGTTATGGTTTGAGATATTAGATGATCAATGCATGCACAAGTATTTGTTAAGTACTACAAATTTTTATATGTACATTTGGACCTTAGATAACTAATTCACCACCCTCTCAGTTATTCTAAAGAATTCCAACATCATCATTATCAATTACAAGTGAGTCAGTTTGAGAGCACCACTCTAACAGCTTTGCACTTGTTGATAAGAGTCATGTCACACCTAATCCTTAAAAATTTTAGAAACCTAACAACATCATCAAAATTAACAAAGTCATGAATACATTAGATGAAAAATTAGTTGTTGCATCTTGAGGTATTGCTGCTTATTCCTATGTTTTTTGGATGAACCATAATTTTACTACTCTTTTTGAGTCTTTGAATTCTATTATGAGTAGGTTGGTTAGTGCTAATATGATTACACTTCATCTTGTTAACTAGATTATTCCTTATAGTACATCAAATCTACACTTTAATCCTAAAGCTTTTTGTCAATTTTATTGCTAGCATGGAAATGATATTGAGATGTGTTATTCTTTAAAACAAAAGATTCAGGATTTTATTGATTCTAATGCATTGTCTATTGATAGTCAAGATAATGGGAATAAATATGTGGCATCTCCTAATCAAAATCTTCAAATCTATACTAATTCCTTACATTAGCATATGACTAATACTATTGTTCAACATCCTTCTTCTCCATCTTCCCCTAAAGTGAATGTTTATTATGATACCTTTCGACAAGAGAATGATAATATTGTTTTAATGTTGTGGAACATGTAGTTCAAACTCCACCTCCACCTAAGGAAGGCATTTCCTCTTCACCTAAACCTAAACCTAATTATAACCATTCTAGAGACCTTAGTATCTCATTCACTAATGTTGATAAATTTAAGGCCCCTAATTATGGTCCTCTCTACATTACATCAATGTAATGAATTTCCTTATGATGGTGAGATTAATATGATCAACCATATTATTTATCATCCTTCTAGACCTTGACATAGTGCAACTCTTGATTTCTTTTGGCCTTCCATTCCTACTACTCCTACTCATCTGGATTATATTTTTCATACTTATCAAGCTTATAGATATTGAAATATTTCTGAGTTAAGTATGCCTAGGGATATTTATTATTATTATACCTATGCCTTATATGTCTATTTCTTTTGATTCTTCTATTTCTAAAGGTCAATCACCTCTAGCATCTACTGATCCTCCTAGTGTGTTTTCTTCTTTTAGTGTGGATCATTCCCCTAGTGTTGATCCTCCTCCTACTATGGTTCCTCATTCTATCCCTCAACCCATTGTTGTTCCTCCTCTTGTGCTATAAAAAAGGTAAGGAACCTATGGTTGTAAATCATCCTTCATCTTCTCAACAAGTCTCTAAAACTAAGCACAACTAAAATGCTCGTAAACATCAAAATAACCATCAAGCTCACATTAAATCTCATATGAGTAATTCTCATCATCCAATGTATATTATGGAATTTAATCATACTATTGAGATAAATATTCCTAATTTGGAATCCATTTCTATTGATCTAGAAGAATATGATACTTTAGATGATGATGAGCATGAAATTATTGATCTTGATGTTGATTTACCTAATATGTTTTCTATGCATCTTACGCTTACATATACACCTGAGCATAGTGAATCTCATGAGATTCCTTATTTAGATTTAGCTATTGTTCCTATTGTATTGTGTATATATCCCATAACAAGTTATCCATCTTCTCTTATTACTACTAATCAAGATAGGGGAGGAGGGCAACATGCTTGAAGTGACTGAGTAGCACAGTAGCTTTTTGTGTATTTTCCTATTGTTATGTGCTTCCTCTATATCATGTTTGATTAATGTTTGTTTATATTTATTTAAATGACCCTTTCTATTCCATTAGCACAAGGTGGTAAAGAAATTAAAGTGTTGTATATTCATTCTTCTATTTGTACCTTACCTCTTCTATTTACCATTGTTTGTTATGTTGTAGATGTGTGATTTTTTGTATTTGTATCCTTGTTTTGTCTTCTTGGATTTGTGACATGGTAGCACCAATTTTTTTTTATCTCCATGGTGGTGGTCTAGAAAGACTCTTCTTCAAAAATCTTACATGTCTTTCTTCCATTTTTTTGTAGTTCTACCTCCTTTGGGGAGTGATGATATTTTATACTTGATATAATATTTATGTGTTATCATATGATCATATTGACCCCAAAGTTAGCAGAACCCTTTTTGCGTCCTATATGTTATGTCATCATTTTCCTTTATTTTTCTTCTCCTTGGGGCATCTCATAGTTGAAATGTCTTTCAATGATTGTATCTATACTCCTTTTAAGTCATTACTTCAGTTAAAGTGTTAGCAATGACTTTGACATGGAGGTATATGCTTTTCTCTTTTTTGCATTCCAGACATGGGGTAGTGAATATAGATTCTGAGTATATCTTGGGGTACTTTAGCCTTGTTTTCTTAGTATTCTTCCTTATTTAACCTCAAATCTATGCATTACTATTGGAATTTACAAGTGGGAAGATTTACTTCAGGGGGGGGTGGTGAATCAGAAGTAACAAACTTTATCCTCTACAACTTTTAACTAAGATTAATTACATGCATCTAACATCTCTAATAAACAGAAAAGTAAAGATATGCATGAAAATAGATAAAACAAGATTTTGGTCACCCAAAAACCCTCCAAAATGAGAAGGTAAAACTAGGGTGTATAGTTGAAATGTCTTTCAATGATTGTATCTATACTCCTTTTAAGTCATTACTTCAGTTAAAGTGTTAGCAATGACTTTGACATGGAGGTATATGCTTTTCTCTTTTTTGCATTCTGGACATGGGGTAGTGAATATAGATTCTGAGTATATCTTGGGGTACTTTAGCCTTGTTTTCTTAGTATTCTTCCTTATTTATCCTCAAATCTATGCATTACTATTGGAATTTACAAGTGGGAAGATTTACTTCTAGGGGGGGGGGGGGTGTCAATCAGAAGTAACAAACTTTATCCTCTACAACTTCTAACTGAGATTAATTACATGCATCTAACATCTCTAATAAACATAAAGTAAAGATATGCATGAAAATAGATAAAACAAGATTTTGGTCACCCAGAAACCCTCCAAAATGAGAAGGTAAAACTGGGGTGGGGATGACACCCACAACTTATCACTACAGCAATATGTAACTAGTTAAGGTTACAAAGTTTGACCATCATCAATGGTCTACCCTATAAAAAGCCTACCCTATTAAAGGCTTTACACCCTGTTAAAAGTGACCTGGTTAAATGATTTACAAACATTCACTTAGGATGTTACCCTATTAAGGATCTATAATATGGTTGCTAAACCAACCTATCATCATAGGATTTTCATTCTCCTAATACAATGGTTAGAAAGTATAGTAGAATGACTTGACCTGATAACTTACAATCTTCAATTGTTGATTCTAGATCCATGTTCTACTCAATTTGATCTGATCCTTCTTGATCTAATATAACTCTATTTGTAGTGTTGATACTCTATTCTTATCAACTTGATTCTATAGTGCTACTCTTCCTCTAAGTTCTTACACCCCTATTGGTTCCTTCAAAACTTCACTAACATTCTTTCATGCATTCCCACATGACTTCTTACTCTTCCTCTTGATTCTGTCATACGAAATTATGGGGTATCAACCTCCTTATAAAGTCTTTGAGACTTAGGGTTACATATGAGTCCACGATTGAGATTTATCCATCTTTTCCTACTCAAATCTTTACACTTTGGTTGCATGCTTTCTCCATTTTTCTAATTGGGTGCATGCTAATTGCATAGGAAATATAATAGATACAATCTTATCTTTTATATCCTTTGAGATTCATCTAGAGTCAGCTCAAAAATGGT
This sequence comes from Cupressus sempervirens, assembly GCA_028749045.1. Taxonomy (NCBI): domain Eukaryota; kingdom Viridiplantae; phylum Streptophyta; class Pinopsida; order Cupressales; family Cupressaceae; genus Cupressus; species Cupressus sempervirens. Next base: position 404,477,769 of record CM053785.1, read on the forward strand.
TTACATCTGAGTTTTTGAAGGCACAAACACATATGCTAATTCTATGTTTCTTGACACTTACTAATTACTAATGCTCGACACATATTAGATTATATCTTGCTCGGCTCCTATAGTATCATTGTCTCGCTCAACATCTATACTTTGCTCAGCACCTATAGTGACTCAACATCACTTGTCACTCGACACTTGAAACTTGCTCAGCACCTGAAGTTCACTCGGCACCTATTGAATTTCTAGCTTGACACATATTGTAGCTTGGCATCTATATTATCCTTGGCATCAACCTTATAATTTTCTTAAGTGTGTTGACACTTCATTGTCAAAACCAATCTAAGACCAACAGTTACTACTTCATTCCTCTATTTCAATGCACACATCTTACAAATCCCATTATGAATTATACACAATCCAAAAGAATTGATTCTCTATGTACACATTCAATATAGGAAGTCAACATCCTTGGCATTAGGTCTATCTTTTCTTTACATATACATATGCTAAATCTCATATATGGGTAAGACATAACAATTTTATAAGTAACATATATGGGTAACACAATCTTATTAGACATTACCATGGTGATATGAAGAACATTGATCTATGGGTGGTCCTTTTGATGGGTTGACAAGAAGGTTGTCACCTATTAGAATATTTCAATGACATCATTTACAATATCTCTTTCAAGTGATTCATAGTAGGGTGGGAACTTTACTAGATGAGATAATCACTCCTCTCTTCTTTCTTCTTAGTCAATAATTTCTCTCTTATTGTGATTTGGGTCTTAGCAAACTCTCAATCCCTTTGGGGCTTGATGAACTATTTATCTCCTTGATTTTAATAAGATTATCTTATTCTTTGTTCTATACTATACCAAGAGTTTGAATCAAGTCCATACCCTTATTAAAGTGGGGTCTAGATGTACCATCTTAAGTTGGATGCACTCTAATTTAATGAAGGTTTAGCACCTATTTAAGGTGAGATTATCAATCTCCTTGCATCTTTCATTCCTTGTTCCCTTTTCCATCCTTCCTCCTAGGTGGAATTGGGGTAAAACCTAATAATTCCTCTATAAAGATCCTATTTTCATAGCATTAAGTTTGACATGGGATCTATCCTCATAGGTCCTTCCTTTCATTCATCTATCCACTTAGAATCTTCTCCTCATATCATAATGGTTATATCTCATATTCTAGAGATTCAAAACCTATTTTTAGATCTTAAAGGGATCTTGAATGTTTTAGGATCTATTTTTTAGGGTAAAATTGCACCCCTAACCAATCAAAAGCAAAATGTGCCCCTAATTGGGACCTATTTTGGGTCTACTCTTTAGGTTTCATGTCTAGGTATGCTCGAGTTGTTAATTCCTAGACATGAGAACCTACAAAATTTGGTCAATTCTAAGCTTTAAATATACCCTTTCATTTGCTCCATTTCACATCTCATTCTCAAGTGTTCAATTATCCACAAATTCAAACTCTTAGACATTCTAGTATTCAAGTTTTCAAGTCTTCAAATGTTAATTGAAGCATTCCTCCCTTGAAGATCAAGTATTTAGGCATTCAAGAAATTGAAGGAGTTTGTCTTCAATATCTTCTTCAATCCTTTCAAGATTCTTTGTTTCATCTTCTACATAAATTCAATTCATCTTCTTGATCCACATCAATTTTTGAAGTAGGCAAACTGCATTCAATTAGAGATATCCAACTATCTTAAGGTGAATTTGCATATTTAATTTACATTCATTCTATTTCAATTATTTCAATTTAATGTTAATTCCTAAACTAGGGTTTGTCTGAGGAAAACCCCCCATCAACAACTAAAACCTTTTTTATTGCATGTTTTAGATATTGAATCATAGGTTGTAGATCTAAGTACACTTTTTGGATTTCTTTGGAACTACAAAATTAGAATCAATGTCACACATAGTCAATTAGGGGTGTGCTACACCCCTAATGCTCCATTTTTCCCATGAAGATCTAGTTTGACCTAATAGATTACCAAAATATTTATGGGTTTTGTCTGTTGTGCATTTTTAAGATTCAATCAAATAATTTATATTCATTCCAATTAGAATAGCAAGCATAAAATAGATTCTAAAGGTTTTTTCTTTACCTTCTTTGTCGTTTCAACACATTTACTTATATCTAGGTCCATCTTCTTACATTCATCTAGGGTTTTTAAGGATTTAGATATCTTTAGAATTGGGATTAAAGGGCCTCATCTCCTTGACTGCCCTCCATATGTATGTATACATGTGTATGGAGATGTGATGAACTTGGGATTTTATCCTTGATTCATATTTCCTACCACATAAAGTCCAAACCATTCTTTCTTGATTTTTTCATTCCACTAAGAAAATAATCCTTCAAAATTTTGTCTATTTATTACCCTATTGTTCATTACTTCTATTGTTCTTTCTTTTATTTCATTGATTAGAATAGGAAGTTCCATCCTCATTCCTTTAAACAATCTTTTGTTTCTTTCTTTCCATAATTCACATACCACTATTGAGGGAGCTATTCTCTAAAGGATAATATAAAAAGAATAACTACATGGATTAGGCCATGTCTAAAGGAAGTTAGTGAGTTTTTATGAATTTAATGATTTTCATACTAATTTTTTTTAAGCCACTACCAACATTTTTGTGAGAAGGGGAATTATCAAAGAAGATGATCCACTATTAGAGTGGGGTTGTTGTTACACTAAAAGACTAATCTTTTAATGCCCTATACAACTACTCAACTTATAGTACACAAGAGGCAATTAATCCCTTGTCACAAATCCTAAGTGGAGTGTTGAAAAAATTATTAATAATCTCCCCCTCATTGTTACTTGAGGGTCTAAGGATTTGAACCTATGACCAATCTATGATACCACTAGTTAGATTAGGGTTGTCATTGCACCAAAAGACTAATCTTGCAATGCTCGATATAACCACTCAACTTATAGTACACTAGAGTTGGTTAAGCCTATGTTATGAATCTTGAGTAGAGCACTAAACAAATTTATAACATCCACATCTTCTTCATTGTTCTCATATAATAAATATGTTGGCAATATAGTTGGATAGATACTTTTATTATTGTCATTTATGGAAAATGTATTAAGTATTTCATTTATGAATTTAGAGATAGAAAATTATCTAAGTGTTAGATAGTTTGCAGCAGTACAAAGAATAGATGTGATGTGTACAAATGACTCATTGAGAGTTAGCTTATGTGAAATTGAGAAAAGCTCTGTGACATTGTCATGATGAAAAATACCAGTGCGTAGGTGTGTATGGATAATACGGTGCATGATATGATTAAAATACTAGTACATGTATTTAATCAAGAAAAATAGAGCATATCAAAGAATTGGATTGTATGACTTCAGGAATTATTTTGGTAACAAAATAATTACTAAGTCATGATGAGCTGATTGTGTGGATATTATTGCATAAGTTATATCATATTATGCAAGTGTGTGAAAGCATGAAGGCCAACTAAGCAGTAAACTATGAATATGAGAGGTATAAGTAAAGATCTTATCTTACAAAGATAAGTGTGTGAGATATGATGAACTATGTGACATATGTATGATATATGAAATATTTTTGATTTATGTGAAGCTGATTATATGAAAACTACATTTTATGTATGATTAGAGCAAGTGTGAAGTATCACAAACATAATGTATTGTATGTATGTCTATTCTTGTGAAGAACTAAATTATATAATTGCATGTTAGGGAAGTGGGCTCTTCTTGTAGACATTGTATTTAATCCACCAACTCCTAACAAGGTTGAAGAAACTCCTAATAGGGTTGAGGCATCTAAAAAAGCCTATTCCTCTAACAAGAACTCAAGACACTATTTTCACTTCATAGACTCTTAACAGGCTCAATATCCTTAATAGAGTCCTATTTTTTAGTAAAACATATAGTGGGTATCATCCCTACAAGAGTTTTCCCTTGGCTAGGGTTTCCTTAGTTAACAAATAATGGTGTTATGAGTTCTCTATATGCATGGTTATATTTATTATTCAACATTGTTGGTTTAATTTTATATGCAAATTATAAAGTAGTTAATAGTATTTAGTTGTGGGAAAAAATTTGTAGAATACTACTTCACCCCCCTTCCCTCTCAGTATTATCTATTTCTAAAAATTGGTATCGAAGCCCAGTTACTTAGAAGAAGTTTAACAACTTGAGTAAGATCCCTATAGATATGGAATAGTTGAAGAAAAACCTTGAAGAAGCTCTTGAGAAGATTGACCTTCTTACTGAAGAAAGAGATAACTTGAAATATAGATATGAAGGTGTAAAAGTTTTCATTGGTAAACTAAAAGACAAGATTGATGATCTAAAATCTAGCAAGGAATCATTAATTGCTTAGACTAGTGACAATGATAAAGTGAAGAATCTTCAAAAAGAAAATGAGATTTTGAAACATGAACTAAAAATTGTTGAACTTAAGTTGAGTCTTAAGAAAAATGGTGGAAAGAATGAACCTAAATTTAAAACTAAGAATACAGACCTTAGATCCTAGTTAAGTCAAACTACATCTGAACTAGATACTATTAATATTGAAAGGATAATTGACACAAGCTAAGAAATAGTTAGAGAAACTTTATTCTAGTAGTGAGAAGATAAATCAAAAGATATTTCACTAGAGACATTCTTATGACAAGACAGGATTTGGATATTAGATTGGAGAGAAATCAACAAAGAAAGTTGAAATCAAAATAGAACTAAATCTAGTCATTGAATCCCCTAAGGAATCTGGTCTAAGTAAGGTTGAATCAAGCACATCTACTAAATTATCAAAGGAAGTAGAATTAATTGATTTATCAATGAAATATGATGAACCTAAGAAAATAGAGCAAGTTGATAAACCTAAGAAAGATGAACCACCCAAGGAAGTAAGATGTGAGTTCAAAGGTAGATGTTTCATATGTAATGAAGTTAGATGTATAAAAAGAGATTGCATAGGTAAGTCTTTTAAACCCATTACTAATTTCTATTGTTATAATTGTCATGGTTGTGGACATAAAGCAGTAGAATGTAAGAAACCTAAGTTTGATGGTAATAATGCAAATAGTAGAATGTTTGGGAATACTAACCTTGTAGGTTATGAAAGAGGAAGATCATAGAATAGATCCAATGATGGAGAGAAATCTAATGGAGCAAAGAACTAGTTTTTGTGTTACAAGTGTAACAATCTTGGACACATTGCAAGGAATTGTAGAGCACCTAAGAATCAGAATGGAACTAATCAAAGAAGAAATGCACATGTATGCAAGTTATGTAATAACTTTGGACACATTATGAGATATTGCAGAATGGATAGAAAGAAATTTAACAAGAATCCTAATAATAGAAGGAACAACAACATAAATGACAGAAGGAATGATAATGGAAGTGACAATAGTCAGAAGGAAGCAATTAAGGAACATGTTGATGAATTCAAAGAATCATTTGTGACAACTAAGGATCCAAAAAGCTCTTATAAAGTTTTGGAGGAACAATATTTTGATGCAACTAATAAGATATTGAAGTCATAGATTATTTGTGATGCATCCTACCTAAATTAAGTAGTTTCAAAAGAGGCAATGCATAAGTTGGCTAGAACTAATGTTAGAGAGAGAGAGTTGAAAGTTGCATAGTCAACAGAAGGTTAGGGACACAAAGAGAAAGATATGGTCAAGTTCACAAGTCTAGATATAATCTCAATGAGAAAGAATATGGAAAACCAGGATATTGGTAAATAGAGATAGTATTTCAATTTGTGGTAGATACAGATTTAATGCATAGTGCAATTTGAAATGATTTAAGGATTGCAAGAAAGATTGTGTGTACCATTTGTTCATGTGAAGTTTCTTGAATGAATTGAAGAGTGATTTGATAGATAATTGAAGTACAAAGAGAATTTTGTGAAGCACAAAGTTGTAGAAATCCTAAATGCAATTTTTAAGGTATTTTACAAAGCTAAATCTAAGTATTTTTAGTGAATACAGTAGAATTACAAAGACCAGTCAAACTATCTATGATATGAGTGATAGACCATGGTATGTATTCAAGAAGCATCCATTTTTACCACTTTTGGATGACTTGTTGGGAACATTTTTGCAAGTTCCAGAGAATGTGCTTCATGTTGAGGATATCAGAAGTTATATCCACTATAAAATTGAGAGGATAGGAGATGTAGATATTCACAAAGATTTGGGAACCATGTGTAACAGTGACCTATCCTTTAAATCTGAGTATGCACACTTAAGTGAGTTGAATTTAGTGATGTATATGTTTTATATAGAGTTTGATAATCATGATTGGACCCAAATGATTCTAAGTAGGGTACATGATGATTTTCTATGGCTAGGTGATGCAAAGATAGTTATTGACAATGATCTAATTCATAAGGTCATGAGATTGAGTAATGAGGGATGTAACCCTACCAATGAGAAGAATGTAAGAAAGATGGTTGAGTTGAACCTAAATACTAGGTTTGATGAAAGAAACATGAAGGTAGAATCAATTCAAGACATAAGTGAAAAGTTATTAAGCAAGATATTAGGGTACAAGTTCAACCATGGATCAAGGGTTAACTTAGTACCAACTAGATTTTTACATGAGGCTTATTTGATGGTAGTTCAAGGGAGAAAATTTAATTTGTGTGAGATTATTAGACTACAATTGTTGGAAAACATTGCCAAAGTGAAGAAAACAAAGAGCAGAGTTTTTAGAATTGAGTCCCTACTGACTCATTTTTTCCCTATGCTACAAGGAAGTTTCCTAGAGTAATGAATTGGGATAGCAATGAGTGTGCAATGAAGATGGTGACTCAATGCTAGAGATCAAAGTTGGAGAGTGTGAGAGATGATGACATTGAAAAAAAATGAAAAGTTTCCAGTTAGAGATGAAACATAGGTATAGGATACCTCCTTCTATGGTAGAGAAATATAAGGATGAGATATACTTCATGGTGGAGATAGACAATAATTGTATGAAAGATGTGGTACCAAGGGTTGAGTTCATTGAACCTATGGGATATGAGATGAATGCTGAGCTCATAGAAGGGTATGAGCAGATCATACTCTAATCTATGAAGGACATAAGGTGCCCTAGGTGGGGAACCTATGAGGATAAAATGAGAATAATTCTTTCTAAACTACACAACAAGGAAATCAAGAAGAAAGTATAAAAGGTGATAGATTCCATCCTCAAGGAATCTAACATGATAGAGAGGAATTCAATGTGGTCAATGGCATTGAGATGGAAATGAGAGAAAGAAAACAATTTGAAGTGTTAGAAAAAACTCCTATTGTTATAGGAGGACCTTCAAAAGGTGTGACAATGGCACAACCATGTGTGTAGGCCCCCATTGCACCATATGCAGCAATTGTACAAGTGTAACCTATGAGAACAAGAAGTGATCAACCAAGGAGGTAGGAAGAGGTGGAAGCACCTATAACATAGAGGAAATCTAAGAGATTGGTAAAGGTGAAGCAAGAACCTACACCTTCACCAAAGAAACGGGTCAAGAAAACCACTAGTAGACTAAGAAAGAGAAGGAAAATGATGCAAGTTATTGAATCTGAAAGATTTTGGGGATGAAGTTGGAGATAGACCAGTAGTGAAAGATGCGCAGGAAGGAAAAATACAACTAGGAAAAAGGCATGGAAACCAAAGGTAGATAACCTAAACATGAAAATCATTAATGATGACAATTTTGTAGAGTTAAATAAGTATTATAATCTGTATAGTAATATGGATAGAAGGTAGCTAGAAAATGCCATTGTAAGGAATATGATTTTGAGGAATAAGAAGCTTAAGAACATTCAGAATAAGATACTTGAAGACCTATATAATAGGCTAATTAATAGGAAAAAGAGAGTATTAGAAGAAAATCTAAATTTGACGATCACTATGATAAAAAAGACTTTGTGAAGTTGGCTCTAAGGAGGACTCAAACAAAATTTTGAAGGATATTTAGCCTTTGCTAAGGAGCAAAAGAAGAGAAATTATTCTAATGGGAGGCAATTATGAGGATGTCAGGAAGGAGATTGAAGAGGCAATTGCTAAATTTATGACTATAGTGCCTAAGGTGAGTGCGCAGTCAAAGCCTAATAACCTAGTGTATGTGGAAGCATGCACACCATCTAGTGATGAGAGAGAAGTAGAAGAGCAATAGCAAGCACTCTCATAACTGCATATTATTATGGGGATTGAATCCATGCAAGTGGATAGTACAAAGATAACTATAGATACAAAGGAGAATCATTTTGTAGGATATAGAACAAATATTGTTGGCAACATTAGCAATATAACAACTTAAACTAGCTCTGATGAAGAGGAAGAAGAAAAGAAGAAATAGACATAGAGGTTAGTAGAGGTAAAGAGGCTAAAAGGAGAGGATAATAAAAATAAAGAGGAGGAAAAGAAGTAGACAAGAAGAAGAAAGAAGAAGAGGAAATGAAGAAAATAGAATAAGATGCTAGGAAAGAAGTAGAAAGATTGGAAGAAGAGAAGAAGAAATCTGAGGAAGAGAAGAAGAATGAAGAACTAAAAGTAGTTACACTTATTCCTATAGTAACACCAATCATAGTAGCAAAAGTAGTAGTAATATTAGTGACATTGAATGATCATGATGATCATAAAGGTTTAATGAGCTTTTTGAGCAAGTTGTTTGAAAAGACCAAATCTGTAAAGTCATTGGATAAGACATTGATTGAAGTCTTGGACAAAATGCAAAAGATAGCTACTAGAACTATAGCCAATCCAGACTTGCAGGTAAAAGCCAAAGAGTTGGTGAAGATCTTTGATGAAAATTTCACAACTCTAGCAAAAGTAGCTTTAGTGCAAGTATAAGTGAAGCATGATGCATCAATGTTTGATACAATGTGTACCAATGTGATAAATGACTTGAAGCGACTTGATGGAAGCATCAAAAAATTGATAAGACACATTAATGAAGGGAAGAGGTTGTATGGATAGTGTGCACTATCATATAAATACCTGACTGACTTTGAGAGTCAAATTAAGGGTAAGATGAGTGAACTTGAATCACTCACAATGAAGTTACTACTCCTAGAGACCAACATTGAAGATTGCAAAATAGATGTGGAGTAGATTCATAGTGTGATTAGAGGCTTGGAATCACAAGGAGAAGGTAGCAAAGAGATTCTCTAGTTTTAGAGAATTTTTTCAACTAAGTTGAGTACTTTGTAGAGGCATCTTGAGGAATTTCTTGAAGCTAAGACTTCCTATGACAAGTTTGCATATACTAACTTGAGTATAGTTAAAGTGACATCCTACACACTATATGCACTAATCAATATTTCTGATTTAGTAAAGGAAAATTGAAAGGAGGAAGTAGATGGACTAAAACTTGTTTATGCAAATTGTTTTCCTAGATTGACAAGATGATTAGTAGCAGATCACACAATTTTGAGAATATAGTATTTTGACACCTTTTCCATTAATGTCAAAGGGAGATTAATATGTAGAAGGAAAATTGTAGGTATTGTATATGTAAGGGAGAGTACACTTATGCAATTATGTATCAATGTAAAGGAGATATAAGGAATGTAATGATACATCAAATCATAAATAAAATTGTTATGTTTTGAAGGCAATTCTGTATTGTTACTTTTATTTGTATTTTTTATGTATGACACCATTTTGGGACTTAGCCAATTTTCCCAAATGTTTCCATCAATACCAAAGAGGGAGATTGTTGGTAATATAGTCAGATAGATGTTTTGATTGTTTTCATTTATGAAAACATTTATTCAAAATTTCATTTATTCATTTAGAGGTAGAAAATTTTCTAAGTGTTAGATATTTTGCAATAGCACAAGGAATAGATGTGATGTGTATGGATGATTCATTAAGAGTTACCTTATGTGAATTTAAGTAAAGCTCTATGAAATTTTCATGATGATGCATACCAATGTGTAGGTGTTTATAGACAATATGACATGTGATATGATTGAAATACCAATACAGGTATTTAACAGAGCAGAATAGAGCATAGCAGAGAATTGGATTGTATGAGTTGAGGAATTATTTTGGTAACAAAATAATCACTAAGTCATGATGATCTAACTATGTGGATATTATTCCATAAGTTATTTCATATTATGCCAAGCATGTGAAAGCATGAAGGCCGACTAAGCAGTAAATCATGAATATGAGAGATCTAAGTAAAGATCTTATCTTGCAAAGATAAGTGTGTGAGATATGATGAACTATGCAACATAGGTATGATTTATGTGAAATTTGTTATTAATTTGAAGTTGATGATATGTGAACTACATCTAATGTATGGTCAGAGAAAGTGCAAAATATTAAAATAGAAAGTATTCTATGTATATATATTCTTGTGAAGAACTAAATTGTATAATTGCATGTTAGGGCAATGGGCTCTTCTTGCATACATCATATTTGATCCACCAACTCCTAGAAGGGTTGAAAAAACTCCTAATATGGTTGAGGTTTCTAATGAGATCTAGTCCTATAGCAAGGACTCGAGACATTATATTTACTTCATAGACTCCTAACAAGGTCAATATCCTTAATAGGATCCTATTGTTTAGTGAATCATTTAATAGGTTTCATCCCCACCAGGGTTTTCCCTTGGCCAGGGTTTCCCTAGTTAACAAATAATGGTGCTATGAGTTCTCTATGTGCATTTTATATTTATTATACAACATTTTTGGTTTAATTTCATATGCAAGTTATAAAGTAATTAACAATATTCAGTTGTGGGAAAAGTTTGTAGAATACTGATTCACACCCCCCCAGCAGTATTATCTATTTCTAACGAAATATCTTGAGAGCCCTTCAATACTAACCTTCCTAAACCTTTTTTTAGTTAAAATACTATTTTTCATTGCTTCCCATATGAAGAAATCTACCTTTTGATAATACCTTTTATCCTAGTAGAGATGTAAAGGGAAAAATGTGTTATAAAGAGCATGATTTTGATTAATCAGATTATAGCCTTATTTTACCACATATTCTCTTATTTTAGATTTTATCCATTTGAAATTGTCTTCTTTGTCCTTAAATAATTTAAATATTTCTAAGTTTAAGGATCTCTTGAAGGTCTTCTCTTTCTTTTGGGCTTAAAGGTGTATCTTCTAATGATTTCCAATTCCATCACATTGTTGGGTTGCTTGTAAAAATTTCTATGTAATGATTAAGAGTGTCCCAAAGAGGTCTTTGATGATTTTTTTAACTCTTTAATATTTAATTTTTTTATCTAATGGTATTTATACTCCCTAAGAGTCCTACCAAAATAGTGTTGAATCACCCCTTCCTACATCCCAACTTATATTTTCTAATATAATATTTTGACATTCTAGCATGAAGTTCCATGCCTTAGAGCCCTTAAGAGGATTGATTATTCTAAATATGCTTGTTGGATCATTAGGATACATATATTTATTGTAGATAATACTAGCCTATTTTCTATTATGTGCCTTATACAATCTTCATACTAGTTTAGCCCTTGGTGCCAATTTTTGCATACCTATATCTTGTACCCCCACCACTCCTTGATTAAGTGGTTGGAATATTATATCCCATTTGATATAAGAAAATTTTTATTGGTTAAAGGTACCTTTCCAAAAGAAGGTTCTTAGTTTTTTAGTTAATATACTTCTGGCCATCTATGATAGAGGGAGAGAGGAAATTTGATAGATTGGGACAACTAAAAAAATTGCTTTAATCATTGATGCTTGTCTTATGCTAGAGATTCACTTCCCTTTCCAACTATTTATCCTTTGATATAATTCAGATAATATTTTATTCCAAGATTTATACAAATACACCCCTTTTTCTATAGTCATACTTATATATTTACAAGGGAAAATACATTTATTAAATCCTAATGCTTGGCAAAGCCTAGTTTCTAACCTTACTCAAGTGTTTAAAAAGAAAATTTCAATTTTTTCTAATTAGTTCTTTTCTAGAATGATCTCTAGTACTGATTGAGAATGTTTTTGTATTCCTTGGCTTTTGATGTATTTCTCTTGGTTAGGAGTATAGTGTCATCTACAAATTGTTGATGAGTTATATTATCTACTCCATTTCTAATCATGAATGTTCCTTTTAATACTTCTCCTAAATTTTGTATCCATAATGGAAAAGAGAAAGGGAGATATAAAATAACCTTGTCTCAACCCCCTTGAAATACCAAAGTATCCTTCTGGGGTTCCACTTATCAATATAGAAATTATTGGTGTGGAGATACAGCTAAAGATAAAATTAATCCATCTCTTAGAAAAAAAAAAAGGTTTCCAAACATTTACATAGAAATCCCCAATCCACCCTATCAGATGCCTTTTGAATATCAAGTTTAATTATCATACTTGCTTCTCTCCTAAAATTAATGACCCTTGAAATATTTTCTAAGTGGTGACTATACCATATAAATAGACTACCAGGCACAAAACATGCTTGCTCTTCAAACATTATCTTACTTAGGAGGTTTTTTTTTTCTATTTGAAACTATTTTAGACAAAACCTTATAATGGTATTACATAGACCTATATAACTCAAAACTCCTACTACTTCTAAGGATTTATTTTTGGTATTAGGGAAAAAAAGGTATTACTAATTTCTTTAATAAAACTCCCTACACTTTTAGAATTATCTAATGCTTCCTATAGTTAATAGCCTAAAACCTCCTAACATTTCTACAAAAATAGGGCCTCAAATCCGTTTGGTCTTGGTGCTTTATTAGGGTGGAGATAAAAAGGGACTTTCCTAATTTATTCAATTGAAAATCTTTTATTTAGAAAATTATTGTATTCTTCTATTATAATCTTTTGGATATTGCTCAAAAGATGTCTTTGAACTTCTAGATCTAAGTGTAGGGATTCATTGAAGGCCTTACGAAAATATTCTTCAAATACATTTTTTAGTTCTATTGGATTATCTATAATTTCTAGTGTAACACTAGTACTAGGGTATGTTGGGATGCTAGGATGTTGGGATGAGTTCCTAGGATGGGGGAAAATGGGCCTCATTTTGAGGATGGTAAGGGGGCAACTAAGGGATTGTGGCAAGGAGAGTATGGGGAAGGGAGAGGTGTTGTAAAGTATACATATAGAACTTGAAATGCTAGTTATGAAATGATGTTTTTTTAGGACATGCAAAGTTAAAATACCTAAATATAGAAAAATTACAACATAAACTAGAACCATTGAACAATAAACATAGTAAATTACATACTCAATAGTAACATTCAAAAATAAAAATTCAAGTTCTCATCCTGGTGGAGGCATAGTTGTAGAATGGAGGTGGGGTTGCTTGGGTACTTAAGTACCCGATGCGAGGACATCTCACCAATGGCTAATTTGAGATTTGGGAGGAGGGTGTGAGTCCCCATGTTAAATAGTTAATATATCCCTTTTCATCTTTGACTTGAATTATCATACTCATTACTCTTCTTTCTTTAGTTCTATTATGAATTTATGTATTTTTTTATCACCTTAAGACAACAATTTTTTGCAATATTTTTGTCGCCAAAATATTTCTTTCTTAGCTAGAAAATTTTTGTGCTTTTGTAACAAATAATTTTCTCTAAAGTAGTTATCCCTATTCATCCCTTCTCTCATAACGTTTTCTTTAAGATATTCTATATCCATTTGTCTTTCCAATTTATGTGAGAAAATATTACCAAAATATTCCCTATTCCAATCTAAGATTCTTTGTTTGGTATGTATTGGTTTAGACACAAAGAAAATAACTTTGACCCTTCAAAACTCCTTTATTTCCACCATATCTCTAGCATCGCCAAGAAACTCTCAAGTTGGAACCATATTTTCAAATTTGAAAGGGCATTGTTGAGGCTTATTGTCTTCCTAAATTTCATGTGCTACTATGAGATGATCTAATCCTCTTATCATTAGGATTAAAGCAGACAAAGAGTAATTTAATGAGGCTAGATTTCCTTTATATGAGAATCCATCTAAATTTTTAGCTATATAATATGATCCTTCTCATTTATTATTTTCGGTATGTATCTCATTCTTCATTTGAATGTCCATCATGCTATTATTTTACACCCATTATCTAATGTCTCTTAATGATTGTGCCTCATAGTTCACACCTCTTTTTTTCATTCCTATTAAGAATTGTGTTGAAATTTCCTCCTAGAATAACATTTTTTTTTTTCAATTTTTTTAAAAATCTCATTGGTTTCACTCTGTACTTATTTTTTCCCAACAATAGAAATGGGTTTGTATACATTGATATGAAAGAACTTCAAAGAACTTTGTGTTGTTTTCACCCAACCGCCTTGCAAATTATGATTATTGATCTAGATTTAAAATCTTACTTTCCTAGGATCCTGTAGAATATATATTCCTTTAGATTTCCCCTTGAATGACCGAAATCTCCTTTCCATAACCCAAGTTTTCTTTTTAGACTAATTGCCTCTTCCTTAACAATTTGGCTTATTTCAAGATACAATATTTGATTTAATTATTTTTAGTGAACATCTTAGTAAGTTTTGTTTTTAGGGGGTATTGAAATGCCTAATATTCCATGTTGTAATATTTCCCCTTCCCTACATGGAATAATGAAATCATCTTGGCTTGATTTCCAGCCTGGCCATCTTGGGAGACAAATTGTGCTATTGATTTCCTTCCCCTTCTCTTTGCCAATTTCCTAATGTTAGAAGCATCATTTTGAGACTCATTCCTATGTTTTTCACTTTCTCCTATATTATTGTTCTCTTCTTCTAATAATTCATGATCTATTTCTTGGTGTAATTCTAGGGTTACCTTTCTAATGAAGATTCTTGTCTACATTTTTTTTTTGGCTTCTATTGTCTCACAAATTATTTCTATCTCAAGAGGAAGTATAATTTATTTACCATTGGTCTTATCCTAAGAGGACTCTTTTGGTGATTTCTTACTCTCTTGATCATCCTTTTTTTCTTTTGATGTTAAAATCCTCAGTTGTTCTTGTTGCCTCTTCTTCTTACTTTGCACTTGAATATTTTCTCCAATTTCCATATTTTGATCACCTTAACTTTTTGTTGTTGAGCTCTTACCACAATTAAAGTTACTTTCTTAGTTTTTCATGTCTTTATAATGAATTTAACTAGGTCTACTAGGTGAGATATTTTTGCATTAATTTTATTTACTACCTTTTCGTAGTTTAGATCTAATTTTAAAGTGTTAGACACGTTAATGGGTATATTGATTCCTTCTTGGATATTTTGCATATTTCTTCCTAAGTTTTATAATTCTAGGATCGAATGCACATTGAAGCCTCCACAAATTTCTTTAAGAGTTATAGTGAGCTAAGGATTAACAAGGTTTCTTGGCTTATCTTTTAAACATCATTCCATTCTGAAAATATCTTCATGGGATGAGAAGTTTCTAGATTTAACCACCCTAGGATTATCAATTAAACCTAGATAGTTTTTTGGAAATACTTCATTATTTGACACCTCTATTGATAATTTAATAGACCTTTTTTTGACAAATTGAACTACTTTCTGTAAGACTCTTAACTTCTCCTATATCATATCCAAGTTTTTTGAAACCTAAGAATCCTCCCATGGTGTTCCAAATAGCTAGATTTTCCTAGTTGATTGATTTTAGAGGAATGTTTTCTAGAATATACCAATTAGGAAATATCAACAAAGAAAAAGTAAAGAAATCAAAATTTAGATTATAGTCTAAAAACTAATAAAGGGTATTAAATGTTAATTTTATTCCAAACATCAATGTATTCTTCAAGGATTCCAATTTTCACTCTAACATTAAACAAAATTGTGTTGTGAATGTTACACTTAGCTGACCTCTAAAGGAGGTATTTCACCATTTCTCCATTTTCTCCCTACAATAGAGTGTTCCATTCCACATTTACATATGCCACTATGAAGCATTTCCTTGATTTAATTCTTACATTCCCCTATGTTAGTGATGGATGGATTTACAACCGTAATCGAAGACAAAGGTTGATGCTTCTATTGGGGAGGGTAAATAATTTTTTTCTAGTTATTTTCTCCTATTCAAACCCTTTTTGCGGAGTTCTTGAATTATCTTTGACTTCCTCCCTTCAGTCTTGGGGTGAAACTTAATTCTCTTCCTTGAGTCTATGCCCTAGTTTGATGCTATTTTCACTAGTTGTAAAGGGTGGTGTATCTCTTATTAAGGGAACTATCCATATTTCACTAGAGTACTTTGGCTTTATATTCCTTTCCATCTCTTTCATTTGCATTTGGTTTTTTCCTACTTGATCAATTTTGTTCAATGAAAGCTATATTCCTCTTATCGTCATTTTTCTTGAAATAATTTCAACCTTTCCTATTTACTCTTGCATGGCCATGCCTTCACCTTTTATTTACTATCATCTATCATTCACCTACTTTAATCTTTCCTTTATTCCTAGATCTAGGATTAATAGATTTGGTAATTTACATAATTCATTATTTATTGATTTATCCTAATGCACAATTATTCTGATGTACTTAAACTTATTAATTTAATCATAATAAAGAAATAAACTTGAGAATGAAATAAATAAGAATTTACTATTGAATACAACATGCTAAACAACTTTCTTTTTAAATACATTAAAAAAAAGGATAACAAAGTTGCAATTTATGCTCAACAAATAAATAAAGATGAAAATAGGTGAACAAAAGATCAAGCCAATTACAGATTCAAATTCACATCATATATTATTTGTTAGTAATCATTAAAATAATTATTAACTAGATCTTGGAATAAAAATATGATTTCAAGAAAATTAATATATTGAGGAGAATAGTAGAGATTTATATTTCTTGATTATTGAAGCTTGAAAATTTGATAGAGTACTCCCAAAAAAAATTTATGAGAAATTTTTGATCTAATTGGTTTATAGATACCCAATCTACCTCCAAATTGATTGTCAAGATAAAATTTTTCAACAATTATTTCTTTTGAAGAGAGCTTTCCAAAATGTATCAATTTTCCAATGAACCTAAATATGTATGGATTTGAATCAATCTGAAGGATCTTCCAATGAATTTTAATTGATATTTTGTCTTGTATATTTGATATACTCTTATATAAAGATCTTTTGATGGATATCAAATGGTCTTTTTAAATTAGCATTAGGGATTCTTTTGTAGCTCTTTGATTTGTCGAGCTAAATTTTTCCTTCTTTAGAAAAGGTATGCCAAGAAATTTGGTTTAACCTAATTCAAGGAAGAAATAATATTTCAACACTCTTGATTTAGATCCAAATTTCTAGTGTAGTCCCTTTCAATTTTGATTCTTAAATTACTATAAAAGAAAGCTTACTCACTTCATTTTTTCATCCATGATCACCCACAACACCTGCAAGCTATTGTGCACATTCATTTTATCAAGTTTAAGAGGGATCTATTTAAGTCATCACCAATATTCAAGCAAGCTGTCAAGGTACATTCAAGTTTTTAACCCTTCAATCATTAAAGAAAATACTTACATTCATGGATATATGGTTTGGTACTTGTTGATCTATTCCATTTATGGATACATCCTATAGTCTACATCTACATACAAGAATTCATGTACATATTTGTGGATAGTGGATCCCTATCCATGCATAGAGATTTGACAAGTGAGGTGAGTACTTGCATAAATAATCAATCACCTCTTTGCCTCTTGGAACAAAGCATGTGATCCTAATCCTTGGTAGCTTGGTCTTATTTGCATGTAAATTGGGATATTGGAACCAAAGAAGTACTTCTTATGGAACTTCCTATTGCTTAAGCTTCTCCTCCTTAGACATGATGGTGACCTTAATTTCTTCCCTCTATGTAGAGTTCTTGAATTTGTTAAAGATATATTCATTAATTATTTATTTTTAAAATATCTTTTGAATCTATTAGGAATCAAGTTTTATTCTTTTATTTCTCATATTTATGTCATTCTATTGAAAGTTAGTTTCCTTAACAAAATCACTAACCACTTTTTGGCTACTCTTTCTTGTAAAATTCTTCAATTATTATGAAAATCTAAGAATAATGAGGACTTTAATAGCCATATGAAATTTCTCATTGAGTCTCTAAAGAGACTTATAATACATGACATTGGTTTCTAGGTCACAGTCACTATGAGGATATCCAAGGATGAATTTGTGAAGCTTCTTTATGATGGTATGGTAAGAGTTTTCACATGAAAGATTTATCACAAGCACACCTCGATGAGAAGAAAAAGAGAAAGAACCTAATTTAGAGAATCCACACAATCAAAACTCATCAAGGAATTTCTATCCCAAATCTACCACAAATGTGTTTTCTTATAGTACATAGGAGGCAGTTAAGCTCTTTTCATGAATCCCAAGGGGAGTGTTGAACAAATTTCTAACATTCCCTTCATCAAAACCTTTCACTTATATAAGGTTTCAAATTACTTCAAGGGTTTCAACCTTGTGAATCTATTGTCCAATGTCCTCCTAAGTTTTGTTGTGATTTTACCTACTCAAACTCATTAGATAAAAACACTCGCCAAGTTTCAATACCTCATCCTTAAGGAAAACCCAAAATGTTATTCCATTAGGCATACTAGCTATTAGACCTTGAACGATTGTAATTAAATATTTTGGCCAAATTTTTCCAAATGACTTCTAAAATATATATATATTTAGACACCCATTTTTCCCCTTATTGGATATATCAAAAGATATATATGACTTGTTTTGGACCAACTCCCTCTATTGGTTGCTAGTGACAATTTGAAGGCCAAATTGAGGTCACTTTTACAAAGGAACCCCCTTTCAAAATAAACACTCAAATTTTCAACCTTTCACATAGTATTAAAATGGTTCTAATCAAAGGAATCTACAACCAATTTCCCCCCTATAGGCTCTCTAACACCAAAAGCTCCAAATTAGTTGCCAAACCCTTGCCCAAACTAGGGCTTCTTCAATGTCGCCTCTCATATCCAAATATAAGAAAAATAAGGTTTGATTCACCTTCAAATTGACCTATTTATCCTCTTACAACTATAAAAAGTGGTCCTCCAATGGCTAATTATGCTATTACAATAATCATGCCTCCAAATTGTGTTCCTTCATCATAACCAAATATTGTGATCACCAAACATTTTTAGACTTTACTAAAAAATAATGTTAGTATAAAATTTTTAAATTTTAGATAATGATCATTTCATGGGTATTGGGATCCTACCTACATGAAATGATCATGGTTACATAAAGAGTCAAAACTAGTTAGAAAATAGAACCAAATCCTTAACTATGTTAGCATCTTATTGAATGAATGCACTAATAATAACTTCAAAGCATGAAAAATTATTAAGTAGGGGTTACTTTATTCCTCTAAATTAATTATCAAGATAATATATGACATATCAATCAATAAAACTTAAGAACTTTGCAAAAATAATGAGCTTTTATTACTTAGTTCATGCACTAGTCCATATAATGTTGTTCAATTTGTATTGCATCATGGCCCTATTCCTTGACCATGCTATATAGGGTGTAATTAAACTTCCTCAACTGTTTCAAATCATTTGCAATGCATTACAAACATGGTTAAGCCCTTCAACCCAATCTCCCTTTATTTTGAAACTATCCATTAGATTTTGAATATTCAAATTTTTGACTTACATTTCTTTGTTTAACTTGATTCAAACCTATTCAATATTTTTCTAATTTGATCATAGGACTTAATCTACTTTTCTAAGACTTTTCAAGCCTATTTTTATCCCATGTGGGCACTATTTCCCCCTTACATTTGAATTTTCCCTAAGTTCTTATTAGGATTTTTAGTACTTATGAACATGACATCATTTTGATTATTTTAAATTGCCATGATTGGTCTCAAAACATTCCAATTGACCTTCAAAGGAATCTCCTTGCCTCCTTATTTTATTGGAGTCTTCATCTGGTCCTAGTATCCATGGATGGTTCTCCACCATACACTCAGCCTGCAAATGAACTCTTACCCTAAGAGTTCAAGGGCTTTGTCACCCTTCCTCCAGTTTTCGTAGATGGCATCATGAAATTTGGTTTATCAAGAACTTCTTGTATCAATCTCCTTAAACCTACATTCACATAGTTAGTATTATAAAACTACAATGCATTATCAATTACATAGTTTGATTATGATTTGGAACAATCACTGACACCTTGCTTCAACTTCTTGTATTATGACTTGTTGGGATTATTATGATATTTTTCTCTACCTTCTATGGATAATATTGTTTCACCCATCATTGGTGAAATTATTGGACACCAAAATATTCCCACCACCACTTCATACTCAATCCTTTTCTACTACCCTACTACTACATTGTCTTCTCTTTCCTAAAAAATAGATCCTTGCATTTCTATATTAGATTCCACCACCAAAAGAAATTTATTTTCCATTATACTTCCTACCACAAGCCTTCTCTTCAGTTTTTTGTGCAAATCAATATGCTTCTTGTCCCCAAAAGGTATGATTATTGTCTCAACTTTTCCATTTTGCAAAGGTTTAAAATATACATTTTCCAACCTTTGTGAACATCGTAAGTATTCTTAAATCCATAATTCTATTTATTAAGGAATTTAGTGTATCCTACTTAAGAGGATCTTGACACTTTACACACTTATTATGAATGTGGCATTCATAGAAATGGGAGTTACACATGCAAACACATGGAACTCATTTCTCATCTCTTTATAAGAGATATTTCTTTCTCTTTCTTCTACACACATCACCTTGATATTATTGTATTGAGATATTTTTCTCCACCACTCTCTCTCTCTCTCTCTCTCTCTCTCTCTCTCTCTCTCTCTCTCTCTAGGCATTCACCTTCTTTCATAATACTCACAATGGGTTTTCTTTACTTTTCCCTTTCAAATATTTGTCTCCATTATTGATCTACTTCAGTGTATGCTCTTGGATCTTGTTTATCTCATGGTAATATCATTTCACACTTAAATTACTTGGATTTTTTTCTTTCCTTACTCTATCTTATCATTTCTTACATGGTATCAAAGCTTGGTTACTAATTCTTGTTTTGAGTTTTAGTGTCGAAGGTTTCCATTCATTGGAGCACACCTTATTTGGAGATCTTATTGAGAGAAGGAACTTTGGTTGTGGTTTTTAGCTCAACTAACATCTTGTGTGCAGGTTTTTTATTATTTTTATCATTTTTTTCCTAACCCTCTTTGGAAGGCTTGCCATCAAAGGGTATTTCTAACTAAAAAAATATTTTTTTTGCTCTTATTTTAACAAGAAGCGTTTATCATTCTTATTTTTATAGCATTTATTTTCATTATTATATGTGTGCAATTTACTTTTCAATTTTTAAATCAAAAAAGTGTTACTCTACTTATATATCCTACTGACTAATTGGTTAAAAATATCTTTAGTAACTTAAAATATCCTCTTTAAAAATATCTTATTTCACATTAATTGGTTAAAACCAATTCCAATATCCTTTTTGAAAATTTAAAATATATCTTAATCTTCTATTTCCCTTGCTATCAACATGGGCATACTGTGCTCTTCCTTCTCCCTGCCATGTTCTTAGTTCTACCTACTGCACTTCATTTTATCATTTTTTTCCTAACCCTCTTTGGAAGGCTTGCCATCAAAGGGTATTTCTAACTAAAAAAATATTTTTTTTGCTCTTATTTTAACAAGAAGCGTTTATCATTCTTATTTTTATAGCATTTATTTTCATTATTATATGTGTGCAATTTACTTTTCAATATTTAAATCAAAAAAGTGTTACTCTACTTATATATCCTACTGACTAATTGGTTAAAAATATCTTTAGTAACTTAAAATATCCTCTTTAAAAATATCTTATTTCACATTAATTGGTTAAAACCAATTCCAATATCCTTTTTGAAAATTTAAAATATATCTTAATCTTCTATTTCCCTTGCTATCAACATGGGCATACTGTGCTCTTCCTTCTCCCTGCCATGTTCTTAGTTCTACCTACTGCACTTCATTTTATCATTTTTTTCCTAACCCTCTTTGGAAGGCTTGCCATCAAAGGGTATTTCTAACTAAAAAAATATTTTTTTTGCTCTTATTTTAACAAGAAGCGTTTATCATTCTTATTTTTATAGCATTTATTTTCATTATTATATGTGTGCAATTTACTTTTCAATATTTAAATCAAAAAAGTGTTACTCTACTTATATATCCTACTGACTAATTGGTTAAAAATATCTTTAGTAACTTAAAATATCCTCTTTAAAAATATCTTATTTCACATTAATTGGTTAAAACCAATTCCAATATCCTTTTTGAAAATTTAAAATATATCTTAATCTTCTATTTCCCTTGCTATCAACATGGGCATACTGTGCTCTTCCTTCTCCCTGCCATGTTCTTAGTTCTACCTACTGCACTTCATTTGGTTACTCCTACTCCCGCAACTACTTGTGCATAAGCTTTAGCTCCAGAAAGGATTAATATTTTTTTTTTGTATTTGACATTATTCTAAGACTCTCAATCTCTCTCTTCATTGCGTGTAATACCCTTCCACCTGTTGTCCTACATTTTGTGGCCTCCTCGTACTTCCTCTTGATGCAACAAATTTTCTATAAGCTTTCTCATATGTTTCACTACATTACTCCTCTATGAGCTTTCTCATCTATTTCACTATATTCCATTAATTTATCTTCATTTTATTTTTAGCATTTCTTTTTAATCATTCTCATTAATCATTACCTAACCATTTTTTTCTTCTACTCTTTATTCTCTGTGAACTCTAATTACTTTGTTGTTTCTTTTGTTTTTCATAAGGGAAACATTACATATTTTATTCTCTATTTTTTAAAATTTGAAAGCCTTCATAATCATTTAAAAGATACATGTATCGCTGCACTTTATATGCATATGAGTACTTCCATTATGCTTGTCTTTCAATTTGTTCTATATTAGCCATCCCATTTCATATGTTTGTTTTCCTTCTTTGCTAAAAAAAAAAATGACGTGTCATTTATTTTGTATACTCAAAAAACTATTCTCGCCATCCTTTTAAAGGAGGCAAGTGATTGTAAAGATAAAAGAAAGTTTCTTTCTTTTTAAAATAAATAAACTTTTTGTATCACTCAAAAGGTCCTTTCATAATTTGTTCTTTTTATAATTAGTTCTTTTTATAATAAAAAAAAGTTAGAATTTTTTGATTTTCTAAATATCCTTTTTTAATTAAAATACTTTAAATAAATAAATCTTTTTTTTCAAAATATTTTTTTAAAAATAAACCTTTGCAAGTAAAATTATATCTTAAATGCAAACAACAACTAGATCACTGGTATAGCCAAAAGTCTAAAATCAAATCTTAAGTTCATTTTAGTTAACATTTATGGTCCAAAAAATAATTTAGAAAAAAAATTAACTTGGGAAGAAATCAACGCATTTATGAATATTCACAAGAATAGTATGATCTTATTAGGTGGAGATTTCAACACTATTCTAAACCTAAATAATAATAAAATAGGGGGCCCTTAGTAGATTTCTCAAGCCTCCAAAGATTTTTTAAAATGGTACAAGTTTCATAATCTGATTGATATCCCACTTAGTAATTGGAATTACACTTGGAACAATAAAAGGAAGGATTTCACATATATAGCTGAAAAATTAGATAGGTTTTTCATTAAAGGAGAATTGGATATAAATAAATTGAATATCCAATCATCTATTTTGCCAATTGCTAGTTCAAATCACTTCCTAGTTAGAATTGAATTTTTTGAATTGTATAAACCTAGAAGGAACCCGTTTAAATGCAAAAAAATGTGGTTTTCAAATCCTAGCTTTCTAGAAAATATTAAAGAATGGTGGTCTCAAGACAATTTTGAAGGATCTAGGATGTTTATTTATATTTCAAAAATGAAAATTCTCAAAGAAAATAATCTTAGATGGAATGAAGAACACTTCAATAATATTTTCAAAGAAAAATTGGACATCGAAGAAAGACTAAAGGAATTAAACCTAGAGGTAATTAAGAAAGGTATGAATAATGATAGATATCTTTTAGACAAAGAATTACTCACTAAACAAGAGGATATATTATCCAAAGAAGAAATTTTTACTAGGCAAAAGTCATGAGAAAGCTGGCTAGATGAGGGAGATCAGAACACAAAATTCTTCCACAACTCTACCCTTCATAAAAAAGCTAAGAGTAAAATATCTAGAATTAAAAACCATCTAGATGTTCCATCTAAAAATTTGAAAGAAATTTTTAAGATCTTTGTGGATCATTTCCAAAAAATATTAAATAATTTTGAGTGATCAAACAGAGAAGCTCAAACCAATTTGCTTAAAGTGATTCCCAAAATAGTATCAGTTGAAGATAATAAAGCACTAAATAAACCTATCACTTTGGAAGAAGTTAGATTGGTGGTATTTAATATGAACCCTGATAAATCACCAAGACTAGATGGATTATAGGCTTTATTTTACCAAAAAGGTTGGGACATTATAGGCCTAGATCTGTGGAAAGCTATTGAAGCCTTGAGAAATGGTGGATCTCTATTAACCAAAATCAATCACTCCTTTCTCACTCTGATCCCACAAAAGGCAGATCTTGAGAGTCCAGGAGATTTTAGACTCATTGCATTATGTAATAAAGTTTATAAAATCTTATCCAATATTTTTGCAAATAGATTAAAACTTGTTCTTCCAAAGATTATATTAGAAGAACAAAAAAAATTTGTTCTAGGTACATCCATTCTTGATGGCATCCTTGTTATCTAGAAAACCATTCTTGATGACATCCAAAAAGCCTATGATATGGTTGATTGGTAGTTCTTGTGCAAAACTCTAGGGGCCCATTTGGTGAGCGGAATAGGAATACATATTCTAGAATATGTATTCCAAAAATTTTGAATTCTTTGTTTGGATGCACCAAAATGGGATTGGAATACGAGGTAAAATAGGAATACGTATTCCAATTTTGGCCCAAAAATGGGGTTTTGCAATTCCATCCAAATAGGTGGTATTGGAATACGTATTCCTATTCCATTTTTTTTAATTTTAGAAAACATAAATTTTTGAGTCCGTGAATTCCCATCAAATATTGGCTGAACCAAATGGAGAACAGGAATACGTTCTATTCTGGAATACCTATTCTAGAATACGTATTCCTATTCCGCTCACCAAACGGGCCCTAGAAGCTTTTGGTTTTTCTCGTCAATGGATCAACCTTATTTTTAACCACATCTCCTCAACAAAAAATTTGGTTCTTATCAATGGAACCCTTGAGGGTTTTTTTTTAAATCTCTAGAGGCATTAGCCAAGGAGATCCACTATCACCATCTCTTTATATAATTATGGTTGAAGCCTTTCAGAGGTCTCTTGCTAAGGCTTACAAAAACCAGGAGATTAAAGGTATTATTGTCACAAGGAATATTCCTAACATCACTCACCAACAATATGTAGATAATACTATCCTACAAGGAAAAATTACTATTAATGAGGCACTAGTTCTAAAATCCATCATTAAACAATATATGAATGCATTTGGTCAGAAAGTGAATGATCTGAAATCTGAAATTTATTTTATCGATATGGATCCAAAGTTAGAAAAATAGATATGTCATATTATGGGATATAAAAAAGGTTCATTCCCATGCAAGTACCTTGGCATTGAGCTAGAGAAAGTATGAAGTCCAGTAAGGTATGGAATAGTACTCTAGAGCTCATACTTCATTAATGATAAACCAAAGTTAATGGGATCATGTATATGGAATAGCCTCTAGCTGCTCATCATTATTAATGATAAACCAATACCTGTTAAGGCTTGGTAGAAGTGATCATGAGCTTGGATGAAAAGTTAAGGGTGCCCCTCCCTAAAATTAACATGGATCATCCACTAGGGAGCCTCGATGTGGCAATTATGCCTAGGCGACCTACACTGGTTATTAGGGATCATGTTGCCTTCAATAAGGAATGGCCAAAATTGGAATCTTGTTTTCAATTCCTCCTCAAATGGAGAAAAATTATGGTCGATAATAGACAGGAATGGCTCAGCAACCATCTCAGTATGTTTAATGCTTATATCCATTTGGGGGTCAAATTTGGTGATTTGGAAGCATTGGACTTTTGCACACCCAATATTGAGAAGTCCAATATTAAAAAGTTCTCCTTTGAATTCCCTCCCCATTTTTAGTTTGAGAACCCTAATGAAATTGTAGAAGTCATTATGGTTTTTTGGAAGAAACAAGGTGTCTTGGGGTCAAAGTAAGACATTTCTAGATCTGGTTGGGTATCACTGTTTGCCCTGGTTGGAGTTGTTGGTTGGGGCTTGGTCTATTGTCTCCTATTGTAGCAATAAATTTTGGTTGATGCTTTTTTTATCCTATAGTACCTTAGTTCCTTTAGCTTTCTAGTATTATTAGGTATTTAGTACTATAGTCCCTATTAGTTATATCAGCCCTTAAGAGGGATTTTCTTCCAAGTAGTAATGTTCTATAGTCCTTATGTGGTAATGTATCTAGAGGAGGCTCAAAGTAGCTACCCCATTTTTTGAATTAGTCTTTCCATGCATGTATTTAATTCCACTATTAATATATCAATCGGTTTTAATAAATGTTTGCGATACTCTCAATTTGTCTACTATTTGGCTTCCACATATCTTTATAGATAGTTTATAATTGTCTCTATTAGGAGGATGTTTCCCTCTAAGCACAATATTGAAGAATACGTATCTATGATCAAATAGAGTTGAAATGATAAACTTTGTAGTAGCACTCTGATTCTTTGAAGAGAAGATAAATTAATTGGGTTTAAGATTCTAGACAAGCTCTATTAAATTTAGAAAGGTTAAAAATTTGTTCTTAGAAGAGTATTCTTATAAATCCTTATCTAGTTGGTTTTTCTATATTCCTTCTCTATTTTATTTATTCTATATGTTTCCTTATTATCTCAAGCTTAGATTATTTAATCTATTAAATTTCATGAGTTGGTAGCTCAGTTATCACTTTGAGTATGCTATTTCAAATTTCATTTTGATTACACTTTCTTAGCATGCTCTATTTGTATTTGTGACATCTAACTCACAGAATATGGCTTAAGGCTTAAGTTTTGTCAACCTGGTAGCTTTGTAGGAAGAAACCTATATACGGTGCTCTTCAAGAATAGAGTTGTAAGTATTCTTCTATCATTGGGTAGTAATAGACCTCAATGCATTATGAAGGTAAGTTAGGAACATCTTAGTTTATTATGAAAGGTGTAAACAAGTTTTGGTTTATATAATAGCTTTAATAATATCAAATTAGTCAATCAAGGATCTATTTCTCCATATTGACATTTCTTATTAATATTGGACAATATGCTTAATGGACTCATTAAATGGGGTATGGTAAGATAATTTACATTCTATTAGGGGGATGGCTCTGAGTTATTATGTATGGTTGAAGTATCTAATTTGTCTAGTAGATCTAATCTAGTTTTGTATCCCCCCAAGGTTATTTTACATCTGACCAGGAAGCTTATTGATGTGCTATTACTAACAAATTTGATTGTCAAGGCATTGGTGTTTTTAGGTTTCGGTGATGGATGAGAGCATAAAGTATTGGTTGGTATGTTCCTCTGGTAATAGGTTCACATTTGGCATAAGATGCAATAGATTAAGTAAATTCATGAAACAATTATCCGCTATTTTGTAATAATAACAAATTTTTATTAATTCTACTACGATATGCCCCTTTTATGTTGTAATAATAAAGGACCACGGTCCAGAGCTAGATTGGAGGTTTTCTTCTCCATTCTTTCCTACCAGTGCCCATTTGAACAGAGGTACTCTATGTATGTTATTCACTTTTAATTAATAGAATCAAAGATCCAGTCATTTATCAATCAACAAAAAATTATATGATAAAATCTTTTATATTATTAAAAAAATTCTTTGATACCTTTTAATTTTTTTAAAAAGTTTTTACAAAAATTTGAAATGTTTTTGTTGCTTTTTTGAAAATATTGAAGTTTGTTTGAATTAAGAATTTTATATATACATATACGTATATACATATATGTATATACATATATGTATATATATATAGATATAGATATGTATATACATATATATGTATATACATATATATACATATATATGTATATACATATATATACATATACATATATATATATATGTATATATATGTATATACATATATATAAAATATATATATATATATACATATATACATATATATATACATATGTATATACCTATATACATATATATATATATATACATATGTATATACATATATACATATATATATATATATACATATATATATATATACATATGTAAATACATATATATGTATATACATATGTATATACATATATACATATATACATATGTATATACATATATACATATATATATATATGTATATACATATATACATATATATATACATATATATATATATATATATATATATATATATATATATATATATATAATCTTATAAAAGTTATTTTAACAATTATATTTTACTCAATAATTATAAAATATATTTTCTAATAAAGTAATTCAAACTTTTTCAATTAATTTTTTTGTAGCTTTCTAATCTTGTAATTATGTCAACCTTAATTCCAGAAATAAAACTTAATAGTTCTAATTACCACTCCTGGAAAATACATATTTCAATCATTTTTTGTTTTAGACACATGTTAGACATTGCCACTGATCCTTTTGTTGAACCTAGTTTAGCAGCCACCCAAGATGAAAAAGATGCTTGGAAAATTTAAAATAAAGAAGCTTTAGGATTAATTGGTATTTCGATCATTCTCGATTTATCTGTATTAATTGCAAAGTGTTCTAAAGCTCATGAAGCCTAGACAATTCTACAAACCACTTATGACAGAGCAAATAAATTCCACAAAATACAATTGCAAGATCAACTTGAAGATCTCATGTATATAGATTTCAAAACCTTTGATGATTTTTTGTTAAAATTTGATGATCTTAAAAGTCATTTAATTGGTTTAGGTGTTCAATTAGCTAACATTTGGTTTATTCATATTATTCTTTAAAAATGTCTTCCTAGATAGTTTCAACAATTTATAGCTAATATACATGCTCAACTTGCAATTCCTACTTTAACTGCTCAATTGACTTATGCTATTTTAAAAAACTTATTGTGATAGGAAGAAGCTAAGCTAATTCAGTTTGGTACTCTTAAATCAAGTGAAAATTCATTTATGTCTAGGAAGTCAAATAATAATGAATTTCATTCAAATCATAATAATAACAACTCTAATCATTCAAATAATAAATCTAATGTCAAACATAACAATAATAACAATAATCATAATAACAATTGTAATAATTCCAACTATAATAATAATAATCAAAGGAATCATTCAAATTATTCAAAACCTCATTGTACTTATTCTGGCAAAGATGGTCATGTTAATAATAATTATTTTAAAAAGAAAAAAGATAAGAAACCTGTCAATAACAATAATCAAAACTCTCATCCATCTCATCATTTTTTTATTGTTAGTTACAATGTTCCTAAAAATTTAGAATGGATTATTGATACTAGTGCATCTCAACATGTTACTTTTCATAAAGAAGTGTCTAATTCTTTGAAACTCGATCCTTCTAATATTCCAATTCAATTAGCTAATTATCATAGTTGTGAAGTTGAAGAATTTGGGAATGTTAGTATTCCAAATGGAAAATTGCATGATGTCCTTTATGTTCTTCAGTTGAAATACAATCTTCTTTCTATTGTTAAATTATGTCAAGATTATAAAATTGAATTTTATAAGGATATGTGCTATGTTATTGATCTTAACACTAACGAAGTTGTTGCTAATGCTAAGTTAGGCCATGATAACTTATTTAATTTTTTTGGGTTCACCTCTTTAAGACACTCTTTGCACAAAGATATTGCTTTTAATATCGGGCATGAAAAGTTTTCTCATTTGAATACTGATTGTATCTCATCTAATATGGTTGAAAATTTACCTCCTATTTCTCCATCTAAGATTGCAAGTATTGGGTGCATGAGTGAAAACATGCAAATTACAAAAGGTTTTCAAGTTTATAATCCTATTACTAAAAAGTGCAAATGGCACAAAATGTTTGTATTGCACAAAATGATGCACATCTTCTAATGCTCAAAATGAACAATTTAGTGGGAGAAAAATTGTGTTAGTGGAGGACCAATCTCCTTCTCTAAACCCTACTCTTTGTATATCTACCTTTATTCCTCCTATTCTTTCTTATAGTGGTAATGGTAATGATGCATTTACAAATAATGGTAATAATTCTAATGTTGAAACAAATGATGCATTCATACGTCATGATTCTTCTTCTAGTGATAAATTTTTTAAGAGAAAAGCTAAATGGTTTCAAAAATTACTTAGTAAAAGAGATCAATTTCTAAATGGGTGGACTTCAACCTAGGAGGATTAATTACTAAAAATATGGTTTTATGTTAATGATCCTCATTCATCATCTTTGGCATTTCTGTTTAGTATGTTTCCTTGAAATTATGTTATATTAACTATTAACTTTTTGTGACTTTGATATGATCTTAATTGTATTTGCATGATTTCATACCATGATATTTTAGGTATATTTATTCATGTATATATATGGGGGCCCACATATATATCCTAATAAATATACATATCAGTGTGTCTTTGTGACTTGTCAATTATGAGTGTGTTCTTATATATTTCACATTTCTAAAATTTTTTTCTCTTTCTTATTCCTTGGGATTATGAGTTATTATAAACTATTGCCTTCAACATTTATTTTGTTCTACTGATTGGCACATAAGTGCAACGTATGTTTTTTTAGCATCATTCTATTGTCATATTGGCACTTTATGGTTTATACCATTTATTCTTGGAGTTTCCCTCCAATTTTAGTTAATCTAACCCATCTTGAAGGAATTTTACTCTTATTTGAAGGCAATTTATTGATAATACTCATACTGCTTCCCTTTGGTATCATTGAAAACATGTTATATTATGTTCTATATACTTCATTGCTTAAATTGTGAAACATGCAAGTTATTGATTGATCACCCATTAACCTGTTGTGAAATAACTTATTAGTGGGCTTATTAGTTAGCCTTGTCTATGGTCATTTGTGCCTTGTGTATTCCTTTCTTGAGAGCTTTGATAACATATTTGTTCTTTGAAGAATATGATTTATCTCGATTACTTTACATTTATATTTATTACTCTATTCCCATTTACTCCATGAGCGTTTACTTATACTTAGAAATTTTCTAACTTAAATATAAGATAAAATTACTCCTCATGGATAGTTTCTCTAGGCCTTGTTTCTTGTTTCCATGTTTCAGGTAATACATTGTGGCACATACATGACCTCTTGAAGATGTATCACACTTGAAGGACTATCCACTTCTCTTGGCTCTCCAATGATGTACCCATGCTAATATGAGATTTCTTGCACAATTGAAGATATTTCAAAAAAAACTAGATGTATTATTGTAAATTGAGCTTAACTCCCTTTGATGTAAGCTCCCCAAGTCAAGATTAAGAGGGGGTGTTAGAAATATTAATCTTTCCTTGGATAAATTTAATTTGGGATATTCCAAGGATCCCTACATTTAGTTTGTCCTATTGTACACATGTGGAGGACATGTAATTTACTTTTCCTTTAGTCCACATGTGAGGAAAACTCATTTTATAATTTTGTTTATTAAGAAATTTAGTTTATCCTCCTTAAGAGGATCTTGACACTTTGCACATTCTTATTATGAATGTGGCATTCATAGAAATGGGAGTTACACATGCAAACACATGCAACTCCTTTCTCGTCTCTTTATAAGAGATTATTCTTTCTCTTTCTTCTACACACATCACCTTGATGTTATTGTATTGAACTATTCTACTCTCTCTCTCTCTCTCTCTCTCTCTCTCTCTCTCTCTCTCTCTCCTCTAGTCATTTTCCTTCATTCATAATAGTCATAAGGGGTTTTCTTTTATTTCCCCTTTCAAATCCTTGTCTCCATTTTTGATCTACTTTGGTGTATGCTCTTGGATCTTGTTTATCTCATGGTAATATTATTTCACACTTAACTTACTTGGATTGTTTTCTTTCCTTTCTCTATCTTATCATTTCTTACAATTTCCCACTAAAATTATATCCTCTACCAATACCAAACTTACCATGTCCTCTTTTTTCACCTTTTGACTAATTCATATTTCAAGGTTTTTCTAACCCTAACCTTCATTGGTTTTACCACTTCTACCCTTGTTTTCCTAATTTATTCCTCCACCTTCCTTTTTGTATTTTCTTTAACTTTTCCTCATCCCTTATTTCCAACTTGTAACATTCCTGAACTCTATTAGAGGCACTCAAATTGATTTCATCTTGGATGTTAAATCTTAGACCACCTAATTATATTAATACCTTTTATTCCTCCTCTTAATCATGTGCAACTCATATGTCCAATTTATGGAATTCCTTAGTATATTTTGGACATCCATGTCCTTTTTTCTTAGATTTTGCATTTTCTTATATGACTGGACTTTATTGTCCCTTGAAAGAAATTTTTCCCTCATCCTACTCATCAATATTTTCCATGAAGTAATCTTTAGAAACTTATTCTTTTACCTTTCATCTTGCAAACAATCCCACCAAAGAAAATTATGTCCCTTGAATCTAGACTTTTCAACCCTCACCTTGTGCCCTTTCTTCACATCTTCAAAATAAAATCATTTTTCCACTACAATAAACCAATAAATGAGTTTTCGCTCATTCATCTTTCCATCACATATAGGGATATCTTATCTTACCTTATAGTCTCCTATATTAATTACTTTGATCAAATTTTCCATGCTACCATCCTTAGGATCCATCTCCTCCCTAGGCACTCTTTCTTCTTCTTCTTCTTCTTCAACCTCTACTTCTTCTTCATCTTCATCCTAATCTACATGGTCAATACCCTTATTTTCCTTTTTTTCCTTTTCTAACTCTCTTCTTGTCTTTTTGATTCCTACCTTCATCTTCCTAATCTCGTCAACCTTCTATGACACAAGTTTGGAAAGCTCTATGTTTTTCATCCTTGGAGGAATTTTTTCAGCCTCTTCTCCCAAGGTCTCAAAGTCTTCTTCATTTGACATTTATTTACTCTCCTTACCTAAAGATACAACTTGGATTTGATACCACTATCATGCAGAGCATCCACACAATTCCAACTCAAGGACTTCCTATCCCAAATTTCCTAGTAAGGTGTTTTCCATTCATAAATACCTTCACTTATATAAGGTTTCAATTGACTTAAGGGCTCCAAGATTGAAAAACTATGGCCTAATGACCTCCTAAGGTATGGTATGCTTTAACCAACTCAATCTTGTCAGATCAACACACTCACCAAGTTTCAATAGCCCATTCTTAAGGAAAACTCAAAATGTTGTTCCATTAGGCCATACAAATTAAATGAGGCCTCCAAGGACATTAATTAAATTTTTTATCCAAATTTTCCCAAATTACTTCTAAAAAATTATGTATTTGGGCACCCATTTCCCCTTCTTCAACATATCAAAAGATCAATGTGACTTGTTTTTCACTATCTCTATTGGCTTACTATGATAGTTTTTAGGCCAAATTGGGTATCTTTTCCTAAGTAAACCCCTTTCAAAAAAAACACCCAACTTTTAAAACTTTTATAGAGTATTCAAATGGTCCCAATTAGAGGAATCTACAACTGATTTCCCCTACATGCTCTCTAACACCAAAAACCCCAAATTAGTTGCCAAGCCCTTGCCCAAAAAAGGGCTTCTTCAAGATTGTCCCTCCAAGAAAAATCTAAAATGACCAATGGTTGATTCACCTTCCCCTTGACTTTTTGATCTAGTTACAATTATAAAAAATTATCCTCCAATGGCCAGTTATGCTATTGCAATAGCCATGGCTCCAAATTGTGTTCCTTCAACATAGCCAAATATGGTGATCGCCCAAAAAAATTAGAGTTTACTAAAAAATAATGTTATTATAAAGTCATACATGTTATTATATGATAATTTCATGGGTATTAGGCTCCTACATCCATTAAATGATCATGATTCCATGAAAAGAGTCAAAATTGGTTAGAAAATAGAGCTAAATCCTTAACCCTGTTAACAACTTATTGAATGAAAACAATAATAATGACTTCAAAGCATGTAAAAGTGTTAAGAAGAGGTTACTTAATTCCTATAAATAATTACCTAGATAAGAGGTGAAATATCAATTGATAAACCATAAGAACTTTGCAAAAAATAATGAAATTTTATTGCTTAATTCATGCACCAATTTGTACAATGTTGTCAATATGTATTACATCATGCCCCTATGCCTTGACCAAGATATATAAGGTGTAAAATAAACTTCCTTAACTGATCCAAATTATTTGGAATACTTTACAAACATTTTTAAGCCCCTTAATCCACTTTCCATCCATTTTGCAACTATCCATTAGAATTCAAAAATTCAAATTTCTAACTTAAATTTATTATTTTAATTTGATTCAAACTCATTAAATTTTCTAATAATTTGATCCTAGGACTTAATCTTCTTGTCTAAGACTCTTCAATCATGTTTTAATCTCATATGGGCACTTCCCCCCCCCCTGCCCGCCCTTATATTCAAATTGGTCCTAAGGTCCTTATCAAGATCTTTAGGACTTATGGACTTTACATCATTTTGATTATTGAAAATGACCATGATAGGTCTCAAAAAATTCTAATTGACCTTCAAATTTTTCTCCTTTCCTCCTTATTTTCTTAGATTCTTCATGTGGTCCTAGTATCCACTAGGTGCTCCTATCACCATAACCTCATTTGAGATTGGGCTTGTAAGTTTTATGGTCAATTTTGAAGAATATATAAAGGAATACCAAATAGATCCTATAGTTCCAAGTGCTATGGTGTTTTCTATTTCCTTGGCAATTTTCGATCCTAAAGGTGTTGAATTCCATAATCCAATTGTTATAAATATCTTTATATATTCAAGAAATCATATGGCCCACTTCCATGAGATGCTTGGTTTAAATAAATCAATAACCTTACTTCACTTGCTAGTTAAACAACATGTATAAGTAGATGTCCTTATTATTTTAAGTTATATAATTGATCTTCAACAATATTGCCTCTTAATATAGGAAAACAATGACATATGCAATACAATATGATAGTGGAGACTTATACAATATATGTCTGTAGAATATAGGATGTTAGTTTTGGTATTGGATATCTCCAATAGGTGATATTTTGATGGTAAAAATGATGTAAATTGTTTAGAATAGAGAGATAGAAATAACAATTACATTCAAATATAACCAATATCATAAATAAATAAAGAACATAGAAGAGAAAAAAAGACAAAGATTTAACATGGTTCACCTAATCCCTAGGATATATCCACTAAACAACAAATCCAATATTCTTATTATTGAGTGATTTCAACTTGATTACAATCTGCAATCCCTTACAACTCAATACTACCACAAGAAGCTATTAAATTATTAAACATTATAAAATCCCTAATCCATTCCATTTTATATTAGACTTATTCCACCTACAAAATTAGTGCTAGAATAAGTCATCCAATAGAAGAAAAAAACTATTGTCACCTAATACAACATTAAATTCATTTTTGGCTTAGAGGGAGTTGCCCCTCAACAATGCCCTATTGTTGAAAACAATTGATCAATTGTATATTGCCTTTGATGTTACAAAAAATGTAATATCTTTACCAATCAATGTATGTCAAGCTCACTTGGGATATGAAGATAGTTTCATGTGTCTACCAAGAACTTCAATGTTTGCTAAGTTTAGAAGAAAGTGTCTATCGAGTTCACTTGGGTGTCGAAGAGAAGTTCACAAAAATTGAGTGTTAAGTGAGCTCACTCGATTAACAAAGGAAAGTTGGATGAAACCAATTTTAACTGAGCTCACTTGATTACCAAAGGAAGCTTTTGAAGATGCGGTGTTAACCAAGTTCACTTGGTTAACATAGGAAAATCATTTCACTGTTAATGTCTACCGAGCAAGGTTGGCTAACAAAAGATTCTCTTGTTTTGGCATATTGAGTTTAATAGATTTATTTGTTGGTTCTAGCCAACTGAAGAGATGAATATCAATTATTCTAAGTTGTATTCAAGTAAAATTGACAATGTTTATGATATAAGTATAAGGTTAAGTTGAGGATTGAATGAGGGAGAGTGTGTGGAAGATAAGAAGATTCTTAGAGGAAGTGAATTGGAATCATAAGTAGGATATCCTTGTTGGGAAGAAAAGATTAATTTTATTAGGAAGGATGAAGTATTCAATCTAGAATTGAGATTTGAAATCAGCAATAGCATAAGCAATTAGGTCATATCATTGTTACTCTCTAACCATTGTAGCAGTGTATCAAATCTCTTAAGTATGTTAGCCTAACAACTATTTTCCAAATCATCTAATAAGGTGGCATTTCTAGATTGAAGTGTCTAAAGACCTCTAACAGGGCCACTCCTAATAGAGTGATTAAATCCTCTAATAGGGTCACACCTAATATTGTGTTTTGTAACCTATTGGTGTTTGAAAATGTTGTAGGTTTCCAATTACCCCAATGAGAATATGACACACCTAGGGGTAGCTAACTCCCATATTCAACATATCACTTCAAACATCAGGACAACTATAAGGTTAGAACCTTCTTCTACTTTAGGCTCTGCAAGACCTAGGCAGGTGTACCTCAAATTCAATTGATATGGTACCAGTGCAAAAAAAATATCCCTGAATCTATAACAAATAGATTTGACCATTATTTCTCCTAATAACTCATGCAATAACAAAAATCTATGGTAGCTAAATGCAGATCTACAACATTCATAAGCTAAGTGAGGGCATTCTATTATAGCTCTTCAACATGAAAGGGGAAAAGCATTTGATTAATAATGTTGATTTCAACAAAACCCCTAATATGCAGTAGTAAAAAATTAATGATTTTGTAGCTAATCAGTACCTTAACCATTGGGCAATTCCATGAATCAAAAACACACATATGGATACTTGATACCTATTTGTATCTTCAGATATCTGATCTATCCATTCACCTTGTAAATAGACATCTATGTTCAATCTAAATCTCATTCTCACCTGATATCCTCATCAGTAAACTTGCAACTCTGTTGATCTCCCTAAAGCATTTACATAACCCCTTGAGTTACAAGAAACAATGAAACAACTATGACCTAGGCTCTTTGTTCAAAGATCATAAAACATTGAAACTCACTGAGAAAGGAGACAAGATTTAAAATGAAACTCAATCATTTGCTATTCTTTGTATTTATTCCCTTGAAACAATACATTCATATGCATGAAATCAAAACATGAAAAACCTAATAGATTAGAACTAGTTGTATTATCTTTTTTACTATTGTTCATACAAGAGAATTTTTTGAAGAATATGTGGTGTCACAGTATGGGAATACATCAAAATTGGATCCAAAACATGGTATCACAGTAGTGAGTGGGTTTTCTCCAAAAATTGGCACCAACAATGGTCTCATAGTGAAAAAATTGGAACCCTTATAATGGATGAAAGAAAGTAAGATATAGAGGAGAGTGAATTCCCAAATTTGTTCTAGAGATGACATGTGTCCACCTAAAATTCCCTCCTTTGCAGTGAAAAGAATCTCTCTAATCTCTCTTTGCAACTGATAAATCAAGTCCTTGATCATTTTTTCTTTCTAACTGAAAATTGGAGCCAAATTATACTAGAATGGCATAATACCATCAAAATAGATCCAATAGACCTTTTACCAAGCGTTTTTACTAGGCCTATAACTGCATTTCCAATTTTCACTCATTTCACTGAGAAGGCCCAAATTTTACATTTCTAGCTATAACTCAAACAAATGAATTCCTATGCAAAAATGAACTCCATAATTAGAAAGTTTGTCTTCTCATGATTCCAATGATATATAATATCGCTATATTTTCTTACCAGAAAACCCCTAAAAGTCAATTTGAAAAATACCCCTAGTACATGCCTTAGGTCTACAACTGATTCTTTGCAAAAATTCAAAATATTCTAAAGTTTATACTTTAGAATATAACCTTTTTAAATTTAAAAGGTTTGTACATGACATGCAAGAAATTTTTTTTGAAATTGATTCATTTTTAAAATATTTTCTATATTTTTGCCTCCTCCTTCAAATTTAGGTCAAACCTTGTTTGACCAGCTGCCACATGGCAGTCTCCAATTGGCCAACCTACATAGTCACCTGCATGTCATTGCCACATCATCATTGGGTGGGCCCGATGCCATGTGGCAGTCCCTTACATTGTTGCCTTTGTTAATGGCCTTGCATCTTCATCTTACGATACTGCACAAATTGTTGGATCATGACACATGTCACAATCTGGTGCGTCAGTGTTGATCTGAACCCAAGGCACCACCTCATCACAAACTGAGACCTATGCCACATGTCACACGCCTATTATTCTACATTATTTATCGATCAAGCACTTCAATCTTGCAGGCATGCACCCACCGTTGGATGAAGACACGTGTTGCAATCATGTGCACTTGGTTGAAATTCACCATGCCAGCACACACGCATGTTTGTTTAAAATTTTGTACTTGGCAACCTCTTGTTTTCATGTCCAGGCTGGCTATAGGGCCTACACAACACATCTTGGCCTTCACAAAAGGCATTCATCATAGGACATTACATTCTTTGAGTTAAATGGTATTTAAATACCTCAAAACATTTTCTCATGCCAAATGTGGGATTAAGCTACTTAGCTTGAACCCCTGCGCTAAACGGGGATCACTTTGACCAAACCCAAGCATATCATAATGGGTACATCTACCCCCTTATTCTACTTGGTAGATCCTTGGCTCTTTTGTTTGCATGGGCTTTCTCCTTTAACATCAAGGGGTTCCCTTTTGAAGTGAGCTAAAAGGAAAGACCAGTTGGCTACAAGGGGAAAAAGTTCTATGACCATGCCTCAAAAAACTCCTCCTTTTGCCATTGCAATCCCTACTTCTTCCTTCCAAACTATCCCCAGTTTGAATCTATTGTCCGTTTCCTCATACGTGGCCTGATTTCTTTAGTATGAGTTCCCTATTTTCTACTACAGCTTCTTTCATTTTAGATTGAGCATCATATTAGAAATGCCTCCTTTGCCTTTTGCATTTTCCATTTCAAACATGGTGTTTATCCTTTGTTTTAATATGGGGTCTTTCATTCAAAAAGATTGTCGCTTCCTTTCCTAGTCGCGAGTTCCTTTTGTCATGTTCCCTACATTTTGCATTGCCTTCTAATAGCTGGTTGCATAGACTACCCTCTAGCAGTTTGTCCTTTTCATGCATTGAGAGGTTGCTCCCATGGTGGCCTCTTTTGTCCATCACTAAGCCTCCCCCTGCTTGGTGTGAATCTCCCTAGCCTCTCTTTGGCATTGCCTTGGCATTGACTATTCACTCTTTACTGCTTGCATGCTCTTTATGTTTGGCTCCTCATCTTTATCATTTGTTATGTGTTTTGCTTCATGTTAATGTGGGGCTTTTTTTTTAAAGAAACTTTAAAATCCCCTGCTCTCTTTACATGGCACCTCCAATTCTCTGCAGTTAAAATCATTGCGAGAGATTAATTGTAATAAATTGGGGAGCATAAACAAATTGGGACTTCCACTTATAACTAGTTCTTTGATTGAACTTGGTAGCTCTTTTATCTTCATTAGAGGGTATAGATAGATGATAGGATAAACACTTTCTGAGGATATGGAGAAAAAGATTGAGCTTCATGCATATTATTCACTTCTAAAGGCACTGTATCTTTAGGGAAATCATTCTTGGGAAATTGAAGTTCTTCTTACAAATCTTAGAGAAGTGTTACATATTACTCATGAGAAGCATGCCACCCAGCTCAAACACATCATTTCTTCTCACTTATTTCTCACCATAAGTGAGATGCTCTATTATGTTCTTACTCTATCCACTTTCACCTGGGGGCATAACAATTCTTTATGTCATAACATTTGATGATATTTAAATATTTTTAGTGATTTCTCTCCTTTGAACATTTAAGCCTTCCAAAAGGTAATATAAGATCTAGAGGAAACACTCCAAACATATAGATGGTAGGATAAGCCTATACATCCAAATCCAAGTTAATCACTCTGTGGAAGATGGGAGCACATTCTCTATATGTTCAAAGTTTAGTTTCTCAAAAAGCACCCTAAAATCTGAATTTTAATTCCCACATCCTTGACTTGCATTGAAGTGTGCCTATGCAAGTTTCCCTTTTTAATTATAATGTTTCTACATTTTGAGCATCGACATTTGGGATCACAATGTGTTCACAAATTGCTCCATTTAAATCTATGCTTCATCCCCTACCACAAAGGTATGCACTATCCCTTCATTATTTGAGTTTTCTTCCTTGAAATCAATGGAGGCTTTGGTAACCTTTATGTCCCTATCTATATCTAATGCCTTTTTTAAAACCCTTTGAGAATCTTGAGTCCACAGACAATTGCATTATTATGATGAGACCAATTAGGCCCCAAGTGGATTTAGCTAAAAAAAAATTCATTTTCAAATGGTTGAAGTGCTAAACTGATCCATTCATCCTCTCATACTGATTAGAAAAAAGTTTGATCACTGAACCATTATTTAAAACTCATTTTACCATTAATCTGCAAACTATCAATTTAATGCCAAAGGGTCTTTTGACTAGCCTTAAAAACTAATCTAAACATCTGTTCGAGCTCTAAAAATTAGCATATTGATTCTTTGCTCCACACTCTTGCACCCTGTCAAATCTCCTCTCATGAAAAATTTGGGGTTAAAAGATATTGACCAACAAAGTTGACCTCTTAGAACTGCCTACACCAAAACATGTTAGAAAACTATAAATTGGGTTCAGATTTGGCTTCAAAAACTGGGTAAACTGACACTTGGGAAGATGCAAACAGGAGCATCCGTTCACTGTCACAAGGAGAATATGGATCTATAATCTAGGCTCGTGAAGAGTAACTAGGTGCAAATGGAAAGCGGTCAAAGTGGGCTAGTTGGATTCTATAGATTGAAACAATGGCAAGAAAGTGATTTTTGCAAATGAAATTGACCTAGGAAAGTGTGCAGTTGAATTTGTCAAGATATGACATTTGGCACACTTGAAGTATTTTTGGAGGATAACAAAATGGTACAATCCATTTGACCTCACATATCATATATTAGAAGTTATAACATCAAGAATAGGGTTACTGATCAATCTGCATGTGCTGACACCAGTAAAAAGCTAGAAATTGCATTTGGAATCGTGTTTGAAAACTAATCAAACAGATTCTTCATAAGCTCAAACTTGAAACATAGAAAGTCTCTAACCCCTAAAATGCAATGCAAAGGGAATTTTAATATTTGGGTCAACTGGTCAAACGTTATAATTCATCAAACAGGGCCTCCCAAAATTTAGAACTATTTATATTAGCATGACATCAGTAAATGACCAACTTTGAGGGATTCAAAACCTAGTCAAACAGATTCAAAATGACTCAAAATTTGAGACATAGGCTCTTAGGTATGGACACTTAACACTCCCAAAGTGGTGAGTCACAAAACATTTATGGGTGCAAGATAGTCAGTTGCAAACATAGCCTCCTATCACTGTTTGACACAGGTGAAAATGCAGATTTGACAAATGCTCAAAATGGGACTTCATGAAACAGCTCGGAAAGGTGATTTAACTTCATGAAACACATAGACACACTAAATGGAAGGTGTTAGAAACATTAAATGCCTCTTAGGCCTCAAATGGGCAACTAGGTACACATGCCTTAAAAGCTTGTATAGGACTTAAAGTGAGTCAAAATTTGAAATAGATGCTCAAAATGGGAACACAATTTTTAGTGCCAATAGTGGCTCTATCTGGGGATGCATGTCCCTTGCAGGTATGGCAAGGATTCAGATCTCTAGTAGAAGTAGACCACCCACTAACAACAAAACTTCCTCTTGCACAACTTTATTGAAAACAGGAAAAGAACTACCACTACTATATACAAATAATGGCCTTGGGCCATAGAACTTTCTCACAATATTTACCTTTGTCAAAAACCTGATTCTCATTACTTTCATTATGAGGTAAGCTATAAATGTTCTCTCTATCAGTCTCACCAATTAGATCAACATCTTGAAACTCAACACTTAGCAAAACTAAATATACAACTTCACTTTCATAATGCATATAACAACTAGCTTTGCTTTCAAACACTTGCTCATTATGAAAGTTCTGATTAGCATGCTCAAACATATCAAACTAAAATTGAAACTTTCCTTTATTTAATGACTCATGCATGCTATCAACTTTGAATATGAAGGCTTCATACTCAATTTGAGGAAAAGGATCATACATACCTTCAAATTGTATATCCTTGTGTATAATCGGATAGTACTTGGAGGAAAAATTAGATTTATACTCACACATGTCATCAGTGTCCAAATTTGATCTAGAGTCCTTCAATGATTCTTCACAATCAGCAAATGAATTGGTCATATCAAAATATTCATCATAAAAATCCTTGCAAGGTGCAGGCAAATTTTCAATAACCATCTCATCAAACACCTTGTTATTCATATCATGAGATGAAATCTCATCAATACTTTCACCATCACACTCAGAAGAAGACTCATCTGACCTCTTACAGCAGTAGGATAAATTATCATCATTAAGCCCATCCTCAATCAAATCTGAAAGTTCCCTATCTTCTTTGAACAAGGGGTTTCTAACTCCATGTAATGACCCTTGTTGAACATCTTGACAAAATATAGGTTGATCATCATCAGAATATTCATCATACAAAGCATTAGTGTACACTTTAAAACCATTACCCATTTTGTCTTCATGGAGACTTTTAGCATGTCAAGAAAAATCAAGACTACATGCAAACTCACTTTCTACTTCATCAACGAAGCATGTGAAATATAAATCAAAGTTACTTTTATTGCCATCATGTAGGTGATTCAAATGTTTTGCAAACCTATCATTATTTATCTTACCAATAGGTGTTGATGCATTAACCATAGAATCATTTGTATGTTGATTATCAGTGCACTCATTCTCAAGACATTCATCTACACAATTAGGTAATCCATCCTTATAAACAATCCTTTTATCTTCATATTGTGTAGACAAATTTTCTTCACAACTTTCAAACTCATGCCGACTTGTATAACTTAGAAATGGAACATTACTTTCAAATTTAGAAATAATACTCATACGTTTACTTACATAAGAGCACTCATTTCTGTCATTTCTCTCTTCTTCCCAAATTGCATATGATTCACATGAAGATGAACATACACTACGACTATCCTCTCCTTGACTCAAGTAACAACTCTCATCATTAGCTTCATATGATACCTCTTGATTATACACTAGATTAGCAACTTCACCATTGTCACTTGACACATAACTCTCAACTTCTTTGTCCTTGTACTGAGATGAATACCTTTTCTCTTCATAGTTTACAACATTCTCAACAAGAGGCATATTATCAGTAGGAGAAGAAACAACTAAATTTATATCTTATGTATGTAACTAATCAAGTGAAGTGATTTTATCATCTACTATTGTAATACTATAAACACATGCACTATTTTCAGCAAGGAAAGAATTAGCTCTTCTTTGCAACAAAGGGTCTTCATCCGCACATGTTTATAATTCTAAAATTTCAGCAAGATTTTTTACAACAGTAGGGGTATGCCTTCTTATAACCCCATAAATGTTAAAAGCCTGATATAGACTTTGTGTTTGTTTATCCCTCAATAAGAACCCATCTTCTAGCCCAATGCATCCAAATAAATAACTAAACAAATTTGATCATGGGGCCTAAAAATTTTTAGGGATATCCATTAATGTTTTAGAAAATCTGCTATTAAATCTTGGGATCAACTCATCTTGTTCAATCTAAATTTCCATCAGTCTATCCAACATTAATCTTACATCTACCCACCCATCAAATTGTTCAATGAAGGATGAACTTAACTCATCCCATGAAGAAATTGAAGCTGTAGGCAAGCATGAGAACCAATCTCTTTCATCTCCTTTCAGAGTCTGCACAAACAACCTCATCCATAGAT
The DNA here is from genome assembly GCA_028749045.1 of Cupressus sempervirens. Taxonomy (NCBI): domain Eukaryota; kingdom Viridiplantae; phylum Streptophyta; class Pinopsida; order Cupressales; family Cupressaceae; genus Cupressus; species Cupressus sempervirens. The sequence goes on from CM053785.1 coordinate 404,521,841, forward strand.
CTTCATGGCACACATCAAAGTCATATATCAAGTCAGAAAAATCTTGGACATGCTTCTTTGCTGACTAAGATTGGTTCCTATTAAATTTTGGCAAATACCCTCTAATTCCATTAGGGATCTCATTTGGGAAACTGGGTATGCCATCATAACAAAATGGTACATATCCTTTGATATTCACAGATCTATAATTCTCACTAATTGGTTGCATACTAGATGAAGGAAAATTTGACATTTCTCAGAATCTTAAAAGTCAAACACCAAGATTACTTTCAGTACTTATTAATTTGCAACAGATCTAAAAATCCCCTTCTACCAATTTCAACTTCAAACATACTTTAACATATAAAAAAATGTTTGTTGAATCTTTCTCTCATAAAGTATGTTGAACTATACTAAACCATTCTCCTATTTAATGTTGGAAACCATTTGACGAAGAATCTTTTGCAAAGCTTACTTTCATGTAAATTAAATCACATGAAAATGGAGAATACCTTTTAATATGGATGCCTGCAACTACTTCAATGCTGCAAATAATAGTAGATTCAGATCTTATTTGGATTTAGTAACTTTGCATTGCATCTCATCTAATTCTTTCACCCATTATCAAGAACTTGAGATACATTCTTCAAATCTGCATTTTGATTATTGTTTCCTTCAGAATACCTTCACATTCATGAAGCACTGGTACAGAGATTTGACTTTGAGTTGCCACTCACTTAGTGAGAAAAGATTTACCAACTTGCAAAATAAAACAAGCTGGTCAAGAAATTACAATAGGTATTTGAAAACTTTATGCAACAACATGGGAATTTCATACTCTTGACAGTGTGAAAACACTTGACACTGATTCTAAACTATGACAACAACTTATCAAAACTTCAAGTGACTTTGATATCACAAATTATTCAATTCAATCAAACTTCTACTATCAATGAATAAGGCATAATTGGGAAACAATGAAACTTCAACAAAGAAATGGAAAGCATCTCATAACCCTGTTGTTGTAGAAAATTCTTCCTACAAAGATTCTTGTTCTTTTCTTATGTCCCCAGCAAAGTCACCATTTTGTTGGTGTTTGAAAATGTTGTAGGTTTCCAATTACCCCAATGAGAATACGACACACCTAGGGGCAGCTAACTCCCATCTTCAACATATCACTTCAGACACCGGGCCAACTATAAGGCTAGACCCTTTGTCTACTTCAAGCTCTACAAGACCTAGGCGAGTGTACCTCTGATTCAATCGATATGGTACCAGTGCAAAAAAACATATCCCTAAATCTATAACAAGTAGATTTGACCCTTATTTCTCCTAATAAATCATGCAATAACAAAAATCTACAATAGCTAAATGCAAATCTATGACATTCATAAGCTAAGTGAGGGCATTCTATTATAGCTCTTCAACATGAAAGGGGAAAATCATTTGATTAATAATGTTGATTTCAACAAAACCCCTAATATGTAGATGTGAAAAACTAATGATCCTATAGCTGATTAGTGCCTTAACCATTGGGCAATTCCATGAATAAAAAACACACATATGGATACTTGATACCTATTTGTATCTTCAGATATCTGATCTATCCATTCACCTTGTAAATAGACATCTATGTTCAATCTAAATCTCATTCTCACCTGATATCCTCATTAGTAAACTTGCAACCCTGTTGATATCCCTGAAGCATCTACATAACCCCTTGAGTTACAAGCAATAATGAAACAACATATAGCCTTAAGGGACTACAAATATGACCTAGGCTCTTTGTTCAAAGATCATAAAACATTAAAGCTCACTAAGAAAGGAGACAAGATTTAAAATGAAACTCAATCATCTGTTGTTTTTTGTATTTATTTCCTTGAAACAATACATTCATATGCATGAAATAAAAACATGAAAAACCTAATAGATGAGAACTAGTTGTATTATCTTTCCTACTACTATTCATACAAGAGAATTTGCTAAAGAATATGTGGTGTTATAGTATGGGAATACATCAAAACTGGATCCAAAACATGGTCTCACAATAGTGAATGAGTTTTCTCCAAAAACTGGCACCAACAATGGTCTCATAGTGAAAAAAAAATGGAACCCTTACAATGGATGAAAGAAAGTTAGATATAAAGGAGAATGAATTCCCAGATCTGTTCTAGAGATGACATTTGTCCACCTGAAATTCCTTCCTTTGCAGTGAAAAGAATCTCTCTAATCTCTCTCTGCAACTAATAAATCAAGTCCTTGATCATTTTTGCTTTCTAACTGAAAATTGGAGCCAAATTATACCAAAATGGCATAATATCATCAAAATTGATCCAATAGACCTTTTACCAATTGTTTTTACTAGGCCTGTAACTACATTTCCAATTTTCACTCATTTCACTAAGAAGGCCCAAATTTTACATTTCTGACTATAACTTGAACAAATGAATTCCTATGAAAAAATGAACTCCATAATCAAAAAGTTCATCTTCTCACAATTTTGGTGGTATATAATATCACTATATTTGCTTAACATAAACCCCCTAAAAGTCAATTTGAAAAATACCCATGCACATGGGTTAGGTCTACAACTAATTCTATGCAAAAATTCAAAATATTCTAAAGTTTATACTTTTGAATATAACCTTTTTAAATTTAAAAGGTTTGTACATAACATGCAAGAAAATATTTTTTAAATTAATTCATTTTTAAAATATTTTCTATATTTTTGCCTCCTCCTGCAAATTCAGGGTCAAACCTTGTTTGACCAACTGCCACATGGCAATCTCCAATTGGTCAACCTATACAGTCACCTGCATGTCATTGCCACATCATCATTGGGCAAGCTTGATGCCACATGGAAGTCACTTGCATTCTTGCATTTGTTAATGGCCTTGCATCTTCATCTTGCAATATTGCGCAAATTGTTGGATCATGACACATGTCATGATCTAGTGTGTTGATGTTGATCTGAACTTGGGGTGCCACCTCACCACTAGCCAGGACCCATGCCATGTGTCACACACCCACTATTTTGCATTATTTTCAATCAAGTACCTCCATCTTGTGGGCATGCACCCACCATTGGATGAAGACATGTGTTACGATCCTGTGCACTTGGTTGAAATTTTCCATGTCAGCATGCACGCATGTTTGCTTAAAATTTTGTACCTTGCAACCTCTAGCTATCATGTCCAGGTTAGCTACAGGACCTACACAACACATCTTGGCCTTCACAAAAGGTGCTTGTCATAAGACATTACATGCTTTGAGTTAAATGGTATTTAAATACATCAAAACATTTTCTCATGTTGAATGTGGGATTAAGCTACTTAGCATGAACCCTTGCACTAAATGAGGATCACTTTGACAAACCCAAGTGTATCATAATGGGTGCCTCTACCCCCTTAGTCTACTTGGTGGATCCTTGGCTCTTTTTTTTGCATGGACTTTCTCCTTTAACATCATGGGGTTCCCTTTTGAAGTGAGCTAAAAGGAAAGACCATGTGGCTACAAGGGGAACAAGTTCTATGACCGTGCCTCAAACGACTCCTCCTCCTGCCATTGCAATCTCTGCTTCTTCCTTATAGACCATCCCCAGTTCAAATCTAATATCCTCATCCTTGTAAGTGACCTGATTTCTTTAGCATGAGTTCCCTATTTTCTACTATGGCTTCTTTCTTTTTAGATTGCGCATCATATTAGAAATGCCTCCTCTGCCTTTTGCATTTTCCTATTTTTTCCCTATTTTTTATGGTGTCTCCATTTCTACAATGGTGTTTATCCTTTATTTTAGTTTGGGGTCTTTCATTCAAAAATATTGTTGCTTCCTTTCCTAGCCGTGGGTTCCTTTTTTCATGTTCCCTACGTTTTGCATCGCCTTCTAACTGTTGGTTGCATGGATTGCCCTCCAACGGTTTGTCCTTTTCATGTGTTGAGAGGTTTCTCCCATGGTGGCCTCTTTTTTCCATCACTAAGCCTGCCCCTACTTGGCATGAATCTCCCTAGCCTTTCTTTGGCATTTCTTTGGCGTTGACTATTCACGTGGGGTGCATTGTTCTTTATTATCTGCATGCTCTTTGTGTTTGGCTCCTCATCTTTATCTTTTGTTATGTGTTTTGCTTCATGTTAATGTGGGGCTATTTTTTAAAAGAAAATTTAAACTCCCCTACCCTCTTTACACAACACCTCCAATTCTCTACAATTAAAATCACCGTGAAATATTAATTGTGAAAAACTAGGGAGCAAAAACAAATTGGGACTTCCACCTATAACTAGTTCTCTGACTAAATTTGGTAGCTCTTCTATCTTCATCAAAGGGCATAGATAGACGATAGGATAAAAAAAATTTGAGGATCTAGAGAAAACTATTGAGCATCCTATTTATAGTCCAGAGACAAGTACATATGCAAAATTTGAAAAAGATTGAGCTTCATGCATATTATTCACTTCTAAAGGCATTGTATCTTCAGGGAAATCATTCTTGGGAAATTGAAATTCTTCTTATAGATCTTAGAGAAGTGTTGCATATTACTCATGAGAAGCATGCCACCCAGCTTAGAAACATCATTTCTTCTCACTTATTTCTCACTATAAGCGAGATGCTCTGTTTTGTTCTTGCTCTGTCCACTTTCACCTAGGGCATAACTATTCTTTATGTTGTAACATTTGACAACATTTAAATATTTTTAGTGATTTCTCTCCTCTAAATATTTAAACCTTCCAAAAGTTGACATAAGATCTAGAGGAAACACTCCAAACATATAGATGATAGGATAAGCCTATACATCCAAAATCTAGGGTAATCACTTTGTGGAAAATAGGAGCATATTCTCTATATGTTCAAAGTTTAGTTTCTCAGGAAGCACCCTAAAATTTGAATTTTAATTCCCACATCCTTGACTTGCATTGGAGTGTGCCTATGCAAGTTTCCCTTTTTAATTATATTGTTTTTTCATTTTGAGCATCGACATTTGGGATCACAATGTGTTCACAAATTGCTCCATTTAAAGCTATGCTTCATCCCCTACCACAAAGGTATGCGTTGTCCCTTCGTTGTTTGAGTTTTCTTCCTTGAAATCAATGGAGGGTTTGGTAACCTTTAAGTCCCTATCTATATCTCATGTTTGTTTTAAAACCCTTTGAGAATCTTGAGTCCACACATAATTGCATTGTTATGATGAGACCAATCGAGCCCCAGGTGGGTTCGGCTAAAAAAAAATCATTTTCAAATGACTAAAGTACCAAACTGATCCATTCATCCTCTCATACTAATTAGAAACAAGTTTGATCATTGAACCATTATTTAAAACTCATTTTACCATTAATCTGCAAACTATCAATTTAAAGCCAGAGGGTCTTTTGACTAGCCTTAAAAACTGATCTAAACATCTGATCAAGCTCTACAAACTGGCACACTAATTCTTTTCTCCGCACTCTTGCACCCTGTCGAGTCTCATCTCATGAAAAATTTGGGTTTAAAAGATATTGACCAACAAATTTGACCTCTCAGAACTGCCTGCACCAAAACATGTCAAAAAACCATAAATTGGGTTTGGATTTGGCTTCAAAAATTGGGTAAACTAACACTTGGGAAGATGAAAACTAGGGCATCGGTTCATTGTCATGAGGAGAATATAGATCTAGGATTTGGGCTCATGAAAAATAACTAGGTGCAAATGGCGAGCGGTCAAAGTGGGCTACTTGGATTCTACAGATTGAAACAATGGTAGGAAAGTGATTTTTGCAAATGGAATTGACCTGGGAAAGTGTATAGACAGATTTGTCAAGATATGAAAATTGGCATACTTGAAGTATTTTTGGAGGAAAACACAATGGTACAATCCATTTGACTTCACATATCACATATTAGGAGTTATAACATCACAAATAGGGGTACTGATCAATCTACATGTGCTGACACTAGTAAAAAGCTAGAAATTGCATTTGGAATCACGTTTGAAAACTGACCAAACAGATTCGTCATAAGCTCAAACTTGAAACATAGAAATTATCTAACCCCTAAAATGCAATTCAAAAGGAATTTTAACATTGGGTTGACTAGTCAAAAGTTATAATTCATCAAACAAGGCCTCCTAGAATTTAGAACTATGTATATTAGCATGACATTAGTAAATGACCAACTTTGAGGGATTCAAAACCTAGTCAAACGGACTTTAAACGACTCAAAATCTTAAACATAGGCTCTTAGGTATGGACATTAAACACTTCCAAAGTGGAAAGTCACAAAAAAATTTTGGGTACAAGATATTCAGTTGTAAACACAGCCTCTTGTCGCTAATGCAGATTTGACAAATGCTCAAAATGGGACTTCATGAAACAACTCGAAAAGGCGATTTGACTTCATGAAACACATAAACACACTAAATGGAAGGTGTTAGAAATATTAAACATCTCTTAGGCCCTAAATGGACAACTGGGTACACATGCCTTAAAAGCTTGTATAGGACTTAAAGTGAAGCAAAATTTGAAATAGACCCTCAAAATGGGATACAATTTTCAATGCCAACAGTGACTCTTTCTGGGGATGCATGTCCCTTGTGGGCAAGGCAAGGATTTAGATCTCTAGTCCTAATGTTTGTGTGAAAATTGACAACTTGTCCTTCAAACTCATTAACTCTACAAGAAGGTTGTTTTATCTAACTAGTTAGAGCTTCCAACTCACTCAACTTCCCTTGAATCTTACTATCTAAATCTTTGATCAAGTTATGAGATAAGATACATTTAATGTAAATTACCTTGCCAACTTGTTGACATCTTTGGAGTTCCTTGATACAAGTATCAAGACTCAGCAAATCATTATGAATATTCTGACAAATGGTGCTAAAAAGATTAGCATCATGTAAAATTTTATCCTTAGACTCAACAACATTTAACAAATTTTTAAACTCATCATCAAATGATTTTACAACTATTTGAGCTCTTTGTTTAGCGTATGTTTCTATATGTTTGGCTATGAGGGTGTTGTGCAATTTGTCAGTTATCTCCATTAATGCTTTTTGCAAAATGTTTACTTTTCTATTCTTCTCAATCAATTTTTTCAAGGATGAGATCAAGTTATATTGATCATCATCATCACCTATAAGGTTAGCAAGAGATATTGGAGTGGATGAGTTGGATGCTTTCACCTCATCTTCCTCTTGTTTCTTCTCTACTGCCTTCTTTGATTTTCTCTCTTCTTCTGTCTTCTCCTCTCTTTCTTTTCTTACTTTTTCTTTCTTTTCATTTTATTCTTCTCTCCTCTTTTCTTCTTCTCTCTACTTCTCCTCTTCAATAATTTCAACTTGGTTTCTACAATCTTCTTCATTTCTTCTTCTAGTTGTCTTTTCTCTTCATTAATTGGTCTCAACTGATCTTGAATATCTTCAGAATGGGGTTCAAGCTGATCAAAACTTATGAAAGGATTATCATCAATGTTAAATGTAACACATGTTTGATCAATTTTCATAATATCACCACTTATTGATACTTCTAAAGTTTTCTCTATAGTGGTAGGAGCTACCTCTACCTCAATCATCATCTTATTGATAGCTACAATAGTTCCACTTCTTATTGTATTCTTGTCTCCTCCCATAAATAGAATAGGCTCCATTTTGTTCCATAGATAGGGTTCTAGTTTACTCATTAATTTCGCTATTTCTTCTTCATCTTCAGTCTTGCACATAGTTCTTATCATAGATTTTTGAAGTTCCATATATTCTTCTTGAATTGGTGTCTTCTTTGTTATAAGTCTATCATAGAGATTCTGATTGACCAAACCTTTAATGTCTTTAAGTTTCAAGTTATTAAGAATCACATATCTCATAGTTGAGATATCAATATGTTCTTTCTCCATATCACTGTACAAATCATAAAACTTATTCATCTACTCAATGTTCCCTTCATTAACAATGGTTGTGTTAATCTTCTCAATCTTTGGTTTTCATGGTTGCCTTGTTTTACTTGTTGGCTACTTGGAAACAATAACTTTCTTTGGTTGTTTGTCTTCTTGTTCCTCTTCTTCTTCTTCATCATTGGAATTTTCAATTGTCAACAATGTATTCTTTCTTTTCTTTAGTCTAGTAGCTTGTTTCCTAACTCTTTTTAACTACCTTTTAGATCCACATGTTTGTTCAGTTGATACAACAACATATGGGATGCTTTTTTCTATAGGATTTTCTACAATGGATACATTGGATGCTTGGCCAACTGATAGAGGTGTCACATACATTACACCTTGTTCACCAATTTGTTTCAATCTGGAGATTATTTGTCTATTTTCTTGTGATTCTTCTCCTAACATACCTACCTCAAATAGTGCTTTCTTCATTATAGTTGCAATATTCTTATGAGATGCTTTCTCTAATGATGCCTGGTAAGCTAATTGAGCTAATTCCTCATATATTTAAAATCTATATGATGCTTGATCTATATTGGATTTCAACATTAAATCAATATAACCAATAGCTACATCATCACTTAACTCATAACATAAGGGCTTAAGAAATTTTTTCCAAGGTTCTACTACTTCAATATAGGTTAGGTCTGTATCCACCATAAAACGTATATCATTCTTAAATCTATCAAAAATTGCAGGGGAAATTCTAAATCTCTATTTCATCTCATTCTAAAATGTCCTCATAATCAGATTTTTGTTGTCCAAGATTTTCTCTGTTGGATTCCTTTTGCACACATCTATTATCTTGTCCATATTGTAACTTTCACTGCTCATAATATTAGTATCTAATAGAAATGGAAATATTTTAAGTATGAGAAAGAAAAGAGACTAGAATCTAAATACACCATTCTTAGTTCTCTTAATCTTCTTTGAATTATCAAGGAGTTGTACTCTTAAAATCTCATTTAAATTTACTTTCTTCTTCTCAATGCAAATCTTATATGCTACATAGATAAAACCTGTTGACAATTCATTTCTCTTATAACTTACACAAATAGAATATGTAATGATTTTTCTCAAGAATCTTACATCATGTTGTTTGATGGTGTTGATCATCATTTCCTTACCATTGTAAACTACCTTAGTAAAACTTTCAACCTTTTCCTTAACTAGTTTCTCACCAATAGGTACACTACCTTGCTAAGACCAATGACCTCATGAGTAAGGTCAACAGAGATGTCAACTTCATCTTCTCCCATCCAAATCTTCCCATTATGAATTCTACTTAATATAATCTGAGTCCACTCTATAGTACCAAGTTCACAGTAAAAGTGATATCTGACTAAGTCTAAATCCTTGAGATGCTCATATCTAGGCTTAATAGTCATATCATGATTGAAAATAATTTCCATATCTTTTGTTCATAAACTCACTTCCAATAGTTTCAAATTTACTACACAAGTAGCTTCCTACATCTTTCAAATAAACTATGTTGTCTGAAGTAATTGATAAACTGAACTAGGGTTTTTCTCTAGGTTTTTCATAGGAACAACCTTTAATTTGGGTTTCTCAACATTTTGAATTATAGACATATCCATGATTATACCAAATAGAATTTTATCAAATAATTTATGTGCGAAAAATAATAAAATACCTTTTTTCAAAGTAGGGTTTTGCTCAAAATCACGTTTCCAATTTGCTTCTAGGTGTTCTAAGCTTCTGAGATGATCACAATGTATAAATAATAAAGTTTGTACTCTATTTATTCAATTGGAACTTGCACTAATTACATACTTCACTAACTCAAAAAAGCTATTTATTTCATTTTGAAATCAAATATCTGCTCGAGATCAACTATCTGATCTTCAAATGCTATCTGAGGTTCACTATAGCTTCCTTTCATCATGAAAATGCTCCACAAAATATTCTATAGAAACACAGATTTCATCTTCTATCACAGAATAAATTTTCTCTATTATACTAGTAACTTTTATTTCCTTCATAATTTGTTTCTATAAGCTCCAAATTGCAAGCAAGCTTAACTATGATCCAAACTCATCAAGATACATCTTCTCTCAACCTTTCTACTCATAGCTCAATCTCTAAATGAAGTTTCCAATTCTAGTGCTATGAACAAGCTTAATTCAACTTAGTTGAATCCAACTTGATTATTGACCTCAGTTTTCCTACCTCAGCATCATCTAACTTTTCCTCTAAAGTATCTAATCCTTTTACAAATGCCTCAATAAGTTCTTCTCAAAATTTACTAACTACATAATTTTGATCTTCATTTTCTTTCTTAGTTCTAAAGTTACTTTCATGATTCCTTTTGTCATTTTCAAAGTTTCTTCCATTGTTTCTTCTATTTTCAAAATTTCTTCCATGATTCCTTCTGTCATTTCCGAAGTTCCTTCCATTATTGCTTCTACCCATTCTATAATATTTTTTTGTATGTCTGACATTATTGCATAGCTGACATATTAGGGTTCTACTTCTAGGATTCTATTGATCAATAGGTTCTTGACAATTATGAGCTATGTGTCCAAAGTTGTTACACTTATAACACATGATCTGCTTTCTTTCTTCATAAGGTCTACTTTCTCTTGATTTCATTTCATTAGATCTTCTTCTATCTATAGGGTAGTGTTTCCAAAAATTCCACTATTTCTTCTATCATTATCATCTTTAGGTCTCCTACAATCAATTACATTATGACCAATACCATGACAATTATGACAGCAAAATTTTGTAACACGATTAAATGACTTGTTTTTATAATCTATTTTCATATGACCTATTTCATTACATAAAAAATATCTACCTCTAAATTTATACCTAGTTTCTTTAGGAGATTCCACTTGCTTAGGTTCATCCAATTTCTCAATTTTCTTCTCTTGTCCAACTTCTTTGGATTTATCAAAAGATTGACTAGATTCAATCTTATCATCAGATTTATCTTTCTCTTTCAGGTTTGATTTTCTTTCAAGTTTCTTTGTAGACATGTTAAATAGATAACCAAGACTGATCTTATCATAGGTAGTTCCTTTTATTGACATTGATTCATCAAGCTTTTATATGCTCGTATAAATCTTTTGAAGTTGTAGCTTGCACTGAGTTAGTTCACCTTTCACAATAGTGTTGTACTTATGAAGTTCTTTATGATCTTCTTTCAATGTTTTGAATTCAAATGTCTTCTTTACTAGAATTTCTCTAAGATCTAAATTTTTAGTCTTCAAATAAGATTCAATTTTGCTAGGATTAGTCTTCAAACTCAACTTTAGATTGGTAATCTTCAATTCATGCTTCAAGATCTTGTAATCTATTTTTAGTTTTGAATATTCATCATCACCAATTTTAGATTTAGTAGATTCAGGCTTGGATTTGAGATGTTCAATCTTGTCCTTCATTTTTCCAATGTATACTTTAGAGTCTTCACATCTATCTTTCAGCTTATCTCTTTCTTCAATAAGGAGATAAATTGGTCCAAGTGCCTCTTCAAGGTTCTTCATCAACTGTTCCATATCCATAGGGATCTTACTCAAGTTGTTAAGCCTCTTGTGAGTAGCTGTGCTCTAATACCAATTGTTAGAAATAGGGAATACTAAGGGGGGTTGAATTAGTATTCTACAAAAAAAAATCTCGAACTAGATATTATTTATTACTTTGAACCATGCATAAGAAAGTAAACAAGTAATGATGAACAATAATAATAACCATGCATAGAGAGAACTCATAACACCATATTTTGTTAACTAGGGAAACCCTATCCAGATAATGTTCCTTGTTAGAGGATTGACCTTGTTAGAACTCTATAAAAGCATTTAGTACATAGGAGTCATTGTTAGAAGAGTTTGAATCTATGTTAGGAGATTCCAACCCTATTAGGAGTTGTAGCACAATGGATGCAAGAAGAGCTCACTACTTAAACATGCACTTCCAATTACAAGAAAGGATCACTACCCAAACAAGTAGTTAATCCTCAAGTATATAGATTTTTTACCTTCTTCATCTGATCTTTGACATCAACTCAATCTCAGATTTCAAAATCAGGTTCTCAAAACTTCAGATATATTATTTCACAAAAGGTTCACATGTCACTTTTTACATTACAATGCACTCTTAATCTCGCAAGATATCCTTTGTACAAATGTCATGCCTTTTCATAAATTGTTGTTAGGTTAGCTAGGACCACAATATACTTTTCCAAATTAGAGTAAACATCTAGGATGTCGGCCCTAATTAAGTAATTATTTTGTAAACAAAATAATTCCTTTACCTTTAATTGTATTGTTCTATTCATTGCGTAAATCATGAATATCTCTTTTCCATACTATCCATACTGATGTTCAAGGTTATACACATAATCATCAATATGTATACTAATTCCATCTGGCCTCTCTCTCTCTCTTCGATAACATCATGTAAACAAGTTATACATCAAAACAATACATTGATGTAAACCAATTTCACACTTAGACAATTTTGTGAGTACCAAAAGCTAAGTATCTTTATTTTCGAGGTTTTCTACAACATGTACATCATGTGTTTCTATAAATGACAACAATTACATCACTACATAAAGCCAATTTTCAACAAAGATCCTAGTAGAACAATGACTATGGAGGAGATTTTTGAAAAGAAGAATCATAACATTATGATGATTGACATTGCATCAACTCTTAACTATGCTAAATTTGATGAGGTCAAAGGGTGTACTACTCCTCATGAGATGTGGACCAAACTAAAAGATATCTATGAAGGTGATGATAATGTGAGAAGAACCAAGGAAGAAACCTTGAGAGGTCATTTTGATTAGATGAAGATGAGAGAGGATAAAAACATTACTAAATATGTTGAGAGAATCAAAGCTAGTGTCAGTGCAATCAAAGCCTCTAGAGAGAAAATTGATGATGTGATAGTGTTAAGCAAGGTACTCAAAACCCATCTTCCTAGATAAGAAATTAGAGTTTCATCTACTCAAGAGATGATATGTGATCCAAATAATAAGATAACCTTGGATGCTCTAGTGGGAAGATTGGTAGCATTTGAGCTAGATAACTATGATACTTATGTTCCTAGTTTTACCAATCTTGAGTTTGTATTTGAAGCCAAGTTGTCACTCAAGAAGAAAGAGAAAAAGGCTAAAGGAAAAAAATCTAAAAGTGAAGAGGAAGACAGTTATGGAAATGATCTTGAAGCCATTAAAGCACTACTTCCAAGAAGATATCCCAAAGAAAAAGGAAAGTACAAAGGTAAAATTCCTCTAATCTATTTTTTTTGTGAAGAAGTTGGTCACATTGCTACAAGGTGTCCAAATAGATAAGACAAAGATTAAAAGAAGAAAAAACAAGTATAAAGGAAAGAAAAGATACAAGGACTACAAGGACAAAGGTAAGCACTCTTTTTTCATGGCTAAAGATTTAGATAGTAGTGATGATGATGAAATGGTCTATATTGTTGTAAAAGATGAATCTGATGAAGAAGAAGAAGATAAAATGGCACTAATCTCTCATGTTAGCAAAAATGATACATGAACTATTGATAGTGGTTGTTCTCATCAAATGATAGGTGATGAAAAAAAATTTGAACATATGGAACACTATGATGGTGGAAGTGTAAGATTTGGAAACAATGAACCTTGTTGCATAAAAGGAAAATGTTGTATTTGTCTAACCAATGAACTTAGATGTGATAATTCTTATTGGGTTGAAGGATTAAAACATAATCTACTAAGTGTGGTACAATTTAATAACATTGGATTCAAGGTAGAATTCATGAATGGGGAGGCCAAGATGCTAGTTGGAAAAGAAAATATAGTTGAGTTTGGTAACCAAACAAAAGATAACTTATTCTACTTAGATCTTAGTGAAAGTTCATGGTTCATTGCTCAAGTAGAAGAATGTTGGTTATGGTATAAAAGGTTATGTCACGTGAACTTTGATAACCTAGTCAAGATAAGAAAAAATAGAAGAGTAAGAGGTATTCCTAGTCTAAGGAAACCTAATGTGAGTCTATGTAAGAATTGTCAAATTGGTAAGATGGGCAAGAAAAGTTTCAAGAGAAAGAACTATTGTTCTAAAGAAGTCTTGGAGTTGGTTTAGACAAACCTTTCTGGACCTATTGGCATTGAGAGCTACAATGGAGATAAGTAGTTTTTTTTTATTTGTCGATGATTAATCTAGGATGATGGCAGTAATTTATCTGAAAGATAAGTATGAAGCTTTTCAGAAGTTTAAGTGGTATCTGGCTAGAGTAGAGAAGGAAAAAAGAAAGGAGCTAAAATATTTGAGATCAAATAGAGGAAATGAATTTATTTGTAATGAATTCAATGAATTCTACACTAAAAGAGGAATCAAAAGATAAGTGTCATCCGCTAGTACACCTTGGCAGAATGGTATAGAAGAAAGAAGGAATAGATCAATCATGGATTGTGCATGAACCTTGATGAAGATTGGTTTTGAAAGAAAAAATGATAACAATAGCTTATACATCAAAGATGGACTAGACAAGAAGATTGTGTTGGCAGAAATATTTTTAGATTATACTTCTTTTTTCTGGGAATGATGATTTGGACAAATCTTTTTCAAGGAAATGAGTAAGGAATTTGAGATGTGAATGTTTGGAGAAATCAAATTCTTTGTTGGCTTGCAAATTTAATAGAAGAAAGATGGTATCTACATTACTCAATCTAAGTATATCAAGGAGATAATAAAGAAGTTTGGAATGGAAGATTAAAGACCAATTGGAACACCTACATCTACTAGGCATAATCTTTCCAAAAATGATGATTCCAAGGAGGTAGATTAGACTATATATAGATCAATGATTAGAAAACTTTATTATATTGTGCATACTAGGCCTGATATTGCTCTTGCAATTGGTATGGTGGTAATATTTTTAGCTAATCCTAAAGAAAATCATATGATGGAAATAAAAGAGAATCATGAGGTGTCTGAAGGGTACTGAAGACTATGGATTATAGTACAAGAAGGGAGGCAATTTAGATTTGAAAGCCTTCATTAATGCAGATTGGGAAGGAAGTACTGATAATAGGAAGAGCACCAATGGTGGAGTGTTCTTTATTGGTAAGAGACTAGTGTCTTGGACAAGTAAGAAGCAGAATTGCATTTCTCAATCTATAATAGAGGCAGAGTATATTGCAACAACAATTAATTATTCCACTATTGTTTGGTTTAAGCAACTATTGGCAAGTATGAAGGTAGAAATCAAGGATCCAATGGTTATTTTCTGTAATAACACAAGTACAATTAATATATTAAAAAATCCTATGATGAATACCAAGACCAAGCATGTTGGAATAAAATATCATTTTTTGAGACAATTGGTTAGAGGTGAGATTGGAATATGTGAATACTAAAGAACAAATTGTAAACATATTCACCAAGCCATTACCTAAGGATGCATTTTTGTATCTAAGAGGTAAATTAGGGATTATTCCCCTATCTAAAGCTCACTAAATGAAGTGTAGTGATGCATCAACTAGAGCATGTTGAAGATTAGTTAAGGTGATGTAGTAATGAAAGGGAAGCCTACATATGAATCAGTACATCAAGTACATTGGTATTCACTAAATATTGTCTTTGGCATAATATGTCAAAGAGGGAGAGTTTGTGTCATATCACAAAAATTTTGCTTGAATACTTCAAAGAGGAAGAACTTGATTTGATATCAAAGAGGGAGATTTTTCTATTAGAAGAAGATGTTGCTAATAGAGGGAGAAACTGAATTCAGAGGGAGTTCACACTAACAGAGAGAGTTCTCATGGATGAGAATCAAAATGGAACTAAGGATATTTTTCTCACTTTATTTTTCCCTAAAACTTTATTATATTATGACATGTTCTGTTTCCATCAATGCCAAAGAGGGAGATTGTTGAAAAAATTGATCAATTATATATTATCTTGATGTTACACAAAATATCATATCTTTACCAGTTAGTGTAAGTCAAGCTCACTCAAGTGATGAAGATGGTTTCCTATATTTATTAAGCACTCTAGTATTTTCTTAATTTAGAATACAATGTCTACCGAGTTCACTCGAGCATCAAAGAGGAGTTCACAGAAGTTGAGTGTTAACTAAGCTCACTCAGTTAACAAAGAAAAGTTGGATGGAACCAGTGTTAACTAAACTCATTTGGTTACCAAAGAGGGTTTGAAAAGATGTAGTGTTAGCCAATTTTACTTGGTTAATACAAAAAAATTATTTCACTGTTCGTATCTATTGAGTAGGGTTGGCTAACAAAGAATTTTCTTGTTTTGGCATATTGAGTTTAATATATTTGTTTGTTGGTTCTAGCTGACTGAAGAGATGCATATCAATTATTGTAAGATGTATTCAAGTTGATTTGACAATGTATATGATATAAGTATAAGGTCAAGTTGAGGATTAAATAAGGGAGAGTGTGTAGAAGATAAGAATATTCTTAGAGGAATTGGATTGGAAGGATAAGCAGAATATCCTTGTTGGGTGGAAAAGATTAATCTAATAAAGAAGGATCAAGTATTCAAGCTAAAATTGATATCTAAAATTAGAAATACAATTGCATCAACAATTAGGTTATATCATTGTTACTCTCTAACCATTATAGCATTGTATCAAATCTCTTAATAGAGTTAGCCTAATAGCTAATTGTCAAATCCTCTAATAAGATGACATTTTTAGATTGAAGTGTCTAAAGGCCTCTAACAAGACCACTCCTAATAGGGTGATTAAATCCTCTAATAGGGTCACACCTAATAGTGTTTTTTGTAACTTTTAATAGGGTTGGATCCTAATAGAGCTTAGTTTAGAAAAGTGAAAAATAGTAACTAGTTGCAATTGGTAATTTTTTCCAAATTGGGTTTTTATGTTAAATCTTGGTGTCACTTGTGTTCATGCTATTTATTTTATGTGTATAAAACTAAGTTAATTAAGGTTAATCATAGTTAATATCTTTAGATCTACATGGTTAGTACTTTCTAAGTAAAAATTGATATTATAGTACTTTCTAAGCTACAACATGTTGTTAGTGTTAACTGATTGTCTATGGGTTAACAAAGTAACAATAGTTTCATTAGAGTTTATGTTTTTTATTGACATCAAAGGGATCTAGGATTTATTTTAGTGGTAACTAATTCACCTATCTCCTCTTAGTTACTCCTCTTATATTTCCAACACCCTATATCATGGCAGTGAGTGCATATTAGATGTTTCCTCTGGACCCTACAAGGTGCATTGCACCTTGACCCCTAGCATGTGGGTGTTGCCCCCAGACCATTGTAATAATAGAAAAATACTATAATATATTTATTGTTAGAGTAAAGGGTTAATTTAGTTTAATTTAATTTATTAAATTACCTTTTCTCCCTTCTTAAGATTTCTCAAAGAACACCTATAGAGAAGAAAAGACAAAGAAGAGGTAAGGGTTTTGCTCTGAGAATATGGAAAATTATATTATAAGATAGAAAAGATGAATGAAATTTACAATAGATCAATTGTTATAGAAGGATAATGTAAAACCTAAAAGGGAAACCCTAAGAGGTAAATGACATTTAATAATTACTATTTAATTATTAAATGGAAATGCAAGTGCATAAAGAGAAATCTTAAGAAGGGGGTAAGGTAATTTAATAAATTAAATTAAACTAACCCTTCACTCTAACACCAGCCCTTAAGATGAGAAACAATGCATGAAAAATAAAGGAAACTATAATATTAATAGCAAACTTGGGTTTCGCCAACAAGATCTGATGAGGCACCCAATCACAACCAAATCTCTATGAACTAAAGAAATGAGGAAAACCATGTGGAAAAAAATCCTACTTCAAAAAGAGATAGAAATAAAAAGTACAAATGATGTCTCAAGAGTCTCTCTCAAAACTATAAGTACAATGGAACCCCCCATGATAGAGGCTTGGGACTCCATAGCCCCCTAGAATGGAAGAACTCCTCTATTGATGAACACACCAATGTGGCTCCAATATGAAAGAAACAAAGGTAGTAGACAAGGAGAGTTAAACCCTTGAATGTAAGGTCAAGCTAGAAGTCCTAGATGATGCTCAAAGGAAAATGTATGAGAGTCCTAAAATGGAATCTCCAATGGAAGTGGGATAAAATGTGTGTTGAATCTATCATTTGAGAGGAGATGTATGTCCTCTGATATATCCTCAACAACTACAATAGGTAGTTTGATTAATGGAGTTACAATGGTAGTCAATGTTGAAGAGTAATCATGTGTAATAGATGGAATCTAAAAAAGAGGTAGAGGTGTAGAAGTCACAACACCGGTCTTAGGAACAACACATGTTCAAGTGACCTAACTTCACCTTATTGGTCTATTTTGAAGGAGAGTGAGTATCTAATAATGGAGATGGTGGACCAAAATGAGAGAAAGATTATAAGCAAGAAGAATGATCAATAGTCCCTATAGAAAAAATATTGCATGTCTCACTATCTATAATGTGCACTAAATCTTGTGCAAACTCAATTATCTTCCTTGTCCCACTGTGTGTAATCTGATAAATAGAGAGAAGGTTAGAGGAAAAATATGGAACAGATAGTGCACCATGAAATCTACCATCATCAATGTCAATAGGACCTTTCCCACATTAAGCCATAATAGTGTTGTTCCCCATCAAAATGTGTGGAGTAGGAGAAGCCTCAAAAGAAGAGAATAAATCTTAAGAAGATGTCATATGGTGTCAGGCACTTGAATCTAGTAACCATCTATAAGAATGTGGATTAGTAGTTGCATATAGTGCATGATCCTTTCCTATATCTTTACCATCTAACTAAAATGATGATGACGAAGTAGATTTATGAGAAGTAGAAGGAATATAAATGTTACTCCTTTGAAAGAGAACTGTCAAATCTAAAACCTGTTTGGCATAGCCATCTAACTTCTTCTCATAGAAATGTGACTCATCATGATTGGGCTTATCACAATAAGAACACTTTTTTCTATTTGGCTTTGGTTTATCTCCCTTAGGAGGAGGTGGACATGATGTGCTATGAGGGTTAGAATCAATCTAAGACTTTGTAGGTTGTCACTTCTATTTATTCTCCTTTCCAGAAGATGTATGAACTACCAATGCATGAGTCTATGAGCCTATGAGAGAATTCAACTGAGACAACTTATCTTTTTCTCAAGTCAAATGATCACAAAAAACCTCAAATGAAAGCATGGTAAATCTAGTACCCAAAGCATCCATGGTGGAATGGAAGGTAGAAGCCAAAATTTGAAAGTTTCCATGAAGCTTAGAAAGAATCAAGTAAATGCACTCAATTTTTTCTTAGTTTTCCCACAACCTTACAATAAAGATCTATGTTGTTTGAACTTCATTAATAAGTCCTCAAGTACAAGAGAGCTAAGCTATGCTTCAATCTAAAGTTCCCTAAACTCATTCACTGTACTAAATAAGTTGTTAAGCTTGGTCCACATAGCTAGAGGGATATTGCACCCATCAAGATGAAACTATTTACTATTAGATACCTATAAAGAAATCAACCCCATTTCCTTATCCATATTGTTCCTATGCTACATGACCTCAAAAAGCCTCTATGAAACTAGTTGCACTTTGTCTAAACAAGACCACAACCCTTTTGACTAGAGAAGTAATGTCATTGGGACTTCCATGTGTGATAGTTATGAGGGATGAAAATTTCTAGACAAGAAGAGGTATCGGCCATTATTTTAGAGGGTTTTGGATTGTTTTCTAGAAAAAATCTGGTTTACTAATGTAAATAACCTAAACAACAATACAAAACACCTACCTTAATTCAAAAAACCAAACCCTAGCTACTAGAAGGAATGTGTATACAAGAAAAGAGAAAAAATATTCAGTTTGAGAATCACATGTACCTTTAAAAAATATAGATATTGTTCGAGAAGAGCTTTCTAATGCTTCTTTTAGATTGGAAAATGGAGCTAAAATGAGCAAGTTATTCCCCTGAAAGATAGAAAGAATCATCTAACTTTAGTAAAAAATAGGTACCAAAATGGAAAAATTTCCAAAAAAATAGCTTCACCATCATGTCCATCTGAAAATCAGCTTTCTACTACTTTATTCAGATGAAACAATTCCTCAATATGCTCAAGTTAGAGCTATGAAACCACCAAGGCCTCCAAATAGAAAAAAAATTGCAAACCCCCCATCCTATATATATATATATATATATATATATATATATATATATATATATATATATATATATATATATATATATATATATATAATCTTGCTCTTATTATTCTCATGAAAAGTATTAAAACATTTATTCTTCTCCTATATTATAGTTATCTCTAAAAGTTGCATCTAGACTGAGTTCTAAAACCTATTCAATTTGAGAAACATGGAAATACTCTTGGATCTATGGGTTACTCAAAATTGGAATAAATATCTAGATTCTAGGCTGACTCCTATGAAATGCTTTCACCTTAAGCTTCTAAACTTAAATTTTTCAGGAAAAGTGATAAGAGGATAACAAAAATAAAATCTAAAACTATGGTGATGCACCTAATTAAATATTTGAGCCTTTGTAGACAATCAACACACAACACAAACTTGTAATACAAGAACCTTAGTACATAATCCAATAACATGATCCTTAAATTAAGAATTTATAAGAAGGCTAAATAAGATCAAGATTGTTGTCGCATCTTTTTGGGTAGACCTTGGTAATATTATAGATATGTTATACATGATGGAAGATTGAATCAATATACCATTTAGGTGAATGGGAGAAAACAAATATTGTTTCCTTTGATTGAAAGTCCAGATGAGGTTAATTGTACTACTATGAAGATTTGCATGGTTAATGGGAAGAATTTTGAAAAAGAAGTGAAGAATAATCAAGTATTTTTTTCTATAATTCCTAGAAAGCTAAGTTGTACTAGTAGCAAATAAGTAACAGAAAATAGTGGTGACCGAGTAATAGCTAGCAATGGTCAAGAAGCAAAAACTAGTAGAAGATAAGAACTAGCAAAAATTGGAAACTTGTTGAATGAATATAAAGATATTTTTTTAGATGATATTCCTGATGGTTTACCACCAGTGAGAAGTATAATTCATTGTATTGATCTAATTCCTAGAGCTAGTTTTTTGAATAAAGCACCATATAGATTAACACCTATAGAGAATGAATAGCTTAATAGATAAGTAAATGAGTTGTTGTAGAAAGGTATGATCAAAGAAAGTTTGAGTCCATGTGTTGTACCTATTGTATTAGCACCTAAGAAGAATGGAGAATGTGTATTGATTCTAGAGCTATTAACAAGATCACAGTGAAATATAAGTTTCCTATGCCAAGTATGGATGACATAATGGATTGTTTGAGTAGAGAAAATTATTTTACCAAGATTGATTTGAAGAGTTGTTATCATCATATTAGAATGAGAGAAGGTGATGAATGGAAGACTTCTTTCAAAATAAAAGATGGTTTGTATGAATGGTTGGTAATTCCTTTTGGTTTGACTAATGCACCTAGTACTTTTTGTTGGATACAATTGATTAATTGTGTATTATCTTTGATGTTACACAAATGTCATATCATTATCAGTAAATATATGTTGATCTCACTCGGGCATTGAAGAAAGTTTTCTATGGCTACCCAGTGATCCAAAGTTTTCCAAGTTTAGAAGGGAGTGTCTACCGAGTTCACTTGGGTGACAAAGAAAATCTTGTGCAAGATGAGTGCTAACCAAGCTCACTCAGTTAATGAAGGAAAATTTGGATAGAACTAATGTCTATTGAGATCACTCAATTACCAAAGGATCTATGCAAGTATGCAGTGTTAACCGAGTTCACTTGGTTAACAAATGAAAATCATTTACGAGTTAGTGTCTACCGATAGGGTCAGCTAACGAAGGATTATTTTATTTTGGCACATTGAGTTCAATTGATTTACCTATTGGTTCTAGTTGAATAAGAAGATAAATATTAATTATTCTAAGTTGTATATGAACCAACTTGACAAAATGAAAGATCTAAATAAAAGGTCAAGTTGAGAATTTGAAAAGATGGAAGAGTGAGGAATGTATGTGTGATATTGACGTAGTGCTAATTTGGGTGTACCCCAAAATGAGGTAATCTAAAAACCAACAAAAAAATACATAGTGCAAAATGAACAAGAGGAATGAGATTCAGATCCAGAGAGACAATATTTCATATATTTGAATCAAGAAGTTTAAATCCAACATGCCTAGTTGTACAACCTTGCAGGTTATAGCCATTACAAAGAAGAAAACATAATTCAAAGAAGGATAGATCTTAAAACTTAAATGTAGACTTCTATCTTCAAGCTACTCCATGGTAAGAGCCCTTAACTAAAATGACTTCTTTAGGCTTCTCTACATCTGCATGCTTGAACAATAATCCAACATCAAATCATAATGCTTAAGACTCTACCCAAGACCCTTTTAAATACTTGCACGACCACAAGTCAGCCTATTACAAATTACCAAATAAACAAACCCTTCCATTAAATGCATAACCAAGCCACAAGTCAACTCTCAACAAATATTAAATATCCACCACAAAATTAAATATGTGCCAGGTTGGCTTAAACTAGAAACAGACATAGAAAACTAAAACTAATGCTCGACACATATAGGAAAACTCGGCACTAACAAGAACACTTAGCACATGAAGCAAAACTCGGCACACATTGCAATTGGAAAACACTGAAATTCAACTAACATTGCAACTAACCAACTCAACACTTGAAGGATCGCTCAGTCAAAACTGACAGAAGAAATGAGATTACATGCTAACCAATATGTTAACAAGACATAGGATAACTTCAACTTAGCAATGACTAAAAATTTACTAGCACTTAATAATTGTTGTAACTTGGAAGCAACCAATATAATTAGTGGGATAACATGATGGCTAGGATGCCCCTACATTAGACTACCAGGGTAAATAGAAAAGACCTCAGATGCTCCTACATCAAACTCCCTAGGTAAATAGGAAATTGTGTCTGTGATGTCCCCATATTAGTCTATAATTTAAATAATAAATAAATGTTTGATATAAAGTAATATTAATAATGATATTAAAATAATAATATTTTTATAATGTGATATTACATTCTAATTATATAATAATATCATATCGTGTTATAATAATAATCTAATATAATATATCAATGCACTATATCAATAAGTATTATAATCTAATAATATAGTTGATATATTATTAAATTAATATATATAAGATTATAGCATAATTTTAATATAATATTTTATATTATAATATTAATGAGTTAAATAAATTAAATGACAAATAAATACTTTTATTATAAAGGATATCAAATACCAATAATAAGTTTATAATGTACCTACATGGGTTATATAATGAAATGGTCATATTCAAGGATAATATTATAATATAATTGAGAATTAAATATTATTATAAATAATATATAAAGAAAATATACTATGTAATAGTATTAAAAATAATGATATTACTAACATTATTATTAATATAATATATGATATGTTATAATGTTATAATTACATAATCAATATGACAAATAAAATAATATGATAAATTAATTAATTAAAAATTGTATATATGAGAAACTCATGCCCAATTACAAGAGTGTTATTATCTACCATTTAAATAAAATTAAATTCAAGTGTCAAAGAGATATGATTAAAAATATATAAACATTCACCCATTCTCTTACAAATGGGCATGAACCATTGAAGAGGAGACATGTCTCTTACGAGTAAAAGCACCCATACAAATAAAGGGTGAAAACATTGCACTAAATCATCTACGGAGGGAAAAAGGCCAAAGATTAGAGAAACATATATTTAGATACAAAATAACTGTATCAAAGTGAGGCTCCCCATTTACACAATAATATATGAATATGATGAGACATATTTGCAAAGAGAATGTTGCACATAATTGGAGAAAGATCAACACAGCGTTTCAAATAATTTGAGATATGTAGACAGGAATAGCAGAGAATAAGGACAGAAGAAGAGTGACAAAATATATGTCGCATAGGAGGATTAAAAGAAATAGATCCAATAATCACTTGAGGTTATATATGGCACATACGGGTTGCAGAACATGACTGGAATTCTTTGGACAGTAGCATAGATATAAATCAATAAGATGCCTTGAGAATCGACAGCTACCATTGAATATGATTGAACTGGATACAAGCAATGTTGGAGACAATTGCATACATATAATCTACATATCAAAAAAAATATGGCAAAGGGTATAAATAAAAAGAAAAATTCATAAAATCAAATGACCCCCAAAATGGGTTCATTACAGTCTCCCACATTTTGCTTCCGAAAGAAAATTGTGTACTTAGCTTCATCTTACAAAAGATTTCCACTCCATCAAAGAAAAGAGATCAAATCTAAAAATCAATCATTTATGCTTCATGCATTCAAAAATTAGAATCTCATCCAATCAATCAACATATGAACTCAACTGAAAATCACAATGCTCCATCTGCAACTTGCATCAACATCATCCATAACATCATCCTTGTAGTGCCTGGTCCTAGTTCACATTTTTTGTTTTAATTGCCAAACTCTTTTAGGCCAGTTTTATACTTGATGTTTAGTAGCATTACTTTCAGATTATCAGATGTTGTTTTACATTCAATTTATTATATAGTGAGATTACTTGGTAGTTTATATTTCATGCATGTATGATGATTATTTAGTGTTTTCAGTTATCAATGATGATTAGTTAGATGGCTTATTATCACATGTGCTTTCTTATGGATACTTACCCCATACTGCATGTGTATGGTGTGCGTGTTTGTTTTGTTTATGTATGATGTTTCTGATGTGGTTAAGGAAGGGAGTCGTAGTCACCTGCTAGTTAGGATCTACATGATACACCACTTTCTGCCATTGTCTGTTTAGCTTAGAATATTGTGTCTGTACATGCGTGGATTTTATGCAGGTTGCAGCTACCGGGTATCGACTTCCCTGAATTGCCAGGATGAGTGTACCCTATCGGATTATCTCAATGGTAAGAGAGGGGAGATAAACTCTTAAGTCCAAATCCTAAACCCTTTAGCCATTTGTCCTAATTGATAATTAGGACAAGTATCCAAGTTGAGTACCCTCTGAATGCGTCAGATGACGTTAATTCATGATTATAACCCTTTTGTTTTATCTAGTATGTATTTTTCTATGATGGATTTTTGTATGTTACCTTATGAGTCCTTGATGTGTTTTCTATTAATTAATTCTAATTAAAAAGATTATTTAATGATTTAATTTAATAGAAAATTATTATGATATTTTAATATTTAATTAATTAAGAAATTAATTAAATAAAAAGAATTGAATTAGGAGATAAAGTTTTAAGTATAATTTTAGAACATGATAATATTTACTTAATTTAATAATAATATATTTAGAGTTCATTTTTAAATAAATGCTAAATATTATTATTAATTGAATTAATAAATATTTTATCAATTAAAGTTTCTTAAATAAATTAAAAGTGGAAAAGATATTAAATTATTAAAAGTTTCTAGATCGCATGATGTGAGCTTGAGTTGAAAATAAAAGAAATAAATTAAAAGATAATATAATAGAAAATAATAATGTTGTTTTAATTTCATAAAGTGTCCATGGGATTAAAAGTAATAAAGATTAAAAATAGTAGTCAAGTGGAAAAATTGAATAAAGTTATTTAATGATTCATTTTATATGCATTAAAAAGATAAAGCAAAGATTAATAAGAGTTAATTTTGAGTTAACTCAGTTGAGCAAAGAGTCATCTCAGGTGAACGCACAATTACTGCCCCGATTTGAGGAGAAAACTCCTTATCACAACTTGGGGGTTCATATTTTGGGGGACTGTGAATTTTGGAGACGGAGAATTTTTGGGGAGACAACTTTTGGAAGCGAATTTCAGAAGAAGAATTCTAGGAAAGATTTTCAGAGGAAAGTAATTGAAGAGGAGCAAATTCTCTCATAATTTTTTGGGGATTTCATATTAGCATCAGGACCAGGTAGGGTCTTGTGCTTTGATTGTTGATTAAATACGCAATTACTCTTTCATGTCTTCTTCGTGTTTGTGGATTGTAAATCCAAATTCTCTATGATGAAAGTTTAAACTTTTCAATATAGTGAATTATTAATTTCTTGTCAATAATTTTTGTATACGTGAAGAATAGTAGAGTTATCAAAAACCCTCGTTTTCTAGAATAAAGAAAATTAGAATTTAACTTGGGAAGGGTTTGGAATTAAGATTGAAAACTCGGGTGATAAAAAAATACTTTCTCCTTCAGAGTAAAGATGAAAACAACATTATATATATATATATATATATATATATATATATATATATATATAATTATAATAATAATATTATTATTATTATTATTAATATTAAAATTTTATTGTGGAGAGGTAATTATATTAAAAAACATATTTAATAAAATTTTTAATGAAGAACATTTATAAGAATGTATATAAATAAATTTAATTTATTAAAAAAAAAATTGAATTTGGAGGGGGGGGGGGGGTTTACCCCACCCCGTCCCCACCTACCGGCGGCTCTGTTGTCATTGTCCGCAGAGTACTACGGCAGCGGTAGTACAGAGTACTGCCCGCGGCCGCAGGCCTCTACGGCAGCCGCAGACCTACGACCTATCTGCTACGATTTTAAATCGCAGGCAGCGGGCAGTGTTAATTATTAAATGTTTTTTTTATATGTATTTTAAATTATTATATATTTTTAATTAAAATTTTTAAATATTTTTAAAATTATAAATATATTAAATTATTAAATGTTTTAAATTTATTGTTATATTAAAATTAAAATTATTAATATATTTAAGTTATTAAATTTTATTAAGTGTTAATTATTAAATGTTTGTTAATAGTAATAACGTCATAATTTATAATGATAATTAATTGTTTATCGATAGAGTAAGATTAATCTATTTTATTAATTAGTTTAATTAAATGAAATTTAATTAAGTCTAATTAATATACAAGAATATACAGTGGAAATTAAACATATAAATGTTGGCTTTAATAAAATCGGAATTATTTATAGGGAAAGGACAATCATCATTATTTTAATAATTATCTATCCTTTGATTACATCTGGGAAATGTTTTAATGGGGTAATTTTATATTTAAATTTGAAAAGACGAATGGGCTTAACTATAAGGATTAAGATGTAATCTTTTAAACTTGAAAAATTTACACTAGGAAAGGAAACTAGAAACCTTACTATAAATTAAAATATATGTGTTTTCAGGACTTGGCCAAACTGAAAGATTATCTTGTTTTCCATGTGTTGTCTATGTTTGGGGTTTGGGTGGTCCTAGAGTGTTGACTAGTTTAGGTTGTTACCAGAGGCTCGGGATTGTGAATATGATGTTATGATGATTTGGTCTCGATCTTTCTTAACCAACCATGGTAATGTGATGGAGTGCTCTATGATATGGATGTTTTTACTATTTGTTATTGCTTTCTAGTTTTCTTGTGTGAAGCTGAGGTGTATGTTTTTGAGTTCCCTGACTTAACCATTTTTGAGTCATCGATTAGTTATACCTGGGTTGTTTTTCAGTCACCTTGATGGGATTGAAGTGTCTTGCTATGCTCTTGATGATGTCATGTTGTGACATGTTTGACTTGACCATTTTGGAGTCTTCGATCAATACTGTGATTTATCATTAATGCCTTCAGATGCTGATAGAGATTTGTTGTGATCATTATGGTTATTATTTGATGCTATTCAATTGCTCATGGAGAACTGATGTGATGATTGTGGATTATATTTATGATGTTTTTAGTCGCTTGTATAGGACTGAGGGGATTTTATTATGATTCTTTGATTTGTGATTTCATGAGCCTAGGGTAGGTTATCTATGTGTAGTGTCAGGAAGTGGCTTGCAATGGGGATCGGGGCCCTAAGAGGCTGCCTAGAGTAACCCATTGTAAGTTGTTTTAACAAGTGAAAACATCTCACCTAAATACTGACTTAAATGAACCTAATAAGATAACTCTATGTTCTCTCCCATTCTTTGAGTGCTAGTATAGGCTAGGATAGGGTAGAGAGAACGCTTGGTTACGACCTTGCATTCTGTAGTATGCCTCGTCAATATGAGAGGATACTAGTGGCCGCAGGGATCACTAGGGACCCGAGATTCCTAAGGGATTGCTCGGGTAACTTCTACGTGACTTTTGTGATGACACTTTCCCGCTTGCATAGCAGGTTTCCTACGTGTCTTTGTGGTGCCTCTGGGTCTAGATGTCTATCTATGTTGGAACCCTTGAGTTACTATACTTTTAGGATTTCCCAGACTTAGAGAGTACTTGTGTTTTGTGTTTTGATACCTTGTTTGGTACTTGAGACTATCTCCTAAGCGCGGTGGGAGTGGACCATTTAGGTTCCACGCGGTCGGGTGGTAGTGCTTTTTACTCTTACCATTGAGATCCGTTTGTAGTCATCGTGGCTGTTGTTTTCTTGGTTGCCATTTACCTTCATTCTATTCATGGATGTTTTATCATTATGGATGTATTGATGTATCATGTATGGTGGATGATTTCATTTATTTTATTGTACTTTGTATCATGGATTTGAGGATGATGTATCTTTATCTTTACATATGTATATTCTTTTAAGCCTTTCATACCTTGTGACATGTACAGTGGATGATTGAGCATTCCAAATTAACTTGCCAAGAGGCATTCAGAACAAATGTATATTATGGACATTGGACTTTCTGATTATTCTTTCATATGTATGTGATAGTTGTTAGACTTAGAGTTAATTAAATTTAAATGTGACTCAACGTCTTGGGATCCTTAAGAAATGTAACTTGTGATGTATGTTTGTTGATGATTACATGTTATTGCTTCCGCCTACTATGTGTTTGATGTGTATGTTATACATTCTTACTTTAAAAAAAAAAAAAAAAAGTTTAGCAAACTTAGTAAAACTTTAAGTTAATTCTTTTGGATCTCTTGGCGGGGCGTTACAATCCTCATACATGAAAACCAAATCAACAAAAATATCCAAATCACAAACCCTATCAGCAACAACATATGAAATTAGATCCATAATAGTAGCAACATACAAGTCCATAATAGAAACATGTATATTCATTCCTCCAGCAACATATAGATCAACAACGTCATGAAAATCCACATTAGTAACAACATTTGTACCCTTCAACATCTCAGTAGCAACATATAAGTTTAGATCTATATTAGCAACAATAACATCATGTAAATGCACATCACTAACACCTCTAAAACCCTCAACCATATTACCAACAAGTAAATCCATCTTCTTACCACAAGCAACATCTAGATAAACATCATTCATAATAGAATGAACATATAACCCCATATTAGCAATGATAGCAATAGATAAGTCCACAATAACATCCATTCCAAAATTAACATCATTCTATATAATAACATCCAATTCCTTACCAACATAAGTGAAACTCTCCTCTTCAGCAATCTCATTGTGCACAACAAGATGCTCTACAATTTTCATGTTAGATCTATCCATCTACTCATGAAAACCAAAAGATACTTCCTCCAATTCAGAAAAATCATCATGTACTTCCACAATCTATCTTCTTCTCTTCATAATCTCTTTAAATGGCCAAAAAACCTTCTTTCTAATCCTTAGATGCCAACTCAAATCAAACTCTTCCATATTATCAATCCTTTCATGTAAATCATTCCAAAAAGAATCATACACATTACTCTCAACATCATCAAGATGTCTTCCATGGTCTTGCACTAACTTAATAGCTTCTACTCTAGCTACAAGTTTCCTCAACATGTCAAATAATTATGGATCTGCATGTCTCCTTCCACAAACCATCTTTACACATATAAACAATAATTGAATGTTGAGTCCTCTGCAAGTGCAGACCAAATCCACAGATCTGCAACCCTATAACAAATTACCAACTAGCTAGGACTTCCAAAATCAAAACCCTTCACTGATAAAATTCACCCAACCAAGGTCTTGGTACAAACTACCTCACACTTTAGTGATCTTCTTGCACACTAAAGAACAATTGAGCTCTGATACCACCTAATGCAGTGCTAATCTAGGTATACCCCAAAATGAGGTAATTCAAAAACCAACAAAAAAATACATAGTGGAAAATGAACAAGAGGAATGAGATTCAGATCTAGAGAGACAATATTTCATATAATTGAATCAAGAAGTTTACATCCAACATGCCCAATTGTACGGCCTTCTAGGCTAGGACCATTACAAAGAAGAAAACATAAGTCAAAGAAGGATAGATCTTCAAACTCAAATGTAGATTTTTATCTTCAAGCTATTCCATGGTAAGAGCCCTTAACTAAAATGACTTCTTCAAACTTCTCTACATATCCATGCTTGAACAATAATCCAACATTGAATCATAATGCCTAAGACTCTACCCAAGACCCCTTTAAATACTTCCATAGCAACAAGTCAGCCTATTACAAATTACCAAATAAACAAACCCTTACATTAAATGCATAATCAAGCCACAAGTCAGCTCTCAACAAATATTAAATACCCATCACAAAATTAAATATGCACCAAGTTGGCTTAAACTAGAAATAGACATAGAAAACTAATATTGGCACTTGGCACATATAGGAAAACTTGGTGCCAACAGGAACACTTAGCACATAAAAGAACACTCAGAAAATACTACAACCAACCAACTCGACACTTGAAGGATCGCTCGGTCAAAACTGGTAGAATAAATGGGATTACATGCTAACTAGTATGTTAATAGGATGTAGGATAACTTCAACTCACCAATGACTAAAAATTTACAAGCACTCAGTAATTGCTATAACTTGGTAGCAACCAATAGAATCAGTGGGATAACATGATGGCCAAGATTCCCTACATCAGATATGATGATACCACAAGGAAGTGAATCAGAAGGATAAAAGAAATATCCTTGTGGATCTAAAAAGAAACATTCAATCGAGAAGGATTTAGTACAAACTAGAATTAAGATCTGTAATTAGAAATTTAGTTGCATCAAAAATTAGTTCATCTTATTGTTACTCTCTAACCATTATAGCAATGATCTAAATCTCTTAACAAAGTTGGCTTAATAACTATTTGTAAATCCTCTAACAAGGTGACAATTCTATTGAATTGTTTAAAGACTTCTAACAAGGCCACTCCTAACAGGGTGATTAAATCCTCTAACAAGGTCACACCTAAGACTGTGTTTTGTAACCTTTAATAAGGTTGGCTCCTCACAAGGCTCACTTCAGAAGAGTGAAAGCCATAACTAGTTGCAATTGGTGGTTTTTCAGAAATTGGGGTTCCATGTTAAATCTTGGTGTCAAATGTGTTCATGTGCTATTTCCTTTTTCTGCTTGCAACTAAGTTAAAGTAATCATAATCACAAATAGCATCTTAAGATATGCATGTTAAATAATTACCAAGCATTCTCAATATTTACTGATTTACAACATTTCTTTATTTGTCAAGCATTAACAGAATTAAGTTTTGTACTAACATCTAAGAGATCTAGAATTTAGTTACTCTTATATTTCCAACAATTGATATCATAGCTCTTGGTGCTTGTAGAGAAGGTTTCAAGGACCTAAGCTAAAGATTAGGATGTCTTACAAAAGAGAGATTCTCAAGTTGAACAAAGACAATTTTTTAGCATGGCATGGACTTATGAGGTTACATTTGGCTACCATCAGTTATTCAGATTGTAAATATCTTGATGCTAAATACAAAACTCCCACTGGAACATTATCAATTGAATATATTGTTGAAAATAAGAATCATAATATCATGATGATTGATATTGCATCTGCTCTCAATTATGTTAAATTTGATGACGTAAAAGACTCCAAAACTGCTCATGAAATGTGGACCAAACTGAAAGACATTTATGGAAGAGATGGCAATGTAAGAAGAGCCAAAGTTGAAAGTCTCAAAGGTCATTTTGATCAAATGAAAATGAGAGAAGATGAAAAGATTTTAAAATATGTGGAAAGAATTAAAGCAAGTGTGAGCGCAATCAAAGCATCTAGAGGAGACATTGATATAAAAAAACTATTGTAAGAAAGGTACTCGGAACTCTTCTTCCTATTTATGCAATTAGAGTGTCTGCTACTCAAGAAATGAGATGTGATCCAAATAAAATAAAAAATTTGGATGCTCTAGTTGGAAGATTAACAAATTTTGAATTGGATAACTATGATAACTATGTTCCTAGTTCCAAAATATTGAGTTTGCATTTGAAGCCAAACTCTCACTCAAAGAAAAGAGTAAGAAATCAAAGGCCAATCAATTAGGAAGTGAAAAAGAAATAGAAGTAATTTTTTATAGTGATCTTGAAATTTTTGAAGCCCTATTTCCAAAGAAATACTCCAATGACAGAGGAAAATACAAAGGCAAAATTCCTCTAATCTACTTTTCTTGTGAAGAAGTTGGTCATATTGCTGCTAGGTGTCCAAATAGAGAAAACAAGGAAGAGAAGAGAAGTAACAAGTATAAAGGCAAGAAGGAATTCAAAAATTACAATAACTACAAGGACAAAGGTAATAAATCTTATTTTATGACTAAATATTCTAATAACAATGAAGATAAAATGGTATATATTGCTGTAAAAGATGAATTTGATGATGAAGGAGATAACATGGCACTTATCTCTCATGTTAGAAAAAATGATACATGGATTATTGATAGTGGTTTTTCACATCATATGACTAGGGATGAAAAAAAATTGAACACATGGAACATTATGATAGAGGTAGTGTAAGATTTGGAAACAATGAACCTTGTTGCATAAAAGGAAAATGTCATATCTCTTTGATCAATGAACTTGTATGTGATAATTCTTATTGGGTTGAAGGACTAATGCATAATCTACTAAGTGTGGCACAATTAAATAACCTTGGATTCAAAGTAAAATTCATGAATGGAAAGTCCAAACTATTGGATTGTAAAGGAAATCTAGTTGGATCTAGAAAGAAAACAAAATATAATTTATTTTATCTTGATCTCAGTGAAAGTTCATGTTTTATTGCTCATATAGAAGAAAGATGGCTATGGCACAAAAGATTATGCCATGTAAACTTTGATAATTTGGTTAAGATAAGAAAACATAAAAGAGTAAGAGGTATTCCTAGTTTGAAGAAACCTGATATGGGTCTATGCAAAAAAATTCAAATTGGTAAGATAGGAAAGACTAGTTTCAAAAGAAAAAAGGATCATTCTAAAGAAGTCTTAGAGCTTGTGCATTTAGACTTATGTGGACCTATTGGAATAGAGAGTTACAGTGAAGATAAGTTTTTCATGATTTTTATTAATTATTATTCTATAATGATGATTGTAATGTATCTAAAATAAAAATATGAAGCTTTTCAAAAAAAACAAGTGGTACGTAGCAAGAGTAGAGAAAAAAATTGGAAAGAAGTTAAAATGCTTAAGATCATACAGAGGTGGTGAATTTATCTCCAATGAATTCAATGAATTCTACATTAAAAGAGGTATTAAAAGACAAGTATCAACCCCTGGTACACCTCAATAGAACGATATAGC
Organism: Cupressus sempervirens; assembly: GCA_028749045.1. Lineage (NCBI taxonomy): Eukaryota > Viridiplantae > Streptophyta > Pinopsida > Cupressales > Cupressaceae > Cupressus > Cupressus sempervirens. The sequence continues at coordinate 404,555,279 of CM053785.1, forward strand.
TAAAAGAAGAAACAATACATAATGGATTGTGCAAGAACATTGATGATAGAAAGGAATGTTGTAATAAAATACTAGAAAGAAGCTATTAGCACTATTGTTCATACCTTGAACAGAGTAGAGTTGAAGAAAGACTCAAATCAGTATGGCTCCAAACCTAATGTAAGTTACTTGAAAGTGTTTGGTAGCAAATGTTATATCTTGAAAGAATCTAGAAAAGGAAAATTTGATGTCAAAGGTAATGAAGGCATATTTTTAGGATACTCTTGTAGAAGTAAAGCATAAAAATATTTGAATTTTTCTACTCATAATACCATAGAAAGTGCACATGTGAGAATTGATGAGTTTGCAAAATAGAGTGAAGAAGGAAGAAACAAAGAGCCAGAGGATTATAGAAGATTTGTTTACTATGAACCTAGTACCATACCAAATCTATTTGAAAGAAAGGAGGCTTCACCTCCCGAGTCCCCAAAATCTCCAATAGTTACTAAGTTACAGATGGTGCAACCTAAGTCATAGTCTGAAGGACCCAAGTCACAGTCAAAGGCTACTAAGCTACTTCAAGAGAAAACTTAGTATAATGGACCTGAGTCATAGACAGTGGGACCTAAGCTTGATACTAAACTTCATGATGAAATCTTTGAAATTTGTTCTAAATCGAAAGAACTTGTATTAGCAAAATATTTCAAAAGGCATCATGCACCTAATTAGATCATTGGAGACAAATTAGATGGAACAATGACAAGAAAAAAATTAAAAGGTACATATTTACTTGCTAAATTCGAACCTAGAAATATTAAAGATGCATTGGATAATGAAAGTTGGGTTGAAGAAATGAATGAAAAAATAGAACAAATAGAGAAGAATAAAACCTAGACTCTTGTACCTAGACCCAAGGATAAAAATGTAATTGGCACAAAGTGGGTGTTTAGAAACAAGCTAAATGAAGATAGAAAAGTATCTAGAAACAAAGCAAGATTGGTATGTAAAGGTTATTCTCAAGAAGAAGGTATTGATTATGGTGAACCCTTTTCTCCTATTGCAAGATTAGAAGGTGTTATAACTCTACTTGCATATGTAGCTCATACAAGATTTTAAGTGTATCAAATGGATGTTAAATCAGTATTATTGAATGGAATTCTTGACAAGAAAGTCTACATTGAATAGCCAAAAGGTTTTGTAGATCTTACCAAAAGAGGCATGGTCTACAAATTACACAAAGCATTATATGGTCTCAAGAAAATTCCCAGAGCTTGGTATGAAAAACTTCATAATTACTTGGTGCATATTGGTTTTTAAAAAATAAATGATAATAGTGGTCTGTATATCAAAGAAGGACCAGACAAGAAGATTGTGTTGGCAGAAATATTTGTTGATGACACATTATTCATAGTAAATGATGATTTGTGCAAGGCATTTTTAGAAGAAATGAATAAGGAATTTGAGATGTCTATATTTGGAGAGGTAAAATTCTTTGTTGGATTACATATTTAGTAGAAAAAAGATGGTATCTACACTAGTCAATCTAAATATATCAAGGAGATATTAAAGAAATTTAAAATGGAAGACTCAAGACTAGCTGGAACCCCTATGTCTACTAGACATAAGCTTTCCAAGAATGATGATTAAAAAGAGGTAGATCAAAGCACATATAGATCAATGATTGGAAAATTGCATTATGTAGTGCATACAAGGCCTAATATTACATTAGCAGTTGGTATTGTGGAAAGATTCTTAAAAAATCTCAAAGAAAAACATTTGATGACAATCAAAAGAATCATGAGATATCTAGAAGGTACTAAAGAATATGGCTTATGGTATAAAATAGGAGGCAATTTAGACTTAAAAGTATTTAAAGATGCTGATTGGGAAGAAAGTATTGATGTCAAGAAGAGCACTAGTGGTGGAGAATTCTTTCTTAATAAAAGACTAGTGTATTGGACAAGCAAAAAAACAAAATTGCATCTCTCAATCCACAGCAGAGGCAAAATATGTGGCAACATCAATTAATTGTTCTAATATTGTTTGGTTCAAACAATTGTTGGAAGGAATGAAGATAAAGATTAAGGATCTAGTATTCATATTTTGTGATAACACCAATGTAATCAATATATCAAAGAATCCAGTGATGCATACCAAAACAAAGCACATTGCCATAAAATATCACTTAAGAGAATTGGTGCAAGATAAAAAAATTTAGATTGGAATATGTGAACCCAAAAGAACAAATTATAGACATATTCACCAAGCCATTACCTAAGGATTCATTTATGTATCTAAGAGGTAAGTTAGGGATCATTCCCTATCTAAAGCTCACTAAAAGAAGTTTAGTGATGCATCAACCAAAGCATGTTGAAGATCAATTAGTTGGTGTAGTATTGACAAGGGCATATTGCAAATGAATCAGTACTTAAGGTATATTTAACTTTTACTAAATATTGGTTTTGGCATGTGTTGTCAAAGATGGAGAAGTTTCCTATCATATCTCATTAAAAAAAAAAATTGAAAATAGAAGTTTGTTGTAAGAGGGATAATTTTTCTATCAGAAGAAGTTGCTAACAAAAGTTTTCTAACAGAGGGAATTCTCATGGATGTGAATCAGAATGAAACTAAGGATATGTTCCTTACTTTATTTTTGTTCCAAAAATTTCATTATGTTATTACATGTTGTGTTGCCATCAATGCTAAAGAGGGAGATTGTTGGATACAATTGATTAGTTGTGTCTTGTCTTTGATGTTATAAAAATGTCATATCATTATCAATCAGTATATGTCAAGTTCGCTTGGGCATTGAAGACATTTTTCTATGGCTACCAAGCAATCCAGACTTTGCCTAGTTTAGAAGGAAGTTTCTACTGAGTTCACTCGGGTGCCAAAGAAAAGCTTGTGCAAGATGAGTGTTAATTGAGTTCACTTGTTTATGAAAGCATTTGTGCAAGTATGCAATGTTAATTGAGTTCACTTAGTTAACATAGGAAAATCATTTCTAAGTTAGTGTCTACCAAGCAAGGTCGGCTAATGAAGGATTTTTTTATTTTGGTATATTGTGTTCAATTGGTTTACCTATTGGTTCTAGCCAACGGAGAAGATGAATATTAATTATTCTAAGTTGTATATGAGCCAACTTAACAAAATGAAAGTTATAAATAAAAGGTCAAGTTGAGAATTTGAAAAGATGGTAGAGTGAGGAATGTTTGTGTGAATTGATGATGCCAAAAAGAAGTGAATTAGAAGGATAAGCAGACTATCCTTATGGAGCTAAAAGGATACATTCAATCAAGAAGGATCAAGTACAAGCTAGAATTGAGATCTCTAATTAAAAATTCAATTGCATAAGAAATCAAGTCATCTCATTGTTACTCTCTAACCATTATAACAATGATCTAAATCTCTTAACAGAGTTAGCTTAATAGCTATTTGTAAATCCTCTAACAAGGTAACAGTTCTATTGAATTATTTAAAGACCTCTGACAAGGCTATTCCTAATAGGGTGATTAAATCCTCTAACAAGGTCACACCTAATAGTCTATTTTGTAACCTTTAACAGGGTTGGCTCCTAATAGGGCTCACATCAAAAGAGTGAAAGCATTAACTAGTTGCAATTGGTGGTTTTTCTCAAATTGGGTTTCCACGTTAAATCTTGGTGTCAAATGTGTTCATGCTATTTTCTTTATGTTCTTGCAACTAAGTTAAAGTAATGATAATCATAGATAACATCTTAATATTTGCATGTTAAATAGTTACCAAGCATTCTCAATATTTATCAAGTTACAAAATTTATTTTTTTGTCGAGCATCAGTATAATTAAGTTTTGTACTAACATCTAAGGGATCTAGGATTTATTTTTTAGTAACTAATTCACCCCTCCCCTCTCAGTTACTCTTCTTATATTTCCAACACTTTCATGAGATTGACGAATGAGGTTCTTAAGAGATTTTTCAGTAAGTTTTTAATTATTTATTTGGATGATATTCTAATATTTAGTAAGACTAAGGAGGAACATATTGAGCATGTTAGACAAGTATTGTAGAAATTGAAAGAGAAAAAGTTGATGATTAACTTTAAAAAGTATTCTTTTATGCAAGAAGAGATTATGTATTTGGGATTTGTGATTTTGACTGATGGTTTAAGAATGGATCCTAAGAAGCTTAAAGAAATTTTGGAATGTCCTACACCTAAGAATGTGGGTGAGGTAAGATCATTTCATGGTTTGGATAGTTTTTACAGGAAGTTTATAAAGAACTTCAGTTCTATTTGTAATGCTATGATTGAGAAAATGAGACGAGACAAAATTGGATTTCAAGTGGACGCATGGAGTTAATAATAGTTTTGAGACTTTGAACAAAAGGTTGTTGAGTTACCTATATTGGGTTTGCCTGATTTCAATAAGGTATTTCAAGTTGAATGTGATGCAAGTGGTAGTGCAATAGGAGTTGTATTGAGTCAAGAAGGTAAACTTGTTTCTTTCTTTAGTGATAAATCGAATGATGCTAGAAGGAAGTATTTTGTGTATGATCAAAAGTTTTATGCAAATTTTCAAGCCTTGAAAAAATGGAGACATTATTTGATTTCTAAGGAGTTTGTGTTGTCGACTAATCATAAAGCTTTATAGTACTTGGGAAGTCAACAAAAATTGAATCAAAAACATATGAAGTGGGTTGAGTACTTGTAGAGTTTCACATTTGTGATTAAGCATAAAAGTGGAGTCACTAACTAAGTTGATGATGCATTGAGTAGAACATGTTCTTTGTTGACCAAGATGAAGGTTGAAGTTCTTGGTTTTGATGAGATGAAAGAGTTGTATGATATTGACCCTAATTTTTCTAAGGTGTTGAGAGTGTGCAGAGAACCAAATCTATCAAATCACATTAGTAAGTATGATGAGTATTTCATTTAAGAAGGTATGTTGTTCAAAAGATTTTAGCTGTGTATCCCTAGAAGTTCTATGAGACCTAATTTGATCAAGGAAAAACACAGTGGTCGATTTTTTGGACACTTTGGAATTGATAAAACATTAAGTTTTTTGAAGGATAAGTATTATTGGCCATAGATGTATAAGGATGTTCATAAATTTGTAAAGAGTTGTGGACTTTTTCAAGTTGCAAAAGGAGTATGTTAGAATACTAGTTCGTATACACCTATTTTTGTTCCTGAAAAACCTTGGAGTGACATCAGTATGGATTTTGTTCTTGGATTACCCAAGGCAAAAAAGGGGTATGATTCTATATTTTTTTTTGTGGATATAGCTCATTTCATACCATGTAAGAAGACATTAGATGTCGAGCATGTTGCTGATATTTTCTTCAAAGAGATTGTTAGATTGCATGGATTACCAAGAAGTATTATTTCTAACAGAGGCAATAAGTTTGTTGGTTACTTTTGAAAGACTATGTGGAAGAATATGGGTAATGAGTTGAAGTTTAGTTCTACATTCCATCCAAAGATAGATGAGTGGATAGAGATTGTGAATAGAAGCTTGGGTAATTTGCTGAGATGTTTAGTTGGAGATAAACCACATAATTAGGAGTTGGTGTTGACACAAGTTGAGTTTTTATATAATAATTTTGTGAATAGGAGTACAGGAAAAACACCTTTTGAGATTATTACTAGAATGTAACCTAGAGGGATATCTGAATTGAGGAAAGTTGCTAGTGAAGAAAAGAGAAGTGTTGCAGGGCTAGAATTTTTTTTGATTTTATAGATTCTTTGAATAAGGAAGTGAAGTTGAGGTTGGAAAAAAATAATCAAAGGTACAAGGAGAATGTTGATAAGTCTAGAAGATATTTTTTTTTTGAAGTTGGTGATGAGGTGATGGTTAATTTGAAAAAAGAAAAATTTCCTAATGGAACATATAGTAAGTTGAAGATGAAGATGTTTGGACCTTGTAAGATCTTGAGAAAGTTTGATAGTAGTAATGCTTATAATGTTGAGTTACCTGATGACATGGACATATCTCCTATATTCAATGTTTTTGATTTGTATAAGTATCATGAGTCAGATGATGAAGTTTTTGTATTAGATGATTATCCTAAGAAGCAGATTGAACAAGTTAAACAAGTATTGAATCAAAGAGTTGGTAAAAGAAAAATAGGGAAAGATTATTATAAGTATTTGGTGAAGTGGAAGAAAGGACCAGTAGAAGATGCTACATGTGTTTTTCAATCTAAGTTGGATTCAACTCAGGTTTTGAAACTTGCATGATTGAGGAGAATCATTTCTTTCAGCCCTAGTCATCTAATGTAGGAACGTCTTAGGTTGCATTGATATCCTACATATTTCTCTCATTTTGTTTTTGTCGTCAAGCTCTTTGTTGTTGCCAAGATCTTAATTTTTGCCAAGCTCCTAGTTAGTATCAAGCTCTTAGTTATTTTCAAGATCTTAGTTGGTGTCAAGATCTTAGTTGTTGTTGAGCACCTAGTTGGTGTTGAGTTCTTAGTTTTCGACGAGCTCTTAGTTGATGTTGATATCTTTGTGGTTGTCAAGTTCTTAGTTGTTGTTGAGTGTTGGTTGATGTCAAGTTCTCTATAGTTTTTGAGTTTGTGTTGGTGTTGAGTTCTTGTTGGTGTCGAGCTCATTTATATGTTGAGAATTGTCGAGAGACAATATTTGTTTTGGTCTTTCTTTGGCCAAGCTATTTGTGTTTGGTTCTAGTTTGGGCTGACCTTGTGTGTTAATTTTATGATTTTATTTAATATTTTTTGAGAGCCGACTTGTGGTTGGGTTTTCATTTAATGTAAGGGTTTATTTAGTTTGTAATTATAATAGGTTGACTTGTGGTCATGCAAGTATTTCAAGGGGTCTTGGGTAGAGTCTTGGGCATGATTTGTGGGATTAGGAAGAGTATAAGTAGAGTGAGAATGCAAATATCATCATTGAAAATTGAAGTTTGAATTGTAGTGTTGGCCATAACCCAAAAGGTCTTACATTTGGGCATGTATTTGGATGATTTGATGAGTCAATAAAGTGTGTTATTCTTCTATCTCCTTTGGTTTTTGTTCTTTGTGTTGTGTTTTCACTATGTTTACTCTTGCAGGTGACTTTTTTAGCCAAGTGTACCCTTGGCCCTAGTTACCCATTGTCCTCCTTGCATCGTGTCATATGTGTTTCATAGATTATCTTCTATTTTTAGCCATGTTGACTTTCATGCATCATAGAATCCTATATTTGGTATCTTGTATCATATCTATCATAGATACTCTAAGGAATATCATGCCAAGTAGCACATTTAAATTAACAAGTCTCCATCCTCTCATTCATGTCTCGCCTCTTGGATGTTGGCTATAAATTGAGTCATCTTCCTCTCATTTTTTATCCCTAGAGTCTCTATTCTCATATCATGCCCAAACCACACTTCTAGTACTCTCAATAGTATCATCATATCATTGTCATTTTCTTTCAATTGTGTGCACTATAGGCAATTGGAGCTACATCAAATGGAGAAGAAAGAAGGACATGGGAACTACAATTGAAGAGGGGGTTCACTTGTTTTATTTCCTTTATTTCAATTAGTGTTCATGGTAGATTAGAAAGGCTTAGTGTATTTTGACTGAGTTTTTGTGGTTTCTCATAGTATGCTAGGTTCTAACCCATTTTCTAGTCCTACAATTGGTGAACCCGATGTGATCAAGGTTTACATCAAAACTAATTGCCTAAAGACATGAATCATGAAAGAGCATAAAAAAAATAAAGGAAGTCCCTCTGCACATGAGCATTTCTAAGTCAACATGTATTGTCCCTAGCCTCACGGCCCCTATTTGGCCTCGATGATGACCCCTCACATGTATGTGGTGGCCTTATTGGTCCCATCAAACCTCCACTACTATGCATCCTCTATGTACACCAAGAATGCATCTCAATGACCTATAGCTCTCTACCCTCTTCTGTGGTGGCATTTTCATCCTATAATGGTCCCTCCAATACTGTGTGTCTGCATGAACTGTAGCCATCATCCCAGCCAAGTCTCAAAAGCATGCATCCCTCATGCTACTCGCAAAGTCTTGAGACTCTTGGACTACTCTCTCTTCCATCTATACTACTACATCCATAACTCTACATCTCTACAACCAAACATACAATGAAGTGTGACCCACCCTATCATGGGGTCATATATTACAAACTCTCCATGGATCAGAATCTGAAGGATGCACCATGCATCCTTTAAGGTCACAGTGGCCTCTCCCATGAGTAGATGAATAAAGGGGTCTTTGAATGCCATCTCTTAGTTAGTGTTGTCAATAACCCCTTGTTACCTCTCACCTCAGGCATGAACATAATGTGGTAAACCCCAAGCCCTACCAAGATCTCCCACTTACCAACAATCATTTCGTAACATACAACTAGACTCTGAGGTTTGTTTCCCTTTGTCTGCAATAGGGGCAAGTCATCCTACATAATCACATGATGTATGTTAGCCTTTTGTGATTTTCTACCAAGTCTAACCTAAGTTTGACCCAAGTTTGACCTAGTTTGACCTTGGTTTAACTAAGTTTGATTATTTATAAACATGTTTTCCTAGGTTGACCTATCTTTTGAACTCTTTCTAAGGTTTTAAACATTTACACCAAATTTTGGGTCATTTCGAGTTCATTTGCGTTATTTTTGACCCTCTACCTACCTATCTGCCAACTTCCTCCCAAATCTGAATTACATTTGACTAAGTTTAACTATTTTTTACCATATTTGACTAGGTTGACCTATTCTTTGACCTCCTCTAGGGTTTTGAACATGTATACTAAACTCAGGTCATTTTGAGTCCATTTGCATTCTTTTTGACACTCTATATCACTCCCCGTTAACTTTCTACTAGCTTTGACATAAATGTGACCTAGGTTTGACCAAGTTGACCAAATTTGACCATGATTTCTCTAGGTTAACTTATGTTCTAATGTTATCCTCAAGTATGAGCATGCATGCAAAGTTCCAAGTCATTCTGGGCTCATTTTCACTATTCTTGGGCCCTCTGAGCATCCTAGAGTGCAATTGGGGCCCCTATTTGTGCTCAGTGCACACTTGGGTGCATTTTGAGTGCACTTGGGGTAGTTGGATGCCCTCATCTACCCCCAAGACCCTGATTGGGCCCCATTTGACCCCCATTTGACCCCTAACTAACTGTGAAATGCATGAAACACATAAAAGACACAAAGGGGCATCGATGTAGTCACCAATGGTCTTGTATCTGCCCATCATTGGTAGGTACAAACTCATTCTCCACGATGTTTCTCCCTGGGTAGCCTCTCCATCCTTCCTGCTCCAGAGCTATTTTATTCCAAATGAGAGGGTGAAAATGACCTCCAAACCCCTCTCCAAGCCCTTGTATAGTCCTATTTTTGCCTAGATGGACATACGAGAGCCATTTTATGTGTTGGTCATGATGTTGTTTGCACCTTAGACCTCATAACTTTCACATTTGAGCTCTAATTTATGCTATGTTAGTTGATATGACTTTGTCTTCTCATTGTCAATAAATTGACCTATCAAATGTATTTTTAAGTCAATTTCTTGAGGGGGCACCGATATATACCACCCCTACTAGGGCATGCTTTTACGATTTTTTCATCAATAGTCTTTGACACAACTCTTTAAATCATATTGTATCAAATAGGGGCAAAATGTAGAAACTCAAAATTAGTTTGTGTCTACTATTTAATCACTTTTTTTATACTAACCCATCCAATTTTCTCTTTTCACCAACTCCAATCTTTTGGCCAACTTGATTATTATTCAAGCATATTTTGACAATATCATTCATCATTTTTACCCCCTTTCAAATCAAGTGTAGATCATTTCATAATCTGTTCTTGTTTTATCTAAAATCTACAAAATCATCTCCAAATCATTTCAGCATCATCACAATCTCATCTAGTCAACCCAAAACCATTTCAATATAATCAAATCCTTTGTAATCAGCCTAAAATCATCCCAAATCAACCCAAAACTATCCCAAATATACCCTAATAAACCTAAAGCATGTCAAATATCCCAAATCGATCATCATCTATGTCCCCCAATGCCTTGGCAACCTATCAAATATGAATTTAGCACTATCATGTCCCTTAGCGCTAGGTATAAGTAGGTTATACTATCATGATTATACTAGGTCAGGTTAATTACATTTCACTTGTTCCCACTTTAGGTCATTCCTATTGGTAGCTTTCCACCAATACTAGGCCCTAAAGGTGATATCTCTCTAGGAGATAGCAACAAAATGTATCCACTCTTAGAGGTCAAGGTTTTTGATTCACCCAAAGGATGAAGAGCATATTGTCCTATTCCAAGCACTTTCCCCAAACACCCCAAGAAGATTAATTAAAACCACTAAAAAGAGGAGTATACCACTCACTTTTGAGATCTAAGGATGGGCCAAGATTTATGATTCACATCAAGGGTGAAGAGCATAGTTTCCTACCACCAAAAGATCCTACTCATAAGTTTCATTTGCTTATGGAAAATAAACAACTAGTGTATTTCTACACATGAAATTAAATAGTCAACAAGCACACTTAGTTGTTTGGTTTTGCTTTGGGAAGCCTTGCAAACAAGAGTTAGTAGCCCTTTTAGCACAAGGTCTTTGGCATGCCTTCTTTTATAACAAATGCAATCAACCCTTCAAAAAAAATGCATTAGTCCATCAAGGGGTTAGCCAAAAATACAATAATCCTGAAAAATGACCTCTATTAAATAGCAAAAAACTCTGAGAAATCTGAAAAATGGAATGCTCAAAATCCAAGATTCGATTGGAAATAACTCAAACAGAAAATAGTTCTAGAAAGGGTGATAGTTCATGATGACAGAGTATCATATGATACCTTTTTGTATACACATGTGATATTGTCTTTGTGTAATACTTTGTATAACACTCATGCAACAGATTTCAAAACTACAGTGCAATAGTTTGTGAAAGGGAGTATGATACTTTAACTAGTAAAGTATCACACCATAGTAGAAGAAATTAATGTATGATATTGAGAAAATATCATATGATAATTTCATCTATAAAAAATGGAATAGAAAGTTAAAATGCATGAATAGATGCAAGTATAGAGGTAAAACAAGAACATTCTAGCCCACAATGGGTGCAAAAAGTGTACACTAGAATTGTGCACTTCTCTAAACCATTATATCCAAGGTATTCCATAGATTGGAAGGCTTGGACTGTGGCTTAGAGCTCCCTATTGATGGAGTGCAAAGGCATACAAACAAGCATGAAATAGCTCTTAGCTAAGCCTTAGAAATTCATCCCTTTCTAGTAAACCATGAAATGAGAGATTATTAGACAAGAGGTTGAGTGCTAGTGTCAAAGATCTTCCAAAAGATGCAATTTAAGATGAGACTATGCTAGAATGAAATGCAAAGATGCAACTATATTAACAACATAATAGTATTACAAGAACTATTCTAATTAATCTAAGTGAGCTATACTATTGTAAAGAAAACTACGCTAATGCATATAAAGTTAAACTGGCATGATTGTGAAAGAATGAGATGAGAGAGTAGAAATTCTCCACAAAATGCTCCAAGAAAACCTATGAGTAAACTTGCAACATCACAATAGTTCAAAATCAATATCTTTGGAGAAGGAGAAAGCTCTCCCTTTTAAATATGTACGGATGGTTGAGATCAACATAAAGAGATGAATGATCAAGGGTGTGGATTGACTTTTGACATGATTCATGTGTACATTTGTGTCCTCCAATCAAAACAAGTTGACTTTTTATATAAGACAAAGTCTTTTTCTTTTAATTTGAAAATAGGAGAAATGACTTATGTGTGCAACTTAGGAATATGTAGGAATGGGGTCTTTTAATTGATTAGAAGAGGACATGTTCTTTTAATCAAATATGGACTTAGGATATTATAGTCAAACCATACGTTATTTTTGAATTAATTTATTTTTCATGATTTCATCTAGGAAAATGATTAAATAATTTAGTCAAAATGCTAAAGAGGGGGCTAATGGTCTAGATGACTATTTTTGGGTGATTACAACATTAAAATTTAACATTCTTTCATTCTTTCATCCATTAATAAAATACAACGTTCATTCATTATTACATGAAGTAAAAACTAGCAATTGTGTGTTTATGTACATGTAACAATTAGCCAATAGGAGTGAAGAAAGAAATTGGATTTTGATGGTAGAAATTTAATCTTAAGTGATTATTATAGTAATGTAAGTTATGATGTTGAGCTGGCATATTATTAAAGTTTAAGTAAGAAAAAAATAGAAATTTGATTTTTACTCTTATAACTAATAATTAAGATTTCAAGGATTCAATTCAAAGTGTTTTCATTGTGAGATACTAGTCTAAATTTTCTAAAGAATGACCTTAGTTAGAGAAAACATAGTCCAATGAGAATGTCATTTGTTTTCTTAATTAAAAGTTGTTTGCATTTTCCTCCCTTAACAATCTACATACAAATATGCACATTAGAATTTTGCAAATGCAAGTCTTGCACCAATTCTTTCTTAAAACTCTAATTCTATATGAATAATTTTGTGAAAATAAGAAACAAAATCTAGAGATTGACGATTCATTAGGAAAACAAATACCAATCCATACTAAATTTATAAAAAATGTTATAGAATTGGTGAATCGATTGCAAAACACTATTAATATGATAGGATAAATTAAAATTAAAAGAAAAACAACTAAAAAACAACCCAATTGTAGGTTTAAGATAGAATTACAATGATGTAGGGGAAGATTTTTATTAAGTTGGTTGGTTAAAAGTAGGAGATGGAGGAAGATAACTTATTCTTATACCAACATTCAAATTTCTCCTCATTTATGGGTTTGTTAATAACAATTTTGTATCACCCCTATTGAATCTTTCAATATAAATCCTTTTCAATTTATGCTTTCTTCCCATTAATCTATGAGATGAAAGTTGCATGATGACTTCTTCTGTAATGTGGAAAAATAAGTATAAACATAAATTTTGTGAAACAAAATTTATAAATAATATGAAATATATGCATAAATATTATACATTATAAGAATTTTTAATCAGAAGGTCTCTGAGAAGAGAATAGGGAAACCTAAAACTAAAAATGAAATGACCACCATTAAAAACAAACATGAATACTGTGAAGCAAGAATACCATTGGAAGCTTTTCAAGGCACCCATTGTGATGAATTAGAAAGGCCTTGACTTCTCTTTACTAATTTATATGAGAACTGTGTCAATATTTTTGTGATTAAATAACATGGCATGCAAATGTGTTTGATTGTTTCTTGCAAACTTATAATGATTAATGGTAAAAGTTGTTTTTTTTTTTGGTAGTACACGTTAGATTTAAATATTGAATAACAATTTGATTATTTCTTTATGTACAAGGTAAAGTTTTTTTTTTTTTTTTGAAAAAAAAATCATTTAATTTATATGCATGTTAATTTCTATTTTAAAGTTTAAATTTTAGTATGATATTCAAATAAACATTTAACAATAAATTATAATACTATTTGATAATTTAAGATAATTTCAAATAAAATATTGGCATGCCTATTTTTAAAGGAAATTAGAGTACTAAAGCCAAAAATCTCTTATCATGTCAAACTACCAAATATATTTAAATGAATGTTACATATTAAAGTCTAGGAACATGACCTGTACAATCAATTTTTATTGGACTACTTCAAATTTTTTTTAAAAATTAAAAACAATTTATCTACACATAAACTATAATATTTATAAATTTTGCAATTTTCAAAAATTATTTATTAATCATTGTGGATTGCTCACAAATAGTAACAATGCATGCATCATATTTTTATGATTGTATCAAATTTGAACAACCTTATTTACAAAATACATCATCTCCTTGGTTGCAATTCCTCCAACAAAGACATAAACCTTTACTCTTGTCAAAAAATTTACAAGGTCACAACTTAGTTCACATTTCCTATCCACAATAATATATTTCAAATCACAACCTATCATTGGCATATTTATTAAAGTCATTGACCCTACAACATCAAAACTACATTTTTTACAAGTAATTGAGTATATGAAAAGTGGCTACAAATTTTATGATGTTCCATAATTACACCATAATTACAATCCATTGAACTAATGTAATGAAGAATAACCAAATGAAACATTGGTACACAATTCAAAGTCACTACTTTACAGACAAATGATTCTAGGATCATTAGCTCACAGATTTTATGATGTTCCAATGTAGTCAGAATAGTAGAAGAAAATGCATGAAAATTTGACTAATCATGTCGAACACATTTATGTTGTATATTCATTCTCAAATATTTGCAATTGATTCAAAAAGTTAAAAAGTGAAACATAGGTGAAAAAGAAGTCAAGGGCCCACATTGGTATTTTTTCACAGTTTTCTTGTAGTTTCAAGTGATTTCATTTTCAAATCACATATATCAAGTTTCCAGAAATTCCATTTTTAAATCACATAAACTTAAAGAACCACACATCCTTCCCTAGGTAATGTTTATGTTATGTTGGTTTGCAGCATTGAGTCTCTTGTTCATATACATATGCATATGCATATATACATATTATAGACAAATGCGAAACAAAACTAGGAAATTTTTGTCTAAAACCTTTCTAATGAGATAATGTGTTATGATATCTTTATCAATGAAGTCAAACTTGAATCTAGGAGGTAGGTGTGCAACACCTTAATCATGATTGTAACCAAAGTTAAGAGCCTCCATTATTGATTTTTCTTCCCAATCTGCTCACACAAACAAAAGAGACAAAATGGATTATTGTTTCAACTATCCTCCACCATATAGGTTAAGGCATCCTTTCCCAATTTTCCTAATGCTCACTTAGCCTTTTGAAAAATTGGATATATGAGATGTGGGGAGATGATGTATTGACTTATTCAATGAGTGTTATGAGAGGCGAGAAAATGGGATAGGACAAGATGTGTGGAGAGGCACAGATCAAAGATGAATATGAATGAATCCTATTGCCAGTCTGAAATGGATTCCCTCATCCTGGTTTGTACATGTTTAAGAAAAGCATCACCATAGATAGGCTTTCTTGGTGTTAGAAGAGTATGTGTATATGTCATTATCACTACAAGAGGGGGAGGGGAGGTTTTGGTTTTGTGTGTGTGTGTGTGTTGGGGGGGTGGATCTATTAAAAGATCCTCATGTGATGTATCTCAAAATCCTAAGAGAGAGAATACATGTGTGTGTGAATATGTGTTGTCAATAATGGTAGAAAGTAATGCAAAATTAGGTCATAGGGGAACAAAATGGAGTTTTTGGGGTTGTAGCTAAGATTGATAAAGGATCATTTGGATTGCATGTTGTACATAAAGAGGAGAGAGCAAAGAGTTTGTGGTTAGAACACCACATCAATTTTGTGTACAACAAGGAACTACATTGTTCAATGCCTGGTCAGTTATGGTTGTTTATATTCTTACCCACCTTGGAAAAGTCCTAGCTATTTTTCATCAAATCCAACCTATCTTTATAAATCAAAACCCCGCAAACCAGAATTTAAAAAAATCATAATCAAGTTAAGTGTGCGGATATACTAAATAAATATATGAATGTCATGGGAATGGGTGTGTTGTAGAGTTGGGCTAGGGGGTTTTGTTTGCGTTGCAGCAGTGTTGAAGGAATTTACCTTGAAAATATTGGTGTCACAAATCGTGTTGCTAAAATGTGACAAGGGTTACAATGTTCTTGGCACCTAATTGATGGTGCTTTGCACTTTTTTTGTCATTCCAAGCAATTAATTTTTAAATAAAACCAGGTTTCAAACTAAGACATATCATCTTCAAATAACATAAACTAGGTTTCAAAAAAATATTTCAAATCACATAAATCATGTTTCACGCAATTTCATTTTTAAATCACAAAACTTGAAGCAGTACATGTCCTTACCTAGGTAGTGTTGATGATGGGTTTGCAAAATAAACACCAATCCTTCCCCAAGTATTGTCATTGGTGGGTTTGCAACATTTAGAGGTACTCATGTTTGCATTTGTTAAATGTCCCTTTTCTGATTTTGCATGATATTTCAAGCCTCAAATCAGATATTTAAAATCAAACAACTAATATCCCAAAGATCCACCAAATTTCTCAAGAAACCCCAAATCAGGTATGCCAGAAATTGTGCCAAAAGCTTCACAGCTATCACCTATTATTAATAAATCTGAAAGTGAAAATTTTTACAGAAATTTCAGCAGCATAACAGCCTACAAAATGACATTTCCAGATCCGTATAGCCTTTACACAACAGTTCTCAAATGTAGGACAAAAACTATGCTCATTGGGCTCCCGAAATTAACACAAAAATGCCCGAAAATACCACAAAAACACTAATAATCTATCTCAGAAGTTTAATCACATCCCAATATATATATTCAGCTCTATTTTAACACCTTAAATTCTTAAATACAGAAGAAACCCAAACTGATATGAAATACTCAACTGAAAACACCAAACTCATACAAAAAACACACCCAAAAATCCACAAATCTGCACTGTTCAGCACGAAGGCAAACTCTGTATGAGCATGCACATGGAATGGCTTCAAACTCCCATCCTTAGCCTTCCTAGAAACCTACAAAATCTCGTTCTTGGGTCTCCCTAGAAACCTGTAAACTCCTGTTCTTGGGTCTCCTTCTCCACAGGTTTGGCAGCCTCTGAAGAATAACAAAGAAATGAGCAAAATCAAGTTCTGGAATCTGCCCAAAATGCCTCCAAACCCCTTAAAAGAGGGCATAACTATAACTCACGTCCAAGAGAGGTTAATGAAACATATTTTAATAATAATTTTCATTTATTAGTCCAACGGTTTTCAAAGATTAACTCCCTTTTTCCGAAACTTCACTTTCTTGGGCCTGCCTGCCTTAGCAAAGATTATTATTTTTTAATTATTTGAAAAGGGGACATGACAAGTCCTCCCCTCCCAAACATTCCTTGTCCTCAAGCAATGGATGAACAATAAACCAATCAATCCACCTGGATCCCAAATGTAGTCATGAACTATACTACTACCAATTAACACAGGCTCCTGCAATATCCTCTGCAATATGACCAAGAGGAATCCATAATCAAACTGACAATTATAGCTCAACCAAACTCCAAAATCACAACTTCCATAGTCAGAAACCCACGAGACACAAACTCTTAGAACATCAAAACCCAAGTAAAGTGGACTAATCAAACCACCAACACAGTAAATACCATCAACGCATCCCACTGGCCTATACGGAATGTACAATCCAACTCTACAACAATGGTGAATGCTCTCGAATGAAACTATACCAAGTATGGAGAATCGACACACTATACAACTCCTATAGTCAACACAACTCTGTAAATCACTAGCCACTGTCTCATAACCATAACTCCCATGCACCCCTGATGGTAAAAAACCATCACAAGATAAACAGCAAGAAATGGAACCCAAACCAAATTTTCCTGCCATCAACTCCTCAACACAAGGATCAAATGCTAACTGATGTACATACCCTGCAATATAATGTTGATAATAAAAACCAACCTTAGTCAACAACTCACCATGAACAAGTGATACAACCCACTGTGATTGATCACCAGCTAAGTCAGGAGATTTCATAGCCAAAGGATTAGAATCAATAACAACACCCGCTGAAGCATCACTCCAAAACTCCTACTCTAAGTCATGTATTATCAAGCTATCAACTGCAAAACCTATCGCCATGTTGTGCCCATGACAACTCTCATCTCGAGGCATCAAACTATCCCATAACTGACGATAAGCACCAGGAACCAAAGTACATCTCTGTATCATCATCTCATCAACATGGTCATCAAAGGTAAATTGATGAGCATACATCACAGTGTAATGCCGATAGAATGCGCCAATCTCAGTCAGTGGCTCAGACTGTAATCTAGATGAAACTAACTGCAATTGATCATTAACCATGTTGGAACTGACTACTACCTCCGAAGATATCACCAAGGGAGTAGTATTACTAGCAGGAACCATGCCTACTGCCAACTCACCAACATCACACATGGTCTTTGATATAGCATCTCTAGTCTTCGTGCCATTAGTGCTAGAGGTCACCACCATGTCAGGCATACCACAAAAATCTGCTACAGCACCCAAATCAACTGAACCTAACTCTTGTGGGAATGAACCTGATATGCCAATGTTAGTATCAAGGATGGATGCATCCCCATCTCCACTGTCTCTGACAATCTCGGCCATGGACATCCTCGAATCACCAAACACCACAGCTTGTGATTGTATAGAATCAGGTAAAGACTGTAGTCGCTCTAACTCCATGGTCACCTTAGCCAAATGAAACTTTGAATCCTTGAAAGCCAACTGTGTACTCTCAAGAATCTCAGAAGTCACCTCAAGCTGCTTAGTAAGCTCACTCACCTCATCTTCCTTGGCCAACAATGCATCATATGCTACACTGCCCCACTCCATAAGATAATCTCTGTCGGCTACCAACTGCATATAATTCTGTCTCAAAATCTGAATAGCCTCCCATAAAGAGTGGAACTCTGTCAAGGAAAGATAACTACCTCCCTACTCATCCCTAGTAGGAGAACCCCATCCATAAACTGCTAACAATAGACGAGCAACATCAAAATGCTGGCAAGTGATAGCAATGTCTCGATCACTAACTCTCAACTGATTAGACACATGATGGCACTGGCTTGACTGTCTCCTACAAACCTCCTCTAATGCACTATCTAAAGAAGTATCCTCAAAGTTACTAGTCTCTAGAGTATTACCATCCATATCCTGTGAATCAAATCTAAAGCTCATATCAACATACAAAGTATCAAAAACATTAGCATTGCTGTCCAACTCCTCTATACCCAAGGAAACTAAGTCTTCAAAACTAGCCACTGCATCCTCCTAGATGTCATCAATGCCAATATGATCTTGGGACTCATCTATACACACTGCCAAATATGAAATATCATCAACACATTCCAGCAAGTATGGTCAACTGGATATATGAACAAAGCCCAACATTGGTGTATAAAAACTAATACCAACATCAGACAAGATACTGGCACAAGAAAAGACAACACCATGTAATCTACTAATCAAATCCATGATAGCACCCAAACAAAAACTGCTACCAAAAAGTGTTAAAGATCTCCAGTCAACTGAATCCCAAACGCCAATATAACAATCTTGAGTCCATATCCGTAAACTAGAATCAACTGATAACTCAAGCAAACTCCTCACCTGAGTAATATGACCAATGCCAACTAACTCCACATACCTGTCATGATGAGATAATGAAGTCACAATACTATCTTTGTTCACCTTCAGCTGGCTGGACAAATCATGTGAAGTACTACCAGCCTCAGCCTCATGTGATGAAGCATCTAAATGTGCTTGGTACTCTTTCTCAGCAAAGTCATGAATGCTCAATGTCTACTCATCTCTACCAGGTATCTCACCATCCTGCACAACAACATCCTCATAATCATCATCTGAACCCACTACACTATAGTCACTGCCTGTTGTAACTATACCATCTTGAATACATGTGGCATCACCCTTTGACGACCTGTAAACAATTGTCTCAATTTGAGTATCAAGTTGACCATTACTATCAATCTATGTAATATCCTTTCCCACCACCTCTTGTGGCAGAGTAGAATCTGAGACCTCTACCTGGCTATCAGCTAGTTTCTCAAACTCCTCATGCAAGTTCTTGGGAATTGTGTCATTTGTCCTGTGAGAAAATATACCAAATAGAAATCCAGTCAACTTATCCACCTTAGTTGGGTCAGAAAACATGTCATTCATTATACGGTGGTGTTCAACCAACTGTTCAAACATGTCATGGCTTATTTTCATAATTTTATCTCGAATGTCTAAATAACCATCATTTCTACTATTTTGACTCTGGATATCAATTGTCCAAGATCGTGTCCTCTGAGACTCTGTACTATACCTGTCCATTCTGGATAAGTAGATTGTAACCCCAATAGGATATAACTTCTTCAAACACCAAGAACTAACATGCAAATGATTAGAAGTAGCATGCAACCATAGATTTTGACATGCAACTGATTAGAAGCAACATGCAACCACCAAATTCACCAAGAACTAACATGCAAATGATTAGAAGTAGCATGCAACCATAAATTTTTTCATGCAGCTGATTGGCAGCAACATGCAATCATCAATTATGACATGCAAGATCTGGGTAGTTGTCAAAAATGCAAGATCTGGGTAATTGTCAAAACTGACATGCAAGATCTGGGTAGTTGTCAAAACTGACATGCAAACTTCTACAACCACCAAATTCACCAAGAAATAACATGAAAATGATTAGAAGTAGCATGCAACCATAAATTTTGACATGCAGCTGATTAGAAGCAACATGCAACCATAAATTATGACATGCAAGATCTGGGTAGTTGTCAAAACTAACATGCAAGATCTGGGTAGTTGTCAAAACTGACATGAAAACTTCTACAACCACCAAATTCATCAAGAGATAACATGAAAATGATTATAAGTAGCATGCAACCATAAATTTTTACATGTAGCTGATTAGAAGCAACATGCAACCATAAATTATCACATGCAAGATTTGGGTAGTTCTCAAAACTGAAATGCAAGATCTGGGTAGTTGTCAAAACTGACATGCAACTTCTACAAACCCTCAGGCTGGCAAGATCATGGATCCGATACCACTGAAATGTCCCTTTTTTGAATTTTTATGATATTCCCAACCTCTAATTAGATCTTTAAGATCAAACAACTAATATCACAAAGATCCCCCAAATTTCTCAAGAAACCCCAAATCGGGTATGCCAGAAATTGTGCCAAAAGCTTCACAGCTTCACCTATTATTAATAAATCTGAAAGTGGAAATTTTTACAAAAATTTCAGCAGCATAATAGCCTACAAAATGACATTTTCAGATCTGTATATCCTTTACACAACAGTTCTCAACTGTAGGACAAAAACTATGCTCATCGGGCTCCCGAAATTAACACAAAAATGCCCGGAAACACCACAAAAACACTAATAATATATCTTAGAAATTTAATCAAGTCCCAATACATATATTTAGCTCTATTTTAACACCTTAAAGTCTAAAATACAGCAGCAGCCCAAACTGATATGAAATACTCAACTGAAAACACCAAACTCATACAAAAAACACACCCGAAAACCCACAAATCTGCACTGTTCAGCACAAAGGCAAACTCTGTATGAGCATGCACATGGAATGGCTTCAAAATCCCATCCTTAGCCTTCTTGGAAACCTAAAAACTCCCATTCTTGGGTCTCCCTGGAAACCTACAAACTCCCGTTCTTGGATCTCCTTCTCCACAGGTTTGGCAGCCTCTGAAGAATAACAAAGAATGAGCAAAATCAAGTTCTGGAATCCCCCCAAAATGCCTCCAAACCCCTTAAAAGAGGGCATAACTATAACTCATGTCCAAGAGAGGTTAATGAAACATATTTTAATAATAATTTTCATTTATTAGTCCAACGGTTTCCAAAGATTAACCCCCTTTTTCTGAAACTTCACTTTCTTGGGCCTGCCTGCCTTAGCAAAGATTATTATTTTTTAATTATTTGAAAAGGGGACATGACAACTTGAATGAGCATCATGTATTTTGCGCATGGTCTCAAGTGAAAATGATTTGGCATTTTTCATTTTTTTTAATGATAGCACATTATGGTTTAAATTTTGACAGTTCATGAAATAAGTAGTTAGATATCTGATGATGTTAGGAGAATATTAATAGAAAAACTCCAATTTTAAAAAATTTATCCCTCCATTAGAAATTAATGTCAAAAATTAGGGCCAAATGTAGTAGTGACAAGATCACTATCAAGTACAAATGTCCCTAGTCAAGGATGGATGATATTATGGACTCTTTGAGTGGAATTATATATTTTACAAAGATAGATATGAAGATTGGATATCACTAAACCCAAATCATAGAAGAAGATGAATGGAAGATGACCTTCAAGAAAATGACGGGTTTTTATGAGTGTCTAGTCATGCCTTTTGGGCTAACCAATGTACCAAGAACATTCAGGTGGCTCATGATTAAGGTAGTTAAAACATTTATGGGTAACTCCATCGTTATTTACCTAGTATTGCAAAGGGAGATTTTTGAAAATAGATTAAAAAAAGTATGATAAATGTGTTCCAATCATTGTTTTGTCACTAATTTCAAACCTGTTATTTGCTGGTAAGAAAAATGCTTACATGATTCAAGTACTATCACTTATTTGATTGATGAAGAGCATGTGATCAAAAGATGTAACAATAGCACCTAGAGGAAAGGTTGAGTTATGATATGAAAAGGATTACAATAATTAGCTAAGACAGTGGTAACATAATGCATTGATAATCTACTTAAGGTTACAAATGTTGGTTACACTAAGCAAGTTCAGAAGAATAAGTTTGATAAATTTTGTCTATAAAACTTGACTGGGTGGACAATAGGTGCCAAAAAAAGTCCATGCAAGATGAGTAGAAAATTAGTTGGAGCTAAGTAAAAGTTTATTTTAGTTTATGTCAACTAAAACAGTTGATGTTCAGTAAAGTTTAGTTGATGTCGAGCACTAGTAAACTTTATTTTATGCTAAGTAATTTTACAAATGATGTCAAGCAATGTAGTATGTGCCAAGCATCAAAAACAAGATAATGCCAAGTGTCAGCATTATTTGAAAGATCATGAATTCAATAGATCTAAGCTGACAAGTTTGGTTTCTTGGATTGTCTAAACCATGTGGAAGATGAGATTGATGAGCTAGTGGCACAAAATCCATGGTAAACCATTTTGAGGTGAATTCAAAGAGGATTGAAGGAGAAGCTTCTAGAAAAGGATGAAATGAAATAGGAGGTGGATTCATTGAATCCTACCTAATTTTTCCTAACCCTAAATTGGATGATGGAGATTGAATGGAAAAATAACTTAATTCTCTATTTATAGGGATGGCTGGTCAAAAGAAAAGGTTCTCATGTGTGAGAACCTAAGGAAGACAAAGAGTCTAAGGTATTACTTCATTCAGTGACCTAAGTGAAGAGTTTTCATTGGCATGTTAAGCAAGAAGGCTTAAGGGTATGGATGCTTGAAGGGTGAACAAGCTATCAAAGCTAAAGTGTATGTAAGCCAAGCAGAATGGAGGACTAAAATAGAGATTTGTAATCTAAAAATGGAGTTGTAAGTTGTTATTAGATCAAGTCTTATTTTTACTCTTTACTAATTTTAATCAGTCTATGGTAAATCCTTTGAATTAAGGTTGACCTAATAGTCATTTGTAAATCCTTTAACCGGGTGATATTCCAAGTGAATGGTCTAAAGTCCTCTAACAAGGCACACTCCTAATAGGGTGATTGAAATCCTTTAACAATGTGCATTGTAACCTTTAATAGGGTTGGCCTTTCACAAGGAATCACTTCAAAAGAATGAAAAAGAGTACCATGTTACTAGTGGTTTTTACCAAATTGGGTTACCACACAAATCATTATGTGTTTCATGTTTACATTTCTGCAAATTGATTTGATAGTAATCTACATTTTTTAAATCATTCCATAATCTTATTGATGCATGCATGATGATAACCCCCCCCCCCCCCCCTCCCCCCAACTCTCAGTTATTCTAAATAATTCCAACACCTAGATGGTATTTTGATCTTTAGTAAGACATTGGAAGAATATATAATGCATATTCTCAAGGTCTTTGAGAGGCTAAGTGAAGAGAAATTATTTGATGCAGGAGCATCCAGAGGTATAAGGGCAATCCTGTGTCACCCAAAAAAAAATTTACTTAGACTTAGTTTCTGTTTCATGTCTTTACATTTTTGGATACCCATTTGGCTCAAATAAAGGTTCCAACTCTCATAGTTCAACTATCAGTATGTTTGAAAATCCTGAAAAAATAGGAGCATGTATTTGGGCCATCATTTCAGTAAACTAGAAGGTGTGAATTTTCCAGATGAATGTAATCATGATTTAGAGCATTCCAAAAAAAGAATCAGGTCAATAGGCCCCACGGTTTGAAAGTTATTGCAGTTTTTCGGGTTTTGGAGACCTCCTAAGAATGCTTCAAAGTCAGGTTTGGGGCATTAAATGACCTCGAAAGGGGTCAAAAAATGGGGGACAATCAAAGCTTGTCCATAGGGCTATAGAGCGCTTCGAGAGCTTTCCGAAAATGTAAACGGTTCGTCAATCAGAGCTACGGTTCAAAAGTTATGCCTCCCGAAAGTTCGGTTACGTTTCTGGATTCTTCTAGATTTGCACCGACTTCTAACGCAGCTTTCGGAACCTTTTATTTCGTCGGTGGATGCCTACTAGCACTTTCTAGAATGTAATCCTAGTCCTTAACCCTTTGGGGTCTATTTAAGGAGATTTTCGGCATTGTAAAAGGCAGTTCGGGGTGGAGTTTGAGAGGAGGTGCTATAAGGAGAAATATTCTCTAGATTTATGCTATTGTAAGCCCTTAGGGCATGTTCTGAAGTTGATTTTCTCTATACTATTTGTACTGGCTTATTTTCTCAGTTAATATAATTTCCCTTTTCTGTTGTGTCCATTCTGTTCTTGGGTTGTGTTCCCATCATTATTGATTAATCTAAAGAAGTGCATTTTTGTAGAGTTAGTATACCTCAGATTTGTAGTTTTAGTAAAAGGTCTAAAAACCAATCTTGATAAGGTGAAGGCTATCCTCAAATGGACTAATCCAAGAAGTGCAAGTGAGGTAAGATATTTTCATAGTTTGGCTAGCTTTTATAGAATATTTATCAAGCATTTTAGTAATGTTTATGGAACCTTGAATGAGATAATGAGAGGGGATAAGAAGGAGTTTAAGTGGAATACAAGAGTAGATAAGATTTTTGAATTGTTGAAAACAAAAAGTTATTGAACAACCTTTGTTAGCACTTGTAAATTTTAATTATGTGTTTTAACTAGACATGATGTTGGGAATGTGCAGGATCGTGTTGGGCCAAACTATGGCCTTAAGTGGAAATGAAAAATCTTGACATCAATGTTAGTCAACTTGATGTGAAATCTTGAACTAGTTATAAACCTGATATCAAAATTTTGTAAGAATAGAATCTGTAGTAAATTGAATTTAGTTTCTAAAATACTAGCCTTTTCTGATTTTAAAAAAAAGTTATTGGTCAAAATTTGGAATTTCAATGCAAAATTTTAAATTTTTAAGATAAAATAAGAAGTAGGTGTATATCTAACCACCTTAATCAAAATAAAATGATTTTTTTTTTTAAAGATTCTAGATATAAGTAGGCTCATACCCAAACATGATGCATTTTTTTTGTAATTTCATTCCAAGGAAATAATCAATTTTGAATTTTCTTCTACAACATTTTTTGGAATAAAAAGTTCTCGTGTCTGACCACCTTAACTCATTCAAAACTATACAAAATTAAAATTTCTTTTTGTTTTTCTCGTAGTAGGAAAAGCATAGAATGTGATGCATCTTTCAGATTTTGAAAAGGTTATATCATTTTAAAGTTATAATTGTTTTTCAATTAGTGTGCAAATCAACACTTTATAAGTAACTCCATTAGAAAATAAGTAATAATTACTTACTAAACTCATAATTTCACAATAACTATATCAATGGAAAGCTGATAATTTTCTTAAGAAACCCTTTTCATTTTAACAAATTTAAATGAAAAGTGGTTTTTTCATATTGCCACTTTTTGGTCCATCATGATCATGTGCATGCCTACTAATGGTAATGCAATTAGAGCTATTTTGAGCCAAGATAGTAGACTTGTTGACTAATTCAATGAGAATTTAAATGATAGTTATGTACTAAGTTTTTGGATTAGATTGTGCAAAGATTTTTTTCATCAACGTTTTGAATCACACTACATGATCCATCATCAGGATGAGAGAGAAAGAGGTGTAAAATAATGTAAGTTCTACATTCTTTTACACCTCTTGCTCTCTCATCCTGATGATGGATCATGTAGTGTGATTCAAAACATTGATGAAAAAAATCTTTACACAATCTAATCCAAAAACTTTGTACATAACTATCATGGATTGTGGAAATCTAATCACATTAATTTAAATAATGCCAAAATAAGATATTCTCTCTATAACTATTAGTTTTATGCTAAAGTTTAGACATTGAAGAAGTGGGTACATTATCCTTTTCCTAAGGAATTTGTTTTATATCTTGATTGAATCAAGATTTCCAATATTTGAATAGTTAAGGAAAACTCAACTAGAAGCATTTGAAATGGGTTGATTTTTTTGTAAAGTTACACGTTAGTTTTGAAACATAGGAATGGGAAATCTAATAGAGTTTTAGATGCTATTTGAAGGAGATAGATTTTGCTAATAGAGATGTAGATTGAGATCATTTTTGGCTTCAAGGAACTCAAGAATTTGTATCCAAAGGATCCTAATTTTGGTGAAGCTTGGAAAGATTATACATAACTGATTACTTGAGATAGAACTAGGTTGTTGGATTTCATCATCTAGGATGGTATGCAATTCATAGGAAGTCAATTATGCATTCCAAGGTGCTCTATAAGGGAGAAATTCATCAAGGAGAAGCACAATAGACGTTTGATTGGATATTTTGGTCTAGATATAATCAATTCTCTAGTTAGTGCTCAAATTATTAATGGCCACAATTCTACCAATATGTCAAAAAAATTGTATAGATTTATAGAGTATGTCAAATCGAAAAAGGATCAAAGAAATATACGTGGTTATATTAGCCCATTTTTTGTACCAAAGGATCCATGGGAGGATATTGATATGGACTTTTCTTTTGGTTTATCAAGGATTCAGTGAGGGCATGATTCAATTTGTGTGGTTGTTGATAAGTTTTTTAAAATGGCACATTTTATTCCCTATAAGAATAATATTGATGTTGTTCATGTGGCATAATTGTTTTTCAATTAAGTGGTGAGATTATGTGGTCGACTAAAGAGCATAGTTGATCGAAACACCAAGTTTGTTCAATACTTTTGGTGCATGTTGTGGAAGAAGTTAAAGATAGATTTGAGGTTTAGATCATCACATCATCCATAGACTAATTGATAGAAAGAAATGGTGAATAGGAGTTTTGGAAATTTGTCACAATGCTTGGTTGGAGATAAACCAAGGGATGGGATTTGATTTTACCATAGGTAAAATTTTCATGTAATAAGTTTTTCAAAAAGAGCACTAGTAAATCACCATTCCACATACTATAGGGAAGTAGTCCTATAAATGCTTATGAATCAAGGAAGTTGGATAAAGGGAAGATATGTAATATTGAAGCTAAAGAATTTACAAAATGCTTGAAGAATGTCCATCCAAAGGTGTAGAAGCACATTAGAAAAATGAATACATGGTAGAAGGCTAAGGAAGATGAGAAAATGAGGCATAAAATGTTTTAGATTGGAGATGAAGAAATGATTCATTTAAAAAAGAAGTGATTTATAGTGGGAACATATATTAAATTGAAGATGAAGAGGTTTAGACCATGCAAAATATTGAAGAAGTATGATTCATTAGTGTGTAACATTTCAAATATGATAGTGTCATGAAGGAGGTGTTGAAGCTGAGGTCATAGAAGCATAATGGAGCATTCCAGCAACTACTTTAGTTAAATGAGGAGATTGAAGGAATGTTAAACAATCATATTGGTATAAGAAAAAGAAATGAGACATATGAAGAATATTTGGTCAAATAGAAAGGACAACCTGTTGAAGATTCTGTTGGAATTAACAATTCGAAAGATTTACTTCCGAGAGAGGGGTGAATTAGAAGTAACTAACTTTAACCTTTTTCAAAGCCTTTTAACTAATATCATTCACATGCATCTAACTCATCTAATTGACATGAAAGTAAAGAAATGCATGAAAATAGATAATACAAGAATTTGGTAACCCAAAAACCCTCCAAAATGAGAAGGTAAAACTAGGGTGGGGATGACACCCACAAAGTATCACTGCAGAAATATGTAACTATTTAAGGCTACAAAGTTTGACCACTTCCAATGGTGTGCCCTATGAAAGGCCTATTCTGTTAAAGATTTTACACCCTATTAAAAGTAGCCTAGTTAAAGGATTTACAAACATTCATTTGGAATGTTACCCTATTAAAGGATTTAGCACTTTATTGAAAGGCTTACAACATGCTATTAAACCAACCAATCATCATAGTATTTTCATTCCTAATACAATTACTAGAGATTATTAGAAAGTCTTGACTTGATGACTTGCAATCCTTAATTGTTGATTCCATATCCTTGTTCTGCTCTATCTGTTCTGATCCTTTCTTGATTTGATATGTCACTCTTCAAAATATTGATACTCTATTCTCAATCAACTAAATTCTATAATGTTGTTATGTTCTTTCTATGTCTTTACAGCCCTTTGAACTTTGTTATAATTCACCCATACAATTATCAAATGCACATACACAATGGGCTTTCATCCTTTTTTTAAAGGCTTCGAAGACTTAGGGTTAGGTATGAATCTAAGATCAATATTCATTCTTCATTTCCTGCTCAATTCTTGTACTTTTCCTATTGGTTGCATGTCTTCTCCATTTTTCTTATTGGTTGCATGTTGATTACATAGGTAATGCAAAAGACTTGATCTTATCTTCAAGGTCCTTCGAGATTCATCCTAAGTCGGCTCAAAAATAGATTACATCTAAGTTTGTGAAGATACAAACTCATATGTTGATTCAGTGTTACTCGACACTTACTAATTACTGATGCTTAGCACATAGAGGAATTGTATCTCACTCGACTCCTATAGTGATTTTATTTTGCTTGGCATCTATGCTCTACTCAGCATCTATACTTTTCTCGGCACTTGAAGTTCACTCGGTACCTATTGAATCTCTAGCTTGGCAGACACGTTAGTTCAGCTTCTATATTATACTCAGCATCATCTTGAGAATTAGTTAAGTGTGTTGACACTCAATTATCAAAACCAATCTGAGACCAACAATCTCCCCCTTTGACATGAGTGGCAAAAACACTTAACTAAGCATTATGAACCTGATCTCTATGAGTATACTACACATTTTGTTTGGCATATGTTCAAAACTTCAAAATCTTGTTCAAAATTTTGTATACCTCAAAAATTTTGTAACTCCCCCTGAGTTGATGTTCCAATTCTATAACCAAAATTCCATTCCTGCAACCAAACACTCTTGTGTTGAATATGACTCATGTTGATGTTTCTAATACTCTTTGCCTCTATTTCTATATACCCTATTTTTGCTTTGTTTGTACTCCCCCTTTGCTTATGCTTCCCCTTTTCACAACTTCTTGCAGCTTTTGCATCCTTTTGGCTTTATTCCCTTATTTTTTCTTCAAAATTGTGTTACATGAATATCTTCCCCTTTGGATATTCTTTATTACTTCCATCAAAGATTGTATTATCTCCCCATTCTTAATATATGCAATAATAAATATCTCCCCCTTTTTGACACGTATGTCAAAGGGTCCTAAGAATGAATAGAATATTTAGCCAAAAATGTTTTATTTACCTCCATTATCATCTTCAAAGAAGCATTCCAATTATCTAAGGAAATTTCTAGTGATTTGTGTTGGATGGTTATCTCTACTAGAAGATGTACTAGGCCTTCTAAGGTAGAAAGATTAGGGTCTTTCTTTAAGACATTTTCTACATAGGCCATTTCCTTATGTAGTACTTCCAGATGTGGGGTAATAGCATATTGAATTTGTATTAATTTAGCCTTGACATTGACCTCTTCTACTATCAATACAGCTAACTCCTTCTAAGTCTAAAGCATTGTTGCAAAATGCTTCTCACTTTGAGCTGGATCTTTCGGTAGTTGTGTGCTAGAAATCTTAAGATTGTGTTCCAAGCTCAAAATTCTTTGGCTAGTCTGTTGTGTGAAAAATGATGAGTCACACAATTTGGAGTACAATGAGAATATATTCTCGAGTACTGTTTTCACCTTTTCTATCTCCTTAACCAATTCCACTTGTGAAGGTGCTATTTCACTTGATATTTTCTCATTAACTTTCATTTGAAATTTCTTTTCAGACCATTCTAATAATTTAACATTTGTATCAAGGTCTTTGTTTTGTACCTGGTCTACTATGTTGAACAATTACTCCATTATGGGCTTGGTTTCATCAGGTACTAGCAAGCTAAATGCATCAAAGAATATGTCTTTGATTTCCACCAATGCTTGCTTTTGTCTATACTCATTTCTGAGTATCTCCTGCTTCTTCTTTCTCTCAAGCGCCTCTTGCACTTCATTTATTTTTGTCAAGTTCATTATTTTGTAGTCATAACTAGGTATAACTATTTCTTCATCAAGTGTAGGGTCTCCATAGTGAAGTACCCTTGCTACATTGGTGGAGCTCGAGCCTGGTACTGAAATTTGTAGTGGTACTACATCAATTCTTGACTATTTGGTAGGAGTCCCCATAATAGGAAAGTTTACCAGTGTTTGTATTACCTCCAACTCTCTTTCCTTGGGGAAATTATTTGAGGAGGTGCACCTTGGCTTTGTGTTGTAGGAGCATCTTGTCCTATTTGTTCCTTTGATGGCTCCTTGGTAGTTTTTGTTGCCATGACTGTATGATCAACCTTAGTAGTTGTATCTTGTGCTTCTTTCTCTTTAGGTTGATCTTCTATAGCTATGGGAGGTTGTGAAGGTGGATCTTGTGTGTTAATATTCTCCCTAGTAATCTTTGCTATAGATTTTTTCAATTCTTCCACACTCACCAAAATAGGATATGTGCATAATTGTGATTGCAATGTGGTTTGGTAAAGGATTTTTTTAAGATCCTCTGAAGTCAATGGATTGATATTCTGACCTGAGATGTAAAGAACATCCTCAAAAATTATAATCTCTATAGGTGTTGTATGTGGAGGACTTGGTGGTGGCAATTGGGTGTCTTAGACACTCTGTTCTAGCTATTGCTCTTTAGTTGTTGCTTCTTCACCTTGTTGTGTCTTCTCCACTATTTCCTCTTATTTTTCTCTCTCCTTCCTCCTATTTTTCATTCTCCTCTTCGTCCTCATCATTTCTTCCCTCAAAGGGATCTTCCTACCCTTCCTTGATAGTAGTCAATTCATAAATTAATTTCCACATTTGTATGAATTTCTTTACAACATCTTCTATTTTATTCTATAAAATACTAAAGGCTCTGTATTTGGGTGCAAATTTTCTCCCATGTTTCTTACTAGCCTTAGTTATTTGACCTTTTGTAAGGTCTAGCATTACATGAGCCAATGTATACTCCCTTATTTCTTTCTCCATATTAATGCATTTATGCCATTTATTCTCTACAATGGAGCTTAGCTCCTTAGGCATAGAATTGTCTAGTTCAAGTGGGGTGGTCTTGAACTTAGCCATCATAGTGTAGATGGACTCTTCCACTATGTTATATTCTTCTCTTGAAAATTTATTAAAATCAATGGTCTTTAAACCAATTAAATCTACACTATCTCTAATGTTATCACAAACATTTTCTAGATTAGACTTGGTAGAATGCCTTACCAATCTGAATTGATCATTATCAGACTCTGTCTTTTCTTCATCTAACTCTAGGGGTGCAACATATTCTCTTCTTTTCTTTTTTTCTGCAAGCCCTCCTTTCTCTATGGCCTTTTGCTTCCCCTATTTCTTTGTTAGTTGGGTTGTTTCCTTGGTATCTACCCTTGTAGTTGGCTTGGCTAGGCTTGGCTTTGTTGCTTTCTTCTTTCCCTTGGGCTATGCAACTGGTTTTTTTTGTGCTTTTCTCTTCTTTGGTTCAGCCTTGGGTGCTTCTTGCTTCACACCTTCCTCTTCTTATGCATCCTCCCACATGCCTTGTGTCAAAGCAAGTGTTTCCTATCCTTGTTCTTCTTCATCATCCCCTACTTCTTCACCTTCTTCTTCTTCTTCTGTCGTGCCCTCATCAAATTTGGCTTTTAACTTCTTTACAATTGTATCCTTCTTCTTCAGTGTGGAGGGAGTTTTTAACTCCATATCCACCTTTGATCTTCCCACATCATAGGTTCCAAAATGTGGTGCACTTTTTGTCTACTTCCTTAGCTAGCAGTGCAGTTATAGTTGTTGATGCCTCATCTATATTTATTTCATAGCCAAGAGGTCTTAACCATCTAACTCTTGGTATGGTAGCTTGTATATAGATGTAGTTAATATCTACAAGAAAGCATACATCATTTACATGCTTCTCTACTAATGAAATTGGTATTCTTAGCCTTTGCTTCATGGTCTTCTTGAAGTCTTCAAAATAGCAGGTCATAAGGGTATCAAAATTAGCTCCCATTTGTTCTGTATACTCATTAACTTGAGCTATGATAGACCTATTTTCTTTCCATACAACTTTGCCAAAAGAAGGAAATTCATTTTGTACATAGAAGAATAATCAAATCAAAATAGCACAAAACTTACATTGGGCTCCCTTGGTTTTCCTTATTGCTACTAAATTTTCATTAATTTTTTGCAATTACAGTTCTACAAGATCATAAGTATAATCCTTTTTCACTAGTTTGTAACCCACATCGACTGCAGTACAAGGCACATTGTTAAGTCTACTTGATTGGTAGAACTTATGTGCAATAACTCTAACAGAAAAGTCAACAAGAGGGTCATGAATGGTGTCTATTGTCATTCCTTTCTTGTTCTACTTGGCACTAGTGTTCTTTTAAATTGCTTCCTTAGAATCACTCCTAAGGGTCTTTGGCTAATCTAGGGTTGGGTACCTTGTCACTCTATGTACAATTCTCTTTGTGATTTTTATTGTACCATCCTCCAACCATAAAATTCTATCACGTATCCTATTGAGTACTATCCTAATCCATTCAGTTTTGAAAATTGTACGAAATTCTAGGGCATGCGTCAAACCCTTCTTCTCAACAATATGTTACTCTTCCTTTAAAACTCTATTTTCACACAATTTCTCATAGGATTCCCTCATCTCCATGTCTCCTATGGCCCCAATTTTTCAATTATAACATCTTCTAACATCCTGAACCATAATTACCTTAGCGGGTATTATAGATTGGGTTCTAGCTGGGTAATTTTTATATGCCACTTCTGGTATTGGCCAAAAATTTAGTTGTTTTACTTTATTGGACACTAGCTAGACCTCAAACGGTTCTTTCTCTTGTGTTTTCCTAGAGCTAGAAGCCATTTGTACAATCTAGGGTTTATACACAAAGAAAATATGAAACTACATAACTCAACACAAATGTAAATACCTCAAAATCAATGAAATCATGTTGAATCACTATTGAAATTGGCTCAAATGTTGAATTCTCTACTTTGGAGTCATTATGCACTCTCCTTCATCTTTTCTCTTCATTTGCAATGAAGAAAAATGATTCAAAACATGATAATATACCCTATGTTCATTGCATTTAATGCTTAGTGCATTTATAGTTGTCCACTCGGCTTCTTAAGGATTTATGCTTTACTCGGCTTCCATTGTCTTTTCATCACTCGGCATCCACAGAAGTATTTCTCACTCAGCTTCAACTGAAATTTCTCTTTATTTGGCTTCCTCTACCAACTCGGTTGCAACTGATCATTTGACTTCTATTGATTTTGTCAATCAAATAGGCATGTACTAGAATTTCACTCGACATCTGAGGGCAACCCGGCAACACTTATCAAATCTTGAAAATTTATCTTTGCATCTTTATTCATGTTGATATCTTCTTTTTAGTTCTTGCTTGTTTAAGAACTAAAGTATGATAAAGCTTTGTAAATTAGTCCTTCATGCCCTCTCTTTCCTTAGTTTGATGAACTGTGACCACTTGACCTTTTAGGTAAAGTTATCCCTTCATTTGCTATGCTACTCCCATCTTTCTTCTTCCATGTCTTATTCATTTCTCCTCTAATGTGTTCAACATCCACCTTCTCTTTACTTTTGTTGTTTTTTGAGTTGGGTGCCTTTGACCTTGTTGGGCAATTCCTACTGATATGATCAGTCTTCAAACAACTAAAACATGTGATTTGACTCAATCATTTGTTGTAGTTTCCACTAAAATGTGTCCTTATGAAATTTTCAAGAATGTGTCCATATTCCTTATAGTAATAACAACTACACCTGGCGTTATAGTCCTAGTTGTAGTGATATCCATGGTTATTTCTCCTTGCTAACTGATTAGGTGTCCACATAGGCTTTGATCTACACTCAAAAGCTCTATGTCCATACTTCTTGCAATTGTAGCAATGACCTTCAAATCTTGGTGTTCTGATGGTCCTAATCCTATAGTTATGTACTTGATATCCTTACTTTTTGCACTTATAAAAATGACTCGCATTCTTAGGTTTGTCATGTTGATGAGTATTCTTGCTCCTACATACATTAGAGGTATGTCCTTTTTTACCATAGAAATGACAAGTAGGTTTAGTGTTCTTACCTTTGTTACTTCTTTCTTTTGTAGTCTTGGATGATTCTCCTTGTTCAATGCTAGTGTACCCTAGTCCTAAAGTATCATTGCTAGCCCTTGATGATTTTAGTAGTTGTTCAAAGTACTTGATGGCCTCATTAGGTTTTTGGAAGCTCTCTACAATCTCCTTCTCTCTTTTTAGGTCATTTTGAAGTTTTTCATTTTGCATCTTTAGTGTAGAGATCTCAATATCCTTGACATTCAGTTCATGATGTGCATTCACCATCTAACTTAGGGTGTCTAGCTGCATGTTTGAAATTATTGCAAGCTCAATTGACTTTTCTTCTAGTTTTTTGGCAAGATTTCTCTTGTCTTATTCTAGCATAGCCTTATCTTTAATGGTTCTTTTCTTCTATTCAGTCACCTCACAAAGCATCATGGCCTATGATTCTTGTTCAATCTTCAGTGTTCTGATTTCTTTTGCTTGGGCTCTATTCTTCTCCATCAAGTCTACTATTGCTGCATCAAACCCTTTGAAATCTCCATTTGTAAATAGTTTTGAGGTGTCAATCTCCTTGTATTGTGTATCATTCTCAACTATGGCAATCTCTTTTCTTCTCTTGAAGGATTTTCTCAATTCTTCCCTTGCTTCTTCGAAGGTGTGTAGAGAAAGTTGTATATCAATTGCCTGATTCTCTATGATCTTCCCAAGTTTGTAGACTTCCATTTCCAAATATATTTTCTCCAAGTTGTAAGGCTCCTCCTTGTGAGAACTTGGCTCTTGTACCAATTGTTGGAATTAACAATTGGGAAGATTTACTTCTGAGAGGGGGGGTGAATTAGAAGTAACTAAATTTAACCTTTTTCAAACCTTTTAACTAATATCATTCACATGCATCTAATTCATCTACTTGACATGAAAGTAAAGACACACATGAAAATAGATAACAAAAGAATTTGGTAACCCATAAACCCTCCAAAATGAGAAGGTAAAATAGGGGTGAGGATGACACCCGCAAAGTACCACTGTGGCAATATGTAACTGTTTAAGGTTACAAAGTTTGACCACTTGCAATGGTCTGCCCTATGAAAGGCTTGTCCTATTAAATACTTTACACCCTATTAAAAGTGACCTAGTTAAAGGATTTACAAACACTCACTTGGAATGTTACCCTATTAAAGGATTTAGCACCTTGTTGAAAGGCTTACAACATGGCTATTAAACCAACCTATCATCATAGGATTTTCATTCCTA
Organism: Cupressus sempervirens; assembly: GCA_028749045.1. NCBI lineage: Eukaryota > Viridiplantae > Streptophyta > Pinopsida > Cupressales > Cupressaceae > Cupressus > Cupressus sempervirens. Next base: position 404,590,842 of record CM053785.1, read on the forward strand.
ATGCAATTTCTAGAGAGTATTAGAAAGTCTTGATCTGATGACTTGCAATCCCTAATTGTTGATTCCAGATCCTTGTTCTACTCTATCTATTTTGATCCTCTCTTGATCTAATATGTCACTCTTTGAAACTTTGATACTATATTCTCAATCAATTGGATTTTGCAATGTTGTTATATTCTTTCTAAGTCTTTACACCCCTTCTGAACTTCACTATAATTTACCCATACACTTCTCACATGTGCATAGACAATGGGGTTTCATCCTTCTTTTAAAGGCTTCAAAGACTCACGATTAGGTATGAATCTACGATCAATATTCATTCTTCATTTCCCACTCAATTCTTGCACTTTTCCTATTGGTTTCATGCCATCTCCATTTTTCTTATTGGCTGCATGTTGATTACATAGGTAATGCAAAATATTTGACTTTATCTTCAAGGTCATTCAAGGTTCATCCTAAGCCGACTCAAAAATGGTTTACATCTGAGTTTTTGAAGATAAAAACTCATATATTGATTTTGTGTTACTCGGAACTTACTAATTATTGATGCTCAACACATATAGGAATTCTTTCTCACTCGGCTCCTATAGTGATTCTATTTCACTTGGCATCTATACTTTGCTCAGCACCTGAAGTTCACTCAGCACCTATTGAATCTCTAGCTTGACACACACTGTAGTTTGGCTTCTATATTATACTCGGCATCTTCTTGAGAATTGGTTAAGTGTGTTGACACTCAATTTTCAAAATCAATATGAGACCAACAGATTCATCTCAGCTGATAATGGAAGAGGTTAACCATCTTTTTTTTCTTCTAAACACTTGACATGTGATAGGGTCACTTCTCAAATTATCCCTAGTGTCTGATGTAGGAGCATCATGGGTGTAAGGGAAATCTTACATCACCCAAAAATATTTCTAATTTTTCTTTCAATAAGGGTTTTCTCAGTGCAAAGATACTCTTTTTGGAGGCTTACTTTATTTAGTAAGTTGGGTTTTTGAGCTCAAAATGTTATGATTTCATCCTTAGATATTCATTTCAGATATATGAGCCTTCCAATAAATTATCATTGCGATATCGAGTCTATTTTTGAAGTTAGTAAAAATTATCAATATTGGCAGTAGAGTATTAAAACTTTAATCTAAAGTTTGAAGGATTTAGAGGCTCTCAAAATGGGTCAAACCTTAGTTGACTAGGGTTTGTGTGAGTTAGGAATTGTAGATCAAGTCATGGCATTTTCAAAATAGGGTCATACTAGTCAATTGAAGCAACTAACAACGAGTTATGGTGTTCAAAAGTCATTCCACCTAAAATTGGCAAAAATTAAATTTCTTTAATATTTATTTTGAGATTTGAAAGTATTTAGGACATACTCTGATGTAAAAAAAAATGAAAAAATAATAATTTAGAGTTAGTCAACCTCAAGATCTAGGATTAAATTTATAGAACCTTCTTGGGAAGTGGAAAATTGCCTATATAAAGAAGTCCCATAAGGTTGTTTAAGATAGTGTTGGGGTATTCGTGGTGCCTCTAGTTTATAGAATATTAAGGAAAATGTCCACGTGGCTTTGCATTTCTTATTTCTTAAATTTGTAATTGCATACTTTTGGAGATAATAAGTAGCCAACTTTTTGGTCCTAAAACTTGTTGTTATTTATCTATTTATCTTATGTGTTTGTTTTATTAAGGAGAGTACCCTTCATCATGTTTTCATGACATAAACACATAATGTAGCTTACAAAAATCCTAAATTAATAAGTTGTACTGGAAAATTAATCATCACCTTAGAATCACAATTTTTTTATATGATATCAGATGAGAGAGTAAAGAGATTATAATTCTCAACAAATAATAATCATTTCATACCCATGTATCATTTTCTATATATTTTAACCAATACATCTAATGCTTGTAGTTACACACGAATTTCAACAACTAGGTACAAATATTAAATGCATGATTTTAAATAAACACTTGATTAATATTTTAGTTATATAAATCATAATTGAGAAGAAGTAATACAAATGCATTCAAAATAAAGAAAAACCCCAAGGAACTAGACCTAAGCCTTAGGGGCTCATCATCGATGGCCTTGCCTATGTTCATACTCAAAGTCTTCGTACTTCGACACTTCCATTATTAAATTATATATATATATATATATATATATATATATATATATATATATATATATATATATATATATATATTTAATATTTTGAAAGAAAGTATATAAGCCTTACTGGGATTCCATTCCTTGGATATCTTTCCCATCACTTGTCACTCACTAATCGATGTGTTAAGCATCAAAAGCAAGTCAATATAAGAAACACAGTATGTGTCAAGCATTAGAAGCAAGTTAATGCCGATTGTCAACATTATTTGAAAGATTGTGAATTCAAAAAATCTAAGCCGACAAGTTTGTTTTCTTGGATTGTGTAAACCATGTGGAAGATAAGATTGATGAGCTAGTGGCACAAAATCCATGGTAAACCATTTTGAGGTGAATTCAAAGAGGATTGAAGGAGAAGTTTCTAGAAATGGATACATGAAATAAGGGGCAGATTCATTGAATCCTACCTAATATATCCTTACCCTAAATTGGGTGATGGAGAATGAATAGAAAAATAACTTAATTCTTTATTTATAGGGATGGTTGGTTAGAAGCAAAGGTTGTCATGTGTGAGAACCTAAGGAAGACAAAGAGTCTAGGGTATTACTTCATTCAGTGACCTAAGTGAAGAGTTTGCATTGGCATGTTAAGCAAGAAGGCTTAAGGGTATGGATGCTTGAATGGAGGATTGAAATAGAGATTTTTAATCTGCAAATGGAGTTGTAAGTTGTTATCAGATCAAGCCTTATTGTTACTCTTTAATAATTGTAATCAGTCTAGGGTAAATCCTTTGGATTAAGGTTGACCTAATAGTCATTTGTAAATCCTTTAATCGGGTGACATTCCAAGTGAATGGTCTAAAGTCCTCTAACAAGGCACACTCCTAACAAGGTGATTGAAATCCTTTAACAATGTGCATTGTAACCTTTAATAGGGTTGGCCTTTCACAAGGAATCACATCGTAAGAGTGAAAAAGAGTAGCATGTTACTAGTGGTTTTTCCCAAATTGGGTTTCCATGCAAATCATTGTGTTTCATGTTTACATTTTTGCTAATTGACTTGATAGTAACCTACAAGTTTTAAATCATTCCATAATCTTATTGATGCATGCATGATGATAACCACCACCGACCCCCCCACCCCCCCGCCCCCTCCCCACTCTCATTTATTCTAAATAATTCCAACACTTGGATGGTATTTTGATCTTTAGTAAGACATTTGAAGAATATATAATGCATATTCTCAAGGTCTTTAAGAGGCTAAGTGAAGAGAAATTATTGATTAATATGAAGAAGTGCATTTTTGTGAAGGAGTTAGTATACCTCAGATTTGTAGTTTCAGTAAAAGGTCTAAAAACTGATCTAGATAAGGTGAAGGCTATCCTCAAATGGACTAATCCAAGAAGTGCGAGTGAGGTAAGATATTTTCATAGTTTGGCTAGCTTTTATAGAATATTTATCAAGAGTTTTAGCAATGTTTATGAACCCTTGAATGAGATAATGAGAGGGGGTAAGAAGGAGTTTAAGTGGACTACAAGAGCATATAAGAGTTTTGAATTGTTGAAAACAAAAAGTTATTGAACAACCTTTGTTAGCACTTGTAAATTTTAATTAGGTGTTTTAACTAGATATGATGCTGGGAATGTGCAGGATCATGGTGGGCCAAACTATGGCCTTAGGTGGCAATGAAAAATCTAGACATCAATGTTAGTCAACTTGATGTGAAATCTTGAACTAGTTATAAACCTGATATCAAAATTTTGTAAGAATAGAATCTGTAGTAAATTAAATTTACTTTCTAAAATACTAGCCTTTTCTGATTTTTTTTTTTTTAATTATTGGCTAAAATTTGAAATTTCAATGCAAAAGTATGAATTTTTTAAGGATAAAATAATTAGGTGTATATCTGACCACCTTAATCAAAATCAAATGATTTTTTTTTTTTAAGATTCCAAATATAAGTAGACTCATACCCAGACATGATGCATATTTTTTTTGTAATTTCATTTTAAGGAAATAATCAATTGAATTTTCTTCTACAACATTTTTTGGAATAAAAAGCTCTCACGTTTGACCACCTTAACTCATTCAAAACTATACAAAATTAAAATTTCTTTTTGTTTTCCTCGTAGTAGGAAAAGCATAGAATGTGATGCATCTTTCAGATTTTGAGAAGGTTATATCATTTTAAAGTTATAATTGTTTTTCAATTAGTGTGCAACACTTTATAAGTAACTCCATTAGAAAATAAGTAATAATTACTTACTAAACTCATAACTTGACAACAATTATATCGATGGAAAGTTGATAATTTTCTTAAGAATTCCTTTTCATTTCAACAAATTTAAATGAAAAGTGGTTTTTTTTCATATCGCCTCTTTTTGGTCCATCATGATCTTGCACATGCCTACTAATGGTACTGCAATTAGAGCAATTTTGAGCGAAGATAGTAGGCTTGTTGACTAATTTAGTGAGAATTTAAACAATGTCGAAATAAAATATTCTCCCTATGACTGTCAGTTTTATGCTAAAGTGTAGACATTGAAGAAGTGGGTACATTATCCTTTTCCTAAGGAGTTTGTTTTATATATTGATTGAATCAAGATTTCCAATATTTGAATAGTTAAGGAAAACTCAATCAGAAGCATTTGAAATGGGTTGATTTTTTGTAGAGCTACACATTAGTTTTGAAACATAGGAGTGGGAAATCTAATAGATTTTTAGATGCTCTTTGAAGGAGATAGATTTTGCTAATAGAGATGTAGATTGAGATCATTTTTGGCTTCAAGGAACTCAAGAGTTTATATCCAAAGGATCCTGATTTTGGTGAAGCTTGGAAAGATTATATATAATTGATTACTCGAGACAGAACCAGGTTGTTGGATTTCATCATCTAGGATGGTATGTCATTCATAGGAAGTCATTTATGCATTCCAAGGAGCTTTATAAGGGAGAAATTCATTAAGGAGAAGCACAATAGAGGGTTGGTTGGATATTTTAGTCAAGATAAAATCAATTCTCTAGTTAGTGCTCAAACTGTTAATGGCCACAATTGTATCAATATGTCAAAAAAATTGTATAGAGTTATAGAGTATGTCAAATGGAAAAAGAATAAAAGAAATATACATAGTTATATTAGCCCATTTTTTGTACCAAAGGATCCATAGGAGGATATCGATATGGACTTTTATTTTGGTTTATCAAGGATTTAGTGAGGGCATGATTCAATTTTGTGTGGTGGTTGATAAGTTTTTAAAAATGGCACATTTTATTCACTATAAGAATAATATTGATGTTGTTCATGTGGCATAATTGTTTTTCAATTAAGTGGTGAGACTATGTGGTCAACTAAAGAGCATAGTTGATCGAAACACCAAGTTTGTTCAGTACTTTTGGTGCATGTTGTGAAGAAGTTAAAGATAGATTTGAAGTTTAGATTGTCACATCATCCATAGACTAATGGATAGAAAGAAGTGGTGAATAGGAGTTTGGGAAATTTGTCGCGATGCTTGGTTGGAGATAAACCAAAGGGATGGGATTTGATTTTACCATAAATAAAATTTTCATGCAATAAGTTTTTCAAAAATAGCACTAGTAAATCACCATTTCACATACGATAGGGAAGTAATCCTATAAATGCTTATGAATCAAGGAAGTTGGATAAAGGAAAGATATGTAGTGTTGAAGCTAAAGATTTTGCAGGATGCTTGAAGTATGTCCATCCAGAGGTGTAGAAACACATTAGAAAAATGAATACATGGTAGAAGGCTAAGGAAGATGAGAGGCATAAAAAAATTTAGATTGGAGATGAAGAAATGATTCATTTGAGAAAGGACTGATTTCTAGTGGAACATATAATAAATTGAAGATGAAGAAGTTTAGACAATGCAAAATATTGAAGAAGCATGATTCATTAGTGTGTAACATTTCAAATATGATAGAGTGTCATGAAGGAAGTGTTGAAGATGAGGTCATAGAAGCACAATGGAGCATTCTAGCAATTACTTCAATTAAAGAGGAGATTGAAGGAATATTAGACAATCATATTGGTAGAAGCAAAAGAAATAAGATATATGAAGAATATTTGGTCAAATAGAAAGGACAACCTATTAAAGATTCATCATGGCTAACAAGGGAGGAGGTTAATCATATTGTTTTTCTTCTAAACACTTGACATGTGATAGGGTCACTTCTCAAATTATCCCTGGTGTTTGATGTAGGATCATCATGGGTGTAAGGGAAATCTTGCATCACCCAAAAATATTTCTAATTTTTCTTTCAATAAGGATTTTCTCAGTGCAAAGATACACTTTTTGGAGGCTTACTTTATTTAGTAAGTTGGTTTTTTGAGCTCAAAATGTTATGATTTCATCCTTAGATATTCATTTCAGATATGTGAGCCTTTCAATAAATTATCAATGTGATATCGAGTCTATTTGTGAAGTTAGTAAAAATCCTCAATATTGGCAGTAGAGTATTAAAACTTTAATCTAAAGTTTGAAGGATTTAGAGGCTATGAAAATGGGTCAAACCTTAGTTGACTAGAGTTTGTGTGAGTTAGGAATTGTAGATCAAGTCATGGCATTTTCAAAATAGGGTCATACTAGTCAATTGAAGCAACTAACAATGAGTTATGGTGTTCAGAAGTCATGCCACCTAAAATGAGCAAAAATTAAATTTCTTCAATATTTAGTTGGAGATTTGAAAGTATTTAGGACATACTCTAATGTAAAAAAATATAAAAAATAATAATTTAGAGTTAGTCGGCCTCAAGATCTATGATTAAATTTATAGAACCTTCTGAGGTAGTGGAAAATAGCCTATATAAAGAAGTCTCATAAGGTTGTTTAAGACAGTGTTGGGGTGTTGGTGGTGGCTCTAGCTTATAAAATATTAAGGAAAATGTCCACATGGCTTTGCATTTCTTATTTCTTAAATTTATATTTGCATACTTTTGGAGATAATAAGTAGCCAACTTTGTGTTCCTAAAACTTGTTGTTATTTCTCTATTTCTCTTATGTGTTTGTGTTATTAAGGGAGTACCCTTCATCATGTCTTCATGACATAAACACATAATGTAGCTTACAAAAATCCCAAATTAATAAGTTGTACTAGAAAATTAATCATCGCCTTGGAATCACAATTTTTTTATATGATATCAGATGAGAGGGTAAAGAGATTATAATGCTCAACAAATAATAATCATTTCATACCCGAGTATCATTTTCTATATATTTCAACCACTACATTTAATGCTTGTAGTTATACGTGAGTTTCAACAACTAGGTACAAATATTAGATGCATGATTTTAAATAAACACTTTATTAATATTTTAGTTATATAAATCATAATTGAGAAGAAGTAATACAAGTGCATTCAAAATAAATAAAAAACCCTAAGGAACTAGACCTAAGCCTCAGGCGCTCATCATTGATGGCCTTGCCTATGTTCACACTCAGAGTTTTATATATATATATATATTTATATTTATATTTATATTGAAAGAAAGTATATAACCCTTACTTGGATTCCATTCCTTGGATGTCTTTCCCATCACTTGTCACTCACTAATCAATAACTTGATATCAATCCCATAAATCAAGATAGAGATCAACTCAAGCTAATATAGTGTTCATCAAATTACCTCAATTATATATATATATATATATATATATATATATATATATATATATATATATATATATATATATATATATATATATATATATATATATAATACCCTTGTTGGAAACAATCATAGTAATGATATAACATAACTCATTTGGGAAAAAATCAAAAGTTAGAATACTAATAACAACATTCGAATCAACTTTTTTAAATCAATATTTCAATAGTCATAGCAATCATCAAAATCACCAAGGATTCGAACAACCCATGAAAACACAAAGTCTCAGATCGTTACCTCCTCTAATCCTAATAATCAACTTAGTTATAGTGAAATACAAACAACCAATTATCTACAATTACACTAAAATAGTTAAGAAAAACAAAAAAAATACCTCTGACTTAATAAAAAAATAGCATTGAGCATTTACAAGAGGATACAACATGCATATAATATCAACCATTACCATACTACTCATAGTTCTCAATTTCCAAATTATATGACCTACATTATTCAATTACCATACTACTCATAGTTCTCATTTTCCAAATGCTATGGCCTACATTAATCAATTATTGTTCTGCAAAATCACATTTCCTCCTATGATAGTATTTTCCTTACAATTGCTACATAAAAAATGGGGTTTTTCCTTTAATCCTTTGCAAGAACTTGTGTTGAATTGATTAGAACTCCCCATGTAGGGGATATTCATGTGTGAGTACATGAACAGCACCCGTCCCACTAGTTGTGCATGAGATGTGCCTTAAATGGCGGCTGAAGGATCTGACTGTGTTAATAATGGTCCTTTTAATAGGTACCCTCATTCATAATGTTGTCCAAAGCACTATTTTCCCTGATTTACCGTATTGTTGGTCTCTTCCGTAGCTAATCTCCACCATCATTTCTTCTTCAAAATCTCACACCACAACGTCTTTGTATGATTTTATCCTTACAGTTTCATGGGTTCAAGATTTAATTTCTTTTTTAACTCAAATTTGCCACTTTTTCTTAATGTAACAAAATTACATTCTAGTGGAAGCTGCCTGATTGGATAAGCTAGTGCAAATTAAAATGAGTCACTTTGGACAGATCAAAATCCAAAGGTTAATGTGTTGTTTAAACTTTTACAAAAACATATTGGTCATTAACCTTTTATACATAAGGTAAAGCTTCTTCGTCCAATTGTTATGTGTAGAAAAATGACGTTTTGTCATGTTAGAACTTAGTACAGTACTTTTGTATTGTACAATGTATTTACTGACATATATTTTGGATTTTTTATTACATAAACTCGTCTTGAAGAATCACCAAGAAGCCCCTCCAAAGTTGTAGTTTATTCATTACGGTGGGTTTTTCATTTGCTGCTGTCATTATTGTGGATGTTATATTTGCTGCCATGTTATTGTAGTGCTTTTATTTTGCATCTTACTATATCACTTTTTTAAACAGGATTTTTTTGGTCTTGGGTGTTAGCTTGTTAGTTTATAGGACGGAAAAATAAAAGTTCTTCGTAGACTCCAGTTTCTCATTATAACATTGAAATTTTATAATAATAATTGTTAAAGGAAAAGTTTAATTATAAATTTTTAATATTTGTATACTACACATTGTAAGATGAGTAGTATAGTCACAAGACACCCGCTATGATTCTATCTTCATGTACAAAGTAATTTGGATCCCATGTTTTCTTTCCACGTCTTGATAATATGTGCATCTGAATTTTTCAGATACACAACAAATGCATATCAGTAAACACAAAACTAAAGAAAATGAATAAGAAAAATTATGTTCAATGTAACATGACTTATTAGAAAGAGATATACAAATGTATGGTGTTTGGTGCATGATTCCTTGAAATATTTTTACCAAATATACAGAATTTATCTATTCGTGCATGTAAAAATATTCAAGCCTCTTAAATGAATAGTTTATGTATTCATACATGAATGCATGTATTGAAATATGACAGTCTAACAAAAATATCTTGTTATATTTTAACATGTACACATGCATGCATATATATAAATGCATACACATGCATGAATGTAATATATAATGTCTATTACATATGTATACTATATACATAAATATAAACATATTGCGATATAGTTAGATGAGATTTTAAACAAGTTTAGGTAAGACTTGCTATATATAACTCCTTACAAAAACTAAGAAAATGAATAACTTATTATTAGAACTTATTACAAAGATAAATGTGTTTATTGATGGTCATGTAGAATGCATAATTCTTCTCATGATCAAAGCTTATAGCAAGAGGTGGGGTGAATAAGTACAAGACAATCTTTTAATTTTTTTCAAAATAAGAACTACACGAAGTTCATGTGCACAAGATCACTAATTGAGAGCACAAAAAGAAAGTTTATAGCTTTCATGAGAAAATCATGACAAATATTGTTTGTATAAAATTTTCTTTACAAAATTTATAGACACGATCTACAAGAAACACCAATCCCCTCTTAAATCATTTGTAAGCACCAATGTACTAGGAACAATAATCCTCGCCTCTCATCTCTAAGCACCAACTTCTAAATAAATAAATACCACCTTCAAAATATTTCAAAATGTTACTTTCTCAAATTGTATAACCATGAACTTATACAATTACACAAGCTTGCGTATTCTCTCCACATACATATCCTTCATAAATCTCTTACACTTTCATATGCTTCATTATTGATTTATTTGATGGCATTCACTTCATTTAATCAATCCATTATAATATCATTTATCTCCTTCACCAAATCTTCATATATTATCACCAATTTAATCTTAGATGGTATGTGATTTCTTTCGCAAATCATTTTATATCGCCTTAAAAGTTATGAATATATCGCCTTTAGAAATCTGTTAATATTCCCTTAAGAATTTGACATATATTCTCTTCATAGTTCTACATATACTTTTCTTTTAAATCTGCGTAGACTATTTATGTCTACTGTTATACTCAAAATTTCTCTTGCACGGACTGATTTATCATTGTATAGCTAGATATAATCTGCTCTAACTTTCTTAAAGCGAATCTTCAATACTCTTCAGATTTTCTAATTCTTTGTTTGCTATAGTTATCAGTGCATACTTGCTAATCATTTACATAAATTTATGTTCTACATATTCTCTTAAATCTATCGTTTATTTTTTCCTTGCTCCCATCTTATCTCCATTTATAGCATATCATAATCCTTCATTAAATATCGACCTTACTAATATAATTGAAGTAATTTAAAATCCTTAGGATAAGATGCTAATCACCAAGGTCAACATCCTCGAATAATTAAAATCTTTTCTTTTAATAATTTGTCAAACACTCCATCTTGAGCACTAGACATGGGTCAGCCATTTTTGGGGAAAACAATTTAATTAATTAATTCCAATTATCTCAAAAGCTACAATGTTTAATGAGGGTCATCCAATATTATGGTTAAACCATTTCATTAGAAAGTGTAATTAATTAGTGTCATTTGACATTTGATTTTCTTGAGCAATATAATTCTTATTTCTTGACAAGCATTTCTTTATAATATCAATGATAACAATACAACATTTCATCTTAACATCCATAATAATAACAATGACATAGTATTTTCAACAATCTCCCCATTTGTAATTGGTGTCAACCTTACATCATCTATGCATATAACATAAACATGACTTTCCCTTATTTTTGTATTTCTACCTCTTTTTGTATCTATTAATGCAAAAAAGGGAAATTTTGTACTTTCACCAAGAAAACTCCTTTCTATAAGAATTCATTTTGGCATCAATAGTGTCATTTTCCCTTTTTCAATAACTCTACCCATTTTCTCTAATTTCAATGGTTACAACAAGATGCTCATTAGCCTCAATTAGAATATGTGTCCATTGATTTATCATTGAATTTACTACACCATAGAGATTGAAAGATGCCATGATGATTATTTCCCCATGAATTCATATCTCACCTTATAAACTTAGAAATCCTCTTGTGCATTGACTACAAGTTTTTCAAGCATATATTATTTCTTCTTCTAATTGTCTTGCTCTTAGTTCTTTTTGCAAACTTTTGTTTTTTTTTAAGGTATGGTTTTTTCTCCATTTTGTCAACATGGTTTTATATAACCACTTTTACAATAGTGTGATGACATAAGTAATGCAGTTATAGTATATAAAATCATAGTCTACTAAAGTGTCCACCATAAAATTTCAATATGGTGTTGTCCACTCCAAAAATCGTTGTCTCCTATGCTCACCTATGGATTTCAAAATCTTTAATGGAACTAAGCTCAAGCTATAAGGTGTGGGATTATTATCAATGTCTCCTCTATTCCACCTCAAGTTATGTTGGTGGGGAGTTTAAGGTTTCTAGACAGTATCTTTATCCAAGTTGGCATGTCTAGATACCTAATCCTTAATTTGATAATGTTGTAATGGTGGGGATACCCTTACAAGACTCTTTTGACTACTAATGGACTAAGCCTTCTTGTGTGGCCATATTTTTTTATTTGTTTTCCTTCCCAAGTGAAGTTTTTACCTATTTGTTGTGTCAAGACCTCTCCTATTGTGTTCTTTGGCAACAATGTGGTGGATAAGGTGGACTTCTACAAGTGTTGTGGTTCATTGTGTAGGATTCTTGGTATTTGGCCTTCTCTATTGGATCTTCATTGGTGGAATATGTATTTTGGAAGCTCTTAGTTTCATATAACATTGATCTTTTCCCTTATGCTAAGGGATTTTTTTTGTATCTTTTTTTTCTCTGATGACAAAGATTTGGTGCTATGTAAGTTGTGGGTTTGGGAATTACTCTCTTTCAGCCAAAACCTAGACTATCTATAATTTTACCTTCTAACCACACCACTAAGTGTTTGTTCAATATTGGTATGTCTTCTCAATTACCCATTCATTTTTTGCGGAATTCTGGTTTGAGGACATCAACAACTCTATCGGTCATTTCTTGAAGGTGGATTATATCACTACCTCCATGGGTCTCTCAATATTTTCTCATATTTTAATTGATATTGGCATATCCATATCTCTTCTTTGGGATTTAGTTCTTATGGTTGGAGATAGGTCATGGATGCAGCTACCAGTTTAAAAGAGTCTCCCCTTTTAATTTTGTTAGTTTTTCTCTACTAGCCACTTAGCCACAAATTATTATTTCTTGAATCATAAGGAATTGTCAATTGGTGGAAGGATTCTAATGTTGATGACCTAGTTATCTAATTTTTTAATTCTTCCTCTGATCACTCTTCACAAACTCATTATGACCCTTCCTAAGATGACACTCTTTCTATTTAATTTGATTCTTGTGGATCCAACTACACCTCTTGTTGTTGGTGTGGCCCATTCTGATTGCACATGGACCCTTCTCCATCTACTACTTGTACAAGGTTTTATTCTCACCCTTGTCTAACATCGTACTACCTTCTCAAGATTCTTCTCCTTATGATGATAGTCTCAAAGAGGATTTCCCCACTTTCTCCCTAATGCGATAGGGATTCTAGTGATAGTATTGACTAGACGGTTGTCTTCCATTATAGCAAAGATTAATTTTCAATTTCTTTTTATCCTCCCCACATTTTTGTGAGTTGTCTACCCATTCTTTAACTTTTTACCTTGTTGTAAATGGATTTTTGTGTCTATATTTGTAAGGGCCAACACCTTTGTCTTTATTATTTTTAATATAAAAAACATTATATTCTAATAAAGAAGAAAATGGGCTAAATAGTCCCTAGTTGAAAACCCATAAGGAGATATATTCTTATACTAGCTCCATAGTTATATTGACCACATTCCTTAAATTTTTTTCTTTATGATCAAACTGATTGCAAAATGAAAATAGCCATAAAAGGGATTTCAGGACACAATCATATGTAGTTTTCTTGGAGGGAATAGCACCATGGATTTTTCTATATCATGTTTTGGAGGAGTACATGCTTTTTGTGGATCTTGATTCTCTTTCTTCTTTTTGCGTTCACTTTTGATGCAACATTTAAGGGAATACATAACCCTTAAATTTTTCTCCATTTACCTTTTAAGTTGGATTTTTTGAATCTTGTTTATCAATCATTTGATGTTCTTCATATTCAAGAATATTCTTCATAGGTGGTGCCATTTATCATTTGTAATATCATGTTTTTTAGCCTTCTACATGCAAAAACAAGGTCAAATTTTTCCCAAAGTGCCCTAAAATTTCAATTACCCTCAAATACAATCAACTCCAATCTCTTACAAATCTGACACAAAATTATACATTTGATGAAACAAAAGGAAAACCTAACTTTTTTCAAAACTCTATATTCAACCATGAGGTCAATGAAACCATAGTTTTCACCCAACATAAGCTTCAAGCCAAAACACATATCTCAGATTTAGGAAGGAATCTTTGACTTTGGAGCTTAGATACCATGTAAGAGTAGATAGGTGACACCTTAACACCCCTAAGATCCTTGCATAGTTAAAATGACTTCCATAAGAGATAATGGAAAGAATAACTTTCTTTAAACAATATGTGATTGATTGAATTTAACAATGGACACGAAAGTGTACACGAGATCCCTTACTTACAAAGGAAACATGTGTAATAAGGTATTCCAACTACCCATGATACAAACATTGAATGCATGACTCAAATATAAAATGCCTAGGAAACAAAAATTAAATTGGGTGAATATATCCCTATTATAACTAACTTCTAGAATGTCACCTATGAGATAAGTAAACTTAAATAGTTTTGTGAATAAGCCCATTAGAAGGAAATTAACTAGTTAAAATAAACTTACTATGTACAAAAACTTATTTGCACCAACAATAATGATCTTTTGGATGACTAGTGAATATCCAAACCTTTAAATATCCATTTACAAACTATTAAAAGTGTCATTAGGCTCTGAAGACAAAAGTGGAACTCGTCAAAGGATGATGACATTCAAAAAACTATCTTTCTAATGCAAGTTTTTATGCAGGTCCTTATACCAAATTCAACAACTTAACAACTTAAAATTTAAATATATAAACTCAATAACTTGATTCAAACTTCAAAATGATATCCAATTCAATCTTTATCAGTAAACTATTAGCTTAAATACAAAGTATCTGAGAAATTGACCATTATTATATACTTTATAAATCAGCTTCTAGCATTACACAATATCTAAGCATGAAATTGCATGAAACACAATCATCCAATCATTTTGAGACAATGATTTTCAGCATGGAAACCATGTTGAGGGGAAAAAACACCCAAGATTAGTAACCCAAAGTTTTCATTCTTATGAAGGGAGCTCAGTTAGGAGCTAACCTTGTTAAAGATTACATGCACATTGTTAATGTGACCATCTTGTTAGGATTAGCAAGACAGAAATAATAATTACATGCAAATATAACCAATATCAAAAAAATAATAAAGTACACAAAAGAGAACACAAGACACAAAGATTCAACATAGTTCACCCAATCCATGGGCTGTGTCCACCAAACATCAAGTCCAATTTCTTCTTATTATCTAGTGATTACAACTTAATTACAATCTATAATCCCTTACAACTCAATATTGCTACAAGAAGCTACTATCTCATCACACTTAATAAAATCCCTAACCCTAAGCCATTTTATACAATATCTTTTCCTTGTAAAAAATTAGGGCCAGAATAATTACAACATGTTAGCCACCGAAAATATAGCCAATAAAATAGGCCCAAAAAAATTTCTCAAGGGTTACGCCCTCAAACCCCCAGCAAGGATGCATGGTGAGTGTACAGTGCTTTCCTAATTAGTCACCGCAAGCTAACAATCTACCACTGGGTAACTGATTAGGTTCCACACTAAACAACAACCTCCAACTTGGAGACTGGTCTTGTAATAATATCGCTACCACACGAGGCTCCCACTGGATCAAACCACCCTAGACTTAGTTGTTCCTTTATTTTGTTCAGTCTAGAAGACCAAATGAAGTTGAAGAGGAGTTCAAATTCTCCCTTGTCACTACCTTTGTAAATATATCTATTGGATTATCATCTATATGTATCTTCTCCAACTTTAACTATCCATCATCCAAAACTAACTGAATGAAATGATTCTACAACTATGTGTGTTTTGTATTAAATGTAGAGCAAAATTGTTTGCAATGAATGACACTCTAGCTATTTGTATACATATAATTATCCCTCTATGGATGTCTCAATTCTTCCATGAATAATTGAAGCCATATCAACTCCTTGGTTGCCTCTATAGTAGAAACATACTCTACCTCTATAGTGGATAAGGAATTTGCCTTCTGTAACCAAGAAACCTAACTCACTATTGTCCCACCAACAATAAATACATAACCTATGGTGCTCTACCTAATATCAAGATCCCTTGTCAAATCAAAGTCAACATAGCCCTGATAATTAGTAGTAGAGCCCCCAAAATATAAAAATTTACTAGATGTTCCTCTCAAATATCTAACAATCCACTTTACTACATTCCAATTCTTAATCTCAAGATGACTCATATACCTTCTAACAACTCCCACTACATGTGCAGTTTCTAGCCTATTATAAACCATCACATACATCGAACTTCCTACAACTAAAGCATAAGGTACCTTGGATATTTTATCCTCCTCTTCATGCATCTTTAGACATGTATCCTTAGTTAATTTCAAATTACCATGCAAAGGTGTGTTGGCAGCTTTGACATTCTCCATACAAAAATATTGCAACACCTTCATAGTATACTCAGCCTAACATTGAGTCAATTTCCCATTTTTCCTATCTTTGCAAATTTTCAGATCAAGGATTTGTTTTTCAACCCCCAAATCCTTCATAGCAAATGAATGCATTAAATGTTGCTTCAATCTCCTAATATGATCCATGTTATACCTAGCCATAAGAATATCATCAACATATAAACATAAAATAATGTAGTTGTCATCATCCAACCTATTAAAATAAACACAATGGTTAGAATGACACTAAGTATAACCATGCTCATCATAAAATTATCAAATTCAATATATCATTGTCTAGGTGCTTGCTTTAATCCATATAAACTTTTCTTAAATTTTCACATTAAATTCTTAGTACCTCTGACCTCAAATCCCTATGGTTGTTCCATATATATATATATATATATATCTTCATTCAAATCACCATGAAGCAAGACTATTTTAACATTAAGCTGATCCAAATACAAATCTTCAGTAGCCACAACATTTAAAATAGTATGAATAGAAGTTATTTTAATAGCTCGATAAAATATCTCATCAAAATCAATGCCCTTTTTGTATGAAAATCCTTTTACAACTAACTTGGCTTTAAATCTTGTATTACCTCCATCCTCCTCTTTTATCCTGTAAACAAATTTATTTTGTAAATTTCTTTTATCTGCAGGCAACTTACATAAATCTCAAGTCTAATTCTTCAACAAGGAGTTTGTTTATTCTGTCATTGCAAACTCCCACTAAATCTTTGTATCAGTCTACAAAAATTCATCATAACATTCTAGCTCACTAGGATCTGTTAATAAAATAGAGTACAAAGAGGGAGAAAA
This sequence comes from Cupressus sempervirens, assembly GCA_028749045.1. Taxonomy (NCBI): domain Eukaryota; kingdom Viridiplantae; phylum Streptophyta; class Pinopsida; order Cupressales; family Cupressaceae; genus Cupressus; species Cupressus sempervirens. The sequence continues at coordinate 404,608,110 of CM053785.1, forward strand.
TATTTTTGGAGGCCTACTTAGCCTTGTTAATTGTCTAGTATCTACTCGAGATTGTGATACTTGTTGTTTCTATTTTTGTGGAACATAAGGAACCACTAGACCATCATCTTTTGGAGTATAATCCAGTACTACATAATCATTTTCTTTCTTCTCATGCTGCTACAACAAATTTTTGTACAACACATTCTCATTGCATATGGCATCCCTACTTCTTACAATTTTATGATTTTCAAAATCCCAAAGTCTATAACCAAATTCATCAATTTCATATCCAACATGTAATGCCCCACCGGAGATCCTTGGAACAAGGATAAATAAAAGCCAAGATTTTTTCTTTTTTACAAGTATGGATGCACATGAAAATCAATATACAAGGATCACAAGGATCGCAATGGAGGACTTGAGAAACAATCCCAACAACCAACGAATCTCCAAATGTCACTACCAACTAACATGCTCAACTAAAAGATGAAACCAAAGATGACAAAAAAACACATAATCTTTGATCTATTGAAGTCTAGAACTGTAAACAATCTTGAAGGGTACTAGAAACACCCAATTGCATTCTCTAAAAAAAAAAGCAAAGATACCCCCTATCCTCTGTGCAAGAAAACACAACTAACAATCTCATTCGAGGAAGTAACTCTTTGTGTGAGAAAATACACCATGCCACACAAGGAACTCACCCCTCAAGTGAGGAAATAGTTGGTCCAATACCCAAAATAATTTGCACTAATGTTGAGGTTTGTGTAAGGAAGTACAATGAGTCACGTGAAGAAATGCAAGACCCCATGTGAAATTTCAAAATCTCGCACGAGAGAGTACAATCTCGCATGAGGATTCACAATAGCAAGAAAGAAAAACATAAGATAAAAAGGTAGGAAATATAATTTATTTCATAACAAGGACTACTAGATCCATAAGTTGAGTCTTGAACACTCAAACACAAGAGCAGAAGGTCAAAAATATAACTAACCATCTAAAACATAGCAGTAAAGAAATGAATTGAAAGAAAAATCACAATGTACAAAAACAACAAAACCCATGTGTTCCTCCCAACCATAATAGCATCATGAGACCTTGAAGGCCCTAGCCATCCCCCGCGTGTAACATCCCAAACTACCAACTAGATAGTCAGAGCTATCTTATGAGGGCATCGCTACTAAAATGTAATAACATCATAAGAACAAGAAATCTAACATGCTAAACCAATAAGCAATAGATACTCCAACTAAGTAAATCACAACATTTATGTTGAAAATATAATAGAAGTAACTAAGAGGGGAGGGGTGAATCATCTACCACTAAAATAAATCCTAGATCCCTTAGATGTTAATACAAATCAAAACATAAACTTTGACTAAACTGTATTATGTTGTTACTCGACAAACACACATGCACTCAGTTTACACTAGAAAATGATGTAACTTAGTAAACACTAGAATATCATTAGTAACTCAGAAAATTCAAATTTTAAGATAGTTTCTATGATTAGCATTATTTAACTTAGTTGCATACACATAAAAGAAATGGCATGAACATAAGTGACACCAAGATTTAACATGGAAACCCAAATTGGGAAAAACCACCAATTGCAAGTAGTTACCATTTTTTACTCTTATGAAGTGAGCCTTGTTAGGAGCCAACCATGTTAAAGGTTAAAAAACACACTATTAGGTGTGACCCTGTTAGAGGATTTAATCATCTTTGTTGGGTGATGCGACGCGCTCCCCTGCCCACAGGTGGTTAATTATGTGGTGTTCCATGTTCACTAACAGTCATGGCTTTTGGTGCAACAGCAAATGGGCCCTACAATTGGTATCAGAACTTGGTTTTGGCTTGGTCATGGGTCCAAATCTCTCCAATTCCTTCTCGACCCGCATAAGCACCTGGTATGCGCGTCATTGTTGGGTGCGACATGCTTCCCTACCCACAGGTGGTTAATTATGTGGTGTTCCATGTTCACTAACAGTCATGGCTTTTGGTGCAATGGAAAATGGGCCCTACAATTGGTATCAAAGCCTGGTTTTGGCCTGGTCATGGGTTCAAATCTCCCCTGTGCCTTCCTGACCCACATAAGCACCTGGTATGCACGTCAAGGGGGAGATTGTTGGGTGATGCAACTCGCTTCCCTGCCCATAGGTGGTTAATTATGTGGTGTTCCGTGTTAAGAGGAAATGAAAGATTTTTTTGGTTTCAACCCATGATGGCTATCAAATTTAATCCCGTCGAAATTTTTGTCACACAAAAAAAAAAAATTGCAGTAAAAATGGTAAAAAGACTATCTTAGTAAAACGGCCATAACTTTCTCTCAAAAAATCGGATTTCAGAGTTCTTATAGGCGTTGGAAAACTAATTTAGAGCACTACAACATGGTATAGGTTTGGTTCTGTGATTTTGACATTTTGTCAAGTTTTAAGAACCCTAAAGTTAGATGTTTTTTATTTTGAGCACGGATTAGGGCATAACTTGGGCATATGGAGTTAGGTTTTGGACTTCAAGTAGTCAATGGAAAGCTCTTGAAAAGCTCTACACATTGGTTCAGATTTGGTGCAGGTTTGGCATGATCTATTTAGTGATATATTGATTTGAACAGTTTATAGATATATTTTGACTATGGTAACATTGTGAGTTTCTGGCATTGGAGATTTAAGTTTTGATGTCATTGTATACTTAGTTTATTATTTAGATTGGTCTCATGATAATATGGATATCAATGTTTGGTTTGGATATGTATGATGACTTGTTGGATCTACAAGTTGTGTAGTGTTGTAAGCGGTCTATACTTACAGGTTGCATTTATGGCTTGGTTATGGGTTGTCTTTGCCCATTGATCTTTCATTATTGATGTATATTTAGATTGGTGGCTTGGATTTGGGTTGTCTATGCCCTAAGTCACATGATTTTCTAATTTTTTCTTTATGTAAAAGGGATGAGATGTTGTTACCAGGTACAATTGTGGTTGACTATTTTATGCTGATAGGTTGGACACTTTGAGAGACAGATGCTCAGTTCATAGATGTGATCATGGTGCCATATATTTTGGCATGACATGATTGGTTATATAGGTACATCCTTGATGTTCATTAGCTTGGATTTTTTGATTCAGTTATGGTGGTATATCTTCTTGGTTGAGGATCATGATTATTTGATTTCTTTTGAGGAGCTCATGATGTGCACTTTGAGTTCTTTAATGGTTTGATGCCTTGGTTGATTCTCATGGTTAGAAGATGGTTTTTCATCATTATGTCATGGATAGCTTGGATACATGGTTTAGTGGGAGCTTGTGATAGTGATGGGGTGATAGTGCAGGATTAGTTCCTGGTTTAGTTTGGATCTTCATATAGGAGATGGATTTTATGATGCCATAGGTGACTTGGTACCACAGTTGAGTGGGGGTTTTTGGCATTGATATATTTATTGAGTGTTTGTAGATGTTGGAGGTTTGTCTTAGATCATGTTGCTTCCTCTAAGCATCTTCAAATCTTCTGTTACATTTCACAAACTCAATCCTCAACTTGACCTTATATTTATATCATACACATTGTCAAGTCATCTTGAATACAACTTAGAATATTTAATATTCATCTCCGTAGTGGCTAGAACCAACAAATAAATCAATTGAACTCAATAAGCCAAAACAAGAAAATCCTTCGTGAGTCGACCCTGCTCGGCAGACACTAACTCAAAAATAATTTTCATGTGTTAACCAAGTGAACTCAGTTAACACTGCATCTTCAAAAATTTCTTTTGATAACTAAGTGACCTCGATTAACATTGATTCCATCCAACTTTTCCTTCATTAACTGAGTGAGCTCGGTTAACACTCAACTTCTGCGAACTTCACATTGTCACCCAACTGAACTTGGTAGACATTATCTTCTAAACTTGGAAAAATCTAGAATGCTCGACAAACACAAAAAACTATCTTCATTGCCTGAGTGAGCTTGGTAGACACTAACCAGCAATGATATGAAATTTTTTGTAACATCAAAGACAATACACAATTAATCAATTATTTTTAACAATTTAACCATATGATAAACATCATAATAAAGAAATGTGTCAAATAAATTACATCATCTAAACATGATATCCAAGAATTTCAATGAAACCATAAATCACAAGGAAACATAATCTGGATAGACTGAAATACCAAGTGAACATCAAGCATTGGTCGCACTAGAAATAGACCGTCTCTGTACATCAGTCCCTAGCAATGATGTAGGAAGCTATGACTCCCAACCATGTGAAACCCATAGGTCCACTCCCATCATGCTAATGGAGATAATGATCCAACCACAAACACACATGAAGAAAATTTCCATGGCTAACACTCACACAAGACAGTAAAGATGACTGCAACCAAGATCATGAGATAATGCAAGTGGATCAGGTCTTTGCCAGTTACTCTATGGGTCACTATATAGGGGCTCATTGGAGGGTAAGTAGCTTGGCATCAAGTATCCCAAGCTGGTGGTGGTAGCTCTACTTCCCCAAGAAGGAGTACGATCATGTGTCCTCAGACTTAACCAGGAGCTCACATAACAAGTGTCCTCAAACTAAATCGGGTGCTCACTTAACATTTTATTATCTTTCATTGATTACCTAGTTAAATTATTTAGTTATCACTTAATTAGAAAACTTCTTCACATCAACCCTCTGGGCACAATAATCACTAAGTTGTAAGAGAGAAGCCCCCTCCATGCTACCTTACATACCCATGCTCATCACATGATGAGTGCTTGTAGGCATGCATATTCCCAACCCAAACCCAAATGAACATACTCTTCATAATAAAACTAGGATTTTGGGACTTGTAAGTCACTTGACAAATGCATGTGCACATGCTTGTGTGTGGCACACCACCATCACGAAGATCATAACACAAGGGCTAGATGAGAACACATTCCAAAAATAACACTCAACCAAATACAAGCTCAGGAGGATAGATGTGACACACATCCCAATGCAACATAAAAGTGCAAGAATAGTTTGACTAATATCCTATAGATGATCTAGGTCCATGACCAATATCATGCAAAGAAAACTTGAGAAAATTCAGTGGCATGCAAATTGAGATAAAAATCCCAAAACTTCAAAAATAAAACTCATTTGGTCTTAGGGCACAAAAGTCACAAAAATTCAATAAAATTTAGGTTTAAACACCATATGTAAAATGGCTAGCATAACGGTGCAAAACCCCAAACCCTCATCCTAAAAAATAGGAAAACATTTATACCCGACCAACTGGGCAAAACTAGCAATAAGAAATAGAGGGGAACACTAGTTCTTAGTCTCCTAACATACAACAACTAGAAATGGAAGTTGAAATAAAAATTAAATAAAAAAAAGGGAGAGCCCTACTTGATAGCTAAAAGGGCTAAATCAAGAATCAACTAGATAAAATAAATATCCCACATAAGCTATCGAATTTCACAACAAACGAAGGTCTCCCCAAGCTAGATCCAATGAGACCAACCTTGTAAAGATCCCACACCCATAGCTCTCACAATGAATAGAAACATAATCCTCCAGAAGAGGATTTTGGGAAAAGCTCTCAAAAGTCTAATTTCCAAAAGTGAGAAGTGAGGAATTAATTTCCTCTTTGGATACTTCTTCACTTTTTGAGTGAATAATTGATTAGGGTAAATAACCAGAACATGTAGTTAAATTTTGAATCAACCCAAATGAGAAAAGGCTATTCCAAGTAACTAAAATTCATCTATGGAAAAGCTACTAGAAATTAAAATCAATAAAAGTAAAGCCTAAAAACCCAAAATCACATAAATTCCTTAATAGTTTTCATGAAAAATGTGAACCTCTAAATGCATAGACATGTTTATAGGTCTAATCAAATAATGTAGATGAGTGTGGATTTAATCAAATCAATGAAGGGTTTAATTTAACATTTAAATAAGATATGTCAACCATACAAGGATGACATTGGTAAAATATGAATAGTTGAATCACTAACTCCATGTGCCACTACTAGGGATATGAATCATGCACACTAAAACACATGATCAAGTACAATTGCATATAATAACATAGCTAAAGCAATAAATGTATTAAATACCTAATTTAGCCATTTATTCAACTATACTAAAATAATCCATTTACATCACCCAAGTTCACATAAAGCATACCAAAGAAAGAATGAAGTAAATCACCATGGCATTAAATCTACTTCTAACACAATCAAAGATATGTCCAAATACTAGATAACCAAATATCATAAAACATAATGTCATCTCAAAATGGCATCATCATGCAACTATGATCAACTGAACAACATAGTAATCTAACATCTATGATATTGGAAATTAAAGTATAACATCCAACCCTCAAGGAATCTCAACATTTAAAAATTACATGAGTAATAAGTATCTCTCAAATCAAAATATAACAAGGTACAAACTAAAAAAATGAGACACTACATCCTCCCCCACTAGGCATAGGCTTACTCCTAGTAGCCTACAAAAAGATAGGGGTACAAATCTCTCAACTGTGTAGTATCTTCCCAAGTAGCAGAATTCTCATTGCTCAGGTCCCACTAGAATCTTACCTACTCTATGTCCTGACCTGTCAAAGTCAGTCTTTGATGCTAAAGGATTTGAATGGGCTCCAAAGAAAGTTCTTTGTCCTCTACCTACAAAGCATCCCAATGAAGAACATGGGTCACATCAAGAATATATTGTCTCAAAATAGAAACATGGAAATCATAATGGATGTGTGATAGGCTAGGTGGAAACACTAGTCAATGAGCAATAGGACTGATCATCTTGTAGATCTCAAACGGTCTACCAAAACATGGTGCCAACTTAGAGACTTTCCCATAATAGATGGGGCTCTTCCTCATATGCACACTCAAAAAAACCCTATCACCAATAGAAAAGTAATGATCCAACCTATTGGCATTTTCATATTTCTTCTACATATCCTAAGTAGTAACCAAATGCTCCCTAATGTGAACATCCTAATACTCCATATCCTAAAGCATCTCTAGACCTAGAAGTAATCAGTCCTCCAAATGATCCCAACTCAAAGGGGTACGACACAGTCTACCATACAAGACCTAAAAAGGTGACATACCAGGAAAACTATGATACTCATTATTATAAGAAAACTCAACAAGGTATAAATAATCCTCCAACTTCACCTTCATGTCCATTACATACATGTGAAGCATATCTTCCAGAACCTGGTTCACTCTCTCTTTCTAACCATCAGTCTCTAGGTGATAAGTTGAACTAAAATTGAGTTGCATGCCCAAAGCATGCTGGGGAGATGTCCACAATGTTGAAGTAAACACTAGATAGTCTATCTAAAATAATCCAACGAGGGATCCCACACAAACAAACAATATCTTCCAAGAAAACATGTGCTATAGAAATTGTGTAGGATGTTCTCATGGGTGAAAAATGTGCTACCTTGGACAACTTGTCCATTGCCATAATAATTAAATCATGTCATCGTGATGACATAGGCAACCTAGTGATGAAACCAATAGATATTGTATCCCATTTCCACTGGAATGGTATGCAGTTGCAAAAGGCCTATTGAATGATAATTCTCTGCCTTCACTCTCTGACACTAGAGAAATTGAGCAACAAAATCAACAACATCGCTCCTCATCCCAACCCAAAAGTACAACTTTTTAAGATCAACATGCATCTTCTTGACACTGGGATGCACGAAATATGATGTATGATGTGCTTTTGACAAAATCAAGGTACTAATATCACTAGCCACTGATACATAGATGCACCCCAAGTGTCCCAACAGTCCATTGGACTTAAGAAAATAGCCTTAAAATCTCCCCTCAAGGGTACGTCCAAACTTGATCTCTGCCCTCACCTCCTAATACCACGTGTCACTAGGCAAAGCCTCCAAGATATGGCCATGCAAATCCACTCCCAATGACAAAATTGATATCTCGTATCGCCTCCTACTCAAGGCATCTATAATGACATTTTTTTCTTTCACTTTAATGTAGTGGACATCAAAGTCATATTCACAGAGGAACTCCATCTAGCAATGTTTTTGTACATTCAAGTTTGGTTGAGTAAAGATATATTGAAAGCTTCTATGATCACTATGCAACTCAAACCTAAGTCCCAAAAAGAAATTCCTCTAATGTACAAGAGCATGTAATATAGCCGCAAGTTCCAAATCATGAGTGGGGTAGTTAAGCTCATGGTCCTTGAGTTTTCTAGACTTGTATGCAATCACTCAACCATTATACATCAATGCCACACCCACACCTTCCAATGAAGCATCTGTACAAACCATGAAATCACGTACAGGATTAGGCACTGCAAGGATGGTGCATTGGTCAAATACTCCTTAAGAACATTAAAAGTTGTCTCACACCAGTCTGACCAAATATACTTCTTCCCTTTCTGCTAAAGAGAAGTGATGGGATGAGCTACACATGAGAAATCCTTTATGGAGTGATGGTAATAACTTACCAATCCCATGAAACTACAAATCTCAAAAAAATTAGTGGGTACCGGCCAATCTATGATAGCTCAAATTTTTTCTAGATCCACTGCAATACCATTACCAGCGATGATATGCCCTCAACACTTCACCTCTAACTAGAAGAATCCACACTTACCCAAGTTTTCACACAACTGATGCTCTCTCAAGCACTTTAAAACTTGGCATAAATGGACCTCATGCTCCTCAACAGTTTTAGATTATATCAATATGTCATCCAAGAATACAATGACACACCGATCGAGGTATGTGTGAAATCTTCAATTCATCAGGCTCATAAACATCAATGGCACATTGGTTAACCCAAAAGGTACAACCATGAACTCATAATTCCCATATCGTGTACAAAAAGCTATCAGATCAATTTCAACCTCCTAAATACAAAGCTGAAGGTATCCTGACTTAAGATCAATCTTTGAGAGCACTCGTGCTCCCTTCATTTGATCAAACAAGTCATCTATCCTCGGTAAAGGATATTGGTTCTTCACCATCACCTTATTCAACTGCTAGTAGTCAATGCATAAACACAATGATCCATCTTTCTTCTTCACAAAGATGACCGATGCAACCCATAGGGATATACTACGTTGAATATGGCCCTTGGAAAAGAATTCCTCCAATTTCAATCTAAGCTCACTCAACTCCTAAGTAGTCATGTGGTAAGGAGCTTGTGAAATTGGCTCCGCTCCTAGTATGAGATTGATCTGAAAATCAATCTCACACTATGGTGGCATAACTAGTATCTCATCAAGAAACACATCTACATACTCACAAAGGAGTCGGTGATCATCAAGTGTCACCGTATGGCTCTTGACCTCCTCAAGATCACTAACCAAGACTACAAAAATTTGACATCCCTTTCACATACTATGCTTCAACTGGTTAGCTAAGATCATATGAAGTGAGATTGGTCTCTAGACCCCTAAAAGTTTTCCCTGTCCACCTATGTCATCGACACACTGTACTGACTTAAGAAAAAAATGTATATTTTTTTGATGGGTAGCTAACCAATCTATGCCCAACACAATGTCATATAATCCTAATAGTAGGATATGAAGATCCATTGTAGTGTTGAAAGTACGAAAGTTCAAACTACAACCATTGACCAAGGAGTCCACAACCACTTTGGATCCTATGGCTAATTCAACTTGCCACCTATCGACCTGACATGCTACCACTAGCCCACATTGTTGAACAAGAGATGGGGAAATAAAAGAATCAGAATCATGTGAGTCAAATAATAGTAAAGATTAAATAACATGAAATGTACCTATAGCCTCGACTATAGTAGCCTAGTGCTTATGCAACTGCTTTTCTAGGCCAAGATTGTCTATAAATTTTTATTTTTATTTTTTATTCATTTTTAATTTATATTTTTATCATCAACATTTTGGATCATACTCCATGATCCATCATCAAGATGAGAGATTTTAAGAATGACATAAAGAATAAGATTGCAAACCAAAGGGGTACAAGAAGAGGAAAAAGTGGGATAATAAGGGGGGTATGTGGATTGAGAGAAGTGTGAGAAGAAATGAAAAAGAGAAGAAGTCAAGAGAAAAAGTCTAATTACCCAAATGAAATACTAATAAACCATGCATTTAGAAACTAAAAAGGGAAAATTAAGATATATAAATATAAATGTAAAAGGAAAATAATAATAAAATTAATAATAATAATATATATGTATGTATGTATGTATATAAGTATAAATATATGTGTGAGTATATATATCTATATTAAACCTATATACTAGCATGTATGCATATGAATATAATAAACAAAAGAATGTAGAAAGTATAAACACTAATATATGTATATCTCTGTGTGTGTGTGTGTGTGTGTGTGTGTGTGTGTGTGTGTGCGCGCACGCGCATGCATAAATATATAAATAAATAAAATTAATAATAATAAAAAAACTCAAATTAATAATGGCGATAAAAAGTTGAAATGGATGAAAATAAATTTTAAAAAAAATTATACATAAAAAGTATAGTTATGAATGCAGATATATAGGAAATATTATTTTTAATCTTTCCTCAATATCTTATTTTTCTCTAAATATGTTATTGAAATGTTCTTTATTCCATTTAAGTATATTTTCTTCGATCATTTTCATCTTGGTAACAAAGATATACATTTTAGAACCTTTAAAATTGCCTTGCTTCCACCACACTCTAATACGTTCCATAAAAATTTTGTCTAACAACCACATTTTTTTGCACTTAAAAGGATTCTTATTAGGTTTATTTGGTTCAAATAAAATCATTCAAACAGGGTAGTGATCTAATCCTGCTATTGGTAGAATTGAGGATTGAATGTTGAAATTAAAATCACTGAGTTCTCCTTTGACAAAAAATCTATCCAATTTCTCAGCTATCTAGGAGAAATATTTCTTTTTATTGTTCCAAGTGTATTTCCAATTATTTACAAGAACACCAATTAGATTATTACCTCCAACCCAATTTTTAAAATCCTTAGTTGCTTGGGTGGTTTTCTGTAAGCCTCCAAATTTGTCCTTTATGTTTAAGATAGTATTGAAATCACCACCTAAAAGAATGATTGCATTACTGTGTTCATTAACAAATGTACTAATTTATTTCCATAGGATTTTTTTATCTATGTTGTAGATTGGACCATATACATTTACTAAGATGTACTATATGTTAGTTTTTAAGCTTTTTACTCTGTTGCTCATCTAGGAATTATTTGAATTTAATATATTAAGGGTAACTTTCCTAGGATTTTATATCATGCCCAAACCTCCTAAAGCTCCTTGGATTCTTTTAGGTTAACATTCCAGCTGCCTAATTTCTTATCTAGTGCAATATCTGGTTCTGCTATCCCTATTGAATCTAGAGTTCTCTTTAAGAGGTTTTTCTCATTAATGGCATTCCTCTGGTACTCTCTATGATTTCTAATGTTTATCATAGGAAAGGTGTCTTCAAGATTTGCAATAAGTCGAATTTTTTTTTTAAATTATTTTCCTCTCATCATTCAATCTAATTATTTCTGAAATTTTACCCTCAATTCTGAGGCAATTTAAGTTATAGATAGTTGTGTTTGTTATTAATTTAATAGGTTTAAATTCCATGATATTTACTTTATAGTTTACCAAGAGTTTGACATTATTAAAATATTTAAAAGATGCATCTATACCAATAAAATCACCCATAGAAAAACCTATCTTCTTGATAATTTCTATATGCATTAATTCTAGCAGAAGAGATTGAAGGGTTATCCAAGATGGAATAAAAAATTCTAGCCTTTTTTCCTTACAATTTGGAATCCACTCAAAGAATTTAATAGCTAATCCTTTGAAGTAACAATCAGAAACACAAAGAAAAACTTTTTTAACATATTCATTAATGCAATGAATATACACTAATCTATCAGAATGGTGAGAGATACTTACCTGGTTTTGGCAAAATTCCTCTAACTAGTTTATGAGATTGAAAATTTTTGATTTAGGCCCATTCCAGAATGCGAAGATACCAAAATTTTGGCATTCCTACCATCGATCTTCACTATTTTTATTACTAATAATAATGATCATTTCTTCAGATTTTGGTGACGTGTTTAGGAACCATGGATGGTTGTTTCTTAGACAAAACAAGATGTTTTGAGGCGGGACTCCTATGATGAAGCGGGATATAGATTTTAGGAGAAGGAAAGGATAGGTTACTTTTAAGTAGATTTGGGGGCTTCGAGAAGGAATTAGATAGAAATCATATATGTTGGGAGAATAGAGTCTTTTTATTTTTATCTGCATATTTGGTAAGGTTAAATAAATGGATTTTTTTGTCAAGATTCAAAGTAGAGAAAATGATCGATCGAGAGCTAAAAAAACCCCTCTTCGACTCTAGAATTACTTGGGCTAATGGATTATGAGGCTTTGTCTTCTCTGAACCTCTTGCCAACTTCTCTTCTTGAATGAACCCTATTTTTAGGACATTTAATCACTTTCGGGCTAATTGAATCAGGCTATTTGTCTTATCTAAGATAGAGAATGAATTTGTTGTTTTGATAGCATTAATGAATGTTGCAGGATGAGAGTATTTGCAGGAAGGAGGATCACGGTGTGTTTCGGCCTATTTTTCCTTTCTTTTGCTAGGGTTTTGGTATGGATGTGGAGCCGTCTGTAAGTTAGGCTTTATCCGAGCCCTTTATTTAATTGATTTTTTTGTTTTCGAGTACCTTTAGTTTCTGCTCTAAATGCCATCAATTTTTTTTTAAATTAGACCAAGGACTGTCTAGGAAGTTGCCAACGCTACTGCTGGGTGAAATTTGCAGCTTCCAAAATGCTAAACGGAGGATATAATTTGACCACCTACTCTTAGCTTTCTATGAACCTGTGATTCAAAGCATAGGGTTTTGTGCATATAATCTGCAATGTCCCCTACAATTTCCTCGAATATACGATCTAAAGTCCTCCTCAAATTGTTGTCTTTGCATCTCTTTTACCACCAAGATCCAAACTCTTCAATTACTTCTAATTTAATATTACTTTATCCCAGTGCCCAAACAACATACGGGTGGGTTCCTCAACTAGGTGAAAAGTAGATCTCTACATTAATAAACTCAAGAAATACAAAATACTTGGAAAAATTTTGCTATGCATAAGTGCAAGCAGTTCTCATTCTTGGCATGTATTCATTTTTGTGCTTTGCTACTATCCCTATTCAAACCTGAGTCAATAAGAATTTTGGAACCCTAATTAATAAATCTATTCATGAGCTGATATTCGCTTCCTCCTTTATGATCTTGTGAGGCCTCGCCCCAACCCATCATAGCATAGTGATACATTACTATTATTTTGATATTCACGACTTGAGATGTCGAGACATTATCTGATGCTTAGAACATACTTTATTATTTCATGTTGTGTGATGTTACTTTCAGATATATTTGATGATTGTCATTTAATGTTTCATGTATATGTATGTTGATGAAATCAATAATGTAGGATTGAGAATTTGATTTAAGAGATTTTAAATGGTTAAGAATTAAGCAGGATGAAGAAACCCTTATTGATGTATGTTTCAATTTATGCGAATTTCTGATACGTATACATATATGTACATGTGATTTTACGGGACTACTGATGTGTGCAATGAGTGTGCAGATATTTTAGCTGAGAAATCCTACAGAGGAACAGAACTGATCTCTATGTGCTAATTTTGGAAACCTTGTTGTTCATAATTCACGTATTGTATTGTGAGATGTATGTATGTATCTTTCTGTGTTCAATGAATGTTAGTGTTTGTAACTATGTTCTTTTAGTGTTGCTTGACACTCGTAAATTGTTTATGTTCTTCAGTGTGCTGATTTGGGGTTAGTTGTGTAACCTTTGGACCCAAGTTGGTTTAGTTAGTGTCAGTTTGCTATTGGGTTCTTAATCGAGGTTAGTCTTCCCTTAATCTGAATTAATGCTTAATCTACAATGTTAGAGTAGTTAGATGGTCCTATTTTATTCCTAGATTTTGTTTGGCTCTAAACCTTTTTCCTAAGGCTTAAAATATGAAATAATTATACCCAAAGGGTATGGGTATGGGTTAGGGATCTTTTCCAACCCCTAAGCCCCTTTTTTTGACTTTTGAGGTCACTCAAAAAGTCTCTTTTTGCCTTTGTGCGAAAATTGACCATGATTATCTTGAGTTACCTCACCTCACCTCCACTTAGTGTTTAACCATAGTGTGGGTAGAGTTAGGAGTTTCTAGAAGTGCAAGTGGGTGGGAGAAGTTATTGATCCCTTTGGTGGTTGAGTTTGAAGCTTATTTAGAGGCCCTTCTTGGACTAGTAGAGGTTGTTACCCAATCTCTACATTTAGAAAGGAGTTTTTGAAGATTGAAGGAAGGAAGTGGAAACTCTACTCAAACTTGTTCATTGCCATTACCTCTTTGTGAAGGTAGGAATTCTCATCTCCCTTGTTCAACTTTCATGTTTGTTTCATGCTTATGCTACCTTGTTGTTGTTTCTATGTTTGAATGTTTTTGGGTATGTTGGGAAGATTTGAAAACCATGTTATTTTGGATGAATTCCTCTCATGTTTATGTTTGCAATTTTGAGATTTTTCTTGCATGGGTGTTTTGGTATTACTCACCCTTGGAGAGGGCAGAAGTGACCAATTTTGGGAAAGGTCTGTTTAGTTGGACTCCAACCAGTGTAGAGTCTCTTCTTAGGATGAGAAGAGGGAGAGAGGGTAGGGTGTTATGGGCCCCTACCTGTCAGCACAAACCTTGTATGAGTATGGCATGGTTAAATGAAAGAACAGAAGTTCTTGGTTAATAGCCTCGATTGGGCATCTAATTTGGTGTTGTGCTTGACTTCTCCTGTTGGAAGAATCCACCTTTCCATAGTGTTGATTCATTGTGGATCTTATTGTGAAAATCTTGTATGAATATGCATGTTTGAATTGTTCTTGGTCATGTTTTTGGTCACCTGATCATATTATGTTCCCTCCATGGTTCTAGAAATGTGTTGCAGAAAACATTATAAATCCCTTGATGAGGGTCATGAAGAAAATTCAATTAAATTGTTGAAATTTGGGATTGATATCCTATTGTAAATTGTATTTTAAAATTTTTTGTAAATGGCAACGAAGCCGAGTTTTCTTCTTGGTTCTTTCTCGACTGAGCCTTTGAATCAAGTTTGCCAATAAAATTGGTGTTTTGAGTATAATTGGTCATCATGTGATTTAATCGTGATTTAAATTTAGATGGATGAATCTCAAAAATAGGATGGAATTGATGATGTTCAATTTGGTAAAATTTCAAGTTTTCTTTTATGTTGAAAATGAAAATTATGATCATGGATGTAGATTCAGGTTGCATGATTATTTGAATCAACAAGTATTGCATTATTGAATAAAATGGATAATTCATATTCTTGGTATGTTAAGGTTGTAATTAGGCTTTATGAATTTTCATTTAAAAGAAATTATTGACAAAGGTCAAATTATTCCAATTTAAGATTTATAGGAGATCAAATGATTTTGGTATCAATGTTTTAAATCTATTCCAAAAAAAAAATATACACCTTGAGAAAAAAAATATACTTGCCTTATAATTTCTATACTTAGAAAATTTTTCATCAAAAAAAAAATGTGTTGCAAGAGAGTAAAACTCTCTGCCTTTTGTATGGGAGAAGAAATTAAATGGGTTTGAGCAACAGAGAATATTCCTTAAATGATCCTTTTTATTTAAAATTTGGAATTAAACAAAATAGAATAAAAACATTAATATACTTGTTAAATTTACAAAAGAAATTCAAAAAAAAAAAATTATAACATCATATATCTAATATCCTAAAACTTACCTATAAAACTTTATTCCATTAATGCCTTACCCTCTTCCATGGATGTCAGTATGGAGGGAGGAATTAAAAAGTTTAAATTTTCTTGCAAAGTCATTTGTCATCATAGCAGATGACGTCATCCCCCTGTCCCCCCATAAAATTTGCTGACACTGGTTTTGGGTTGAAGTGCTTTGAAATTTCAAATGAAAAAAAAAATCAAGTATAATGCAATTGGGCGGCCACCTTGGGATAGAGGTACACTGACGCAAGGTCAGTACTGAGGGGCAATGCACTTATCAAGCGCTTGGGGAAGCGTAGGGCTGAGAGGAGGCCGATGGGACGCATGGTAGGGTAAGTTAAGTTGATGTTAGTGGTTAGGTTTAGGGTAGAGTAGAGTGTAAGTTAGTAATAAGTTAGGTTAGTATTGATGATAGTTAGTTTGTTTTGATAGATTTATTTATTAATAGTTTTAGTTGTAAGATGTTTTTTTAGTAGTTAGTTTTATTAATTTAAATTGTAAATTGTTAAGTTAATTGTTTTAAATTTTATATATATTTCTTTAGTAATATTAGTTTAATTTCATGTTTTAATTAGATAGTTTTAATTTTATTTAAATTTTAAAGTTAAGTTCTATTTAAAGATTAGTCACTCATTTTGTATATGGTTAGATCAATTTTAGATTTAGTTAGTTAGTTTTAAGTTAAATTAGTTAGTTGTTAGTAAATTAAATTTATGACTAGTGTATTTTTTCACATTAATAACCTTTAATTTAAGTTTGGGATTAATGTTTTGTTTTTAATTGTTATAATTATTTTAGTTTGTTCTAAGTAGATAAAGTATGAAAGGTTAATTGGCTATTTGATATAAGTTTAAACTCGGGTTTATTTGATTGGATTTTACGATTAATCTAAACCCAATTTCATTTAGATTGTTATTAAAATAATTTTCACATGATTGTTTAAGCAATATAATAACGAATCAAATAAACATTGATATCGATCTAATAACGAAGAACTTCAAAATCCTAACAATGAGTTTTGAACTTATGATGTTGTAGTGAACTTTTACTTAAACTATAATCAATCATTTCAAAACTTAGAGCAATTTTATTATTATTATTATTATTATTATTATTATTATTATTATTATTATTATTATATATATATATATATATATATATATATATATATATATATATATATATATATATATATATATATATATATATATATATATATATATATATATATATATATATATATATATATATATATATATATATATATATATATATATATATATATTTGTGTGTTTTTGCCCCCGTAGTTTGGGCATGACAGATATAGAAACCCTTTGCATTATCCGTTGAGTTACCTAAATTTGGGGAGACAATGCATTCGGCTGTCGTGCTATACTTTGATTTTTTGTTATTGTATTTTTCCAATGAATGTGAAATAAATCCAAAAACTTGATTCTATTTAAAACCTCAATTCATCTCTTTATCGCCAATCCTCTCAAGCAATTAAAGACAAATTGTGCTCCTATATGTCTATAAATAATTATGTGAATCTTCAATTAATTAATTATAATATATTATTTCAACATTATTAATTTAAATCTTATATAAATAAATATTAATAATATTAATGATGATAATAAGTAATAATAATAATGATAATAGAAATGACAACAACAAAAACAATAATAATATTAATATTAATAATAAATTAGAATAAAATGAAACTTAAAAATTAAAAAATTTAAACAAATAAAAGTTAAGATTTGAAATTAGAAATAATAATAATAATAATAATAATAGTAAAAATAAAAATCACAATAGTAATATAAAGACAACAAGCAAAAACCACAAAAGAAAAAAAAAAAACAAAAAAACAAAAAAAATACTAAAAATCAAAACAAGTCAAAAAAAAAATAAAAATAAAAAGAAACACTAAATAAATAAGATTCCTTGCTCTTGTGGATAAACTTACATTAGTAAAATAGGCAGATCATTTGTTATTAGAATTAAGGAGCATAGTGCTGACATCAGACATGAGCGGGTTCTCAAGTCACCTTTGGTTGAGCACTCATCTTCCACCAAACATCACATTTGTGTAGATCCCTCAAATCCTAATTGTGATGAGGGGTGGGTTATCAACCTCTCATCGCACACTCTTTTATCCTCGCTTAAGGATCACCATCCTCCCCCCTTCTAACCCCCTCTGCCCCCTCCCCTTGCTCCTTCTTGGGTTTGTCCTTCCTCCCTACTTCTCCCCTTCATGTTGCCCTTGTGTTTTATCTTTCTCTTCTCTGTAGTTCGTCCCCCTTTGTTCATCTCCCCGCCCCCTTCCCTCTGTCCTTCCTCTTTCTATCTAGGTGTGGGTGTCTCTTTGGCTTCCTCACTCTTGGCCCCCTCTGCTCTTCCTCATCCTTGTGCATGCTATTTAGAGGTTTGTCTTCTTTGTCAAGTTTTTTAGGCATTTTTTCTTCTTCTTTTTCTTCCTTATTCTTTTTTTATTTTTTGTCCTTTTATATTGGTATATATATTAACTAATGCATGTCTTATTTATATTTTATCTTTATTATTATTATTATTATTATATATTCTTTCTTATTTATTTAGTGTTGCTTTTTATTTTTTATTTTTATTTTTATTTATTTGTCTCTTCTATTAGGATCTTTATTTATTTTTTACTTGTATTGAGTTTCAGTATTTTTTGTATGTTTCTTTTTCTTTTGTGGTTTTCACTCATTGTCTTTATATTACTATTGTGATTTTTATTTTTCCTATTGTTATTATTATTATTTATAATTTTAATTCTTAACTTTTATTTGGTAAATTTTTTTAAATTTTTAAGTTTTATTTTATTTTAATTTATTATTGTTATTATTGTTGTTTTTTTTGTTGTTATTTTTATTATCATTTCTATTATTACTTATTATCATTATTAATATTATTATTATTTATTTATTTATTTATATACTTTATATAGATTTATTTATTTATTTATTATTATTATTTTTTAAAATTTATTTTCATCCATTTCAACTTTTTATCGCCATTATTAATTTCAGTGTTATTAGTATTATTAATTTTATATATATATATTGTAGACATAAGAGCCCTAGTGCTTAACTTGACAATTATCAACCACCACAAATATTTTTACTAGCATCTCCCATAGTAGACTTTGATCTGGTTGCACCTCTACCAGGGTTGGTAGATGGTTTAATAGGATATTCCCATGCTTTATGGCCAAGCTGTCCACAAGAAAAGCATTCTCCTAGAAAGTTGGAATTAGCTCCACGTCTAACCTGAGTAGCACTAGAATAAGGAGCACTTCTCTTGCTAGAGTTCTGTTGACTACTCTGAGGAGGGAAATCATGTTGGGGTTTATGTCCATGGCTCTGTTCATCACCCTTCTTCCCTGAGGCACCTGGATTCTATCCACCTTTAGACCAATACCTTTTTTATTCTTATGATGTTGACCACTATGAGAGGGTGTTGATTGGGTTTGGCCCTTCCCTAAGGACTAAGTAAACTGTGCATCCTACCCTGAGTTCTATGCACTATGGTTCTGAGAACCTGATTTACCACTAAAACCCCTAGCCAAATTACTCTCTGCAATTCATGTCTTCTTTGCACCAAGAATGTGTGTCGTAGGTTGGTGCATGTGAATCTCTCCAATAAGGGAGTCCTTTAGACCTCGGATAAAATGTTGAGTAAGGAGTATCTCATCATGATTTTAGCATGATTACTATCTAAGCTCAAAGAATCTAATCTAAGACTAGTCCACTGACATGTTTCCTTACCTAATCTCATGAAACTCATTAGCATGAGCTTCTCTAAACTAAGGAGATAGGAATCTCTCTCAGACCCTCTCCTCAAAGATCTCCCACATGAGATCTGTGATGTTGATCTAGAGTTTCTACCCCTCTATATTCCACCAAATGGATGTGTGCTCCCTTAGTTGCATAATTGCACAATGAGCCTTCAAATTGGTTGCATATGGATACATCGTAAAACAACACTTTGTGTCCAATAACCAAGTCTCTGCCCTAAGGCTACCTCCCTTGCCATCATACAATGATGGTTTGGACTCTTAAAGAGTCTTCATAATGTCCAAATAGATGGAATCCTCATCATTGTGGTTCCTACCACCCTGATGGTATACAAGAACATTCATGCTCCTCTCTATTTCTCAAACACATGGGAATCTCCATGATGAGACCCCTCTTCCCAGCCATGGTCATGTTGGTTTTCCTCTACATGAGGTCCTGTTGGGATTAAAGATAGTGTAACTGAGAGGGGGGGTGAATCAGTTACTAACAAAAAAATTAATCCACAAATCCCTTAGATGTCTTAATGATCTAGTTACTGCTTATACTCGGTAAACAAATGTTGAAACTTGGTAAGTTAAACTATTACTTTCTTTTCAAGCATTCATACATGTAATTAAAAATAAAGTGAACACAAGAGACACAAGATTTAACGTGGAAACCCAATATGGGAAAAACCACCAAGTAACTAGTCACCAATTTTTCACTCTTCTGAAGTAAACCCTGTTAGGAGCCAACCCTGTTGAAGGTTACAATACACACTGTTAGGTGTGACCTGTTAGAGGATTTAATCACCCTGTTAGGAGTGGCATTGCTAGAGGTCTTTAGAACAATTCAACTGAACTGTCACCTTGTTAGAAGATTACAAAATGGTTGTTAAACCAACTCTATTAAGAGATTTGAAATCACTTCTACAATGGTTAGAAAGCAACAATGAATTGACCTGAATAAGATAAAACTAAATTTGCTGGTTACAGGTCTCTAGTCAGCATCATTAGATCCTCCTTGATCAAATATGACTCTGTTGTTCCTCAATGATCTCTGATCATCCTTCAAATTCACTTCCACAGTAATTAGTCTTCATATCACATTAACTTTTCATACCTCTCACATTATGCTACTTTGAATTCGCAACTTGACCTCTTACTTATACTATTTAGATTGTCAAGTCAGCCCATTTACATGTTACATTTATCAATAATCCATTTATCAGTCGACTACAGATATTACTCTTAAACAAATAAACGTTATTTCATAAGAAAATGAAATCCTTTATTGGCCGACCCTGCTCGGTAAATACTGCTTCCAGGAATTTCCAGAGTTAACCTTCTTAACTTGGTTAACATTACAATATCCTTAAAATCCTTTGGCTATCGAGTTCACTTGGTCAGAACTAAATCTTCCAAATTGCCTTTGATGACCGAGTGAGCTTGGTAAGAACTATTTCTTCCAAGTTACCTTTGATGACCAAGTTAACTTGATAAGAACTATTTCTGTCATATTTTCTTCGATTATCAAGTGAGCTTGGTAAGAATTAAAATTCTTTGATTACCTTGAAAGCTCGGTAAACATTGTCCTTTGCCATGCTGACCTTCTAAGCTCGGTAGACACTATCCTTTGCCTTGCTGACCTTCTAAGCTCAGTAGACACTATCCTTTGCCTTGCTGACCTTCTAGGCTTGGTAGACACTATCTAATGATTGATGTGACATTTGTGTGATATCAAAGATAACACACAATTGAACAATTGTATCCAACAATCTCCCTCTTTGGAATTGATGGCAACACAACATGTCATAAAATGAAATTTGAAAACAAGTCTTTTAATGTCATAAGACAAAACTCCCTCTTTCATAATAATCTTTCCCTCTTACACAAATTCTTATTATTTGCAAATTTCAAAAAGATTTGACAGTATATTCTCCCTCTTTGACAACACATGCCAAAGACAACTCAAAACAACTGAATAGTACTGTACCTAATGTACTGATTCATATGCAATGTCTTCATTGGTTTGCTGCATCTACTAATAGATCTTCAATTTTGTTCATGTTGATGCATCACTAAAACTATATTTTAGTGAGCTTCAGATAGGGGAATGACCCCTAGCTTACCTCTTAGATACAAGAATGCATCCTTAGGTAAAGGCTTTGTGAATATGCCAGCAATTTGTTCCTTTGTATGCACATATTCCAATCTTATTTCCTTTTCTTGCACCAATTCTCTAACAAAGTGATATTTTATGGCAATATGCTTGATTTTTGAATGCATCACTGGATTCTTGGAGATATTAATTGCACTTGTATTATCACAAAACATAACAACTAGTTCTATAATTTCTTGCTTCATACCTTTCAATAATTGTTTAAACCACACAATGTTTGAGCAATTTACTACCGCTGCAACATATTTAGCCTCTGCTATGGATTGAGATGTACAATTCTATTTTTTGCTTGTCCAAGAAACCAACCTTTTTCCAAGAAAGAACGCTCCTCCACTTGTGCTCTTTCTGTCATCAATATTTCTTGTCTAATCTACATCAGTGAACACCTTTAAATCTAGTTTTCCTCCAAGTTTATACCATAATCCATATTCTTCAATTCCTTTTAATTATCTCATGATTCTTTTGATAGCCATCATGTGATTTTCTTTTAGTTTCGCTGAGAATCTTGCTACAATTCCTACTGCAAGGGCAATGTCTGGTCTTGTGTGCACTACATATTGCAACTTTCCAATCATAGATCTATACAATGTCTGATCCACTTCTTTTGATTCATCATCCTTGGTGAGTTTTAATCCACTACACATAGGAGTCCCAACTGGTTTGCAGTCTTCCATACCAAAAAATTTCAATATCTCCTTGATGTATTTAGATTGAGTGATGTAAATGTCATTCTTATTCTGCTGAATTTGAAAGAATTTTATCTCACCAAACATTGACATTTCAAGTTCCTTGTTCATTTGTTCTAAAAATTCTTTGCAAAGAAAATCATTTCCTGTGAACAAAGTATCATCTACAAATATTTCTGCCAAAACAATCTTATTATCTGATCCTTCCTTAATGTACAAACTGTTGTTGTCATTAGTTCTTTGAAAACCAATCTGAATAAGATAGTTATGCAATCTTTCTTACCATGCTCTAGGGGCTTGTTTCAAACCATATAATGCTTTATGCAACTTGCAAACCATGTCCTTCTTGTCTGGATCAACAAAACCTTCAGGCTGCTCAATGTAAACCTCTTCCTCCAATATGCCATTGAGAAATGCTGACTTGACATCCATCTGATAAACTTTGTATTTTTTGAATGTAGCATATGCAAGTAAGGTTCTAACACCTTCCAATCTTGCAACAGGAGAAAAAGTTTCTCTATAGTCTACACCTTCTTCTTGAGAGTATCCTTTGCATACTAGTCTAGCTTTGTTCCTTGATACCTTACCATCTTCATTTAGTTTATTTTTGGATACCCACTTTGTTCCAATCACATTCTTGTCTTTGGATCTAGGTACAAGAGTCCATGTTTTATTTTTCTCTATCTATTCTATCTATTCATTCATAGATTCAATCCAAGTTTCATTGTCTAGTGCATCTTTGACATTTCTAAGTTCAAAATCAACAAGTAAACAAGTTCCTTTCAACTTACTTCTTGTCATTGTTCCTTCTAATTCATCACCAATGATCTGATCTGGTGCATGATGCTTTCTGACATATTTGGCTAATATGTGCTCCTTGCCTTTTGAATGACTTTCATTGTTATCCTTTTGTCTCTCAACTTCTGGTTCTGATTCAGGTTGCTCAGGCTTGGTAGATGCTAACTTGGTAGCTTCTGTTTGCAACTCGAGTTCTTACAGCTCGATAGATGCTAACTCAGTTTGAACTTCTTGCGACTCTGTTAATGAAGACTCTAGAGTTGAGGATTCCTGATTGATAGGTATACTTGGTATTTTATTAGGTTCAATGTAAACAAATCTTCTATAATCTTCAGGTTCATTTTTGCTTTCTTCTTCTATTTTTTTTGCAAACTCATCAACTTTCACATGTGCACTTTTTATAACTTTGTGAGTAGATAAGCTCAAACATCTATATGCTTTGCTTTTGCAAGAGTATCCCTAAAATATTCTTTCATCACTTTTTACATCAAATTTACCTTTTCTAGATTCTTTCAAAATGTAACATTTGCTTAGAAATACCTTTAGATAACTTACATTGGGTTTGTAGCCATACCACAACTCATAGGGTGTTTTGAATGAGTCCTTTTTCAGTTGTACTCGATTCAAGGTATGAACTGTAGTGCTGATAGCTTCCTTCCAGTATTTGATAGCAATGTCTTTCTCAATCATTAAGGTTCTTGCATAATTCATGATAGATATGTTCCTTCTTTCTGCTATTCCATTTTGTTCAGGTGTTCTAGGTGTTGAAACCTATCTTTTGATTCCTCTTTCAATGCAAAAGTTATTGAACTCATGTGAAATGAATTCACCACCTCTTTCAAACCTTAGGCATTTCATTCTTTTTCTAGTTTCCTTTTCTACTTTGGCCAAATACCATTTAAACTTTTCAAATGCTTCTGATTTCTCTCTAAGATACATGACAGTCATCATTCTTGAATAATCATCAACAAACATAATGAAGAATTTTTCACCAGTATAACTTTCAATGCCAATAGGTCCACACAAATTAGTATGCACAATTTCTAGAACTTCTTCAATCTGATAGTTCTTGCTTTTAAAACTAGTCTTTCCCATTTTACCAATTTGACAATTCTTGCATAGACCAACCTCAGGTTTCTTTATGTCAGGAATACCTCTTACTTTCCTGAATTTACTGATCTTTATTAAGTTTTCAAAGTTTACATGACACAACCTCCTATGCCATAAACAAATTTCTTCAATTTGAGTAATGAAACGTGAACATTCACCAAGTTCAAGATAAAATAAGTTACCTTTTGTTTGAGAGCCCGATCCAATCAGCTTTCCTTTGCCATCCAGCAACCTTGCTTTTCCATGCATAAATTCTACTTTGAATCCATTATTGAATAGTTGTGCCACACTCAAAAAATTATACTTTAGTCCTTCTACCCAATATGCATTATCACATACAAGTTCCTTGGTTAGTGAGATTCTTCCTTTTCCTCTTATACAACAAGGTTCATTGTTACCAAACCTTACATTACCACCATCATAGTCTTCAAAATATTCAAACTTAGTTTTATCACTAGTCATGTGATGAGAACAACCACTATCTATAATCCATGTATCATTTTTGCTCATATGAAAAATTAGTGCCATTTCCTCATCATTATTAGATTCATCTTTTATAGCAATTTAGACAACTTGATCTTCTTCTTCATCATCAGAATCATTGAAATCTTTTGCCATAAAAAATGTTTTCTTACCTTTATCCTTGAATGATTTGAAGTCTTTCTTGCCATTGTACTTGTGACCTTTCTTCTCATCTTTATTCTGCTTATTTGTGCACCTAGCAGCAATATGTCCAATTTCTTCACAAGAGAAATAGATTAGAGGAACTTTACCTTTGTATTTTCCTTTGCCTCTTGAATATTTTCTTGCTAGTAGAGGTTTAACCACTTCAAGATCACTATCTGAACTTTGTTATGATTCTTCATCACTTTTTGATTGTGGTTCCTTCATCTTTTTCCCTTTTTCTTTGAGTGAAAGCTTGGCTTCAAATGCTGATTCAACATTCCTGGCTATTGAAAAATAGTTGTCATAGTTGTCTAGCTCAAATGCAGTCAATCTTCCAAATATGGCCTCTAAATTTATTTTATGATTTGCCTCACATCTCCTTTCTTGAATTGCAGAGACTCTTATTACATAAATAAGAAGTAGGGTTTTAAGAACTTTACTTATAACTATCTCCTCACTGATAGCTCCTCCAAATGCTTTGATTGTACTAACACATGCTTTAACTCTTTCAACATACTTTGCAATGTTTTCATCCTCTCTCATCCTCATTTGATCAAATTGCCCTCTCAAACTTTCCATTTTGGCTCTTCTCACATTATCATCTCCTCCATAGATTTATTTCAGCTTGTTCCACATTTCAAAGGTAGTTTTGCAATCCTTGATGTCATCAAATTCTTCATAACTCAGAGAGGATGCTATATCTATCATCATGTTATTGTGAGTCTTCTTTTCAGCAATATCATTGACAAATAATATACCTGAAGGTTCTTCATATTTTTCATCAAGGTATTGCAGCCCTGTATCACCAATGGAAGCCAGATGAAGCCTCATCAATCCTTGTCATGCTGAGAAGTTGTCCCTGTTAAGTCTTGGAATTTCCCTTTTGTAAGACATCCTGATCTTTAGCTTAGATCCTTGATATCTTTTCCTGTAAACATCAAAAGCTCTGATACCAATTGTTGGGATTAAAGATAGTGTAAATGAGAGGGGGGGTGAATCAGTTACTAACAAAAAAATTAATCCACAAATCCCTTAGATGTCTTAATGATCTAGTTACTGCTTATACTCGGTAAACAAATGTTGAAACTTGGTAAGTTAAACTATTACTTTCTTTTCAAGCATTCATGCATGTAACTGAAAATAAAGTGAACACAAGAGGCACCAGATTTAATGTGAAAACCCAATATGGAAAAAACCACCAAGTAACTAGTCACCAATTTTTCACTCTTTTGAAGTGAGCCCTGTTAGGAGCCAACCCTGTTAAAGGTTACAATACA
Source organism: Cupressus sempervirens (assembly GCA_028749045.1). Lineage (NCBI taxonomy): Eukaryota > Viridiplantae > Streptophyta > Pinopsida > Cupressales > Cupressaceae > Cupressus > Cupressus sempervirens. Next base: position 404,634,451 of record CM053785.1, read on the forward strand.
CACTATTAGGTGTGACCCTGTTAGAGGATTTAATCACCCTATTAGGAGTGGCCTTACTAGAAGTCTTTAGAACAATTCAACTAAACTGTCACCTTGTTAGAAGATTTACAAAATGGTTGTTAAACCAACTCTATTAAGAGATTTGAAATCACTGCTACAATGGTTAGAAAGCAACAATGAATTGACCTGAACAAGATGCAACTAAATTTGTTGGTTACAAGTCTCTATTCAGCATCAATAGATCCTCCTTGATCAAATATGACTCTATTGTTCCTCAATGATCTCTGATCATCCTTCAAATTTGCTTCCACAGTAATCAGTCTTCATATCACATTAACTTTTCATACCTCTCACATTATGCTACTTTGAATTCGCAACTTGACCTCTTACTTATACTATTCAGATTGTCAAGTCGACCCATTTACATGTTACATTTATCAATAATCCATTTATCAGTTGGCTACAGATATTACTCTTAAATAAATAAACATTATTTCATAAGACAATGAAATCCTTTACTGGCCAACCCTGCTTGGTAAATACTGCTTTTAGTAATTTCCAGAGTTAACCTTCTTGACTCGGTTAACATTACAATATCCTTAAAATCCTTTGGCTATCGAGTTCACTCAGTAAGAACTAAATCTTCCAAATTGCCTTTGATGATCGAGTGAGCTCGGTAAGAACTGTTTCTTCCAAATTACCTTTGATGACCGAGTTAACTTGGTAAGAACTATTTCTGTCATTTTTCTTCGATTAACGAGTGAGCTCGGTAAGAACTAAAATTTTTTGATTATCTTGACAGCTCAATAAAAAAGTTATCCTTTGCCTTGTTGACCTTCTGAGCTCGATAGACACTATCCTTTGCCTTGTTGACCTTCTCAGCTCGGTAGACACAATCCTTTGCCTTGCTAACCTTTAGAGCTCGGTAGACACTATCTAATGATTGATGTGACATTTGTGTGACATCAAAGACAACACACAATTGAACAATTGTATCCAAGATATCCCAACTGAGCTATGATTTCCTATAGAAAAGGCATCAGTGCCCCAATGCCACTATGATCATTGTTACCCTATTCTCCCTCACCATAATGATGTTCCTCCTCATGGTGTTCTTCTTCATTAAGAACTTGTTAGTTACCACTCCGACCACCAAGTCTATGTATAGCAGGCATCATTATGAAGAAACAAGATAAGTTTAGAATCACATGTCAAAAGCATAAGAGTCATGAGCATAAACCACAAGAAGATATCAAAATAATAAACATAAGATAACAATGCATACACTAAAACAAAACATAGTGGAAGCATAACACAGAGATCCCAATATTGCAATATGGGCTTTGATACTAGATGTAATGCCCTACTCGAAGATCCTTGGAAAAAGGATAAATAAAAGCCAAGATATTTTTTTTACAAGTATGGATACACATGACAATCAACAACAAGGATCGCTACGATCACCATTGAAGACTTAACCAACAATCCTGACAACCAACGAATCTCTAAATGCCTCTACCAACTGACATGCTCAAATGAAAGACAAAACCAAAGATGACAATAGAGCACATAATCTTCAATTTTTCAAAGTTTGGAAATACAAGCAGTCCAAAAGGGTACTAGAAACACCCAATTGCATTCTATGACAAATAATAGAGATGTCACTTATCTTGTGCATGAGAAAACACAACTGATAGTCTCGCGTGAGGAAGTATCTCTTCGTGTTAGAAAGTACACCATGTCATGTGAGAAACTAACCCCTTGTGCAAGGAAACACTTGATCTAGAAGCCAAAATACATTGCATTGGTGCTTAGGTTCATGCAAGGAAGTACAATGAGTCATGCAAAGAAATGCAAGACCCCACATGAAACTTCAAATTCTCACATTAGAGTACAATCTCTCATGAGGATTCACAACAAAAAGCAAGAAAAACATAAGATAAAAAGGTAGGAGAGATAATTTCCTCCATAACAAAGAGTACTAGATCCACAAGTTGAGGCTTGAACACTCAAACAAAAAGATAGAAATACAACTAACCATCTAAATCATAGTAGTAAATAAATGAATTGAAAACAAAATTGCAATGTAAAAAAACAACAAAAATCATGTGTGGTTCCTCCCAACCATAATAGCATCATGAGACCTCAAAGATCCTAGCCATCCCCTTCGTGTAATATCCCGAACTGCCAACTTGATAGTCAGAGCTATCTTATGAGGGTGTCACTACTAAAATGTAATAACATCATAACAGAAATAAATCTAACGTGCTAAACCAATAAGCAATAGATACTCCAACTAAGTAAATCACATCATGTAATCATATGCTAAACATCATAATATAGAAATGCATCAAATAAACTACATCATCTAAACATGATATCCAAGCATTCCAATGAAAGCATAAATCGCAAGGAAACATACTATAGATAAACCAAAATACCAAGTGAACATCAAGCATTTTTCGCATTGGCAATAGACTATCTCTATACATTGATCCCCAGTAGTGGCATCAGTAGCTATGCCTCCCAACCATGTGAAACTTGTAGGTCCACTCCCGTCATGCTAAAGGAGATAATGATCCAACCATAAACACACATAAAGAAATTGTGCATGGCTAACACTCACACCAGACGGTAAAGAGGATTGCAACCAAAATCATGAGACAATGTGAGTGGATCAGGTCCTGGTTAGACACTCTATGGGTCACTATATAGGGGCTTGCTGAAGGGTAAGTATCTTGGCATCAAATAGCGCAAGATAGTGGTGGCAGTTCTACTTCCCCAAGAAGGAGAATGATCCTGTGTCCTCAGACTTAATCGAGTGCTCACATAACAAGTTTCCTCAAACTAAATGAGGTGCTCACTTAACATTTTATTATCTTTCATTCATTACCCAGTTAAATTATTTAGTTATCACTTAATTAACAAAATTCTTCATGTCAACCCTCTGGGCAAATTAATCACTAGGTTGCGAGAGAGAAGCCCCCTCCATGCTACCCTACTTACCCATGCTCATCACATGATGAGTGCCCATAGGCATGCATATTCCCAGCACAAACCCAAAATAAATATACTATTAGTAATACAACCGAGAGTTTGGGTCTCACAAGTCACTTGAAAAATGCACATGAACATGCTCGTGTGTGGCACACCACCATCATGAAAATCATAACACAAGGGCTAGATGAGAATACAATTCAAAAATAACACTCAACTCAATACAATCTTGGGAGGATGGATGCAGCACGCATCCAATGCTACATAAAAGTGCAACCATGGTCTAACTGACATCCTATGGATGATCCAAGTCCATGACCAACAACATGCCAAGAAAACCTAAGAAAGCTGGGTAGCATGCAAATCAAAGTAAAAACCCCAAAACTCAAAAACTTTGAAAATAAAACCCACTTGTTCTTAGGGCACTAAAACCATGAATAAATTTAGGTTCAAACACCGTATGCAAAAATAGTTAGCATAATGGTGTGAAACCCTAAACCCTCATCCCAAAAAATAGGAAAATGTTCATACCCAACCAACTGAGTAGAACTGGCAATCAAAAATGGAAGGGAATACTAGTTATTAGCCTCCTAACATACAGGTACCAGAAAGAGAAGTAGAAACAGAGTTGAAACAAAAAAATGGGAGAGCCCTACCTAACAGTCAAAAGGGCTAAAATGGGAATCAGCCAGATAAAATAAATATCCTGTGGAAGCTATCAAAAGTCATGGCAAACCAAGGTCTCCTCGAGTTGGATCCAATGAGACCAACCTCACGAAAATCCCATGCCGATAGCTCTCACAACGAATAGAAATGCAATCCTCTAGAAGAGGATTTTGGAAAAAGCTCTCAAAAGTCTAATTTCCAAAAGTGATAAGTGAGGAATTGTTTTCTTCTTTAGATACTTATTCACTTTTTGACTGAATAATTGATTAGGGTAAATAACCAGGAAACCTAGTTAAATCTTTAATCAACCCAAATGAAAATAGACTATTCCAAGTAACTAGAATTCATCAATGGCAAAGCTGCCAGAAATTAAAATCAATAAAAATAAAGCTTGAAAACCCAAAATCACAAAAATTTCTTAATAGTTTTTGTGACAAATGTGAACCTCTAAATGCACAAACACATTCACATGTCTAATCACATAATGTAGATAAGTTTGGCTTTAATCAAATCACCAGAGGTTTTAATTTAACATTTAAATAAGATGCATCGACCATGTAGGGACAACAATGGTAAAATATGAATAGTTGAATCACTAACTCCATGTGTCACTACCAGGGATATGAATCCTACACACTAAAACACATGATCAAGTGTAATTGCATATAATAATATAGCCAAAGTAATAAATGCATTAAATACCTAATTTAACCATTTGTTTCAAATATACTGAAATAATCCATTTATATCACCCACGTTCACATAAAGCATAACAAAGCAACAATGAAGTAAATCACCATAGCATTAATTCCACATCTAACACAATTAGAGATATGTTCAAATATGGGATAACTAGAATAACATCATAAAACATATTGTCATCTCAAAATGGCATCATCATGCAAATATGATCAACTGAACAACATAGTTATCTAACATTTATGATACTAGAAATCAAAGTATAACATCCAACCCTCGGGTCATCTCAACATGTAAAAATAACATGAGTAATAAGTATCTCTCATATCAAAATATAACAAGGCACAACTACAAACACGAGAGGCACTACATGACAAATATACATTTCTTTGACTTAGCTTCCATCTTGATTCTATTTTCAGAATCTATATTTGCAAATGCTTCACAATTGAATATTCTAATAAAAGAATAACTCACCTTCTTACCAGTCAATGCTTCCTCTAGAATATGATATCCAAAAGGAGTAGAGGGACCTCTATTGATTAAATATACAACAATATTGATACCCTCATCCCACATATTTAAGGGTATCTTAATATTCAACCTCATACTCCTTACACACTCCATTATTGTCATGTCCATGCTTTTAACCACTCTATTTTCTTGTAGAGTCCTTAGAATAGTTTTTAACCTACAAATACCATTAGTGGAACAATAATCTTCAAACTCATTGCTGCGATACTCACCACCATTATCAAATCTAAGACATTTTAGCCTTTTACCTATCTCATTTTCAACCAAGCATTTCCATTTCTTACAAGTTTAAATACATTAAATGTATGTCTAAAGAAATAAACCCATACTTTCCTAGTTGCATCATCAATGAATTTAACATAATAATGAGAGCCACCAAGGGAAGATACCCAAGATGGTCCACATACATCTATATGCACAAGCTCCAACTATTCATTTTTCTTTTTCTTTCCATACACACAACTTTTACATAAATCCATATTGACACATTTCAGACCTGGTAGAACTTTCTTTGAATGAAGTAATTTCATACATGTTTCACTCATGTGCCTAAGTTTGTTGTGTTGTAGTGTTGTTTCAAAATGTCCAGCATCTATATTTTGTTCTTCCTACTCAACTGCATCAATAATTCCTAAAATTCTTTTTTTTCTAAAATAATTAAAGTAGAAGGTATAGTATGACCTATTTAAAGATATAGGTGCCTACTTTCACAGCTTTTTCTACTACTAAGGAACCTTTTGAGACCTTCTAATTTTTATCATCAAAAGTAACTATGCAACCCTCATCACCTAGTTTCTCTACTAATAATAAATTTCTACATTGTCTTACCTCTTTTAGTAGCTAATGATTCCCATTCAGCAACTCAATCTTAATTTTTCACTTTTCAACAATCTGACAAGGTTTGGTATCTCCCCAATAAACTAGCACAAAATCCCCTTGGACATAATCAAGAAAATAACCCCCTATGGGGAGTGGCATGAAATGAAGTTCTTGAATCTAAAACCCATGATTCATCAACATTTTATAAGTTAATAAGAAAAGCATCCTATTCAGATTTATTACTTACCACGTTTTCCTCCTTGTTGGTCTCCTTCGTTGTTCTTTTAAGTCCAGCAATCTTTCTTCTTATGCCCTAATTTTCCATAGTACCAACAATCTCTTGGTCCTCTAGATTGTGACATCTTTCCTTTTTTTTTTCTCTTGATTTCCCAAGATTTCCAAAATTAATTCCTCTCTCATTCATTATACCTTTACTTTGTGCATTCAAGACACATCCTAATGTAGACCCACCTACGCTTTTCCTATGATTATCCTCGCTCAAAATAACATCAATAACATCATCAAATTTTATGGTATTAAGAATAGAAATAGACTTACTCATATCCATTACCAAGTCATTCAAGCTTTCAAAAAAGGAACGCAAAATCAACATAGCCCTAATTTTTTCATCAAAATTAACATTTACAAAATATAATTGACTAGTAGCCTTATTAAACTCATTTAAGTGATCATGAATAGATCCACGTTCTTCCATATTCATATTAAATAAACACTTCATGAGAAAGACCTTGTTTGAAGCAAAGGGCTTTTCATACAACTATTCTAAGGTTTCCATCAACTCTTGAGTATTCTTCACTTTTGTAATATTAAAATGTCATAGATTTTTCTAGGCATAAATGAATACTTCCAAGTGCCTTTCTATCTAGAAGATATCAGTTCTCATTTGTCATAGTTGCTTCTTTCTTGTCCTTTCCTTACAATGGCCTTCAGAAATCCTTCTAATAAAGATAGTCCTCCATTTGCATTTTCCATAACTAAAATTTATGCCCATTAAACTCAACTTTCATCTTACCCTCATCTTCCATCACTCTCACTCAACCATGAGACTTTCCTATATAGGATAATTAAAAACAATCTTGCTCTAATACCACTTGTTAGGATTAGTGAGATAGAAATTGAAAATTAAATACAAATATAACCAATATCAAAAATAAATAAAGCACACAGAAGAGAACACAAGAAACAAAGATTTAATGTGGTTCACCCAATTCCTGGGCTATGTCCACTAAATAGTGAGTCCAATTTATTATAATTATCCAGTGATTACAACCATATTACAACATATAATCTCTTACAAATCAATACCATTGCAAGAAGCTATTATCTCATCACACAATGAAATCCCTAACCATAAGCCATCTTATACAAGATTTTTGTCGCTTACAAAATTAGGACTAGAATAATTACAACATGTCAGCCCCCAAAAAAGTAGCTAATAAAATAGACCCAAAAATAAATTCCTCATGGGCTAAACCCCCAACAACCATGAGTTATGACCCCTAGTTTTATTGGGGCATCCCCCCATTGACCATGTATCCTCGTGGGGGCTTAGGGCCCGACCTAACCCTAAACCCCCACAAGAATACATGGTAAGTGTACAATACTTTCTTGATCAGTTGCCACAAGCTAACACCTATTAGGGGATATACATCGAAGATCATCCAGACCTTATCACTCTTCAATTAAGTGGCCTACTACAAAGGACTCACAAACATTCAAATGAATATCACCTTAGAAAGGATTTACAGATATTTTTGCTATAGTTACAAGAGAGTAATAGTGAAAAGATTTGATAAAAATGCAACTAACTTTTCTATTTCAGATCTCCATTTCACTTAATTTTTTTCCCGATTTATTCCTTTTTGGTTGATCCACTCACACACATCAACTTCACACTTCACTTGCTTGATCTTTTAATATAGCTCTTCTCAGTATCCACTTCTTTCTTCTCCTTCACAAATGAATGTGATCAACATATGTAAACATCTTGTTCATCTCTTAAATAGATAGATTATTTCTCCTTAACCAGATTCTATAATGATTTTCTGCTTAATTTCAACCATACAATCATCTTCCATCTTGGATACATTGAATTTAGACACTCAATCAACACGGTTTGTCCTTGAACTTTGATCTCCTCTTTTGATCATTGAATCTCCACCATCAGATCTTCTATGAATTTCTCCAACCATAGATCTTTCAAAAAACTTCATCCTTATCTTAAAAACTTCTCAATCAATTCACATTTTTATCAAATGTCAACTCAAATTAATTCTTCGTGAAATTGTTCATCTTTCTCTTGCTCGGTTAACAACATACTTTCTCAGTCAATACTAAGCTCAGTTAACACTACACTTTCCTGATTAATATTGTTCATTCTCTACTTACTTAACATGTACTCAATGATTAATGTGATAGCTTGGTGACCATTAGTCTTTCATTTATCGACCTTACTAACTAGCTTAGTGCAACTCACTATTTCTTTATCTTTTCACTTCATAACTTCTTTCCTTCATTTCTAACCAAAGTAACTTTCTTGTATCATCTCAAACTTCATCAAATCATGTGTAGAAAAGTTAAATCAATATTATCATGCCAGAGTAAAATTCATCAAGTTCCCATTAAAATCCACATAATTATCAACCTTTCTTCTATTCTATTTTCCTTTTCATTATTCCATAATCATTATTTCCTTTAAATGATTTTGAACCTTATTGAATTAGCATAATATGTTACCTTTCCATGCTTGACATCAATGACAACACAACAACTAATCTAACTACTCTACATACATTATCACCCTTATCTTCAACATGATCAATTGGAGTGTGAGGCCTCGCCCCGACCCTTCGTAGCCTTAGTTGTTACTTTATCATTTTGTTACTCATGACTCGAGATGTCGAGACATTATGTGATGCTTAGAACATACTATATTATTTCATGTTGTGTGATGTTACTTTCAAATATATTTGATGTTTGTCATTTTTAATGTTTCATGTATATGTATGTTAATGAAATCAGTAAATGGAGGATGGATACTTTGATTTAAGAGATTTTAAATGGTTAAGAATTAAGTAGGATGAAAGAAACCCTGATTGATGTATGTTTCAATTTATTTAAATTTTTGATATGTATACATATATGTACATGTGATTTTACGGGACTACTGATGTGTGCAATGAGTGTGCAGATATTTTAGCTGAGAAACCCTACGGAGGAACAGAACTGATCTCTATGTGCTAATTTTGGAAACCTTGTTGTTTGTAATTAAATTGAGATGTATGTATAAATCCTTATGTGATCAGTAAATGTTAATGTTCGTAACTATGTTCTTTAGTGTCGCTTGACACTCATGAAATTGTTTGTGCTCTTTACCATGCTAGCTAGGGTTAGCTGTGTAACCCATGGACCTAAGTCGGATTAAGTTAGTGTCAGTTTGCTAATTGGGTTCTTAATCAAGTCTAGTCACCCTTAATTTGGATTAGTGCTAATCTGCATTTTAGAGTGTTAGTTGGTCCTAATTATTTCCTAGCTTGTGTTTGGCTCTAAACCTATTCCTAAGACTTTAAAACATGAAATATTTATACCCAAGGGGTATGGGTATGGGTTGGGGGTCTTTTCCAACCCCTAAGCCCCTTTTATTGACTTTTGAGATCACTCAAAAAGTCTCTTTTTGCCTTTGTGCGAAAATTGACTATGGCTACCATGAGTTGCCTTACCTCACCTCCACTTAGTGTTTAACCATAGTGTGGGTTGAGTTAGGAGTTTCTAGAATTGTAAGTGGGTGGGAGAAGTTATTGATCCCTTTGGTGGTTGAGTTTGAGGCTTATTTAGAGGCCCTTCTTGGACTAGTTGAGGTTGTGACCCAATCTCTACATCTAGAGAGGAGTCTTGGAAGATTGAAGCAAGGAAGGGAAAAGCTCTACTCAAACTTGTTCATTTACCATTACCTCTTTGTGAAGGTAGGAATTCTCATCTCCCTTGTTCAGATTTCATGTTTGTTTCATGCTTATGCTACCCTGTTGTTGTATGAATGTTTGTATGTTTGTGGGTATGTTGGGAAGCTTTGAAAACCATGTCATTTTGAATGATTTTCTTTCATGTTTATGTTTGAATTTTGAGATGTTCTTGCACGGATGTTTTGGCATTACTCACCCTTGGAGAGGGCAGAAGTGGCCAATTTTGGGAAAGGGCATTTTAGTTGGACTCCAACAGTGTAGAGTCTCTTCTCAGGATGAGAAGAGGGAGAGAGGGTAGGGTGTTATGGGCCCCTACCTGTCAACACAAACCACATATGAGTTTTGGCATGTAAGAATGGAAGAACGGAAGTTCTTGAATTATAGCCCCGATTGGACACTTGGTTTGGTGTTGTGTCTGACATCTCCTATTGGAAAAATCCACCTTTCCCTAGTTTTGATTCAATGTGAATCCTATTGTGAAAACCTTTTATGATTATGCATGTTTGAATTGTTTCTTGGTCATGCTTGTTGTCACCTGATCAAATTCTGTTTCCTCCATGGTTCGTAGAATTGTGTTGCAGAATTTGATATGGAACCCTTGATGAGGGTCATGAAGGAAATTTAATTTAAGTGTTGTAATTAACGATTGCAATCCTATGTAATTTGTATCTCAAAACCTTGTTTTTATGGCAATGACGCTAGGTTTTCTTCCTGGTTCTTTTCCGGCTGAGCTTTTGAATCAGGTTTGCCAATAAAATTGGTGTTTGAGTATAATTGTTTATCATGTGATTCAATCATAATTTTAAATTAGAGGGATGCATATCAGAAATAAGATGTTATGATGATGGTTCAATTAAGTAAAAATTTTAAGTTTTCTTATATGTTAAATATGAAAACTATGTTGAAAAAAGAAAAAAGAAAAAAAGATTATGGTTGATGGTTCAATTTAAATTGTTTGAGATATCAATGAATCTTGTTTGAATGTGTCACAATGATTAAATCTATGTTTTAAATCTATCAAAAAAACAAAAAAAAATCATACTATGGATGTAGATTTAGCTTTCATGATTATCAGAATCAAACAATTCTTACATTATTGAGTAAAATGGATAATTCAAATCCTTGGTATTTTAAGTTGCATCAATCCCTTTAGATTTTCTTTAATAATAATAATAATCCCCCCCTTAGTTATTAATCAACTAAAAAATTTATACTTAGAAAATTTAGACCCAATATATATATATATATATATATATATATATATATATATATATATATATATATATATATATATATATATATATATATATATATATATATATATATATATATATATATATATATATATATATATATATATGCATTGCCTTGTAATTCCATACTTAGAAAAAAATTCAAAAAAAAATGCACTTCCAGGAGCAAATTGCTCACTGGAATTTGTATGGGAGACCAATTAAATTTGAAAGGAACAACAGAGAATATTCTTCCAATTATCCTTTTTATCTAAATTTTGAAATAAAACAAAATAGAGAAAAACATTAATATACATGTTAAATTAACAAAGGAAAATTCAAAAAAAAAAATCTCCTTCTCACCTATAAAACTTTTTGAGTTTATTGCATTACCATTGGTCATGGTGGACATCAGTTTAAAAAGGCAATTTTAAAAATGTTTTATTTTGCAAAAGTCTTTTTGTCATCATAAAAGATGACATCACCCCCTGTCCCTCCATAATTTTTTCTGACCTTGGTGATGGATTAAATTTGTTTTTAATGTTTTTTCCTTGCTTTAGGCCTGTGCATGTTTTTTTTTAAACCTGGCCTACACAATGCTTTGGGCAGAGCGCCTAGCACTTGGGGAAGCGCATAGAGGGATGGGATGGGGGGAGATGTGACGTGGGTCACATTGGTTAGGGGTTTTGGGGGTAGATTAGTGATTAGTAGGTTATGTTTAGTTGTTAGTAGTTGTTAGTAAGTAGCTTGGGTTAGTTTTTTTTTTTTTTTTTTTAGTGTTAGTTTGTGTCATTTAAAGTGTTTAATTTTAGTGGTGTTAGGGAAAGTTAGTATAGGTTAGTATGGGTAGGTTAGTCTTAAGTTAGTTAATATTATTTATGTATTTACTTTTGTTATTTGCTAATACTTGTATTTAGTTAGTATTTTAATGTAAATTAAGTTGTTAGTATTGTTTTAGTTCATTTTGTTGTTAGTTAAATTTTTTTAATTGTAGATTAGATTAGTTAGAAAGTTAGTTTAAGTTTTAGTTAATTAGTTTATATTAAAGCTAGTTAGTTTATGTTTGTAGCAAATTTAGTTAGCTTAAACTTTAATTAGTAATCTTAATAAGAATAGATTGGTTAAAGCTTTTAATTCAATTAAGTTTTAAAGATATGTTAGCGTAAGAAAGTTTTAGTATATGTTTTGTTATTTGTTAATCATTTTAGTTAGTTATTATTTGAATATAGTTTTGTTTAATTTTGTAAATGTAATTTAGTTAGTTTTAACATTAACGTTAATTTAATTTTTGAGTATTAAGTAGTTTTAATTTTAAAGGTTAAGTGGCTATTTTAAAGTAAGTTTAAATGTAGATTTTATTTGATTAGATATCTTCAAATTAATCTAACTCGAAATCATTTACATCAATTATGATATAAATAATTTTAATATATTGTTGAGAAACTTATGTAATAATGTATCTAATAACTATTGTTGATACCAACTTAATAACGAGAGTATTAATTTAACAATGTAGAAAACCTTTACCTAAACTGTGAGCATAACCTTATCATCTTAGTGCATTTTAATTATCTAAAAAAAAATTGTGTGTTTTTGCCCTCGTAGTTTGGGCATGACATGGAGCTAATAATCTCCCCCTATGGCATTGATGGAAACAGATTATAAAAAAAACCATCCAATACCAAACATCTACATTGAAACACATTAGTTATGTTCAACTTGATCTTCATCAGGTTCTTTGCTTAGTCTAAACTCATAACTCCATTCATATTCTCCATATACTCCTCCTTAGCATATAGCTTATTCATTGTTCAGCTTCTTCTTCTACATAATTTCTCTAGCATAGTCTCCCTTAATTGGTCTACAACTTATAACTTCATTCATATTCTCCATATACTCCCCCTTAAAATATACCTTATTCATTTTTCAACATTTTCTTCTACAGCATCTCTCCAACATACTCTCCCCCTTTGGGTGAACAATTATTTACTCCTTTAAAATAAGTATTATTTTTTATACATCATCTCCTTCTTACTCAATCTCTCCCTTTGTACAACATGTTTCATATACATATCTCCTCCTTTACTCATTCTCTCTCATTTTTACATAATGCCAAAGGTAACTATAAGATTCAATTAAAAACTTATAAAACCTTGTATTTATACCTTTTACCTTTCATGTATTGATCCATTCTTTCTATTGCATCATTTTCATAACTCTAGGATAGTTTCTAAGAGTGAACTCCTACATCAACTCCATAAAGATATTCTTATAAAACTATATTGATGCAATCATTCATCTTCACTTAGGGAACATTGGGTAGGAGAATGACCCATACTTTACCTCTTAGATATTCAAGTTCATCCTTAGGTAATGGCTTGGTGAATTTATTTGCATTATGTTCTTTAGACTTCACATATTCTAGTATAACTTATTTTTCATGAACTTGTTCTCTCAAATAGTGATACTTGATAAATATGTGCTTTGTCTTTGCATGCATCACTAGATTATTTGATATGTAAATAGCACTATTGTTATCATAATAAATTGTAATAGGATCTTGACTTCCTCTTGCATATCTTCCAACAATTGTTTGATCCATATACTATTTGAACAATTCATTATAGTTGCAACATATTCAGCTTTATCAATGGATTATGAGATAAAACTACATTGCTTACTTATCCATGTCACAAGTCTTTCTCCTAAAAAGAAATCTCCTCCACTGGTACCCTTGCTGGCATCGACATTTCCTCCCCAATCAACATCAATGTAGACTCTCAACTCAAAATATCTATCTTTCTTGTATCATAATCAATCATCTATAGTTCATTTCAAACATCTAAAGATTATTTTACTCCAGTCAAATGTGTCTCATTAGGATTAGCTGAAAAACTTGCTACTATTCTAACTACATGTGCAATGTCAGGTCTGGTATAAACTTCATACTGTAACTTGCCAATTATAGATTCATACAATGTCTCACTCACTTATGTTGAGTTATCTTCCTTAGACAATTTATATCTGGTGACCCATTGGTGTACCTACTAGTCTTGACTCTTCCATACCAAATATTTGTACTATCTCTTTGATGTATTCGGATTGAGTAATGTATATTCCACCTTTAGTTTCATGATCTTGCAAATGAATAAAGAGTTTTATCTCACTAACCATTGAGATTTCAAACTCTTTCCTCATTTCATCAACAAATGACTTACACATCAATTCATTTACTCCAAATATAATGTCATCAACAAATATCAATGCTATTAAGACCTTATCTTTAGCATCACTCTTCAAGTAACTAGTTCTAATGAAACCAATTTTGATCAAATAAGACAGTAAAATTCCATATCATGTCCAGGGTGCTTGATTCAATCCATGCAAAGATTTATGTGGTTTAAATATGATGTTCTTATGGCCTTTATCCATAAATCCTCTAGATTTTTCAACATAAACCTCTTCCTCTAAAATTCCATTCAGAAATGTTTATTTGATATCCATTTGATATACCTTGAATCTTTTATATTTTATATATGCAAGTAGTGTTCTCACTCCTTCCAGTCTCACAATGGGGGAAAATGTTTCACCATTGTCAATTACTTCCTCTTGAGCATATCCTTTACATACTAGTCTTGGCTTGTTTCTTACAACTTCTCATTTTTCAATCAACTTGTTTGTGAAAATCCATTTTGTTCCAATCACATTCTCGTCTTTGGTTCTTGGTCTATGAGTTATTCTTCTCAATTTGATCTATCTCTTCATTCATTGCATTAATCCAATCTTCATCTTCAAGTGCATCTTTAATTTTTTTAGGTTTAAACTCATAAGTCAAGCATGTGTTGTCTCTTAACTTACTTCTTTTCATGACTCCAACATTCTTATCTCCAATTATCTAATTATGTGAATGGATGCTTCTCACATACTTTTCTAAAACAAGCTTGGCTCTACATTCTCCATTATCTAGTGGGGGCTCAACATTTTTCTTGATGTGCTCTTTTTGTAGCTTAGGTACTACAAGTTGTTACTTTGTGTGTCTCTATGTTATTGTTTGGTTATCCTTTGTTGTGACTTATTTTGTTGCTCGGGTAAAGTGTTAGGTTCTCCTTCCTGAACATGGACAAATCTATTGTAGTCTTTGGGTTCTTCATTTCTTTCCTCATCATTCTTATCTACAAACTCATCAATTCTCACATTTTCACTTTCAACCATAGTTCCAATAACTTTATTCAAACACTTATATGTGTTTCTCCTAAAAGAGTATCCTAGGAATATTTCATCATCTCCTTTTGATATGTTAATCAGTTTCTGGATTAGATTGTGTGGCAATTTTTGTCATCAACGTTTCGAATCACACTACGTGATCCATCATCAGGATGAGAGAGCAGGAGATACAAAAATCGCCACACAATCTAATCCAGAAACTGATTAACATAACTAAGATGGATTGTGGAAATCTGATCGCATTAATCTCCTTTTGAATCAAACTTTTCATTTCTAGCATCCTTATGAATATAGAATCAACATCCAAATATTTTGAAACAACTTACATTCTGTGTGTGTCCATACTAGAGTTCATAATGTATTGTGTTTGTACCTTTCTTCAATTGTACTCGATTAAGTGTGTACACAATAATACTTATTGCCTCTCTCAAGAATAGTTTTTGAAACTCCTTTCTTAATAAACAATGTTCTAGCACAATCAATTATGGATCAATTTCTCATTTTAGCAATCACATTCTATTGTGGTGCCATCAGTGTAGATACTTTCCTTTTGATTCCATTCTCATTACAAAAGTTTAAAAAATTATCAAACATGAACTCACCTCCTTTATCAAATCTTAAACATTTCAATAACTTACCAATTTCCTTCTCAACTCTTTGCTTATACCATTTGAACATATCAAATGCATAAGATTTAGCTTTTAGAAACATTCCAATCGTCATTCTTGAATAATCATCAACATATAGAATGAAGTATCTATCACCATAATAGCTTTGAACTTTCATAGGACCATAGAGGTCAACATGAACCAAATCTAATATATCATTAGAGTAATATGATTTTCTTGATAAACTTGACTTATTCATTTTACCAAGTTGATATTATTTACATATAGCATTATTAGGCTTATGCAAGTTTGATAAACCTCTCACTTTCTTCTTCTTACTAACTTTCACCATATTATCAAAGTTCACATAATAGAGCCTCTTATGTCATAATGAAAAATCTTCAACTCCAGCATATAAGAATATATAGATAGTGTAATCCAAGTAAAATAGGTTACCTCTTGTTTGTTCACCAGTCCCAATCAATTCACCATCATCATTAAAGATTTTCTATTTTCTATTTTGAAACTCCACCTAGTGGCCTATGTTATTCAATTGTGCAACACTCAATAAATTTTATTTCAGACCTTGAACCTAATAAGCATCATCTCACCTAATCTTTTCATTCAACATTAGTGAACCTCTTCCTTTCATGGGACATGGAACATCCTATCCAAGTTTAAAAATCTGTCACCATAACCTTCTAGCTTATTTAACTTATCAATATCACTAGTCATGTGATGTTAACAACCACTATCAATAATCTAAGTATCATTCTTGCTAACATGAGATATAAGGGCATTTTCTTATTCATACATTTCCTCCTTTGTATCTTCTTTTACAACAACATACACAACTTCATCACCTTCATTTTGATCATCATATTTTGACTCTATGTGTTCTTCCTCAGCTAGGTAACAAGACTTCTTTCCTTTATCTTTGTAATCCTTATTCCTTTGGTATTTGTTCTCACTTTTTCACTATTATCATTACTACCCTTTTTAGGACATCTAGATGCAATATAAAGAACTTCATTACATTTGAAACATATTAAGGGTAATTTACCTTTGAGATTTTATTTTCCTCTCGGTAACCTTCTAGCCAGTAATGCTCATAGCTCATCTTGTTCTTTCTCATTTGAATCATCATCACTTTCATCTTTTCTATAGTGATTACTCTCATCTATCCTTGAACTTCCAATAGTTAATGATGACTTGAAAGAATTCTATACCTTAGCTAAACTATTATCAAAGTTACTAAACTCAAAATAAATCATTCTACCAACCAAAGCATCAAGATTAAGGGCATTACCAAGGATGGATTTTGATTCTTGAATAGATGAAACTTTGATAGCATAAATAGGTAATAATGTTCTTAGTACCTTAATTATAACATCTTCATAAATTATGACTCCTTAAGTAGCTTTAATGGCACTAACCACTTCCTAGATTGAGTTATTGTATTGTGCAATGTTCTCTCCTTCATTCATCTGTATTTCATCAAATTTTCATCTTAGGTTCTCAACATTTTCTCTCTACAAATTTTGATCTTCTACATAGACAAGTGCAATCGTATCCCACATCTCTTTGGTATTAGAACATTCCATGACACCATTTAATTCAACATCATTAAGAGAATAAGAAATCTCTATTATCAAATTATTGTGTTCTTACTTCTCTTTCATCTTCTCAATTGTCATTGGTCCAAGTGGTGGTGAATTGTATTGATTATATGGATAGTATAATGCATATTCTCCAATTCTTGATACGTACAGTTGCATCCTACTTTTCCATGATGAAAAGTTATCTCTATTCAAATTAGGTACCTCTCTCTTATACATCTTCATGTCTTTATCTTATGTCCCTTTAAACTTTCTTCTCCAAGAACTCGGCTTTGATACCAATTGTTAGATAACTGAGAGGGGGGTGGGAGTTGAATTAGTTATCCTTGGGTCCTTTTACCAAATTCAAAAATATAACATCTTAAATTTTCAATATATAAACTTGTTACCCTAATTCAAACTTCACAATGATATCCAATTCAATCTTTATCAATAAATTATTAGCTTATACCAAGCATCAAAGAAATTGATTGTTATTGTATACTTCATAAACTAACTTGCATCATTAAATGGTAAACATCAAATAAACATGAAATAATATGCAACACAATCATCCACTCATTTTGACACAAATATTTTTAATGTGGAAACCTTGTTAAGGAAAAAAAACACCTAGGACTGGTAACCCAAAAAATTTAGTCTTTTGGAGTGAGCTCGATTAAGATCCAACCTTGTTAAAGGTCACATGCACATTATTAATGTGACCCTATTAGGGGATTTACACAAAATATCATCTAGACCTTATCACTCCTCAATTGAGTGGCCTACTCTAAAGGACTTACAAATATTCAAATGAATGTCACTATAAAAAGGATCTACAAATAAGACTGTTAAGTCCACTTCGTTAAGAAATTTTCTACTACAATTTCTAGAGAGCAATAATGAAATGATATATTAAAAATACAACTACCTTTGTTGTTTCAAATCTCCATTTCTCTTATACTTTGTCCTAGTTTATTCCACTTTGGATTATCCACTCACACACATCAACTTCACACTTCACTTGCTTGATCTTCCAATACAACTCTACTCAGTATCGACTTCTTTCTTCTCCTTCACAAATGACTCTGATCAACATCTATAAACATCTCATTCATCTCTTAAATAGTTAGATTATTATCTCTCAACTTGATTCTTCAATGTTTTTTTGCTTAATCACAACCATCCAATCATCTTCTAGTTTGGATACATTGAATCTAGACACTCAATCAACATGATTTTTCTTTGAACTTTGAGCTCCTCTTTTGATCATTGAATCTCCACCATCAAATCTTCTTTGAATTTCTCAATCATGGATCTCTCAAAAAACTTCTTTTTTATGTCATAAACTTCTCAATCGATTCATATTTTAATAAAATATCAATCTCAAATTGATTCTTCCATAAATTGTTCATCTTTCCCTTTCTCAATTAACATTGTACTTACTCGGTCAATACTAATCTTAGTTAACACTATACTTGCTCAGTTAACATAGTTCATCCTTCACTTACTTAACATGTGCATGGTGACTATTGTGATAACTTGGTGACCATTAGTCCTTCATTTACTAATCTCACTAACTAGCTCAATGCAACTCATTGTTTCTTTATCATTCCACTTCATAATTTCTTCACTTCCTTTCTAAATAACTAACTTTCTTTTGTATCATCTCAACAGTTAATCTAATCATTTAAAACAATTAAATCAATATTATCTTTAAAACATCTAACTCATCAAGTGCCCATTGAAATTCACATACTTATCAACCTTTCTTCCATTCTATTTTCTTCTTCATCATTCCATCGTCATTATTTCCTTCAGATGATCTGGCACCTTATTGAATTAGCATAATATCTTACCTTCCTAGGCTTCAAATCAATGGAAACGTAAAAACTAATCTAACTACTCCACATTCATTATCACCCTTATCTTCAACATGATCATTTGGGGCTAACATTATGAAATTCATAAACTTACATAATTTAATTCTTTAAATCTTTTAGGAGGGTGTTGATGAGGATATGAGTCATTCAGGGTTATTGATGTCCTTAGAAATAGTCTTACCCTTTGACCCCTAACCTTAGTATAAGCTTTCACATGATTTAATAAGTTCACAAAATTGTAAGCTATTAAGTTCTTTGTTTACGATAGGGAGTAGAAAAATAATTTTATCATTCTAGTGAAGGTTTTGTTACTAAATTTTTACATGTGTTAAGATTTATTCCTAAACATTACAAAAGTGTTCATACAAGGTACATGTTCCTTGCATGTCTAAATTCAGTTCATATTTATTGCAAATCATGTTTTGTTATTTTAAAATGTTTAAATCCAAAAATTTATTTGTATTAATCATCAAATGATATGTACAAATGACATTTACAACTGATAAAATGAAATGAATGTAATGAATGTAAATATTCTCCTACACAAGGTTGTAAGAGTAACCTCTACTTCTAGATTTTGTCTATTCTATGCAAATGTGAACAACATAAAAGAAGGAATGGAATAGGTATGAAAGAGGTTCATAAGTAACCAATCATTGTCTTTTGTGAATGACTAGTCGTGTAATCCTCCTGGTTGTCTTGTCCCATCAGTTTCCTCTAGTCACACATCCAAGTCTCTATTTGTGTACAAGAAGAAGAAATAAAAGTGTTAGATCCAATGGATCTAAGAAATGTCAGTATTTACCTCACCTCAAGCATACAGGCTTTATTCTACATCCATGTTTCGCACTTGCATAAATGGAAAGAAATAATAGAGGGTGATACATTAATGATCTTTGATAAACATCAAGTGAACATAAATATCAAAGGGACATTCACTTTGCATGAAACTTTTTATTTATGTTACCATGCTAATTATGAGCACTAGAAATCATATTAAAGAAGAATTAAAGGGATAGAATTTTATTATTTTGAAACCTTTTGTTTCAATATGCAAGTGAGTGCAAGTGCAATATAAGTAGATCATGCATGCATTAAGGGTATATATAAGACATCTTCAGTGTGCAAGTATAAAGAGCACAAGTAGAATGTGTCAAGGAATGTATGATAGAGGTTTCAATTAGAGTGAAAGGAATGCAATAGGAATATATGTGGATGTCAACAAAGTCAAGACAAAGATAACAATGCATGAAAGGAAAAGTAATGAATCCACAACAGAGAATAAGAATGTAAGTGCAAGTGCAATATTTATAAGAATCTGAACATCAAAGAGAAATCAGTAAACATGAGCCTAGAATGAAAGACGTGAAAGCAACATATTCATTTGTGCAAGAAAATAGCATATCTAAAGAGTTCTTGCGAGAAATTCTATAGAGAAGTACTTTTAAAGTGTTGAAACGGATTATGTATTTGTTAAGGCATTTCTCAAAATTTCTTAATAGAAAACATCTAAGAATATTGTGCAAAGTCCAAAGAAATTTTTGCATTTTATAAAATAGGAGATAGCAAGCGTATGACTTTAATAGAGTTCTTAAGAGAATGCATACAAAGAATTGCAACATCATAGGAGCAAGAGAAAATCATAAGATGCCAAGTTCCAAAAAAACATCAAGGCACTAGTCAAAAGCAATATGCCAAGAAAAGAAATGACACTTAAATGTAAACAAAAATATGTCCTGAAAGTGGAATGTGGCAAAGTCAATGGAGGTTTCACCACTCCATAAACAAGGGATTGTGATAACAATGGGAGCAATGTTTATACATTGTTCAACTACACAATATTCTAGATTGGAAGTAATGATGATAATGGATCCAATCAGTCTATTGGAAAAGTACATTAGTCTATTTTTTGTAAATATGTCAATAGAAGGGGCAGTACTTCAATGAGAGAAGAAAAGGGACAACCTTCGAAAGGAATGACAAGAAAGGCCATAGTAATCTTTTGTTCATGCACACGTGGGACAAAGTAATGATAGAAGTGCTAAATAACCTATAGAAGTTATACTTTGAAACATTTCCATCACTCGGCATAGTGAGCATCTTACAATATAAATGCTTACAAAATGATCAAAGTTAGTAAACATGTAATATAACAATGTAGTGAAGTACTATATGTTGGCATTTATTATGATCAAAATTCTAGATACCACTAGTTTTTTAAGATAATCTTCTTAAGAAGAGAACAAAATGTTTATGAGACATAACCCTCAACAACAAATGGGGTAGAATACACAAATCTGCTAGAGAAATAGGGTTATGGGAAAACCTAGTTTGTATATTCAAAGCTACGAAACTATGACTGAAAGGCTTCCGGCAAATGTAGTATGTGGGCCAAAGAGAAGCAAGATAATGATTAAAGAAAAGAGATTGCATGGTAATCACAAATAGTATCATGGATTTTTCTTATATTTCAACAAAGTGAGGGAAAAAATGCATAAGTTGTTCTATTTTAAGCTTAGTGGGGTTTTCTTAATTATTTTTTGAAAACCCTAAAAAATATTTACAAGAGAAAAATGCATTTTAATCCTTATATGCCAAAGCATATCCTACGTGGAGAGAAAGAGAGAATAAACAAAAATCACAAGTTTTATCTATCATTCATAATATCAGTAAAATAATCTACATGAAAACTCTCTTTTTTCTATTTCAAGCATTTTGCACAAGAGAGAACAAGGATTCGAACTGCAAAATCACAAGTTTGTGGGATATCCATGTTGAAACTTTCAAATAAATCCACAAATATTCAAAGTGAAGAAGCCATGTCAAAGGTATGTAAAAGTGAATCTCCAAAGAAGATCAGTGCCCCGGATATGTGAAAGATATTTAATTAGGAGGAAAGGTTTTTCCCATGGAACCCTATATAAGCAGTTAATTGCATGCTACGAATGAGACAACACAACAATTTCATTAGTATGAGTAGTAGAAAAGTAATCCTTTTCTATTCCTTCAGAATTTTCAATAAACTATGACTTGCTTTGTCTACAACAAAAGGATTACCAGTCTACAGCAGAAGGGAATAACCAAAAAGCATTCATACTCAATCATTCCTTAGATAATGGACAAAGGGGTTAGAACCATCAAAAAAGAATGAGCAAACAGCAGGCATATGTTGAACAAACTTTTAGAAGAAACTCATTTCAGCGTGAATGGTAGCTTACAGAGGTCAAGCTTCCAGCAAACAATGATGCTCGAGCTATAGAATGCCATTAAAATGGAAAAGAGAGCGGTAGATATGAAAAGGAAATGCTTAAAGATTTGAGGAAATCGCCACTGAAAGAACAACTTATCATATCCAAATCACAAGCAACTGCAATACACCTTCAAAGAATAATGTAGGAGCTCCAACTATTCAGTAGAAAAAGCAACGGCTTCTCACAAACCTTAAATATGGTGGCCAACTCCAGTAGCTTTAGTGAAAGTATGTGTTGGAAATATTGAAATGAATTGTTTTAGGTTGGGTTTGGTTTTATGGAGCAGAGTCGGAATGTTTATTCAAGATTGTTTTGAAATCCCAGTAAGGCTTTTATGGGTTTGGGGTTTTAGAAAAATAGGTCCCTTCTAGCAACATTTGTACTAGGGATTTATTTTATTTTTAAAAGTTTAGTTGAGGTATTTTTAATTATTGTTATTAGTACTTGTCGGTATGCTAAGTACTATTGTGTCATTTTTTTGGATTACTCACGTTAACTTGTTATTAAATCACCTCTATTCTACCAATAAAAATTCAATCCATTCCATATTTTTCTATAAATATTATGTTTATGAAGAAATACATGTCAATTTTTTAACTTTACAATTTATATATATATATATATATATATATATATATATATATATAAATTTTCTAGCTTTTAATTGGATGAATGGATTAGAGTCTTATATGGGGATTTGTGAGTTTGCCGGAAGTATTATTTTATAGAATATTTGTTTTGTTTCTCTTATTCCTAATTTTTAGCACATTTGTTATCTATTTTGTTCAAAGTGATTTTTGAACACTTCAATTATTGTATATGAATTTTAGAATAGAAAAATATATATTATAATAATATAATCAATTATTTATATTTTTTATTTTCTAGAACTATTATAAATAGTTTGTTTGATTATAAGGAAATACATTGAAATGTTTTTTAAAAACTATTTTAATCATTTACTTTAACTATTTATTACAACTCTTAAGTGAGTGTAATTACAACTCTTAAGTGAGTGTTATTCCCTCCAATTGTTCAACTTTTGTTTGAAAGATTTATAATACTTTATTATATTGTATTTATTTCATTCATCCACTACTAATATTTAATAAATAGTTCTTTCAATTATCATTATTTAAATTTTAATATTTTATTATAAAATTTCAAAAATAATATATTATAAAACAAAATTGAATACTTTTTTTATCAAATTATGTAGCATAGTACACAAAAAGTATTGTTTCAATTATTATATTTAATAATATATTGTCAAAGTATTAAAATTAATATTCAACTTATTTCTTATGTATTATAATGTGTGAAGCTTATGTGAATTAATGTGTTGTTTACAAAAATTGATGCTTCTTAATTTGAACAATTTGCCACAACTACATGATTGTACAAAATCAACTATATATAAAATTATGAAAGAACACATTAATATATTTGATACATAATAAATATATAATAAAATTACAACTAAATTTATATCAAAATTAAAACTAATACTATTAAAGGCAAGTACTAAGCCACTATGTGGCACTTGTTTTCATTATTATAATTGTAATCAGCATTAATTTAGATGATGATTTATAAATCAATTAAGTTAATATTGACATATAAATGCAATAATAATAAGTTGGTATTTAATGATCAAAGGATAAGAATTAATCTTGTCTTGAGGATTGTTTGAGTCTTTCTTGAAAGGGTAACAAGACTCATTATGAGTTAGGGGTGGTATTTTCCTCCTATAAACATTCATATTGCTAATTAGTGACAACAAGATAAGTGAAGGAGAAGAGAATGACTTGGTTAACATTGTCACCATGTCACTATATTGCTCGAGCAATGGAGGAGATGTATGAGTTTATAGTTATCCTTGAGCCTAGTACATACCATGTAATTTTATATTTGCCAAGAAGAGACCTCATCGAGCAAGTCAGATATAACCCAGCAGAGACATCACTGAGAGATAACATTTCTACCAAGTAGAAATAGTATATTTAGCACATGTTATAGATTTCTTAAATGTTTGAATTGGCACAAAATTCTATGTGTAATTATCATATCAAGCAGAAAACAAGATTTGCATGGATTGAGACAAATATTTGAAAATATTTATTTGTAAGAGTGCATCGATTGTTATACGATTTTAAGATAGAGAAGGCCAATGAAAATGCGAAAGGGAAAAGTATGGAATGAGCACTATTCTAGATCATTGAATTAAATCAATGATACATTCTAGAGAGTTCCTAAACCTTAATTAGGTCAGAGATCAAAGCAGGAAAAAAACTATAATAGGACATATAAGGAAACATTTGAAGTTGTTGAAGCGAGAAAGAGGGGTATTGTTGTTGTTGAGAATATTTTATGGTAGAAGAGTAAAGTGTCGAGTATATCAAAGATTAGATATTCAAGCATTATTGAGAGTTGAAGATCAATCACAGAAGGTGATAAACGGTTGTATAGAAGAGAGATCTAATTGGAAAAGTAAGTTTCATTATACAAATAAGTTTACTAATATTTTCTAATCATTTTTAGAAGACTAAATCCTTTCACAAGGTAGACCTAACAATCTTTATGTAAAATCTCTTAATCGAGTACACTCTTAAAATTTTGTTGTAAAATTCTTGAGGAAGGTAGATCCTAGGAGAATTGACTGAATACTATTAATAGAGTAAGTCACCAGAAGTAACAAAATTATTTTAGCCCTAACAACGAACCCTCTTACTGCAGTAGTGATGGATTTGTGGGTACCATCCCCACCGCAATTTTTCCTCTAACCAAAGGCCTTTGCATTACCAAATACTTTTTTTTTTTTTTATGAGTTTACGTTTATGGTTTAATGGTTGATGCAAGTTATATAAGACAAAGTTATTTTCATGTACAATTATCGTGGTTAGTGTTATGTGATTACTAAGTTGTGAAAAGGATAAGTGCATCATTGAATTTGTTTAAGGTCAAAGTTTTAGAGGATACTGATTCATCTGCCCCCCTCCAACACCTCTCAGCATCCTATGTTTCCTATTATTCTAACATGGTTATCCTAATGGTATAGTTGTGTCAAAATTTTATTGTCATGTGTCCAAAAGTAGTTGTGGACTTTCAATTGCACTCACTCTTAATGAGAGCTTTTGAGTCATTCTAGGAGGATTTATGATTCAATTTGGACTTATCAATATAAAGGTATGAAGTTGTTAGTTTTACGATCTCTGCAAATGTAATAACATTGTTGTAATTCTATGTGTTTCAATTGCAGATTTCCAAGATATATAAATATATCTTCAAGAGGCATGTCTTGTGAAGAGACATGTCTCTATGGTTATACATGTTAATTAATCATTAATTATAACATATCTATATTATATAGAAATATATTATATATAATATATATAGAATACACTATATATATATATATATATATATATATATATATATATATATATATATATATATAAGAGTATGTATAATTAATGATTAACAATAACCATAGAAAGGATTAACTCTAAGACAGTTCAATTCGACAGAAGCTACAATTTAACACTCCCTCTTAGCTCAGGAGGATTGTAATAGAATACATTATCACAATAATCTTAGAATGTCATATTAAAGATCTTAATATATATATCACACAAGGTACATTATCCTTTGATAATATAAGTCTCAATAAGAAGTCTATATCATAGGTGAGATCTTTTTATAGTAGGCATTGCTTCACGAAATGTGTCAGAATAAACATGCCAACAATATCTAATTCTAACAATGATATGTATATCAATTGTTTTCTACCATAGCTATGACTTAGATACAATCGAAGCTATCTCAACACTCCCTCTTTATTTGGGAAGATTGATATATAACATACTATGTTCTTGAGTATAAGGAGATATCATCTCACTATGACATCCCTAAAATGGCATAACACATGAATTCATCAACACACATATGTAAAATTAACATATGGAATTTACTTCAACACACTAAGAGGCTAGAATCCTCAATACTCCCTCTTAAGCAAAGGTAAATTGAAATAAGTCTAACTTACACAATAAGGTGTAATCATCATTATGTTTTAAACTAAGAGAGAGAAAGAAAAACATAATGGATTTTCATGGTGTTCGGCTATCACCCAAAAGACCCATGAAGGTTATCAATGTGTCCGGCAAGATTTGGCCCAAAGAACAAAGATAACACAAACTTTCAAAACAATGGATTTTCATGGTGTTTGGCTATCGCCCAAAAAGACCCATGAAGGTTATCAATGTGTCTGGCAAAATTCGGCCTGAAAGATAACACCAAATTCAACCATTGTTTGAAAACAGATCAACTAAAATAAAGTCGTCACTTTATAATAGGATCAAAACACACGAAAGGTCGTCACCTTTCACAAGAAAAGTCGTCACTTTTCACAATGCAAGCTTAAGCGCAAAAATAATTTTATATTCATGAATATAAATTTTAACAAATGCATTTACAACAAAATCATATCAATTTTACCTCTGAAGTACACAATTTCAACTTTGCAAGAGGCTTGGTAAAAATATCAGCACTTTGCTCACCTGTACTAATATAACTCATCCTATGATAAATGCACCAGTATCACAAGGTCACATGACATGGAGCATTTTCTATAAGAGTAGATTTATCATTGTATGCATATAATCATCAACCATATGATGTTAGTCAATAAGTGCATAAGAAACAATAATCATTAATCATGTCAAGTTTACCTCTGAAGAGATATGATCTACTCCCTCTGAATAAAAATTTGATAGAATCATGTTCTTATTTGCTCCCTCTTGATCTGAAGCAATGTTAGATTTCTTCTTCATAATCTTAATCATAAAGGATGTTCACTTCCAGAGCCTACACAATAATCTTGGTGGCAAACGTCCCAACTTCCTTTTTCTACAAGAACATCTTTAGATATAAAGGAAAAAAGAAATGCAATTTAACTCTTATAGTACATATAAGTTTATAACTGAGAAAGAGACTATAGTAAGTAGATAATTGTAATACTCAAGAGTTAGAATTACTTATCTTTCTATGACAATCCATAAATGTCAAATCATTAAATCTCCTCTCTAAAGATGGTTTCAAGTGGGAATTTGAACATTGTTTATTAAGTTTACCCCCCACAATGTGAAATTCCAACTTTTATATCATCGAGCAATTTTACGTACTCGGTACCTAGAGTATGATTATGCAAGTTATTTAAGGATCTTTTCATTTTCTAGTGATGTTCACAAGTTGTGGCCCATTAAAATCATGAAGTCACATCCATGTATTTCTAGACTCCCTCTAATTATAAATCTTCCAAACTCCAACATTTCCTTTAGAAGAAGTGTAAAAACTCTCTCTTAATAAAGAAGGATATTCATAATCTCAATCATCAGGGATATTTGTTTCAAGCTCCTCACTTTATCCAACTTGATCATCAAAGTCTTTGGGGCTACTATCATTAGATTTAGTCTACGCAATATTTGGTAGCATATGCAAAGTACCAACCTTCTTTTCCTGTAAGAATATCTTCAAACATAAAGGAAAAGATCAAAGAAAATAACCCTTATAGTATGTAGAGAATTACAAATAAATGAATAGATAAATGTAAAAGATACAAGTACTTATCTTCCCATGAGGGTCATGGAACATCTCCTTTTCTAAGGATGGTTCAAGTGGGAATGAAACATTGGTTATTATTCCCCCCCAACAATATAAAATTCCCACTCTTATATTGTTGAACACTTTTACATCACATCAAATATGGCAATTT
Organism: Cupressus sempervirens; assembly: GCA_028749045.1. Classification (NCBI taxonomy): domain Eukaryota; kingdom Viridiplantae; phylum Streptophyta; class Pinopsida; order Cupressales; family Cupressaceae; genus Cupressus; species Cupressus sempervirens. The sequence continues at coordinate 404,662,715 of CM053785.1, forward strand.
CTTTCTAAGTTCCAATTTTCTCTTTTCATCCATTGAGGATCCAAATAGTCAATGAGCTTAACAGTAGAAGCAAACTCATCTATGATATGCCAATATTGAGATTGAGTATGACTATGCCACATGAATGAATCCATAACTCATACGTCAAGTTTCATTCATCAAAGAGACACTTGTAGATGGTTCAAATGCATCCTTTAAAGGTTCATTAACATCTCGCAACAACTCAAATTTCCTTTGTTCATGAAAAAATATTTGTTAGATCTTTTGATTAATCATATAGTGTGCATCACATAAGATTGTCATCATATATAAGGGGGAAGGTCCATTAAAATTACATAGTCACGAGGTATATTCATAAATCATGATCCTCTTCATTGTGACAATTTATTGAACACGAGAGAATCCATTTCAATATGTTACACTCCCTCTAAATCAATATGATTGAGATTACCAAAGGTTGACTTAATCATATTCTCTATCTTCTCCCTCTCTTTCAGGGTTCCCTGAAATGTCAACCTCTCTTTGTATCTCTATCTCCCTCTTTTTTTTTTTCTTTCAAGAACATTCTTAGAGGAAAAGATCAAGGCAAATAACTCTTATAAAAATTTAAAAATTTATAACCTAACAACATTCATTTTTGTCTTAATTTGATAATGATTCCCATTATTCCAATATATATATATTCAATCTTCTAAGTATATATCTATATTTTAACCCATTATTTTCTACGGTGACTAATTTCCCATTCTATAATCACTTATATTCATAAGAAATTATTTAGAAAATATATAATTCACCATTATATACATATATAAATCTCTATATATAAATGACCAAATTATATATATGTGTATAAATTTGTACAAAAATAAAAATAAAAATCATAAATTTACTGCTTATATGCTTCAACATGAATTGTACCATAAAATTCATAAAATTTAAATAAATTCTTAACCTTACCTCTTATACTTACTTTAATTTAATTTGCATGCCAAACCTTTTAATCACTCCTCTCAGCAACAAACCCTTTTTAAAAGGTCGGACATTATCTTCTCACGGATGCATTGATTCCACCTACCTCTTGAGTCACGATGACTTTGGTATACAATAAGCATTACTTCTGTCGTGATGTTTTTCTATGATATTAGCAATAATCCATGCACTATTAAAGTAATCAATGCCAAAGAATCACTTCTTGATAATATTCACGCTCTTGGAACTTTGATGTCGTTATAATCTTAAATCAAATCATTATAACCTCGATAAAATGTAACATATTTGAAATGGCTATCACCAAATCACCAGAGATATGGCACATTCATATCTATGGCTTTTATCAAAGAAAATGTCCCATTGAGGTTACTTTCCATATCATCAAAGAAATCCAATCTAAATGGAATAGGGCCATATTAAAGATTCAAGCATCATCGCACAGTGTTTGAATTTGTGAAAGCAAATATTGGGTAATCCAAATGATACCGCGACAAAAGAGATCTCATGTGCCCTGGTCTTGTGTACACAAAGATAACATCTACTCCAAAATTATTGGCCATGTTATTTGTATAAAATGATCATCGGTAGTTTTTGACATATGTTGAATAGACACAAAGTCTGAATCTTCATTCGTACCATTGACTATATATTCTTCCATGCGTATTCCCTGGTTGGATATTCATTGTCTGTTTACAGTCTTTTCCATTAACTTTTGAGTGCGGTAATTCCTAGCTCACTATTAGCTGAAGCAAAAAAATATAATCTTGAGTGAAATGGGGCCTTGAATGGTTTATAGAAGATTGAGATGCAACCCTTTTATGACCTCATATGTACTGCTACATGTATTCAATATATCTTTATTGATACGTCTTCACCATCACAGAATTCACATTGTGACTCATTGCTACTTGCTAAAATAGTAACTTGGTGCTGAAGAAGAATCTTCATCACCGTATATATTGATCTCCAAGTATTTCTGTTGTTCCTCATAACTGAAGTCACAAAATTTTTGAACTAAAATTGTTTACTTTATAATTGGGATTCATAATAATAACATGGCTGACTCACACCTTTGGCTGACTGGGCATCCATTTTCTGTTCTTACACATTTCAAGCATAGCTTTAGATTGAGAGAATCTATATACACCATTTTATTACGTCATTCTGAGATAAAAATGATCTTTATGGTATGTATATTTCTGAGTTTTGTTTTTGCTTTCTTCCTTTGAACCCTGTCATCGACTCTGCTTTTGACATCTCTGTTTGATTGCTTCTTACTCCCATGATAGTCTATGTATATGCTTTGACTTGTTCATAGTTACAACGTGGTATTTTTATTATGAAAAATTTGGAAGTCACAGTCCTTTACATTCTTATAAATATAGATGATGAAATGTTGAAGTAGATACGCATTGCCCAAGTGTTTGCCTCCGCTGATATCACTAACAGACCAACAACAATGGAAGAGAGATTATCAAATTCTTTTGTCAACTACTTCTGTGTATACAAACTAGGTTACCGTCTTCTATGAATTAGTTCCAAATTTTAAATGAATCTCAACCTTTGCTTTTCTCTTATATATTTATTTTATTACATATGCAGTCTAGCTTTGATACCATGCTAGTTTTAGGATCTCTGCAAATTTAATAACATTGTTGTAATTCTATGTGTTTCAATTGCAAATTTCCAAAATATATAAATATATCTTCAAGAGGCATGTCTTGTGAAGAGACATATCTCTATGGTTATACATGTTAGTTAATCATTAATTAAAACATATCTATATTATATAGAAATATATTATATATAATATATACCATTCAATATATTATATATAATATATATAGCATACTATATATATATATATATATATATATATATATATATATATATATATATATATATATATATATATATATATATATATATATATATATATATATATATATATGTATGTATGTATGTATGTATCTATTAGAGTATGTATAATTAATGATTAACAATAACCATAGAAAGGATTAACTCTAAGACAGTTCAATCCGACAGAAGCTACAATTTAATAGAAGTGGTAGGAGTTTAGTGTTGACTGCATATCTTTTGGATCATCTAGAGGGCCTATATTCCAAGATTTTTGTTGTATTCTAACCCAGAAGGTTTCCACTTTTGGAGGGATAGTTAGAGGCAATTGGGATTATGGTTTTGATGTAGGCTTATCTTGTACTTGCTTGATTACTCAGTTGAGAGAAGAGCCTTTGTACTTTTTTTTGTATTGTGTTTTTTAAACATTTGTTCATTGAAGTTGATTTTTTTTTGGAGCCTTTGAGAGAAATATAGATCTAATGTTGGCCTACTTTGTGACTCTTTTGTATGTGTGCAATTGTGATTGATGTTTATTTTATGTGTCTTCTTGATAACCTTAAAATTCTTGTCTCAATCTTGCATTTGTCTGAGTTAGTAAATTATTTTTGCATTGGTGACAAGTTTTGCAAGTTAATAAAATATACTGATTTTGGTTTATATCCTTTTAGTTTTAATTCATTAGATTCATCTTCTAAAACACTTCTATGCAAAGAATCTCCATCAAATTTGTGTCATATAGTTGTTATAGTTTCATCATTGTATCATTTAGAATTCAGGTCCTTCATCTTATTTTGGTGCATCACCTTACCTTTTATGCATTTCAAGTTATAGTTACTTGATTCCTTTTTTCTATCAAGTGTTAATAGTTTTCAAAACCTTAGATGAAGCATGAAATAGGAACTAATCTAGAACCTAAAGGTTCTTCCCAATCTTTAAGTGACCCACTGCCTAAGAAAGTTCCCATGTTTCTATGAGATGTCAAGTTTTTTTTTACTTTACAAGGAAGCAAATTTTAGAGTTAATAGGTTCATGACACATCAAAATATTTCTACTAGGGTAAATTTCATCAAGAATGATGCAAAGAGCATTGTGAATAAGTGTGGTTAGGGCCTTCACACTAAAATTACCTTTATGAGGTTTCCCCAAAACTTCTCCTTTACTTCACTCACTTGTTTACAAACCCAACTCCATGTCCAAGAGTTCGAATGTCTAACCTCAAGGACTCCATTGATCACCCTATGAAACACTCCAAATAAAAAAAAGTTCTGGTTTTAGGATCAATTTCCCTAAATAAGGGGTAAATATGGATTTGACTCTAAAAACCAACACAAATCCCAACCAACAACTTAGAAACATCCAAGATGACTAATGACTAGAGATTCATTCAATGGTTGGGCTCCAAAAGTTTTGCAAAACACATAACCCTTATTGGGCTAGTGGACATGCCTAAAATAATTAGGTTTCCTAAAGTGATTTTAGGGGCTTAATTTTGAAAAATCCAACAAAAACCCATGGAAAGTTATACATTTCAAATACCCTTTTTAAATTTCTATAACATCTGACAAGATCATATCCTCTCTCTCTTAGTATACACCCAAATCTTAATTATGCTTACAGGCCTAATAGGGATAATTAGGCTCACCTTACAAAGAACCTATACTCAAATGGATTACTCAAACTTATCTAACTACTTGGACACCTCCTAACACATTTGCAACTCCAAATCAATCATCATATTGGATTACCCTACTTGGTTTTGACCACTGCAAGAGCATTACAGTCAATTCCTACCCAACCACATAGAGATGTTGAGTTTAAGGCTTCCTCTTAAAAATAGAAAATAAAAAGGTATAGTGCCAAGTCCTTGGGTTCTTCAATTAAATTGTCCCTACTTTATTTCAAAAATAGGTTGTATAATTCCAAAGGCAGAAAAAGTCAAGGGTCAAATTTTAGTGGAACTCTTATGATAATGACGGTTTGGTGACAGTTACCAGAAAAAATACAATTACTTTATTTTTCCTCCATACCAAACTATGAGACCAATGAGAATGAAAGGTAAAAAGGATAAATAGCCCAGCACTCTCATTGATCATACGTTCCAATTCGTAAAATTTTGTACAATGAACAAAATTAGGGAATTTGCACCAAAAATCATAATTTTCTTATTCAAATCTTCACCAAATTCTTCACAATTCACCAATCTGACTTTCCTCAACCATTTGACTGATATTTACACATGTCCCAATAGTTAAAACTTCCTTTTCAAATAAAAGTGTCGTTAGGGAGGTAGTTTGCACTTTTTGTTCAAAAGTTGTCAATGTTGCTTAATGCAACATTGACAATGCAACTTTTGCACTTTTTACACTTTTTGCCTTAACCTTAGTTAAAAAGGCTCAAATGGAGGTCTAACATTATTAAAAAAATCCTAATACTCTTCCAAACAATAAAAACATCAATTTATTCCCTTTCACCAATTTTTACCCAAGGTTTATATGTACAACTTGTGATTAAATGACCTTACAAGATGGGCTCAAAACTTGGATCCATTGACTAAAATTTGAAACATTTTAACCTACCCTACATCATTTAGGAGAGTTTCCCCTACACCATACTTAATATTTTTTTTTATCTCAAGTTCTCTAAATAATATTTCCTCCAAGCTTGTTCCATGCTTCATTTTTGCTTCATCCATCCAAACGACTTCTTCTTTAGGGCATCCTACCTATTTGACCAGATATTTCTTGTATATGTTTTTTCTTGTCTTCTTAATGATCTTTGTGTCCAAGATCTTCTTAGGTAGCCTTGGTTCATGGTGTGTAATGTTTATAATAGTCTCTTTCAACTCTTTAACTTGCACCTTTGAACTTGCATTCACATCTCCCTTGTAGGGTGTTAGATCAAAAATATTAAAGATAGAGGAAATACCAAGATGTAAAGGGAGTTCAATTTCATAGGAATTAATGCCATGTCTCTTCAAAACCTTGCGAGGGCTTACTTTATTCATCATTAGCTTGGAGTTATTCCCTTTAGGAAACCTTTCCTTCTTGAGGTATGCGTACACCAAATCTCCCACTTGTTACTCCACATCTCTCCTCCTCCTATATGAAAGTTCCTTGTATTTCTCAGAAGTATGTTGTAAGCCAATTATGACATGATCATGGATATCTTTTATATTGTCTACAATTTTTTCTCCATGGGCACGGATATGTCTGTCTTGAAGAAGATCTCTTAACTCCAATGACCATTTAGTATTCTAACCATTTTGTACATGTTTTTACATATATAAAATATGTTTATTACATATTATGCACCAATGGATGTGTGTGTTTTTAGGTGATTGGACATATTTTTTTACTAAAAGAGTGATTAAAATTTTATTCAGACAAAAAGAAATACAACAAGGAGACTGGGCATATTATGCACTAGTAGTTGTGCATATTTGTACATAAATAAAATATATTAGAATTCTTAGAGTATTCCATTTTGGTTGTATTTGTAAACAATGAAGTTTATTTTTTAATAACAATCTTACTTTTTTGTGCAATGTGATGTGTATTACAGACATAAATTGACTAGCAATTCTACGTTTGTAGAGTTTATTTATAGTAACATAGTGAATGGTAATTGAGATATGTATGTAATTTATTTTAGATTTTTTTTTGTGGGTAATGGATATCAACATTTTTTATTTTATTTTTTAAATAAATATTTAATTTTTTTTGGTGGGGAGCAGGGTCAACATGACAAAAAGGTCACAATTATTGGAACCCAAAGTGGTTATTAGGTTCTTTGCCCTATTTACTACTACCTTTTTTGAATTGATCACTACCATTAGGGTTCACAACTAATATCGCTTTCTTTGCATTCCCTAAACTTGTCCTTGCCCCCATTACTTTCCTTTCAAGGCATCTCTTTTTTCTAGATGAGTATTATAATCTCATCAAAATCCTATTGATAACAAAATAAACCAATTCTTTTTCTGCAATAGAAATAACCTCAAATAACTTTTCTTTATCGTCTCCTCAAGGTTCTTTTTCATTTGACTAGATTTCTCTGTAAAGCCAAAATCACCATATACACAAATGCTTAGATCCTATGTAATGTCCACACTATTTGGGTTAGCTTGGGATAGTTATTTCTTGCAAAATAAATTGTAGAATTAAATAATAAAAAGATTTTATTTTTATATATATATATATATATATATATATATATATATATATATATATATATATATTCTACCCTCTATCCTAACCCCAACCCTAAAGATGTATCCAGATTGGGCTTCCTAACCCTTAGTTATTATGTTGCCTTCTCATGAAGTGACCCATTAAGGTTCTTCTCAGATAGAACATCCTCTATCCAAGGTCAATCACATATACATATGTTGAAATCATTATAATATTGTGGCACATGGAGATTGTCTATTAATCCTAGACATGGTTGTCAAATGGAGACCTTAACACCTCACATATCCCATGATAGAGATTTGCTTAATCTCCATGGTGTCGGTCCAATGGACCGACACAATATTATCCAAGATCTAATGTTCCTCACATAAGGAACTATATTGATTATCATAATAAAGTACATTCACATTATTCAAAAATAAAAATCTTATTATACCTATAACAATAATAACATATCATTTGAATGAGATTCATTTCTAACTAAAATCTTTATAATAATAAATATATAAATTTGGTACATATTCATTCATATAAATTTATCAGAACTTGTATATTTCATTTATTATGTTCCATAATACATCCAACATGAAAAAGAACATTATAAAATAAATAAATAAATAATACCTTTTGTTGAAATTCTTTAAGATTCCTACGTATACGTTTTTGTGTTTATTTAAGTACCCACCATATCACTTAATAATGCAAGGAGCTTGAAGGTATATATTTCATAAGAATATCATATAAACATAACTAGAAATCTCACCTTAGTGTGCAATGGGTACATTGTAGTTAGATTTACACGACATTTGTATATTTTCTTTTATCGTCAATAATAGACAATCACATTTCAAATAAATGAATATAATATAAATTATTTATTAACTTTAATAATATTTTCATTTTGAATAAATGAATATGATAAAAAAAAATTATTGTGATTAATAGATAATTAAAATTTAATTCAATGAATACAATTTAATTAAAAGAGCAATTTGAATGTTGTCATTTGAAGATAAACAACTTTATTTCCTTTAAGATATCAAAAGTCTTTTGAGTTTTTTTTAAATGATATCGACAAAGTTGGATTTGTGAATGTTAAAGGGGACCTGAATGAGTGTAATAGTTGATTACACAACATGTGTATAATTGGGATTGAAGCTCACCAGTTTTTAACAACTTAAACATCACACACTAAGATCTAATTCCTAAGGTAAAAGTGTTAGATAGTAAAAGTTTACTTTTTCCTTTTCCCCTTAGTGTGTGATGTTCAAGGGTCCCCCACCATATTTTTACAGTGTTCTCAAAGGATGCATGGATGACACAAGGCATGTACAAGGGACAACAAGCTACGTTTTCCATGCATTGGAATGCACCAACCAAACCTGTAAACTCCATAATTATCTCAAGTCTTGGGTTTAAAAGCTTTAATGTTGATTAATCTTCCAAACTTTCTAGGCTTACGATTAAAATAATTGTTCTCACTGAATCTTTGTTTTGTTCACTAAGTTTCTATCATTATAAATATCTAATTTCTTATGTTTAGTTCAAAAAAAAGTGGCCTAGTTTGTGTGTGTAATTTTTGTTCTCACATCGTTTGTAACTCTGATTTGTAGGTGGGTTTGGGGTCAGGTGAGATAAGGCTAAGTTAACTCCCAAAATAGATAGATTGTGATGGCATCTAAAGAAATAATTTTAGTCTAGAGGCATCTTGTAATATAAATCTTTCTGCCTAGTTGGTTTGTATACCACAGACCATTGACACTAACTCTCCTCTTCACTGCATGTCTTGGAACTCCTGGCTCACAACGTCATTTTCTTGTAGTAGTCTAAGTATTGTGGTCATAGTCATTATAGGTAGGCATCTTTCTCTTTGCCAAACCTATTGAGGTAGATTCATTTTTAGTATTACTTGAAATTAGACTATAAATTTACACTAGTTAAAAAATTTACACTTCTCGATGCATATTTCTATATTAGTGAAATTTGAGACTTGGCCTAGTAGATTTACTTCACTTGAACCATTTGCATCTCGATGGCCACCAAAATTATCCAGTATACAATCTCTATTTGTTCTACACTACCATTCACTTTGCATTATGGCATTGATAGGCAAAAAAATGTTGTGACCATTGGTGTAATATCCTTTGAATCCTTACATCTTCATTGTACAATAATACAAAGCTATCAACAACAAAATTGTTTCCTTTAATGTCGTTAACATTATTGGATGGCCTAAGAGCACTAAAATATTCATCATAGAACCCATCAAAGGCTATGAGGACAAACTAGTGTTAGGGATCACATTAAAATGGCTATGTGGACCTTCAGAAAAAGGCACTCCTTCCAAAAAGCTTAGCAACTTCAAAATATTTAGAGAAATCTTTAGAGTATCTTGTGCATCTTTGAATAGGATGTAGATTCTTTCCTTAAATATGAAGTTGCATTACGCGCACAATATGGCTCTCCTTGACATTGGAATACACAACGCCACACTTGTCACCATTAAATTGACTAGTGATTTCTCTTCAACCAACAACAAGGAAAGTGAGGGTTTCATTGCAGATCCTTTTGATGAAGAATCAAAAGCTCCTTACATGGTGGTTGTCAAGGTTCTCTTGAAAAGGAGAACTTGCCTTCTCGAAATGAATTCATTATGAAAAGCGATGTGATTTCAAACATAGCAATTCACAAATTTTGTCATGGGTTATACTTCTATGTCGTGGAAAATCTATAAATACTTAGAGAGGCGATTAGAATTTCAAATAATGCATCAATGTGTGGTAAAAGGCCATTGAAGACAAATGACACAATAGTACCAAAATGCAACTCAACATCAATGGATTGACACGAAATGAAAGCCATAGTGAAGTATGTTCAAGCAACTTTGAGCAATTGTAGTGAGACAATTAAAGAACCTAGCTAGACAAGTCAAGAAGTATTTTTATGATTGTCTTTCATTCTAATATGTTACTTGTAGTATATCTCACTATAAGTGTAATCATTGTGCCTCAAAATTATTTTATTTACTTTTTTAAAGATTTGATTGGAAACTATTTTATTTTTAAATTTTGTACAATTACTTTTGCACATTTAGATTTTTCTTTTTGTATATCTCACTATAAGTGTAATCATTGTGCCTCAAAATTATTTTATTTACTTTTTTAAAGATTTGATTGGAAACTATTTTATTTTTAAATTTTGTACAATTACTTTTGCACATTTAGATTTTTCTTTTTGTACCACCTTTTTTTCAAATTTTATATTATTTTTAAATAATGTTTTTCAAAGCATAAAAGTAGTAAGAAAATTCAAATAACTAACATTGTTTTGACCTTTGATCTTATATGGAACAAAGAGTTATAAATTATTTTTAAATATTTGAAATTAGCATTCTACTTAAAATATCTAAATATAATTTTTTTAATATTTAATATATTTTTCTTATATTTTATTTTTAAAAAAATTGATAATTTTAATTCTAATTCAATTCAAAAGAATTTAAATTATATTTGTTCTATATTTTAATTAAATAGACATATATTCACAATCAAAGCAATTTGTTATATATTATCTTAGATGGAGTTATGGCAAGAAGTCGCTGAGCATATGGAAGGCCATTAGTTGCAGAGCCTCATTGAATTCTTCACTTTTTATCATCAAAGCCATTTAATTGTTGTTTTTGGGGATTGTTATTGTTCGTGTTAAATATATAGGAAAAGACTTACTGGACAAGCGCCAGTATAACAGAAGTAATAAATGACAAAAGAATGACATTTTATTTAGTTTGTGATTATCACTCTATCTTTTCCAATTTTTAGACTTGAAAATCTTTTTGTTGTGCAACTTAATTTGTCAGGCCCTAATGTTGCCTACTGTAAGGCAGGGACCAATAATTGTGTCCATCATTTGTCATTAGGTTGGTATAGTCTCGTGGCTTCAATTGTGAATAAGGAAAAGAACATTGTAAACCAGGAACTATGATTTATATTAATCTCAAACCACGGGAGGCTTAAACTGTAAATATAAATCTGAAAATGCCTATGAATCCAGCCACATAGGGTTACACAGACGTTAGTAAATAAATTGATTTTCATAGTTGATCACAGGTGAACATTGAAGGATTTGTAAAAAGAATTCACAAGTGACCCACAAACGTTGTTGCCAAAAACAGACAGGCAAGGGGTCGCAACATGGAAGTATGGTGCGGGAAAGTTTCTTATTGATTTCAAAGTTGTGTTCAAATTGAGAATAATGAAGATGCCTGTAAACTTATTTCTATCCTGGACAATTCAAATCGATTTAGGGCAGCCACCTAATTGCATCACATTATTATTAAATACTTATGTAGCCTGCTGACCTGAGTTCAGTAAGAAAGATTTGACCAAAACCATTATATTTGGACGGTAGGTCAATTGTAATCACATTTGTGCATAAGCAGAAATAGAAATTGTCAGCTGACATGTAAAGTGGTAACACAATGTTAAAAGACCGTCCATTTACCTTTGCAATGAGGATTGCTACTTGCACCTTTTAATATCGTGAACAGTAATTATTTCAGCCACGATTGCAATGGTCGTCCACCGTTAGTGAGCATTATCAATTGTAGATAGATAATTTTTAATGTTCACGAGGCTAAACATAACTCATGGAACAGATTTCTAACTAAACCAACTTTAACAATTCTGGGACAGATTTCTAACTAAACCAATTTTAACAATTCTATTTTTTTTGTACAAACTGATATAAGAAAACGCCTACGATATAATTAATTAATACTTCTCCATACTTACCTTGATGGATCGAGTACCCAACTTCCTTAATGGACCCCTGGACTATATGGTCTTAGCGTGTAACAAGTACTCTGTGTGCTAACATCTCTGCCTGATGCACTTGATGTTTGATAATGCACCTCCTATCCGATCACCTCCCTTAATTGGTGCAGACTAGGCATCGGTCATTTGACTAGTTTATTGGACGCTTTCTTCTTGATGTCGTGTCTCGTGGTGTTCAAGCCCCCTTATTCATATGCTACCGCCCCCTTATTGGACACTATGTTTTCGATGTCCAGAGCTGCCCTATTGAGGCTACCGCTATGATGCGTCTCATATGCTATCTTAAAAGAATTTGACAAATGGAAAATAGTAGATGGTCTAAGATTGTCTTTAATGATGTTTAGTGCAAAAGGAAGAGGACATGGATGCAGCAAAACATTGATTGGATGAGCAAATGGAACATTCATTCAACATGTCCCACTAATAGAAAAGCAATTAAGGCCTTTGTTTTGGATAAATTTTATAGGAAGAACTAGGGTAAAGGGATAGGTAGGAAGAAAAGGTATTACATCAATGAGTTTAATCCTATAGGTGACAAACTTCAAAAGCCTTACATTGGTGCCAATATTGCTTGGAAAGATAATCTTTTCATTGCTCTAACTTGCATCAAGTCTGTAGTCAAACTGGACATTTGAAAAGGCCTAAAGAGGCTTGGAAGGAGAGAATTTGTACCTTTTACAACTATGACAATGTCGAAAATGAGCACATCTTTGTGGTTGAATGTGCTTCTTTTAAGGCCAAAGGGCCAATTTCACTAATTTCCTCGCTGTGTGCAATTGGCATAACCTTTTCAGTGAGGAGAACATTGAGAAGCTTGGGGCCTTCATTGTCATTTTAAATAGGAAAAAACTTGATCTGATGAAAGTGGTAGGTTGTCCCATATGCTATGTTTAGTCTCGTGGACATTAAAAAAATTCTTCTTCTTCACTACTTTGTTATCTTTGCTCTCCTCCTTATCTAGCTGTTCAACTCCCAAACCTTTAAAAAAATATTCTTCTTCACTTTGTTATCTTCGCTTTCCTCCTTATCGAGCGATTTGACTCCCAAATCATGGGTTTACCTTCCACGTCATTGATTGTAGGTTCATTTTAATTACCAATCACCCCTTTTTATATCATTCATTTACCACCCTCCTCGTTCAGTGGTCCAAAAGTAGGATGGGCTTTTATGTTTCATACAACTTTCGTACACTTCAAATCACCTTAATTGGTTGACGAAATGAAATGAATGCTTTTAATGAAATCCACAAGACCAAAGCAATCTAAGGGACGGAAGAACAGCCACACTAGATAATTTACAAATTCCTTTCCATTTCTAATCTTTTGATATGGATCTTAACCAAAAAACCAGCAGTCTGCTTTATCTTGTCCCCTTCAAATAAGCTATGCATGTTGTCCACCTTCAAGATGACATCATAGAGAGATCGGATGTTGTCGTATGACGCACAAGTTCTCTCCTCCCAACTTCTCTCCTCCCAACCCTCTCTGGGCCTCTTCCATCTTCTTGTCTCACACCTGAGGTGATGAGATCATATCCTCAGCTGTGTCACTAATAACCTTGCCTTTCCTTTAATAGCAGACCCAAGGTACGTTGTTTTGCCAACTTCCCCTATTGGGTTGAATTCTTTAAAATAATAGGTTTTCTTTTACTCATATTATTGTTCCACATGTCATTGTGAAACTTCCCTCTAACAAACTTTCTTATGTCTGCATTTGTGTTCGGACAATCATATAACTTGATGTTCCATTTAACCAACCATTTAATTAGGCAATCCTGCAACTATATACATTGTTTCTCCTCGATATCCTCATTTATCAATTTTGTATTGGTTACTTAAATGTCACATAAATGTCCTTCAAGTGGTCTAACCTTCGTTTGGTGGACCCCATCATAGCATTACTCATGTTGTGTTATAGATTTGTTTATTAGTATGCAATGTCTATATATTAATACATTTAACATCTGAATAGATATAATTGGTAATTGACTTATTAATTTGATTGACTTTTATTTATTTATTAGTAATATTTAAATAGCCTATAACACAACGATAAGTTGTGAGCCTTTCATCTAGGAGGTCTTGGGTTCAAGTCTACTTGAGCTTAACATGTAATAATAATTAATCTTAACAAATAATAATAAATCTAGGCTTCAGGCCATTATTTATCAAAAAAAATAAAAATTATTGATTTAGTTCACTATTGATATTGCTAATTTATCTATTAATTGTTGTCTAACTACAATAGGAATATCAAATTATTAGAGGGGGTATTACATCCTGGCTATGATATTTTATTGTTTGGCCATGGTTCTTTGAAACCTCATCACCCTTTTCATATTGGTTTCTAACAAAGCAACTCATTTAGCAAGATCACGTTTGTAGTCGTTTAAATATCTTGAATGAATTAAGCTCACCAATCGATAGATATACTTGATTTGCAAGAAATAAAAAAGTTTGTCTTTGGTAGATCATATCTTTGTCATATAACCCAAATCACAACTCCACAATATCCAAAATAATTTAACCTAAAAACAACTCTAATAATAACATGGAATTTAAAAACAAAAATATCCTTGCACTTGAATTTACATCAAATGACAATCATAAAAAAACATAGAAACCAAAATTAATATTGTACCATAAGGAACACGTACAAAATTTAAACCATCATAAACAAAAACAAAGAACATTCACAACGATTTTAATTTTAAAAAAAACTTAACCTAGAAGACCCATTATTGCTAAAACCAATTAGAGATGACATTTGCATACCCTACTTTGCTTATGGTCAAATATTTGATTAAAAAAACTACAATTAAAACAAATGCACTAAATGCATTTATTCTCATAATCCCTGATATTTCTTTTTTTTGAATCAAATCTCTCTTGGTCTCCTTCCACTCGCATCACACTAGGAATCACCTCAATTCACAATCAAATATCTACATTGATTTATCCTACATTAAAATGCACTTTTGTGCATTGAAGGACTTAAAAACACCTCGCTCACTAAATAGGCCATGTCAATTTACAATTACATAACAGATCTTCTACAATAAAGAATAACACTACACATTTGTTCAACGGGATAAAAGAATTGTTGCTAAGGGTCATTACTTGTATTGATTGTTCTCTATATTATGTCAATTTTTAGGTTTTGGGTATTATTTATATTTATTCATTTCTTTGAAGAAATGTTCATGGATGTCTCATAGTATAAATGTTTAAAATTTTAATAATTTGTTTGACTTTGTAAACTATCAATTTCAATTGTTTAATATAAAAGATATATTTTAAACTTATATAATGTATATATGCATAATCTATCCATGTTTTCCTATGAATATTTAAAATGTATTTATATTTTTTAGCTTTTCTATATTTTGTATAGTCCCCATTTTAACAATCCCCAAAAATGGCTCCAAAAGTCTGGAACAATTATACCATATGAAGAAAATAAATCTCACTTGTTGATTGAAGGAAAAATGTTGACCAAAAATATTACCAAAAATTATTTATATGTAAATATAATTAAAGATTTTCAAGAGGGTTGTTGATTGAAGGAAAAATGTTGACAAAAAATATTACCAAAAATTATTTATATATAAATGCAATCAAAGATTTTCAAGAGGGTTATGATATAAACAAACAAGGAAATAGATTCAGCAACAACAATAATATTTTGAATTTTGGGACCCCACTTTGCAATACACAGGCAAATAGTAACTAAATTAGTTATACACAATCGAAGATGGATTTCATAAGGGTATGCAAGTGGAGAGAGAGGAAAGATGCGAGGGGGGATGGCAGAATGAATGAATTTTAATGACATCTACGAGACCATCAATTGATGGGAAAAGAAAAAAGTGTGTATATATATAAATAAATATGTATAATTGCTCAGAAGTTATTCCAACCACCTCCCATCATTGCAAAGATGGCAATATCAAATTGACAAGGATATTTTGAACAAGAATGTTTATAGACTCTTAAACATAACTTACATTTTTGACAAGTAATATTGCCAATGAATATAAGCTTCGGATTTTATTGGTACGTTATTTGCACAAAGAAGAAAGCCTTCTTGATGAAATAATTGAGGTGCCAAATTACAGGTGGAGCTCCATATAACTTACAAAGAACATCAAATGCTTTCATAAATTTGATTGGTATCACCTATTTGCTCCAGTGAGATTCGTTCCTGTAAGATTTGCACCTTCAAGTCTTGCTCCCTCCAAGGCCTAGGGCACAACATAACAAGATAAAGTTTGATATAAACATGCATCACAAGAACAGACGGACAATGGTAATATGACTATTGAAAATAGCATATAGACAAGTTTCCCATCAAGTTTTTCTAGATAGAATTTTTAGTTTGAGAGATGAAAAGCTATCCCAATAAAAATATTGCTTATACAATTGGTTTTGTAAAGCACTAGTGTTATCTAATTTTTCTTTTTAGAGGTATGAAAAACATTGTACCCCTTCAACTACCTAGTCATCCCTTAGCTGTATTTCCCATTTTCTAAGGATAAATTGGTAATATGTTGACATTTAAAAAAAATTAAAAATTATTAATTAATGTTTACAAATGAAAAATTAACGATTCATGGAAGGTAACTACCAAAATGGAGCATTTTTCAATTAAAAGAAGAAAAAATATACATATATAAATACTCTCCTACAAGTAACATAGATATTATTTTAAAACAACTTAAAACCTAAAAAAGATAATGAAAGTAATCAAATAGAGAAATGTTTCGTGACTGCATTAGTAGGAGGAAAAGGTTCAATAGGCTACAAATGTAAGAAACATGTAGTAGATGCATCAGTTATAAATATTCTCCTACAAGTAACATAGATATTATTTTAAAACAACTTAAAACCTAAAAAAGAGAATGAAAGTAATCAAATAGAGAAATGTTTCGTAACTACATTAGTAGGAGGAAAAGGTTCAATAGGCTACAAATGCAAAAAAACATGTAGCAGTTGCATCAGTTATAAATACTCTCCTAAAAGTAACAGATATTTTTTTAAAACAACTTAAAACCTAAAAAAGAGAATGAAAGTAATTGAATAGAGAAATGTTTCGTGACTACATTAGTAAGAGGAAAAGGTTCAATAGGCTAAAAATGCAAGAAACATGTAGCAGTTGCATCAGTTAAAGATTTGACGTATCCTTTAATAAATTATTAACAATTGCACTTAACATAAAGTATCTAATGGATATTGATTGTGAATATTCAATGATATAAGTACAACTACATCATCCATGGTTAGTGATAAAAGATAATGGTAGTGATATAAAGCATTGGCAATACAATTCTCAAGTAATATATAGTGATTCCCAACTTTTAAGTGTTCTATCATGAGCATTTATTAGAGCATATTGGCCCACAAACATATTTTGTTGTATGGTTTATGTTTTCTTGTTTCATATTGTAGTCATAAATTTATAATTGGGTGTCCAACCCCATTCAACATAGAAAAGATTGAAATCTTGCCATAGGAAAGATATACAAATTCTGAGAAATTCATTATTTGACCATTTGTTAGCTCAAGATGAGACATTGGATTTCTTTCATCAGGCCAATCATCTAGTCACTTGATGTGGAAGTTAATGTTTATTCTTTAATTGTAACGAAATTGCCACTAATTTGTAATTTAATAGATCAATCAACAGCTTTATCATTTTTTTACGAAAATAAAACGCCTATCAATTGTCAATATCTTAGCCACAGTCAATTTGCTGAGAAAATTAAGATAGAGTGTTCAACAAATGGAATTTCCAAATTTAGAAAAGAAATAAAAATCAATGATGGAGATCTAATGAGAAATAAAAATCAATGATGGAGATCTAATGAGAATATATAGATGGGAGGGCTTCCACCTAATCTGTTGAGACCAGAGTTTCCAAACTCGCCGCAGTCAATAGTTTGGGGACCCTCGCTAAGTCTGAGGGACCTAGACTCAAACTCAACTAAATATGGGCATGTTAATAAGTCAAGTGTGTTTGGAACTGATGAGGTGAGTCCTCAGTGGGCGATGCAACTCTTATTTGCAAAAAAATAACAATATTATAAAGTCTTAAGTTGTATTTTTGTGTGCTATTTTTGTTCTTCGCAACCATAAAAGGGACTTCATTTCATTGTATTGATAAGAAAAGAGAAGAGTGGGATGAGAAGAAAAATAAGAACACAAAAGCACAACCAGAGAGGAAGAAGAGCTTAAAAAAATTCAAAAATCTATTGGAGAGCATACTACTTGTTTTTTGAGCATTAGAGTGTCCATATCAATAGTTGCAAAGAGCTCTCATCTCATTTCATGTTTGTTGTAGGTGGTAAGAGTGAAAGTTTATCGATTTTTTGAATTTTTTATTTATTTTTTCTTATATCTTCTATAACATCAATCTTTTTTCTTTAACTTTTAAATTCTTGGTGTTAAATCTTTTCCTTTCAAATTAAATTTCAAACGTTAATGAAAGAAAAATAGAAAACCTTAATTTTTTTAAGAAAAAAGTTTAAATACAAATTTTCCTTTAAAAAATTAAAGTTTACTGATTTTTCTTTCTTTGAAAGCAAAGTTTGACTTTGAATTTGATATGATAAGAATCAAGATTCAAAAGTTGAAAAGTTTTGAAAACCCTACATTTATTATGGGACAAACCTTTTAGTTTTTTGTATTAATTAATAAAACACAATGTACAAATCGTAAATTTTAATTGTCTTATTGCAATCACATTAACATTTTGTAAACCATATTTTTTCTCAATGTCCACTATTTAAGTGGATCAGATTTATCTAATGTGAACTTTGTTTATCTAATGTGAACTTTATTTAAATTTTATTAAAAGAAATAATTCTCTTAATTTGTTTTACTTCTTTTCAACTTTATAATTTGAACGGATTGTGCCATAAAAAACCACAAAAAACAATTATGAATATACTCACCTAGTGTTTGACAAACTTTGAAGACTGTTATTTGTATGTAGTAGGGGTGAGGAGAACCTTATGTAGTATGGGCTATGGGGGCTGACCGCCAATGCAGCTAGGTGAGGTGGGAATGGTAGGGTGGGGAGAACCAACCCATGTAGTATGGGCTATCAGGGGCTTACCGCTAATCAGGGTGGGGTGGGAAGGCCTCTACCTACCTCTCTATCTACCAGGATACCTACCTACTACCAACCAACCTCCTACACTGGCATAGTCCTCCCACCAACCCCTGCCTAGGAGACATGTTACGTATAGAACTAAGCTGAGCAGACATATCATACAAGATGGGCCGGACCATAACGAACAAACTTGAACAAAAATCTTCAATCTATGAATATTTATACACAATTAGACATTGGGGGTATGCCCACGGATGGACATGTCTCCACATCATTCAAGGACATGCCCACAATTGGACATGTCTCCACATTACGTGGTATTATGTCCCTCAACGGACATAACCAAAGATAATGTAATATGCAATTGGTCAACTTATGATAATCTGCCATTTCTATATATATATATATATCTACAGCATAATACAATTAACTATATTTAAATTTCTCAATTTAAATATATTTATATATGTATGACATGTATATATATAACAAATAATCATTATTCTATTATATATAGATAGATAGATAGATAGATACGAATGATTTGAATAGAATCAGTCACATGATTTTATCCGATTGAAGCTACAAATTATCAACACTCCCTCTTAGCTGAGGATAATAAGTATATCAATCACAAAGTATAAAAAGAGATATCACCTCAATATGATATAAGATTGAATGGCATCTCCACAAATATTTTAATTTGAGAAATGCACCATAATAATATCATGTCATGATATTAGGAGTAATGGACTACAAATATCAAGTCTCATGATATTTACCAGGTACTCAGAGTAATGGCCTACGAATATCAAGTCTTGTGATATTCACCACGTACTCAAGGTGTCCATAAGGTAAGTGCACACGTATGACCCATGTGATACTATAGGAAAATTATAAAAATGGTATGTTCATGGATATTAATCCCTCATGATATATCTATACAATAAAACTTGTAGATGTCTACATGACGATATGCATCTCTCAATTGACATTGATTTACAAGATATAAGCTATCATGATCTACTTAGATATCAACCATATGATATCCATCATGATAGAGGATCAAGTTATTGCAAGATCGTCACCTTGCAATAACTTCTAAAAGTGCAAGTGATAATCATTTACAAGTCATCACTTCTTCGTGATGTACACAAGGCCCAAAGGAATCATGAAATAATACTCATGATAACATAGTAGTATTTTATTAGTACAATAATCAAAGATGCTGAGACTCATTCTCAGTAATTACAACCATACCAAGTTTACCTCTAAAATATTCTACCTTCATTTTCACTAGAGGTTTGGTGAGGATGTTTGTTATCTGGTTTTCTGTACTGACATACCTCAACTCAAGTACATTCTTCTCCACCATGCCTCTAAAGTAGTGATATGGTATCTCAATGTGTTTGGATCATTATGAAATATCGGGTTCAATGAGATTTTTATGCAACTCTGGCTATCACAATGGATGATGGTAGGATCTAGTGGTTTCCCAAATAATCTAACTAGAAATTGTCTCAACCATACTGCTTCTCATGCTCCCGTAGATGTTGCAATGTACTTTTCTTCTATGGAGCTTTGAGCTGCATATGATTTCTTTCTACTGAACCAGAATATCATAGTTGATCCTAAACTAAAGCAATGCGTAAGTGTTTTTCCGATCCACAAAACTTCCAGCCCAGTTTGAATCAGTGTACCCATGCAGATCTTAACTTTGTATATGAAACAAAATCTGATTGTACCACACAGATACATTAAGATGTGTTTAGCTGACATTAAGTGTAATTTCTTTGGTTCACACATTGAATGACAAAGTGCATTTACTGCATAACAAATATCAGGTCTAGTGTTTACCAAGTACATAAGGGATCCAATAATATGTCGGTACAAAGTCAGACCAACAATCTTTGAGTCAGTAATTGCCTCCTTTAGCTTGTGTAGATTTGTTGTCATTGGAGTAGCCATAGGCTTACAATCCATCATCCTGAATCTTTTCAAGATGTCAATAGTATACTTCTTTTGATTTAGAATAATATCATTTATATGCTGTCGTACTTCTAACCTAGGAAGTAGTGAAGAATTCCTAAATCTCTCATGTCAAATTCAGATGCAAGATCTTGTTTGCACTTAGTTATGAGATGATCTTCTCCTGTGATTAACAAATCATCAACATAAAGAACTAGAATCAACGTATCTCCATTTTGTACCTTGAAGTATAAGTTTGGGTCTACATAATTTTTTGGAGAAATCAAGTTTTGATAGATAGCAATCTATTCTTTCATACCATGATCGAAGAGCTTGTTTGAGACCATAAAGAGCTTTCTTCAATCTACAAACATGAGACTACTACTCATGCACAACAAATCCTTCAGGTTTCTCTAGGCATACTTTTTCTTCAATCACTCCATTCAGGAAGACAGTGTTTACATCCATTTGATGAATTTTCCATCCCTTAGCTACAGCAATAGCACTTATAGTTCTAATGTACGTATACCTCACGACTGGAACAAATGTTTCTCCATAATCAATGCCTTCTTTCTATGAGAAGCCTCTTGCACCAAACCTCACCTTGTGAATGCGTCCATCTGTTGCATGCTCGATCTTAGATGACTATTTGGAGGAGACCACCAATTTGTCTTTGGGTCAGGCTACAATATCCCAGACATCATTCTTGAAAATGGATTTATACTCTTATGTCATGGCATCCTTCCAAGTTTGATGATGAGAGATTCCTCTACATTTGAAGGCTATGAATTTATAAATTCACTCCTGAGTACAATATAACAAGAAAATTTATTTGGTTCCTAGAGGGGCTACATATTTTTCTACTTCTTCAATCATCTTCTTAGTCATCTTCTTAGCCCATAAAGGTCTTTTCTTATTTTCTCCATATCCATATGAGGTATCCATGACTTCAACGAAATTATTATCTTCTATTATATCTTGAGTCTCCCTCTAAATCTCAAGAGAGGGATCATTTTGAGGAACTTCATCATTTATTTCATTTTCATCCTCGGATCTTCTAATGCAATATCTTCATCAAATATCACATCTCTACTTAGTTCGATGTGTGTTTGTCCAGGAACGTAAATTTTGTAGGCTTTAAAAGTTTCACTGTACCCAACAAGAATTTCCCTTTTTCCAGAAGATTCTAATCTAGTTCTTCTCTCTTTAGGATTAAGAATGTAAACAAGACTGTCAAATATTCTCAAGTGACTGATATTAGGTTAAACTCCAGAGAATGCTTCATTTGGGGTTCTTTTTTCTAGATGAGAGTGAGGGCATATATTCTAGATGTATACGATAGTACTAGAAGCTTTCGCCCAAAGGTGAGTTTCTATGTTTTGATCATGCATCATGGATTTTCTAGCTTCAACAATGGTTTTGATCTTTCTTTCTGCAACTCCATTTTGTTGAGGGTTGTAGGAAACAGAGAACTCCCTCTTAGTCCTAAAAATTTTATAAAAGTTTTGAAAAAAAATTAATGTGTATTCCCTCCCATTGTTTGTTCTTAGTGTTTTGATCTACTTTCCAAATATGTTTTGTACAAGAGCCTTAAAACTCTTTCAACCTTACAAGAATTTATTCAGATTCTTTGCATTTTGGAAAGTATATACATGCCTTCCTAGAGTAGTCATCTACAAAGATAATACACTACAAAGGTCCTCCTATGGAGGGAACAAACGTAGGTCCACATAAATTAGAATGAACAAGTTCTAGGACATTTTTCGATTTACTTTCACTATTGTGAAAGGTGCTTTTGGTATTCTTCCCTAATGCACAAACATTGCATGTTCCTTCACATTTACGTTTGAGTTTAGATAGTCCTGTTACCATCTTCTCTAAAGAGCATAAACCATAAAAATGAAAAATGTTCTACTCAGTTGTGCAAGATTTCACTTGCATTAATTGATTCGTGTATTAATGTTGGACAGGAAGAAGTATAGCTCGTAGAGACATCCATGCCTTATTCCAATAGTATGAGCATTTTTTTATATTTGAGTTCCTGGGCCAAGCTAGTAGTTTTCCTTCCATGAAAGTAATTTTGTACCCCTTGTCTTCAAGTGCTGAAATAGAAACTAAATTTCTTTTGATCCTGGGTACATATAGTACTACTGTGAGTTTGAGTGAGATGCATGATTTGAGGTCGATAGTGCAGATCCCAATTTCCTTTACTGAATAATTTGTATCATCTCCAATAGTCACTTCTTCATCATAATCTTCTCCTAAGGAATCTAGATGTTCTCTGAAGCCTGTTATGTGTCGAGAAGCCCCACTGTCTATCACCCAAGTGTTTAGTCTGTTAAAAACTTGACTACATAGGGCGGAGTAAAATATAAGTTTCTCTGGATCCATATCCATGCTTGGTTACTAACTTCAGCAAAAAAGGCTTGAGGTTTGGGTCTATCAAAATACTTCACTGCAAGGTGATCGTATTTGTCACATCTATAGCATTGCACTTTAGTTAGTTCCCTCCTTTCTTGAATGATTGTTTCCTAATTGTATCCTTGCCCTTTTCCCTTTTAAGATTAGCCTTCTTCCCTCGTTTATGTGATTGTGTGGTGAGGATTTGAAAGTCTTCTTTTGTGGAATTCATACTGATCCCTCTAGTTATTAATCTAGACTCTTCTTGAATGCAAGCAACTTTTACCTAGTATAGTTTGGGGAGTTTGAAGCGAGCACTTACCCCTTGAATAAATGCTTCCCACAAGATAGGTAGTCCATTTAGGGCTATCGTTGTTAATTCCTTACTATCAAAAGTGTGACCAATTGTGAAGAGTTGATTTCTCAAATCTTTTATCCTTATAAAGTATGAGGTAATAACATCTCCCTAATTCATCTTTATATGGTGAAGTTGATTTTTAAGAGCAAGTAGCCTACTAGTGTTATTGATAATGAACATGTCTTCTCGGGCTTTGAGCATAGCATGAGATGAGTCTAATTTAATAATAATAGATAATATGAGATCTTTCACTCTATCTACCAATAATTTCATTGCTTTGGTGTTGTTACTTTCCCATTGAATCTTTTCATTTTTCTTATTAGGTTCAGGAACTACATTTTCCACTATCGTTTTAAACTCATCCTCTTTTAATGTGAGCATCATCTGTAATTTCCAAGCTTCAAAATTTGAAGCACCTTCAAGTTTGTCTTCATCTTGTGCCTGTGCCCTAGCGTTTGACAGGAGATCCCATGGCCATGCCTTGTCGTGGTGTAATCCTCTCCCTGCAATGAACAGACAAGGAGCCCGTGCCATTTGCAAGAAAGGTATGGAGATGCAAAGGAGTCCTTGTCGTAAGCCCTTGTCGTGATCGGACGTTGTGTGCAAGTTCCAACCCACGCCCCCTTCCCTTTACAGGTTGAAGCCGCCATTATTGCCAAGTGTGAATCCAAGCCAAGTATCGTGGGCTATAACAGAGCCATTATACTGTGGAGGTGTTGGTATGCCAGTTGTTGGCGCTTTCTCTGGTTGATGACCAAGTGTTTGACAATATACCTCTGCAAGTAGATTATCCATAGTACCCAAATATTAAGATCAGATTGCATGTGAATTGTTTGACAGAATGTTTGGTATCGTATCTACTTTGGTTTATTCAAATATGGCTTAGTATTGTATATCCATATACTGCTTAGTATTGTTTTGAATCATGGACCCCCACCCAATCCAGCAACATTACAAAAGATAGTTGACCACTTGACATTATTAGAGAAGGATAATGCAGCTCTAAAAGTCACAACTCTTACTCTCAGTAGTTTCCCATGGTCTCTTACATACAGTTACAGAAGTTCGAACCAATGAACCAAACTCTCCAGGACACTATTCACTCCCTATCTGAATCATTAAATGACTTGAACCAGTAGGTTGTGGCTAATTCTTCACGCATCCAAGACCTCTCTGAAACTTTTACCACACAAACAACAAGCATTACAAAAGATATCAACTCCACTATTGAAGACTTTAGGGATATGGGAAACCTCAAAGACAAGCAAACCAAGCTCGCTAATAAACAAACATCTCCCTTGATTGAAACAGAGCAGCAAATTAAATCTTGGGCCTCCACTTGCAAAAACTCCAGCACTATGCCTCTGCTCGAGGTCAAAAAAATTGTCCAGGGGAAGTTAGCAGAAGACCAGGTTAGGCACTTCAGGGAACTCAACCTTTGGGTTAGAGGTCTTCCTTCGTCCTCCATTGATCTTCTCCCCACAGGCTACTCATTTCTCAACGAGCAACTACGTATTTCCGATATTACATTAGACAGAGCATGGTTTGGACACGATGGCACCCTTTTTCTTAGGTTTCTCTCACTGGCTAATCGACTACAAGCTCTCAGGGCAAAGAAGAAGCTCTTTCTTCTTTCACAAAGATATTTCTTGATGAGGACCTCACAAAAATCACAGGTAGCTGAACTAAAGTACTCTATAGGAGTCACGTGATAGAAGCAAGAAGTAACAAGAAATGGGCAGTAATAAGGAATCTAAAAGCGGTTATTCGTGACTCGCCTCCCAAGGGTTGGGATGCGAGATATACCCAAGCCAAATGATGGTCTAAGAGTCCATTGGTTGTATGCTTCTCAACTGTTGGAATGGCAATGGCTCCCTGTGTCTTTGCTAGGCTTACTTCATGATGCAGTTGGGTATGTTGATTTGTTGGTTGTTACCAAGACTCATGAGAGTCCTGCCAAATTTATGTGAATCTGAGTTGGAGGCACCAGTTGTCGTCAGAGAGATATCTTCATTGTCGTATGTTACTTTCCGCCGACTTCCTCACCTTACACCATTCATAGTGTTGAGGACGGGAACCCTTTTTCAAACCTATTCGAGAGCATCTCCAAGTTTGGGGTTATGGGTGACATCATCATCTTAGTAGATTTTAATGCAAGGACTAAAGATCTCTAGACCCCCCAGTATGACTGTGGGTCCGACTTGATTTGTACTACTGAGAGGGATCCTACTAGCATGGGGCTTCAGTGTTTGTCCAAGGATCACAGTGGATCTCTAACTTGCTATGGTCACCACCTTCTCTAACTCTATGAGTCCTTCGACCTAGTGATTCTGAATGGCCTCTCTTGCTTCTCGAGTTCTAAGCTTTTTACGTGTTGGCCTCATAGTGGGGGTGTGAGTGTGATTGATTATATCCTCATTGTTGCTTATTTCCTCCCCTCCATCTAAAACTTTACTATCTCTCGTCTTCCCTTGGTTGATCATGCCCTCCTTAGCCTTTTAGTTCTTGTTTCTTCCCACCCTCTACCTTAGCCTTTTAGTTCTTGTTTCTTCCCATCTCTAGTCACCCTGCCCAGATCCGCCCCCATACCCATTTCTGTTTTGAGGTTAGTGATCAAGACCTCTTCATTTTTCATTTGAGAAGATTCCTCTACCTCGCTAGCTTCACGTATCACAGTCAAGTGCCCACCATGTTTCACTCACTAGCTATCGCAATTTGGGAGTCGGCTCTCCTCTCTATCCCCCACCACTCCATTCCTAGCACTCGCAAATCTGTTCGACAAAATACTTGTCCCATGAACCAGTGGTTTGATGATGCTTGTAAAACTTTCCACCGCTCCTTGCCCTTGGCTTTTGATACTCATTCCCCCAATTTCACCAATTTATGACTCTCTTACAAACGCTTTCTTCGCCATAAGAAGCGATTATCTATTGCTTCACAGGGCAAACCCCTCTACGATACACTTATTCAGTATCCCAAGTTGTTTTGGTGCATCATGTTCCCCCAATGTAGCCAACCCCAGTCCACCCCTGACCTTCACCTCCTTGCCTCCCATGTCTCCACGTTGTATGACATCCCAGGTCAGCTCACTCCCCTTCCCAACCCACTCCCCCAGTGTCACTTATTCTCCACCTCCAACATTTACAAGGCCATCAGACTTATGAGATGCAGCAAGGCGGCTGATGAGGAGGGTTTTCAGGATGAGCTCTTCAAGCTTGGTACCATGATCATGGGCCCTTATCTCTCTACACTCTTTAATATAGTGGTTTGTTTTGGTTTTTCGGACTCATGGTCGAGACACATTATTCACCTGAACCATAAGTCTGGGCTAGCCTCCAATCCCGGAAACTATAGGACCATCATCATTGGGCATACATTTGCCAAACTTTATGCTACAGCATTGAATACTATTTTATCCAGTGAGCTTGACAAGAGGAATTGTAGGGCTAAGGGTCAAGCAGGATTCAAGGTAGACTACCAGACAATCGATCATATCTTTACATTGCGGGCTATTATCGAGGAGGCTCGGCACCACTTGAAGAAAGTCTACTACTATTCTGTGGATTTTCATAAGGCTTTTGATTCCATCCCTAGAGTGGCCCTTTTTCAGAGACTGAGAGATATTGGTATTTCTGAGATCTTACTAACGGCTATCATGAGGTTATATGAGACAGTGATTGGTAGACTCAGGACCACAGACAGCCTCTCCGACCCTATCCAGAGCACCACTGGGGTGAAGCAGGGTTGCCCTCTCTCACCCACCTTGTTCAGGATCTACATTGATGAGCTCGAGGCTTTTCTCAGTGACTCCTCGCTTATGGGTGATGGTTGTCATCTACACTAGGTATTGATCTCCATCCTTCTTTTTATTGATGTGGTTATTCTTGCTTCTTCTCCTAAGGGTCTTCAAAGGCTTTTGGATAGACTTGCATCTTTTGCGACATGAGATAACTGGTCGTGAACCTTGAGAAGACTCGTGTTATGGTCTTCAACGGTCTGAAGACCTCACATCTCCATTTTCACTTCCAGGGTTAGGAAGTTGAGATTACATCATCTTACACATACCTTGGGGTTAAGTTTTCCAGATCAGTCATTCAACCTTGAATTAGTAAAGGGTTGGGTTCCATTGCCATGCTCGAGAGACAATGCTTCAGACACCACTTTTAAGACACATCGTCTAAGCTATCCCTCTTGGATTCCTTAGTAAGACCCACAGTGCTCTATGGTTTGGTGCTTTGGGGTCCTTCCCTTTTAGACTCGGATTGGGCCATGATCGAGCGTACCCAGACTCTACTCCTCCGTCGGATTATCAGATGTCATAGATCTACCCCCCACAGTATAATTTTGGCTGAGTTTGGTGCTCACCCATTCAGGCTTGCAGCCATTTTTGACCTGATTTGGTTCCTCCACCGTCTTTGTGGCTTTGCAGACTCGGTTGAAGGCCAACACAGATACCCTTACTTAGCCTACTACTCCTTAGTTGCTATTGCAGACTCTAATCCAGCCACTAGAGCCCGTTGCTGGTATGCTCGGGCTACTATCCTACTGAGTTCAATTGGGATCAACATTGACTGTATTCCTCCCTACTAGTTCTCATTGGACGCTCCTGCCCATCTACTCCCCTCTCGGCAGGAGTTGAGCGAGCATGTTAGACTTGAAATTTACAAGCAGTATATCATACAAACGTGGGTGGATCCTCCAGGGGGACTACGTTCAAGGATGGCTTTCTATGCTGAGCACTTCTTAGATATTCGGGATGGGATTATTGCACGCCCTGCGTACTTACACAGATATTGGACACGTGCCTTGTGTATCTCCCTTACTCCTTTAGGGTGGGCTCGCACAGACTCCAGATGCAGGTCGATCACCATATTGCTAGAAAGGATCGGGTGTGTAGACTTTGTACCTTAGCAGAGGCGGAATCTAAGATCCATTTCCTTTTCAAATGCCCCATATACTATGAGATTATAGGGAGATTTTATTGTCTATTTAGAGATTGCAGATCCCTCTCGGATTTTTTCAGATACACAAATCAACATTGCATTGCGCTCTATCTCTGTGAGTCCTTATAGCTTCATGATCATACTTTACAACTATCATTTCCCACGAGTCAAACCCAAGCACAACTTAATTTGACCTCCTTCTTGCCCTTTGCTCCAGCTTGAGGTGTGAAGCAACCATACAATTTCCCCAACACGGCCATTCTAGATCTGTGAGACCCCACAGGGGACCTCTTCACCAACGACACTCCTCTTGTAGCACTCAACTTTATCACAGGGCCTCTAGTAGCCGCACAAATCGGTCACTATTAAACTTCTTCCCTATGAGGACAGATACCTAATCTTTTCCATGATGTCTTTTGCTTTCTTCTTCATTTGTTGTACTTGTTCTTTTGTGGACACTATTTGGTGCTCCATTCGTCTACTTTCTTCTTGGTGTAAACTTTCAATCCCATAGACCCACATTGAGGCCTTTTGTTGGACATTAATAAAATTGTCTTATCTTATCTTATCTTATCAAGTCTAATTCCATTCACCATCTTGACGAATCTAATATTTTTCCAAAAGAAATATTTATGGTAATTATCTCAATATAGAAAAAATCTCATATGATCTTGTTCCCTACACTATCTCTGATACCATGTTAAGTTTGATCAGATTTATCTAATGTGAATTTTATTTAAATTTAAAGAACTTCCTTTGATATATATATAATTCCCTTGAATTATTTTACTTCTTTTCAACTTTGTAATTTCAGCAGATTGTGCCTTTAAAAACCAATTATGAATATATTCACAATGTGTTCAACAAACTTTGAAAAATGTTATTTGTATGTGTTCACAAAATAGGATGACCAGCCACAGCATGTGAGACAGAGTCTCTCCTATCTTAAAGGGAAGGCTCCCCCTTATCACCATTCCTTGGATCAACTCAAGATAAGCAAGAAGTTGAGAGATTTTGTAAAGGGGTGCTACCAATATTCTTCCTTCTTAACTTTCAAAAAAGAATTCACTTACTCGTGGAACAAGTAATGGGCAAGGTGAAATCTCTAACTATACTTCTATCTAAAAGATGAAAACGATGATTCCAATAAACCAATACTAACTCAAAGGCTAGCGGAAGGTGTACTGATTTGGCTCCAAGTTCGATCGTAATTCTATATGAATAAGCTTTACTAATAGGGCACAAAGACTTCCAAAAGTAAAGATATCCTGACTACTTTGAGAATCAAGAAAGAGATATAAGCTACAAACAAAGCTTATAACTATATATCTCCACAATTATTCCTAATCAAAGCTCAGTGTCCAATTGCTTCTTAACTCTTTTTATACTCAATTATCAAGAATACAAGATCACATAAACCAAAGATAACATATGCAAATCACAAACAAAGCTTCTAATTCACACAAGTAACAATCTCACTCAATCAAAGTTAAGTCTCAATTGCTCCTTTATATTCACTTTTCTATCAAAATAGTGCTACACAAACAAAGTTCTGCTGGCACAATTTCTCCAGAGCTCTCTTGCATACAAATAAAAGATGATTTTACAATGAGGGGCCTCTCCTTTCTATAAGCACGGGAGTTGAGAAAAACATGGAGAAAAAAGTGGGAGCAACTCAACCAACTTTGACCAAGTCTTACTAGAAGAGACATTGGGTTACATCCAGCTGCACATGCAACTCGCATTACATGTACTTACATCTTTTCATGCAATGCATCCTCCTTAATCTAAAAATAGAAATAAAAACAAAATAACAATCTTAAAGATTGTTCTTCAGTGCCTTGAACTTGATGATAACATCACGCACTGTAGGAAGATCAAAAATCTCCATTGTCTTTGATATTGCCTCTATCCCTACTGCATCTGCATATGATAATTGCACAACATTAGAATTTGTCGTTACAGAATCTAGCAAGTGTTTTTGTCAACGATTTATAAAGGACAAACTTGTTCATCGTGTGAGAACCAAAATCTTGAGAATCTAAATCAGCATTGATCTAGATTGTAAATTTTGAACTTGCTCTTTCAATTGCAATCAAATTACCATGTCCGTCAAGAATCTTACATCCCATTTGCTCTAAATCACATGTAATTCCTATTTCTATCATCTGACAATCTCCAAGAGTTGTTTGAAACTTTGTAACCAGTTTTCTCAATGTTTCTTCTTTATAACCCATAAGCCCTTAATACCTTAAGAACATTTCACAGGATGGAAGAATGTCACATGAAACCATGGCTAGTCATTAAGAATCTCTTTCAAATGATCCGCTTCTTAACTCAAGGAGGAAATCAAGCCTTCCTCCATTTCATTCATATCTTTGATACACTTAAGAACTATAAATGTTTCTATAATAGCTCGAACTCCTTTAGAAATGACTTCTCCTATCCAAGACTTAGCGGCTTCAATCGGCTTTCTTTCCTTGGATGTCTGAGACACAATAACACTTTGAGAAGATTGTTGCCATATGACTTCATTTAAGCGAGTAAGCTCATGTTCGAGCTAATTCTTCTTTTCCCATAATTCATGGTTACTTTTTGACACATTAGCTAATGCATCTTGAGCATCTTGCAAGCAACTCAAACGTGACTACTTCTTGATTTCTACCTTAGAGAACTTGTAATCAGAACGGGTAAGTTCTTTAACAGGTTTGTCCACTAGTGGCTCAACAACTTCTACAAACTTAGTTTTCTCCGAATCAACTAAGATCCTTGAAACAATCTTATCTTTCAAAGATTTGGACTTAATTTTCTTTACAGGGAGGTTATTCAACGGTGCAACCACTTTCCTTCTCTTCATTGTGATCATGCTCAACCCTCCAGGCAAGCTGAAACTTTCATCTATGGAAATAGGTACAGTAAAGACAATTGGCATTGATCTTGATTGTATCTCCGTTATGACTTAGCAAGATTCAGTCTACACAACTGAATTCATAGGTGCATGATGAGACGATTCGATCATGAATAGCTCAAAACCTGTTATAGATGTATCAAGTTGAGAAACTTGACCCTTTGTAAGAGTTGGAAAATCTTCGAAAACACTTCCCAAATGTTCATATTGTTCATTTGCTAAAATAAGAGGAGCAGCTAAAGAAATAGCAAGAGTCAGCGTGTTGACTTCTAAAACTGGAATAGAAGGTGTGAAAACAGGGGAAAATGAATCCACATCATCATCTATCTCATCCAGAAAAGGTGCTTCATGCATGGATAGTTCATGAGTCTGTGCAGGTCTCAGAGGAGATATGATCAAAACTTCCCCTTCTTCTTCCTCATCTTCTTCGTCCGATTATGTCTCTAATTCTTCCTCTGAGTCTTGAACTGGTTCAGGGATCTGGGATGTTTTAGATCCCTTTCCGCCCTTCAACTTGAATTTAAGAGACTTCTTTGCATTAGGAGAAGAAGCTTTGTCTTTACTTGTTATTTCCAGCTACGACTTCCTTCTGGGAGGACCAATTCTTCCACAATCCAAACCCAATTTCGGATTAACTCTTTTTAGGCTTTTAATTTTCAGCCACTTGTTGGTATTTGCTAAAATCGATTGAAATTTATCAAAAATGGATGTACCTTCCTTCTACTACCATTGAATTGGAAAAGAGCATTGTTTATTTAAACCTACTTGATGAAATTCAAGATCAAGAACATTGCCATCATCTTCAATTTGGAAATCCGATGAGATCTCAAGCATGTTAAGATCGATGATTTGCTGCAAAGTTAATCTGCAATAATCCATCTTCATTATATCCAGCTCTATTCGCATGTCAATCCAAACATCCTCCATGTGATGAACATGTGTGAAAGCCCTCTTGATTTAAGAATTCATCTCTCGATAATCAAAGTCAACTCTGGCTTTGAATTTCTTCAAAGTAATCAGCTACAATTTTGCTCCCATATTTTTTGCTTTATGTACAAAATTAATCAAATAATTACCAATTACCAAGGGTTTAGCACAAGAAATACCAAAACCAAGCCTACGCAAAGCATGTAGATCAGACTGAGCTTCCATGAATTGTCTAGCTAATTCCATCAGAATGATTTTATCAATAGCATACCTAGGTAAGGTATATGGCTCACCTTTAAAATATCCAACCCTCAAGTAAAAGTTGGAAACTGGATAAAGATACAACCATACTGATTTACCTTTTCCCAAGCTTCATCAGATACCCTTTTAATGGATAATTGTCTATCAAACAAAACACCAAAAATGCCCAAAGAAAGCATCTGAACTCTTCTAAAATGAAACTTACTATTAGCCAGAGTGATCTGATCATTGTAATCTCAAACTAGAATCTGTAGACAATCTCCTTTGGTTGAGAGTCCAGAGAAAGATCCCATGGCAGCAGCAATATAAACAAGGTAGGAATTCATGTAAAAAGGCACTGAAGTCCCTACATTGAGCAATTGTTAACAAAGTGCAATACTAATTAGTTCTCCCCAAAAGATATGTTCTTTATTCTCCATAATCTGGAAAATGAATTTATACATCCATGGTTCAAAATTGGTGGAATCTTTAAGACCACAAACCTTGCTAAGAAGAATGATGAGATCATTGTACTCCTACTTGATGTTAGACATGTGAACAATCTTGGCCATCTCGAGAAGTTGTTCCTCTTGGTACCCAACCAATATTGATTCACATATTACTGATAATCTCCCTTCTTCTCATTTCATATTTCCTAAGATGATTCTTTTGATCAGATCTACGCATTTTGCATTATGTGGCACTTTAAAAATTTACTCGATAACTTTTGGATCAAGACTAATAGCAACTCTACCATCAGCATCATTGATCGTCTTTGACTTTGGACTAAAATGCTTTGCGCATCCAAGAACAAAATCAGGTTTTATGCCAGCCATGGGAAATGTAGATACCAAGTCAATATGACTTCTCTTAATACATTTCATCTCATGACCAAAAGGGGTTTCTATTCTTCGTAGAAAATCAATCATGTCCACGTGTCCAATTTTTGTGCCTAACACGTTGTCAAGAATGGATGTGACTTGAGATGGAGTTGCATGAGCCAACACTTTATCAAACTGGTATTTCATTTTTCCCTTAGATTTAGATGGTTAGGGCATCTCTTGCGCTTGTGTTGCAACACAAAAAACCCAAAACATAAATACATCATCAAAAGAAATAGCCATAAAGGTTGATTCTTGATCAGCAACAAAGCTTCGAGTATGGATTAGATACTTTGTAGATCCAATGAGATGATCTCAAAAAGA
The DNA here is from genome assembly GCA_028749045.1 of Cupressus sempervirens. Classification (NCBI taxonomy): domain Eukaryota; kingdom Viridiplantae; phylum Streptophyta; class Pinopsida; order Cupressales; family Cupressaceae; genus Cupressus; species Cupressus sempervirens. The sequence goes on from CM053785.1 coordinate 404,696,651, forward strand.
GATCATACATATGTAGTGGATGAAAATGGAAAATGGAATGAAACATTACAAAAGTGAAAATGGAAAGAAATGGATGTGTGAAGGTGAAACACATAAGAATGCATCTGAATGGAGATTGTTGACTTCCAAAAAGTGACTTAGGTTTTCAAGATGTTATTACATGGAAAATGGATTACATGTAAATGCAACATGTAATGAGGAATGAAGAGATGATATGCAGATGCAGACGAAGAATGAGATTACATGTAAGTGCAGACAATCGATGAGATACGAAGTGTGTAATGACACGGGAAGTGGAATAACATGTATTTTCTCATGGAGGCGTAAGTGCCTATGAAAAGATGGAAATGGAATGAAGCTTGAAGTGAAATGAAATTTATAGTCGTCTTTGTGGCAAGGTGAAGTCAAAGTACATGGGAAAAGATGCACATGACATTTTTGACCTTTTAAAAAGTGACTTTAAGTCAAAAACGGGTTTTAGAGATGCACTTACACAAAAGACTTTTCATGTAATCATGTCGTGCGAGTGGATACGAAAAGTGAGATGAGTGGAAACAAAAATGGAAAATGAGATTACATGTACATGTGGATGATGAATAAGATGAAATACATGTAATCACATTTGACGAATGAGATGAAAAGTGTTGTCACATGGAAAGATGGAAATGGAATGAAATGATGCTCTTGCATGAAATGGAAAGTAAAGTGAAGTGAAACATGACCAAGTTCTTTCCTAAGAACTTGCAACTTCTCCAAAGTGGAGAAAAACTGAAAGCAAACACACAAAACACAAAAAGAAAACCTCAAAAGAACAATGTACCTTTGGCAAATGACTCAAACATGTAAACAAGCAAAGCATTTCAATATGTAATTTCGAATTTGGACAATGGGAAAAAACCAAAAACGTGAAGATGAAACGTTTCATCATTTTTAAAGGAAAAATACACTTTCTATGGAAACAAAATCAACAAGTGTAAATCATCAAGCTAAAATGTGCATAAAATCAGCAAGCTAAAAGCAAATTAATTAGCAAGAAGGAAAAAGTCCACTTACATGATGATTATGTGCCAAAAATGGAGGGAAAAGCTCCAATATTGAAAAATTCTCCAACAATGTTAGACCTTTTCCAAACTTTGCAAGGGAAATTCGTAAGGGGCAGCAAATTAGGCATTTGTGATGCACAATGTCAAAAACATGCCCTAGAATCTCTCAAACTTCCAATGTTTTTGCTAAATGCATGTTCACGAAACGCTTTTGGGAAAAAACATGTTTCAAATCTGCATGTTTGCAAGTTGTTTTTATCATTTGAAAGCAAAAGTGTGCCCTTCAATGACCAAGACATCCATCCAAAACACCAAACATTTATTCCTTGCCCCAAAATGTAATAAAAAACACTCCAAAAAAGGACTTTTTTTTTTAAATGTGGGTCAATAAGAGCATGAAAAATGACATTTTCAGCAAGAAGATTCAATGTTTTTACCATTGAAACACTTGGATTTGTAGAAATGACCATAAAGGAGAAGATTTGTAGAAATTTCATAGAAGAAATCATGCAAAATCACCAAAAACATGTTCTTGGAGATCAAATGCATGAAATTTTGTCTTCAAACTCCAAAAATGGGTTTTGGAAGGGCAAATACATGTGATTTAATGCAAAACGCACCTTTTAGAGGTGATAGCATGTTTTTTAAAAATCACATGAAGCAAAATGCACCTTTTAGAGGCCATTACATATTTTAAAAACATGTAATGGGCTCTTCCAAGGCAAAAACACACATTTTCGGTGTATATGCATGTTTTAAAAACATGCTTTTTGCCCAAAAACAGGTTTGGGAAGTCCAATTACATGTCTTTGGTACAAAACTCACCTTTTTGGTGTAAAGACATGTTTAAGTTATATGCATATGCAACTCAAGGCAAATGCTCACATTTTTTTTGCATATGCATATAACACATGTAGCTCATCTTTGAGTTTACATGCAATGGCACCAAATAAGGTCCACTTCTAAGTGATTTTACAATTTAAGTTGAATTTTACATGCAATGGCATGAAACAGGTCCACTTTTAAGTGTTTTTACATGTAATGACATGAAAAAGGTCCACTTTTAAGTGATTTTACACATTTAAGTGATTTTAAGATGCAACATGTCAATTTAATTTTGATAAAATATTATTTAAGTGGGACATAAATTATATTTACATTATCATATTAACAATATAATGTGTAAATATAATTTAATAAGTAATATGTACTAGAGCATTTCATTTAAATGAAAAATCAAATTGAACTATATAGTTGATATAGTCATTTACGTGTAAAATCAAAAAGTAACTCAACGTTAAAATATAACATAAAATGCACTATAGTTACTTTAAGTGAAAATTTAATTGATAAAGTAACTTAAAAACATAGCATAAAGTGAATTTAAGTTATATTTTTCAAAAAATGAATGTCAAATTAAAAATATAACATGATATTTTTAATCTGTACTATTACATCAAAAAAGTCCACTTTTTGGGCACTAAAATGGCCATATCTTTTGATTGCCAACTCATATTATGCCCTGAGATAGATCAAATCGAAGGGAAAACCGAAAGCAATGACTTGAGCAAAACCAAAGAACTAAAAACCAAGAAACACACTCAAAAACGAAGAAAATGACGATGAAGGCCTCAAAAATCAAGCACAGGCTCGATAAATAGAAAAAGAAAAAGACTTATGAAAGCCTTCCATAAAAGAATTTGCTATGTGAATTAGAGTTGATTGATCGATCAACATTAAGCAATCAAATAACAAATTCAACTTAGAGAAATGCGAAACTAATTTGAAAACATTTCAAACTATTACTTGCATTTACAAAATGCAGAACAACAATATATATATATATATATATATATATATATATATATATATATATATATATATATATATATATATATCGATCATAAATGCATATTAATTTCTATAGCATCATATAATTCTCTATATTTAATTTTCTCAATTTAAATATATTTATATATGTAGGTACTTATGTATATGTAATAAATAACCATTATTCTATTATATCTATATACATATATATCTACTTATGATTTGAATTAAATCAGTCACATGATTTTATCTCACTGAAGCTACAAATCATCAACATCTACTCCTCCACTTACACCTAAGGCTAAGAGACCATGTCAAAAAATAAATAAAATGAGGCTTGCAAATATATCAAAGAATTTCCTAGCAGAACAAAGGACAAATTAGATGTAAATATTGTAAAGAAATTAATCAGAATGACATCAATACATTTTGAGAGAGAAAATAGAGAATCTAAATAATAATTGGAGAAAAAAATTAAGTTTAAATCTAAATGGATTTTATTGGATTTCATCTCATTCACTTGGATTTCAAATTACATTGATCCCTATGGCAATTTACATTGATCCGTAAAGAAGTTTGGTAGTTCAAGTATGGTAGTTTAGGTGGTTCTTTATCTGAATGTAACTTCCCAAAAACTAATTTATTTTAATAATCTAAACTAACCTATTAATGTAAAAACTTCAACATCCCCCCGCCACCCCCCCATTACATTAATCCAAATAAGAGTGGAACATTGCAAGGGTTTTGAACCCAACCCTTCCAGAAACTTTACTAAAGCACCTTCACCAATCCTCCTTGTTTGCTCAAGAAACACCAAATTGATTGAACCTATAGTAATTTACACAAGATGAGTACTCCCACTTCTCACCCACAATTAGACATATTTCCTCTAAAATTTCACATCTCATCTAAGTGTGTCTAATGCCTCTACAATACTACACATAAAAAAACTTTCTTCTAAAAGTCCACATCTCCAAGTGTGGCTAACGTCTCCGCAAGTGTTGTGGAAACAATCTCTTATCTACTACACAAATCACTACAAATATACCTACACATCAGACACCTTTCCTTCAAAGTCCACATCTCCAAGTGTGGCTAAATGATCCAAGAACATCCCGAGTGTAAGGACAATCTTGCATCACCCAAAATATTTCTGGTTTTTCTTGTCAATAAGGGCTACCTCAATGCAGAGTCATTATTTCTGTAAGCTTACTATTTTAAGTAGGTTGGTTATTGGAGCTCAGAATGTTCTAATTTCTTCAGTGGAGGTTCACTTCGAATATTGTAGCCTACCAATAAAGTTTCATTACAAAATCCAGTCTAATTTTGAAAATATTGAAAAAGATTATATTGGCAGTAGGGTACAGAAACTTTGAACTCAATTTCAAAGGCTCTAGTGGCATATGGTACAAAAACTTTGAACTCAATTTCAAAGGCCCCAATCAAACATCAACTGACTAGAGCTTATGCGAGTCAGGTGTTGTAGAGCAATTCGTGGCATTTTTGAAATAAGGTCATCCAATCAGAGCAACTGACGATAACTTATGGTCTCCAAGAGTTGCATTACCTAAAATGGACGAAAATGAAATTTGTTGAGTTTCGAAAGTTGTTGGGCTCTACTCTAATGTAATAACATATGAATAATAATACTTTAGGGATGGTTGACCTTAATATTTAGGTTTAAAGTTTCTAGAACCTTCATGGATGGTTAATAAATTCTCTATAAGGAAGGGTTGTAGGGTTGTCGAGGATAGTTCGGGTGATGTATATGCTGGCTCTGGCTTTGCATAATATTGTAATGAAAATGCATGTGGCTTTGCATGTCATATTTATGAATATTGTGATTCCATTTTATTGGAGATAAGAAGAAGCCAATTTCTTGTTCTTGCAAATTGTTGTTATTTTTCTATTATGTTGTGTGTGTTCCTGTTAATAAGGAGGGTCCCCTTCATCAAGTGCTATGAAAGAAGTTCCTGAGTGTGTAGACAGATCGCTAAACGTGAGGCAATTTGCACTAGAACTATAGTTGTGGGTTTGAGTGATAAGAGCAAAAATGTCTCCATGAAGGAATTGTGGTGGAAGAGTTGGAGTTGTGACTAAAGAGGATTTTGGAGTCCTCTAGAGACAAGTGCAAGCATTGGAAGAGGAGTTGCATATTGGAATGAATATTGTGGCAAGAGATGAAAGAGAGGATGAATTTGAAGAAGGGCATGTAGAACCTAAACCAGCGAAAGTAGCTAGGGATCCTAAGGAGAATAGATTTTATAGAGTTATTTCCAAGCTTGAGGATAGATTTTATAGAGTTATTTCCAAGCTTACAAAGAGACCCAAGATTAAAGTCCCTACATTTTTGGGAAATCTTAACCTAAAGGATTTGATCAACTGGATCAGCAATATGGAAGAATATTTTGAGTATGGAGATGTTGAAGATTCTGAGAGGGTCAAATTTGTGAATGGCAAATTTAAAGGGCATGCGAAAATTGGGTAGCAGGTGATTCAATTGGAAATGAATAGAAGAAAAAGGAGAAAATCACAAGATGGGATCAGATGGTGGAGAAATTGAAGAGACAATTCATTCCTCTTGATTATGAGCTTGATCTATTGAAGAAGATGCAAAGGTTGAACCAAGTGAGAAGATCTGTTCAGCACTATATAAAAGAGTTCTATTGAATCCTCATCAGAACAGGCCATGTGGAAGCTGACAAGGAGAAAGTTGTTCGTTACCTTAGTGAGTTAAGGTCAAGTATTTAGCAGAAGTTAAGGCTAGTTAGAATGACCAGTATTGAAGAGGCATATTGGTTTTCTTTAAGAGTAGAAAAGAAGTTGAACAAGAAGATTGAACACAAGCAAGGTGGAAGAGGTCATGGTGGAAGATCCAGTAGACGATCTTATGGAGGTTGAAATGAAGATTTAGAAAGAAAACAATGAAGAAAGTAGCAGTCATAATCAGAAGAAAAATTATTTTAATCATTACCGTGATCAAAAAATCAAAGATTAGAGAGGAAGAGGAAGAGGAAGGGGGCAGGATAAGATAAGATAAGATAATACTATTAATGTCCAACAAAAAACCACAAGGGTTTATGGGACTAAGCATACAAACAAAAGAGCCGACCAAAACAGGAGCACCAAACGGTGTCAGAGAAGAAACAAAACAAGACAAAAAGCCACGAAAACCAAGGTAAGGACTAAGGATCCTTCCTTGGTACAAAGAAATCAATCATAGAAGGGTATAACTGTGGGCAATCCAAAATCTTAGATTGTCGTCAAGAATTGCTGGAGGAGTGTCGTTGCCTGGAAAGATTGGCTCGGTGCCTGACCTATCTGGAGTGAGTGATGCTGGATGGTCTTTTCACACCCTGTCGGAGAGAAAAAGGAAGTGATGAGCTGGTCTGAGATATGGCCCTAAGGTATGATTGACTACAGGATAAGCACACGGAGTTGGGTGGCCTCCCGAAGGTAGAGTGCAAGGCACCACTAGTCAATATAGCTGAAGAACTCTGAAAGAGAAAAGCAATCTCTGAATAGGCAGTAGAATCTCGCTCTGATCTCATAGTAGAAAGGACATCAAAATATAAAGTGAGTCTCGGTCTCAACCTCCACCAAAGTACATAGTTGACAGACCCGATCCTCTCTATCCATATGATGATCGGTCTGTACTCAAAGATGGTGAGAACCAACTCTAAAGAAGCCCAAAGGGAATCACAATGCGTGACTCCAATGTTGGTAAAGATAAGCAACGCGGACAATGATACCATTTTGAATCTTGAGAAAATGCTCAGCATAAAAGGCCATCTTTGGACATAATTCACCAAGAGGATTATGCCAGGTAGTGATAATGTATTGTCTATAGATATCTTGTCAAACATGCTCATTCAACTTCTATCGCGAGGGAAGGAGGTAAATAGGAGCATCCAACAAAAACTGGTAAGGAGAAAGACAATCAATCTCAATCCTGATCGAGCTCAAAAGACAGGTAGCCTGGGCATACCAACAATGAGATCTAGTGCTAGTGTCAAATCTCATAACCATAATAGAACATCAGTACGCCAAATGGGAGTATCTATGTCGGTCGACAACCAAATCTGTAAAGCCTCGAAGTTGATGAAGAAACCAGATCAAGTCAAAAATAGCCACAAGTTTGAAAGGATAAGCTCCAAACTCTGCGAAGACAATGTTGTGGGGGGTGAGTCTGTGACATCTAATGATACGCCGAAGAAGCAACGTCTGAACATGCTCTATAGAGGCCCAATCTAAAGCAAGAAGAGGTGGTCCCCAAACCACTGAGCCATAGAGAACGGTCGGTCAAACCAAGGAGTCCAAGAGGGATAGCTTGGATGAAATATCCTGAAAATGGTATCTGAAGCACTATCTTTCAAGCATGGCCAAAGAACCCATACCCTTACTAACTTTGGACTAACGGTCTCAAGTTGAAGTAGGGTCCCGAGAACTTCACCTTGAGATACATGTAAGAAGTAATCTCACTCCCCTGCCCCTAAAAGAAGAAATGAAGATGAGAGATCTTTAAGCAGTTAAAGATCATAATCCAAATCTTAATCAGATTGACCACAAGCTGACGTTGATCACAAAAAGAAGCCAAACCATTAAGGAGTCTCTATAAACTGTCGAGAGAATAGGCCAAGAGAACAACATCATCTGCAAAAAGGAGAATAGAGATCAGAACCTGATGCAAATAGCACCCATCACCAAGTTGTGAGGACTTTTCAATAAACCCCTTGAGCTCATCAATATACAGCCCGAAACCCTGCTTCACCCCAATGGTGGTCTAAATCAGAACAGAAAAGCCCTTCGAAGTCCTGAATCTACCAATCACCTTCTCGTATAGTCTCATAATAGTAGTCAGCAGCATATATGAGATCCCAATCTCGCTAAGTCTCTGAAATAAGGCTATCCTAGGAACAGAATCAAAAGCCTTACGGAAGTCCACAAAATAGCAACAGACTTTCTTAAAGCAGTGCCTAGCCTCCTCAATAATAGCCTACAACGTGAAGATATGATCCCAAAGTCTGGTAATTCGCCCGAAAACTGGCCTAACCTTTTTCTCTACATCCTCTCCTGTCAAGCTCTCTAGATAGCATAGTGTTCAGAGCAGTGACATAAAGTTTGGCAAAGGTATGCCCAATCATGATGGTCCTATAGTTACCAGGGTCGAAAGCAGGCCCAGACTTATGAATAGGGTAAATCACATGTCGCGACCAGGACTCTGGAAACCAAGTACAAACCAGTCTATTTAAGAGTGTAGGAAGGTAGGATCTAAGGACCGAAGCAAGTTTGAAAAGTTCAGCCTAGAAACCTTCCTCATCCGTTACTCTACTGCATCTCATGGATCTAATGGCCTCATAAATACTGGAGGGGGTGAACACATGGCAATAATGAGGTGGAGCGGAATGAAGAGGTGGCTGCCCTGGAATATCATAAAGTGTAATGGTATGGGAGGTCAGAGAGTGAAAGCTAAGGATGGAGGGCGGGGGGGAGACACCGAGGGAAAAGGGTATGCCAAAAGATCTGGGGGTTCTGAATAAGCATGGAGCAAAGGGATTTGCACTGAGAAGAGGCAAAAGGATGTTTCTCGTGGCAAAGGAAACAAAGGTAAGAGAAACGCAGGTGAATGAAATCAAGAGAATGAGTCTCAAAAGCAAAGTGAACAAAGTGATGGAAAGCTTTACAATCAACATCAAACCATTGGTTCATAGGACAAGTATTCTGATGCTTAGAGCTAAGAGAGGGAGGAGAGCGGACTCCCAAATGGCAGAAGCAAGTAAATCAAACATGGCGGAGGCCGCATACGAATCACTAAAACTAGCTGGTGTCAAAAATCTCCTAAGACGGTAGGAAAAGAGCTCGCTATCTCCCTCAGGGTAGCAAAAGCGAGTAGGGGTGCAGGCAGTGTTAGACGAGATGCGAGGGGGCTAGGGAAAAGGCGACAAACGGGGTAAAATGCGAATAACAATGCTAAGAAGAGCATGGTCTAGCGCATAGTGGTAAGAGTTTGTTGCAAAATGACCACAGGGGATAGTGGCTTGCCACAAAGTCAACCTCTAACCTACCAGAGGTTATGTGATCGTGTGAATAAGCTAGAGACTGACAACACTTTGCCTAGAGAACAATTTGTTGCACTGACAGATGAAATTTCAAAGCTCAAATAGTCTACAAAACTTATCGCCTCGCATATCAAGTGTTTTTCCAATACCTTCATCTTTGAAACAACAGGTTTAAAATCAAACTTAGAATTCGTCATTGGACAATTAGATGGAATGGACAAAATCAAGGAACAACAAACTCAAATGACCACCATACACTCTTCTCCGGTTGTTGAAACTGAACAGAAGGTGAAATCATGGGCTTCTCTTTGCACCAACACAAATACTACTACACCCCGGCTGAGCTTAGACGAGATTGTTCAGGGTAAGATTGATGATGAGTGTGTGTGGCAGACACGAGCACAATTAGATTGGGTGACAACAGGTTTGTGCTTTTACACATAGTTGTTGTTGATGTGTTGTAAAATGACCACAGGGAATAGCGGTATGCCACATAATCAACCTCTAACCTACCAGAGGTTATGTGATCATGGGAATAAGCTAGAGGTTGACAACACTTTTCTTACAGAACAAGTTGTTGCACTAATAGATGAAATTCCATAGCACAAACCTGTACCACAATCTAATATGTGTGTAAAAGCACAATCTTGTGTCACAACAACAACAGCTACAAAGGACCAAGAAGAGGAAAGGTTTTCGTGAGATATGTTTCCAATGCAAAGGAGGTCGTGGAGCTTATGAGTGTCCTTAACATCAATGGAAAATCAATAGAAAACCAGTAGGCAGTACACAAGTTGTGCATGTAGACGAAGATGTCAAATTATCACACTTTGAAGATGTTGAAATAGTTGAAGACCTAGTTATCAGAAGAGCCTTGTTGAATGATGAGAATGAACCTGAACAAAGGAAGAATTTGTTTTGTGTAATGTCCCCGTTTTCAAGACATTAGAGAATTAATAGCCAACCCATTTTTATATTAGTATTGACTTATGGAAGACTTAATGCAGAATTATTGAAGTCAACTTAATATTATAAGAAGGGGTTAATAAGAGATGAATAGGAATAGGGAAGTCAAAGAGCCACAAGTTTGGTGCTTAAAAGAAGTGGGAGTTCATTTTGGTTATGCTTGGGTTTCGGTTTTGATTTTCGATATCTCTTGGCAAGATTTGGGAAGCTTCTGGCTCTATTAAGAATCCAAGGACGAAAACCCTCAAATTCTTCTTGGTGAATTGGACGCAAACCCAATTCAATGTTGGAAGTGATTCAAATCAGAGTTCAAATTGGAGTTACACATTCTTTTCTATGTGTTTCCAATCTGATTGTAATACTATTTTTAAGAATGGATTTTAATGCATGTTGTTGTAATGTTAGTTTATATTACAATAGAAAATCTGAAATTCTGGTAAGCTGAGTACTTTAATGAGCATTTGTTGGTTTATATTGTTGGTCTATTTGCATAAAATATCTATTTATATTCTGTAAAAAAAATTCAGAGAAAAATTGTGGAAAATATCCATTCTAGATACTACAGTGGTATCAAAGTGTCAAACCTGCCATCCTGTAGGATATAATCGAAGAAAAAGAATTTATGAAGTGTAAGCCAGAAAGAAGAGAATAAAGGTTGTAAGCAAAATTTTGAGAAGAGATTCGCTGAGCTTTGCAGTTATGGTGGTGTTGTACGAACCAGAGGGACGTAGCCCCTTCTAGTCAGCAATTCCGACATCATCTATAAATGGTCTTGGGACTATATAAGCAGTGATTGATAGTATCAGTGCCTGATAACAACAGTTGCAGACTAAGTAGTTATTTGAAAAAACGATCTAGAAAGGTAGATATCTGGAGTGACAAGAGTGTATCGATTGATTAACAGTAGCCGATTGCTAGGAGTTTGGGAACATAGTTCTTAAGAGACATCTAACACAACAGTATTTCCAGCAACATGTAGTGGAGATGGTTAAGAATCTGGTAGTGTTGATGCAGTTATAGGAGGGAGTTATATATGTAATTGTTGGGTTTCATATACTCAGTTGAAGCACAGTTCAGTTTCTGAGGTTGCATTCTAACAAGGTGGAAAGCAGAGTTTATGTATAGTGTTGAAGTACTAATCTGTGTGTAATTCCATGATGATACCAACTTAGCCTGTACGTGCTGGGAAAAACTGCTGCAAGCAACGACACAAATTTGCTTGACCAAATCTCTAGAACTTAGACCGTCTTGAAAATCTTGAGGGAAAAACACCAAATTTTAATATAAGGCAGTCAATTTGAATAATTAAAGGGGTGTAACTTTGGTGAATCGTTTAACTAAAAATTCGAGGGTCCCAGACTTTTGCAAGAGATGCATCAGCAGGAAGTAGCATATTAATATCGGGAAAAAATTCAAGTCTATAGTTTGCCCAAATGATTTATCATGTCATGCCTAGCATGTTAGTATCTGCTATGCGAACAGGAGTATTGGAGGGGCTTTAATTCATTATACAGGTTTGATTTTTGCAAGGAGCAGAGTCCAGCAAAGTGTAGAATCCACCTCTGGTATTGGAAGACAAACTCGGTGGAATAATGGGTGGCTTAAAATAAGTATTGGTAACGACAAATTCTTTCTCATGTTCATGTGTCAGCACAAAAGTTACAGAATCCCATAAAACTCTTGTTTGGAGTGACGATAGTTTCTTTTGAGCATTCTCTCGGCTTGCAATGGGTAGAAGCTTGTTACAGTGGTAGCTTGCTACTTGCTTTCTATTAATTAATTGGGTAGCTTATTACATGCTATTGGACAATTCAAATGAATTCTCAATTTTAGATGGTGTCAAAAGGCACATCAGAAAATAATTTGGCCAAAGAACCTTATGAGACAAGTAGCAAGCCAAAGTTGGAATTACAAACGAGGGAAATTGAGCTCATCACTTTGATTAAATTGGAAGGATACTTAAGCACGGTTAACCAATCACGTATTGCAGATTGCTCGTGTCAATAGTGTTTACATTGAATCCTTCCAAGTGGCTGAAGCACTCAAAAGGCAAGATAAGGCTACTGGCTAGTTCTTGGTTGATCAAGGTCATTAGAATTTCAGCACCGCAAGAGCCCTATGAAGAAGTCATCATGAAGGACGTAGTTCAACTTATTGTTGATAGTTTCAACATCTCAGTGACAATAGTAATTGTCAATTCCCTAGAAGAGCTACCATCCTCAAGTCATTTGCAGAAATCAAATCATGCAATCTTATGCTTGAAATGGGACTATATTATTTAATTCATACCATGTTTCACCATTTCTTGAGCACAACTAGGAAAGAGCACCATGCAAATATTTTTGCAGCTATGGAAGCTATTATGGTTTTGACCATAAACAAGAGTGAAATTCCTTTCCAGCCTCTTAGGCATATGTTGTTAGCAATTTCAAAGCAAGAACAAGAAACTTTGCAAGTTGGTCAACAAGGTGCTGAAGCAACGTAAGCCGAAAATTGAGAAGTACCAACAACAGTGGGCTAAAGAAGAAATAAATGCAAGGGAATTACAGCTTGTAGGATCATAAGAAATCGTGAAGAACCAAATGAGGAAAGACAAGATCTGTTTTACTTGCAAGCATTTTGGCCACTAGGTCACACTTGTGGGGATAACAAGCAGGATGAGTTAGCTCAAGAAGTGCAAATCCGCATTGAGGAAGTTGAGGATTCATTAGTCCAACTTTAATATAATGAAGACCATGAGAGGGAACCCACCAAAGATGATGGTAAAATTTGTACTAGCATTTTATTTGGTGATTTGGAAGTGATTGTTGACAAACATTTTCATGAAAATGTATATCTACAAGATATGTCCAAAGATGAGGATGAACTTCTCCATGAGGGTGAACTATTCAAAATCCATAGCATAATAACTGATGAGACAATACATTTGAAGATAGAGGACAGTTTTGAAAATGGTGCGGCTAAAAATGAGTCTAGTATTCAAGAACTAGAGCAAGGTGATGTTACTATAAAGGTTGATTTGAAGGACCAAACAGAAATTCCATTTCAAGCTGATGATTTTGGAGCATATAATTTAGAGGATAAGCTGAAAGTATCAAATGATATGGTCATTCCAGCCTTAGTGCACTTTGAAAACACCCATAAAAACATTGAAGAAACCCTGTGGGAGGTTAGTAATGTTGAAAAGGAGATGAAAATAACGAATGAAGTCAATAGTGCATACATTTACACTCTTGAGAGGGCATTGGAAAGAATGAAGTCAAATTACTTTAAGTTGCTCAAAGACAGGGATATAGCCATCAACATGCAGAAGATAAAGAGAATAAGATAGATGAGTTATGTCTCCAACTAAGTATGACAGAATACTCATTACATCGAGCTGAAAATCAGATTTCTAGTACAGCTACTCACCAAGATGATGATCAAGAAGCTAAGGCTAAGGAGTTTATAGAAAGAATAGAAGGCATGCGTACCCTTGGTGAGAAAGGAGAGCACAATATATACATGTCACTTTATCTATATGAGATTCATTATGATGACTAAGACTATAAGGACCAGCATGAAGACAGCCATGAGAACAATGATTTTTATGACAGCGGTTGTAATATCTTCACCTAAGTCACAAACTTCGAGTTCAAGTTCGACAACTATGAAGTTCGGATGAAGTTTGGCAAGGTCCAAAAAAATCGAAATTAAATTCGTTTTATACAAGTTTTAAAAATATAAAAAATAAATAATAAATTAATAATAATAAATAAGCATACCAACTATTGATATTTTAGAACTATAAATAAATAAAATATACATCAAATGCTAAAGTATTTTTCTAACAAAAAATATACTTATTATTTAAATTATTCTATAAATAAACATAATTATTATACCTATTATTTCATTTAAAATAATACTAAATAATAAATTAATAAATATGATAAATAAACAGACCCAATAGATTTAGGAAAAACTTGAATATAATAAATATACTTATTAATATTTATATTTTTGATAAACATACATATAATTTAAATTATCAAGACCTAATAAACATCCATATAATATATACTAATGAACCTATAAATGAAATGGAAGATTCCTAGTGGGAATTTGCTAATGGCCGTTCTCGATGGTAATGACCAGCGATCTGAGATTCACAAACAAACGAACAACAAACTATGCACAAACAACCAACAAAGACGACAAACAAGGATGTGAGATGCAAATGTCAAACGCCTTCTAAAATTAATGCATTTTCATCTAATGGAGGTTCATTTGTTAGGTTTTTTTTCGCCAGTGTTTCCAAAAAAAATGACACCAAACTACTATCGGGAAAATTTCATAACGAATTTTAACGAATAGTTTTCATGTTTTATGGGTTCACTGAATTCCGAACCTAAAGCGGAAAATTTGGCAAACCGTGTGACTTAGATCTTCACCATGCCACGTGGATAGAAATGAACCAAGTGAAAACAATTCAAAATTTTCACTTAACGATGATCTTTTTATTAATGTAGTGATTTGGCTGATGGTATTCATAGTCAACCAAGAGATAAAGGATCCTACAACTCACCTATTGTTTTGCCACCAAGTTCTTATGATATGGCAACCGCCTCCTTACTAATCACTGATTTTATTTATATGCATATCCCCATTGGCAGTGGTTGCCCCGATTGGTCTGCTATTATATTATCAAATTGGGCTCAACCTCTAGAATATAGTGAGTTGCAAATTGATCTCATCTTGAGGCACATGCCCTATGAGATGATTTCCCTTTAGGTACAAGGACACGGTGACAACATGGGTAACATTCTAATTCTTGATCCAAGTTATAGCAATAGCTTGTGGTGGTCTTATAAGTTGGCTTCCATACATATTGGAGGTATCGTTGACATGGGTAGAGTGTTATACTTGTGAAAGGGGGGACAGTGGATGGGTGGACCATCATTTCTACTCGCAAGATTGGATGGATAAACTTGTTTGGGATCCAGGTGTTGACAGGATGAGAACTCTTCTTTTCGAGGATCAAAATGAGTGGGTTCACAGCTTGACACAAGGAACAGTTGGGATTAGAGTAGCATAGCACATCGAAGCAATAGTATTTCTTGGGATGATGTGGGATCCAAGGATCAGATTGATAGATGAACCACGTTCTTATTTTTGGTACCACATGATGGCATGTCTTGACTACAAAGTTACTAGTATGGGCAATAGAGATGCTAGGAAATAGATATGGGATCCTGGTTTTGGTTCATAGACTCGTGATTGCTTAAGGGCAAGCAATCTCAAGGAAGGAGGATTATGATGTCACCTTTTTCGGGATATTAGAGAATTAATAGACCAACCCATTTTTATATTAATATTGACATATGGAAGACTTAATGCAAAATAATTTAAATCAACTTAATATTAAAAAAGGTGTTAAGCAACAAATTGGCAAAAGGACAAAGACAAAAATAGGGAACTTGAAGAGACACGGGTTGGGTTCTTAAAAGAAGAGGGAGTTCATTTTGGTTAAGATTGTATTTAGGATTTAATTTCAAATATCTCTTGGCAAGATTTGGGAAGCTTCAGCTTCTATTTGGGATCTGAGGATGGAAACCCTCATATTCTTGGTGAATCAGACGCAAACCCTCATATTCATACTTCGATTGTCTCTCACAACTCTTCGTATCCTACCAATGAAGTTTCACAAGCTATGTTGTAACAATTGATTTCGCTTTATATTTTATGTTGCTAATTGCCGACTGCATGCCTATAATGCTTGCAATGTATATAATAATTGCATTGCTTCACAGAGCCATGTAGGAATTAATAGATTTTTCATTCTTGTTAATATTGGTCACTATTTAATCATATCCATGTGTGTCCTCTATTATTGCAGACTATCCCATGACCATTCATCTCATTAGCTATCGTTGCCTATATCATCCTTCGTTAATGTATGTTCTTGACCACCGTTTGTATTATTTCTATCCACGTAGACTTTAATGTTAATCCCTATGTCTTCTTTTTATCCCTCCTCAGTACGATTCACGTATATATAAAATTTCATCCTCATCCTAATTACCAATCAACATACATACTTATTTTTAGGATCCACCATTTTTCTTAAGTCAATTGATGCTTCCTTGCATGTCAAAAATGTCACATGCTTACGTGAGGTTATTAAGGAAGTCATAGGTGGTGGGGGGAAAATGTAGTTCAAGTGTTGATGCACAATGAAGAAAGTTATGTTTCTTCAGGTAGACTATCAGTGGAGACATGCAAGCACTTTTCAGTCTCCATGTGAGGCTCATTGCCTTGACCTCGTAGTGAAGGATATTGGCAAGCTTAAATGGATCAAAAAATGCATTGATAAGGCCACTTTGCAAGTTAATCTACAATCATGCATTAATCCTTAGTGTAATGAGGCAATATACCAGGAAGGAGTTGGCTCGTCTTGGTATCACAAAATTCACCTCAAATTTTCACATTACAATCTTTGATGTAGTCAAGGGAAACTTTAACTTTGAGGTGCATTTTGTTGGTGAAGAATGGACTTCCTCAAGCTATGCCATTGCAAAGATTGATGTGGGAGATTGCATTTTTCGTGAGCCAAGCTTTTTAACCTCTTGTGCATAGATCGTGCAGGTAGTTTTCTTATAAATTCTACATTATGTTTTAGTATTTACTTTTGATTTCTATGAATATTTTTCTTTTGTTTGTAACTTTCAATTTTGCTTGTATTCATCTACATTTAATTATTACTATTTCGAAATATTTGTTGGCCACTTAGACCCTAGTAGTTCTCCTATGAGTTGTTGATGGGGAGAAGCTTGTTATGGGCTACATATATGAAGGCATGGATACGGCCCAAGGAGGTCACTAAATCTGTACATGGAGGAGATGATACTAAGCATCGTCTCATTTGGGTGATAATTGATAGGAGGTGGCACCTCTAATTCACAAGCCCATCCATGTAGTTTCTTATTACCTCGATCTGGCATATCATTTCCACCCTGATTTCAAGGTGAATGAGTTCCTTATTGGACTCAATTCAGTGCTAGAGCGGTTGTCTAAGACTGATTTTGGTGTCAAAACTACACTTCGTGAGATGAAGGCATTTGATAATGCACAAGGGGAGTTGTTCGATAGTTAAATGTGCAAAGTCACTCATATAGAATAGCTTGGGCTCAATTTGGTGTTAGAGCAGATATCAAAGAATGGTTTTAATGTCAAAACTACACTCCATGAGAGGCATTTGATAATTGTTCAATAGTCAAATGTGCAAAGCCACTCACATAGAATAGTGGCCAAGCAAAATTATACATTGAGTGCATGATTTGATTTTATAATTTTGTCTTATAATGCAAAATGCAATTGATTTATTTTTCTTATCTCAGCTAAAAGGTGGCAAATGTTTGGGCCTAAAACATCAAAACTCCAAAGAATTATCATCTACATATTGAACCAAACATACAACAATTCGAGTCGTGTGCACAACTGGAGCATGTTTGAGCACATTCACTTGAGAAAATGCAATAGACTATCCATGGAGAGGTTGAATGATCCAATACTTGTACGGCAAATCTATGTTGTTGCATTAAACAAATGAGCACTCCTTATAAAGATTTGCAAACATGATGCTTCTAAAGAAAAAATTATGAACTAAATATGAAAAAAGAAATTACCTAATATACTAAGACTAACAAAGATGACCATTAAAGAAACATTACAATATTATACCATCCCTTGATCGTCATCATCTAACTATCATGCCTTTAAGTCACAGATTCTTCCGAACATTCTGCAGCTGCTGAGACCCTTCTTGGATCTGCAAAATACTTTTGACCAAGAAATCGTCCAATCTATTGTTGGTTAACAAAGGTATTATTCCCTGTAGCCAAAGACAGCGAGCTGAAACTTAAACCACAATTTTGAGGAAAACCGCCAAACCCTTTTGCAAATGAGCAATATGCATCGAAAAATTGCAAGATGATTCACCAAGAACTATTGTAGATGAGCACTAAGACTCAAAAAAGACAGCAAAAAGCAACAATACTTTTGGAGAAAATTTGGAAAAACTAGATACAATTTTTGAGGTGAAAATTTTATCAAAACTGGACAACTAAATCTAAGATATTGATCAAAGAACGAAAAGCTTGAAAAACGGTAAAACCTAATAGATAATTTTTTAAGGGAAAAAGAATTATTAAAACCTAACAAATAAATTTTGTGGAAAAAATATCAAAACCCAACAAATAATATTTTGAGGAAAAAATTATTAAAATCCTTGAAGGCAAAAATTATGAAAACCCTTAAGAATTTGCTTTAAGGGAAAAAATTATGAAAATCCATCAGAAATTTTTGAAGGGGAAAAAATTATGAAAAACCATAAAAGAAACCTTCATGCGAAACACAACTTCGCATGGTAAAACAACACATGCAAGTCACAAAAACGACATGCAAGTACATGCAGCAAACGTGCAAGTACATGCATCCCTGGATAATTATAAGCTTTTATTCAAAAAAAAAATTCACGATCAAATCCCTTGATGAGCTCACGATTTTCAGCAAAAATCTTCGAAGATGAACCACAAATTTTCATAAAATTCCTTCAACAATTTTTATTTTAAAAAAATCACCAAATTTGATGAAACCCTATCTACCCAATTTGATACCATGTTATGGTAAATCGATATTGTTGTATTAGACAAGGGAGAAGTTCCTTATAAACATTTGCAAAGACAATGTTTCTAAGAGAAAGAACTGTAAACTAAAGACGAAAATAGAAACTGCCTAATAATCTAAATACTAAGATGACCACTAAAGAAACATTACAATAATCTAATAATATTTTTTCATTGCAACCTTCATCTTAGAATGAGACAAGATTTGCAAATGACTCGAACCCAATCACACTAGAGGAGGTTGATCTAGAGTTTTGACTAGATTAGTGAGTCTTGTGGTCCTATCTTTACTAATGAGGACCTCAAGGGAATTGACCCGACAGATAAAGAGGTTGAGGTTATAGCCATAGCAAAAGAGGAGAACAAAGCACAATCAAAATACAGACACAAATACAACTAATGATCATTAGAGTGGCACCTCACAGGTAAAGACCATGGTTGTCCATTCATCTAGAACCTACCTTAGATGCCTTTGTAAGAGTGATGTAGGCTCCTCTAAAGCTGAGTTTGAGCCATAGACTTGTTTTTGTTTTGATATATGAATAACATGAGTTTTATAAACATTTGTCAATATTTATAATTTTATATATATGAGTTTTCCATTTCCTTCAGCAACAATTTAAATTTATACTTATGTGATCCATGTATACAAATGTATGTGATCAAATTAGCATCTATTTGATGATGTATTTGAGTCTTTAAGATTTATTCAATAAAGGATGCATGAAACGAGTTCTAGAACCTTTATAATCTCTAAATTCATGAGGTTTTTTCACTTTGTCAAGTTTTGTCGAGTCTCGAGTTGTAGCAGCCTTGTTGAGTTCATACCAAGTCCTAGTCTACAAACTTTGATAAAGACCAATGTTGATAGCAAAGCCTAAAAGCACTATTGAAGCATGTCCTCGAGCCCATTGTTTTAATATATAGAGCAAGAAATGTTCATCATCTTTTTCAAATACATGGGAACAAGGTTACCCAAAGCCAAAGGGGAAAGGTAACTGGAAAAACAAGTGTCATGTTTTTGTTTTGATTTGTTTTATTTCTATAAAGGGCTAACACTTTTGACTAGAGCTATCAACTGGTGAGATCACATATAGGGGACCTCATCCCACCATGAACACTCATTAATAACATCCATTGGGAGTTTGAACATTGGTAGTGAGACACACAATACCATAGTGTAACCATCACACTTGTGAGATAAAACTTTGTGGGGAATTGCATCAAAAATCACATCCAAACAACAACAAGAGAAAGATAGTTAAGGCTTTCTTTGACCTTTGAAGGGAAGAAAAGTGCAAGGGAAGGAAAACAACCTTACTCTTCTAGAGCCACTTTCCACGTAGGAAATCGCATCCAAACAACAACAAGAGAAAGATAGTTGAGGCTTTCTTTGAAGGGAAGAAAGGCGCAAGGGAAGGAAACAACCTTACTCTTCTAGAGCTGCTTTCCATGTAGGCTAGCCACCTCTATTATTTTTTATTTCATTCACTTTTTACTTGTTTCATTTCATGATTACAACAAAAAAATTACTAACAAAAATAGAAACAACTAATTTCTATACAAACATTTTGTAGTTCCTGAGAAAATGTGTTAGAAAATTCAAACATTCAGCTATTTTACATGAGCAACTGAATAAGATTGTGTTCGACTCAGCAATGGAATATGTAAACTAATTACTGATCCCACAATATCATGAAGTAAATATTCCAACTCCAAATATCTACATTAAAATAATGGACAGTTGTCTAATGTATGAGACTAAATGGATAAGTTAAATTGTGTTGTCTAAAAAAAAGTTGCTGTATAACAATTATCTATATTAAAAAAACAAATTTTATTTAGCTTAAGTAATAAGTGTTTGTACAGTATATAACAATATAGCATGATAAGCTTTTTCTTACTGTATCACGTAGATCTACGTGGCGTAGATAAGCTCTCTGAAGGTTTGCATGTTGCAAGTTTGCACCCTTCAATTTTACCCCCTGCTTAAGTATACGACATACAAGGTGATATTAGCAGCAAGTCACAAGGTTGCTAGATCAAGGTTTCTAATGATTTGTATACATTTTTCTTCTTTGCGACTAGAAACAGAAAATTACATATTTATCAATCACTAAGATCTTATGTACTTAAAATGAACAAGAGAGGTGTTATCATGACTTGTATGTTTAATGTATATAACATGAAGAATGCATTCATGGAAACAAGGCTAGCACATGTATTATTGGGATGCATCTTAACTAAGAAAAAACAAGTCTGCGTGTATTTCATCAAATAGTATTATTTTTAATCACGTAGGCTCTAAGGCATTTCTACAAGGACAAATGGCAAAAAATTTGCAGAAACATATTCAAAAGATCATTCTAAATAGCTGTCATGAAAGAGTACAAAGAAAATATCAAAAACAAATATATTCTAAAAGCTGCTTATGAAGTGAGTAGCAAAGAATGCTCTGAATTTGTGAAGGTCGGGGTCAAGAGATAAATATTTGTTTAATGACTTAGAAAAAAATTAACAAGAACCTTCATAGCCAATGTCCATGACCTGAGTATTAATGCAGATAACCATGAAGCCTGAAACTACATTTATTTCGTAGGAGTTTATTCAACGGATTTAATTAGTTTTTATTTTTCAGTCTTTTTAAATTTTGGCTAAACAGAAATGGTGTTTAGGTACTCCATTAGTTTTATTTCTTCCTATGTGGCTAAAGGATTATCATGAAACTAGTTAAGGATTTCATATCATGGAGGCCCTGTTACAATGACTGTTGCATTTTTCTTCTTTATTTGATAGGTAATGGGCCGAAGCCTAGATTAATATTATTATTTTGTTGAGATTAATTATTATTATGTGTTAAGCTCGAGTAAAATCGAACCCAAGACCTCCGAGATGAAAGGCTCACAAGTTATTCCTCATTCCAAGAATAATTTTACTGGACTAGGGACAATACATTGCCTTTCATTTAGCCTTAAGGAAGACAGGCACAAGCATTTGTCTCTATAAATATGTGTGGATTTAAGTACAACTGACTAGATAACCATAAATTCACTTGATGTGTTGATGGTGGAATTAGCAAAACCACTATGAAGTAGAATGCCAGATCACTCTACTTCTCTTGAAAAGCTGAAGGTTGAAAACTGCGGTTCCTTTTCAGCCAAGTCTCAACTTCTAATATGCGCCCTACTTTTTTCTGTGGTTTAGGGTTTCAGAGCATTTATGAATAACTTGAAGGAATATAATCAAATAGTCAAATTATGAACATATGATAAATCTGTTTCTTCAAATACTCACAAGCACAATTAATTTCAGAACTGATACATAGTTTGGACACCAATATATAAATGAAAGCTGCAATACCTAGATGGCAAGGTTGCCAGTTCCAGTTTGGACTCGGATTTGTGTTTGTGCATTTTGTTTGCAGGATCGAGCAAAAATGTTTAGGCAGGTTGGGTTCTTTTTAAGTTCGTCCATACAAAAACATATACAAATCAGAAATATTAACATATTTGCAACAGTAATCAAGTTCAAAATACACCACCATATTAATAGTCAAATATTAGTCAAACTTGAATGTAATATATAATAAACTTTGTAAGTCCAAAATCAATAATGTCAAGTGTCAATAATAAGCCATCACTGATCATTGTTCAAATATCACATGGGTCATCAAAAATATCATCATCAATATTGGATGACTATCTTCCTGTAGGTCATATGACTTGAGTTTACCTGAAATGACAATCATTTGTGTTATGAGCTCTACAGACTGTAGCCTCAATAGACTGTGAATGACATTTTATAGATAAAACAATTTGACGACTATCATATCCATGGCTCTTCTTAGAGCATTCTGATACGTAGGACACTCTTCATAGAACACTATGATCTCTCTTTTGATACAACTATCATTTGAAATTTACTATGACTCTCAAGATGGCTTATCTATACGCTGTCTTTGTTTTGTGCTATTTCACAAGGTATTTGCTCATATTAAGACAACTCATTTTTTAGCACATAATACATTTAAGCATGATAAGAATTTGGGTAAGGCTTAAGGTATCCTTAAAGTAATGAGTTGACCCTAAGATTTTGACATGGTTCTAACCCTTGCTCACTATTGTCTATTGATCACTACCCCTACACACTTGATAAAGTGTCTACGGCAATGACTTGGTACTCTTGTAGATACAATCCAAAGTCCTTAACAATGATAAACATGATCCATGCATGGTTATAAACTTGATAGCATTAGAGATTGAGAATGGAATTTGCAGGGGCTTATGATTTATATTAAACATAGTTGCACTGCCCTAGCGAATGGGGAGACAAGTTTCTGAGCAAGGGGAACAAAGGGACCTCAAGTTGGGAATGGTAGGGTGGATAGTGGGGGGATGATGGGGGGGGTATATACTATATACCAAAGTAACGGGAATCATAATCGGATCAGAATCAACAAGGCCGAATCGAATCGTGAACCGGCCATGAATCAGAATCAAATCGACTATGAATCGGCAAATTTTTAAAAACCCTCTAAATTTAGAGATTTTAACAATTTAAAACTTATTTCATGCACCCTTTATTGAATATAACTTATATTATTAATATATCAGTCCTAGGCCCGACTTATGTAATTGGATAAATCAGATGTATTATATTTGCTAAGAATGGGAGGGTGTTATTGACTTATTTGATTGAAATCATTGAATATCCAATGTTCGAGTGGTCCATATGAATTCGTAACTATGTTGCCTCATTGTTCTTCTATATGACACCATTGATATAATTATCCCAATTGTATTTGTTGCACATGTATAAGAGTATGTATTCTTTGGATGTTTCTCTCTCTGAGTTGTCAAATCCTGACATTGTGGGGAGATTTTGAATCCTTTCCTTGGTGGGTGGAAAATTGATAGTTATATTCCTTACTAGAGATGAATGATTTACTATTTTAGTCAACTATGTGAGAGGCGTGACTATGGTTCTTAGTTTTTGTTTTTTTTTTTGTAAAATTAAATTTATAAAAATAAAAATTAAAAAAAATCTGCCGATTCAGGCGATTTTTTCCATGAATCACATGAATCAGCGATTCAAGCAATTCATGGGAAAAAATCGGCTGAACCGATTCACAACTCAAAAAATCGCCCAACCTGAATCGAATCACCAAACCGGCAATTCAAGCGATTTCATGGCGATTCTCGGAACTATGCTATATACTATACATGTGGTACTTAGATGCTAGTTATGAAAAGATGTATAAACAATATAAGACATAAAGATGTAAAATACTAATTTACTAAAATTTAAATACTTGAAAATTGCATTGAACATTGAACAATAAGTATTAAAAATTTTGAACACTTGAATCAGCAAATGGAAGAGTTCTAACTTTTATTATATGAATATTAAATAATAGTCATTGATATCAAAGATTCAAAAGTATGTATCTCATCATAAAGATGATTAAATTGAGCAGCATGATATGATATTCAATATAACCAATAGAATATATATATATATAAACAAGCTTTATTTGTTTTTGGTTGGATGGAAGACACCCATCCATTCCATGCAAGGGTTGAGGGACCCGTTCTCATCCCCCTGTCCCATCAGAGGATGCTGAGACGTCCCCATGTCTCCGCTAGAATGGTGACAAATAGGTGGCACTATTGGAGACGTCTGAACAGCGCCCCGCCCCCGTCCCTGACGCATCCCTATCTTGGAAATGTTGGGATTTTTTGGAGGGGACGTGTCCCCATGTTTCATTGATATCATACCTTCCATTTTACTTGCAGCATACCAATCGAGCGATTATTCCTTGATGCCATGACTTTGAAAACATTTTGGCCACTGTGTAAGTAGGTACCTTACTATAAAAAGTCAAAAATTAAAAATTAAAAAAATCCAAATTTGCTGGCCGGTTACATCTAGAGGTGAAATTCTGTTCAGATTCAACTAGGTTCATCTGAGCTGAACCCATAAGCTATGGGAAGGACCTAGTTGAACCCAAAAAGGACCGAACCAAGACATAAGGGTTTGTAGGTGAAGGACCAAGTAAACTTTCCAAATGGCTGAACCAACTTACAATGACCAAACAAACATACGCATTTGCTGCTGTGGTAACTAAGTCTGATAAATATCTGAAAGCAGCAACTTCCAAATGATGTCATATTTTCCCCAAACCCTACCTGCTCCACCTCCAAATTACTTGCCATGGATGAAACAATATGAGTTAACCCAAATATTGCATGAAATGCCCCCAAAACCTAGGCAGACAAACCTCCCAATTCTCATGCTTCTATCCAAGAGAATGGCCAACCATAGTTCATAGATTCAGACTCAAACTTGGTGAGTACTTGCCAAGCCCAAAATTTTCAACTCAACAACCTAGAAAGTTCTAAAATTTAAAATATCTTAAAGAAGTATATATTTTCAGAAAAAATCCTAAGTTGCACAGGTACCTCCACCCCACCCTCCACACCCAAGAAAGTTTGAATTGGTTCAAAGTTCGTGTCTGGTTTGAACTTGGTTCGACCAGGGTGCGATTTTTGCACTACTGGTTTGATCAAGTTCGAACTGGGATCAAACCCGAGCTAACCAACTCCAAATGTTCGAACCCGCAACAAACTGGGAACCGTGGATGGCTGGAAAAGTGTTTTTTGAGCAAGATTTAATTGTTTTTTAGCATCCATAAAACCTAGAAGTTGTTATGAATTGCTTGTGTAGCCTCTCATTGTCATTTTATGTTTCTAAATAGGTTATTTTATCTTAAGGGAGAGCACATAAGTTTTTGAGCAAGCATCTGGTTGTGCAAGGAGTTTGAAGATTGATTTGTTGGTGTTCTTCAAGTGTTTGCGCATTATTCATACACATTTGCAAGCTTGCAATGGCTGGAAAAGCTAAGATCTTATTCCATTTGCTATTGTTCTTGTTCTAGTTCTTTTTCATTTTTCCATTTCTCTTGCAATCTTCATATGTTCTTTTCCATTTTTTCCAAAATTTGTCATTTTATTGCATATAAATTATTAACATTTATCTAATTTCTTGCTATAGGGAAAGGAATGTCATCTACCTCTTCATCAATAGGCAACACCAAACAAAGAATGGAACCCAACTCTGATTCTCCTCTATGGAAGTATGTCGACATTTAAAAACCCCTTGCAAGAGGTGGTGTATTTTGTTGGAGATGTTGAGGATGTGGTGTAGAAAGAAATAGTTCTTATTATCGTGTGGTAGGTCATTTATGTGGTCACACTAGAAGAAGAGTCAAGAAATGCCCTGGCAGAAAAGGTGCCCCTATACCAAATGAAACTGTGTTAAAATATATTGAAGAGCATGAGGCAGCAAAAGAGAGAGAAGGACGCAGGGCAACAAAACTCAGTAGCAATAAAAGCAAAAATAAAAGAGCAAAGGGAATGCAGTCCCCCTCCCCCCAGATGTTATAGTACAACACCATCCCTTCTTTAGTACCACAGCGGACATTGACACTGAATCTGTCCCCCTTGTACACAAAAGAAAGGGGCCACTAGAAACTGCTTTTCAAAATAAGAGACGAGAAATTGCTGACATCAAAGTGGGAAGATGCCTATATGCAAATGGGTTGTCCTTTAATGTTGTTCACTCTCCATTTTGGAAGGACATGTTGAGGGGTGCCAATGAAGCTCCAAGAGGGTATTGTGACCCCAGGGAGAAAGTGTGCACTACCTTGTAAGATGAAGAGGTCCAACGAATTGAATAATCAATTGAAGCCCATAAGGGACTCATGGGTTGAGACAAGGGTGATAATTGTTTCAAATGGCTAGAAAGATTCCAAGAACCATCCCTTGATCAATGTCCTTGTAGTGTCCCCTAAAGGGGCAATGTTTATGAAAGTGGTGGATTGTGAGGGCAAAGTAAAAGATGGGCCATTTATTGTTGATATCCTAATTAAGGCCATTGAACAAGTGGGTGCAAGAAACGTTGCCCAAGTCATAACTGACAATGCAAAGAATTGTAGAGCAGCTGGTTTGTTGGTTGAATCACGATATCAACATATCTTTTGGACACCTTGTGTAGTCCATTCACTCAATCTTATGCTAGAAAAGATTGAGAACCAAATTGAGTGGATCAAAACAGTGCATGAAGATGCTGAGGACATCCAAATGTTTGTCACAACCCACCACATGACTCAAATCTCTTTTCAGAAACCACTCACAATTGGAGCTATTGAAAGTAAATGAACTTGAACTCAAGTTAGTAATTTAATTTTTACTATTTGACAATTTCTGATTTTTCATATTTTACTTGTGCAATGTGTATACTTTTCTAAAATATGTATCTAATAGTTGTTTTTTGCTCTAATTTATGTCACAGGTTGCTGAGACCCATTTTACATCACATATAATCATCTTAAGAAAACTTGTGCAAATGAAAGATGCACTTCAAGGTATGGTAATCAGCCAAAATTGGGGTGTATGGAAGCAAAAGAACACTAAAAGGGCAAACAAAATAAAGGATAGGCTATTGGTTGAGTCATGGTGGGAACGTGTTGAATATCTCCTTAAGATCACCAAGCCCATTATGAGCATGCTTAGGTACACTGACATGGAGAGGCCTTGCCTTGGAGAGATCTATGATGGCATAGACTCAATGTGTGAGAAGATCAAGCAAGTTATATATGAGAAGGAGCAAGATCCGCAAGAGACCTTGTTCAAACAAGTGCAAAAAATTATTTTTGAACGATGGAACAAAATGACCACTCCATTACATTTGCTTGCCTATGCCTTGACCCCCAAATACTATAGCTCACAATATTGTAGTCTACCAGGAAGGTTGCCACCATATAGAGATATGGAAGTGTCTGATAGTTACCAGGCAGCATTAAGAAGAATATTTCCTGATGATGATATGAGAGATATAATCATAGATGAGTTCATAGAGTTTGTCAATGCTAGAGGTCTAAGTAATGATGCTCTTTGTCATTGGTTCAAGAAGGATGCTCATGGTTGGTCGTACCTCCGTAGCCAAAAATTCCAAACATTGCAGCCCCTTGCAATCAAAGTTATATCACAAGTAAGTTTTATTTTTAAAAAATTAGCTCACTTTATCTTCAAAAGAATCATGACTAGAAAGTGATTTTATTTTTTTTATAAGATTGAATTAATTCTTTTTTAGTTGCTTACCCTATGTTGTCTTCATAGGTTGCTAGCTCTTCTACATCAAAAAGAAATTGGAGCATCTATCATGCATCCACTCGGTCAACTGCAATAGGTTGCAATCAAAGAAAACAAAGAACCTGGTATTTGTGCATAACAACTTGCGCCTTCTTTCGCACAAGAGTCAAGAATACAAAGAAGGGGAGACAAAGAAGTGGGATGTAGGTGCAGAGATTGCGGACTTGGATGCTTCCACTACTCGGCTTACAATTGATGATTTTGATGACTTTGATGTCAATAACATTGTTGATTCTGCTGCTGATCCCATTGGCCTTAGCACAAGTAATACCAGAGAAGAAGATGAAGAAGAGGATTAAGAAGAAGAAGAAGAACATGAAGATAAAATAAGATAAGATAATGATATTAATGTCCAAAAAAAGACCAAAAAGAGGTCTATGGGACTAAGAGATTACAACTAGTGAGGCTGACACCAGCAAGAGCACACAAAGGTGTCCGAAAATAAACGAATACAAACAAAGTAATAACAACAAAGAACAGAGACAGAGAAAGCGCTAGGAATCTTTCTTGGGTGAAAAGAAATCAGTCACTGAATGATACACATGCCGATGTGTAGAGGCATTGTGCTGTCTCTGGCCACTCATAGAGGAGTGTTGCTGGTGCAAATAGCCGGAACGAGATCTAACACATCTGAAAAGCCCGTTAGATCGGATAGAGCTAGAAGGCCTTTTCACACCACGCAAAGGGGATAATGGTGTAAAAAAGGCAATAATGAGCTGAGTAGATGAGTGTCGGTGTGGAAGTAGTGCATGAATCGTGTTATCACGGAGCATGGTGGCCTCACGAAGATAAAGTGCAAGACATCTCTAATTGTAATAGCTGAAAAAGTCATAGAAAGAAGCACTCCCAGAACAGACAAAAGAATCTCCCTTTGATCTCATAATAAATAGGGCATCGAGAAAGGAAATGAGCCTCATTCTCCACCTCCCCTAAAGTACAGAGCATACAGATCCACTCCCCACTAGCAATATGATGATCAATCTGAGCCCGAAGATGGTGAGAACCAACTCTAAAAGAACCTAAAGAGATTTGCAGGGCATGAGACCACTGCCATGAAAGGTAGCTAGGATGGACAATAATTCCACCAGAAATCTCCAAAATTTGCTCCGCATAAAAGGACATCCGCGGACATAAAATAAGATGAGATTGAAGAACTTGGAATTAAGAATATTAATAGACTTTCATTCCACTAATGAAACAATGATACTTGATATTTTAAATGTTTTGAATCTTTGATGTTGAAGTTGATTGAACTATGTTACTATATGATGGTATGATCACTATGATTACAAGTTTAACTGTTTATGGTGTTTTAAAGTTTTTGTTGTTTAAATGTGTTTATGCTACTATGCTACATTCTAATTTTAACTCATGCTTTATATATATTTATTTATTTATTTATTTATTTATAATTTTTACATGTTTTTGTACTAACGAACCCAAACCCCTTTCCAAAATTTTGACGAACTTGCGAACCAGTTCTCGAACTTCAAACTTGGAACCAAACCCTAACCGACAACTTAGTTTAATAACTTTGCCTTCATGATAAAGTCACTTTATATGTTATTACCTTCTTAGTATAGTCCCTTTGACTTTATTTCATAAGGTAAGTCACTTTATTTATAACCCAAAGTGAGTTTTCCCTTATAAAATTATTTTATGGGCTCAAGATTATTCATTTATTTCTCCATTAGCGTCAACCTCTCTAATGTCCCTACTACTCGAGTTGGCAAAACCTGAAAAAATAGGAGTTAGGATCTTAATAATAACAAATCTTGGTATGCTTTCCTACCCTCTAGCCTAAACCCAAACCTTAAAAACGTCTCTAGATCGAGTTTCCTAACACTTGGTTATCCAACCGTCTTTTCTAGAGTGCACCCCTTAAGACTCACACATGCATATGTTAACACCATCAAAATATTCTTATCATTATATTTCCTCAAGCATGTTGGTCAGATGGAGATAGAATTTCTCACCTACCAACATTATAGAGGTCATATCCTTTTAGGTCATGTTTGGCCAAATGCGCATTTCATCCATCTCTAATACCAATACCATATGTCCATCTCTATTGTGTCAGCCAAATGGGTAGTTATACCTATCTCTGATACTGAGACTTTGTGATCTACTTCATCGTGTCAACCAAATGGGAGGTTACACCCATCTCTAATATAACCACTATAGAAATTATGATCAAATCTTCTCCACGTAAGAGATTTTATTGATCAAGTAACCTTTAATGAACATTAAAATTATTTATTTAGATTATTTATAAATCTAAAAAGGGACTATCTTGATCTTAAACCATTAAACATTAAGTCACGTGGTTATCCGTTTCAAATTCCACCTTTACATATACATATGTATATGCATAAATTATCCACAAGTATGATTCATTAATATAAATAAATTCATAAACATAATTAAACAAATATAATCCATAGACATACCTTTCTTACCTTCCTCTTGGCTTGGTCCATGTGGCTCTATCCTTAGTCAGTCCTTCAATGGATTATTCCTTCTAGATTATCTCAACTCTATATTTACTTTCTAAAATTCTTCCTTTTCTACTTATAAGGAAAGGATTAAAAAAAAAAAAAAAATTCATTTCTTCTTTTCAAAGAGTCATGACCTTTCATAATACAATTTTTTTGAAAAGTCACAACACTTCATAGCTATAATCCTTTCAAAAAGTCACAATGCTTCATAACTAAAATCATTTGGAAAAGTCTCAATACTTTATAATTACAATATTTTTGAAGAGTCACAACTATTCATAATTATGATCCTTTCAAAGGCTCACATCCATTCAATATCATTGATACCTTTTCTAAAAGTCACTTCCCTATTTTCTTCATATTACTTTCCTCTTCCAGTTTTACTTTTTGAACTCCTACTTTTCCTCCTTTTTCCGCTCTCTAAAATAAATTCTCCTCTCTTTTATATCTTAATTTTAAGCAGACATGTCTATTTGTTAAATATCTCTTGACTTTTCATTAAATTTAGTTTATTCATATTATTCTATGTTATATTATTTATTTACTTACTTATTTGTGTTTACTATTATTTGTTATTAAATTCTATTCAGAAAGTTAACGTACTTTTTACAATATTATCTCTTGTATTTAAGAAAGCCTCATCCATGTAAGATAAGTGGGTAGCAAAGAAAGCCTCATCCATTATGCCTACCTCTAACAACCTGGCAGAGCTAGAAGCTTTGGACAAGGGTTTGCGGTTATGTCATGAATTAGGTTTGAATAGGGTCATCATTGAAGGTGATTCACAGATAATCCTAAATACGGTTAGGAAGCGTGTTACCCCCAATTGGGTCTTGAACTCAAAATTATGCGAAGTTCTTGGTCTTATAGATCAATTTGAGGAAGTTCAAATATGTCGTAGTTTTCGAGAAGGAAATCAAAAGGCGGATGGTTTAGCCAACAAAGGAGCAGACAGGGTAAATTTTCAGATATATAATGATGGTTACTTTACCTCGTCCTACTGAGATTAGCCCTATAGGCTCTTCCCTCTTACCACGATGTGTTAATATTCTTGATATATTTGTTCTTACCTTATAATCTTAGGTTGTTGGTTAGGGTTCGGTCTTAGTTTGTAGAGAGTCCCCTTTGGTATAGATTTAGTATGCTATTTTGATGGAATCGATGATGTGGATATAAACCCATCAATTCCCTCCAGTTTCGCCATCATTAGTAATGGCGGCATCCCATTGAGTGTTACTTGTTCTCTAGGTCATGGGTATTTGAATATAGCTTTTGGGATTTTCCCCGTGACTAGGATGGCTATCGTCAGCCGAATGAGATCATACTAGGCTAGGTTCTAGAGAGATCTCCTGTCGTTTTTATTGAAGTCGTTTTCCCTGTACACTAGCCGATCAAGATTGGTGAGTATGGATTCGAATGTTTATGTATTCCATACCACTGAATCCCGTACAATGGCGTTTTGTGGGAATGTCAAACCGGAACGTTGAATCGGATACTGCATCCTATGGACGACATGGCAAGAATTGCAGTTAGCAAAGCAATTGGGGTAGGGGTCTTTGATTATTCGTTTACATGGAGAACCAACAGTGACATAATTGGTTCATTCATCGGATGTTTGACAAGGGCAAAAGTGAACTCTGAGGACACTATTCGTCTTTGCCGCAGCATCTTCGACCCCACATGGAGGAAAGGGCTAGAACAAGCAATATGCAGTATTGACGACAAACTGAGGATACCACTGCCAAAAAAATACATGGAATTCCCGCCAGGATCTCCAAAATTAAGGTTCGTTTTCCACTGCCCGTCCTTAATTGTTCGAGAGAATTACGCATTCTACAGGGAATGGCCCAGAATGGAGGCCAATATTCAGTTCCTTTTTCGCTGGAGGGGCATAGTGGAGGACAAAAGTAAAGACTGGTTGGTTAATTATCTGAAAGCAATTAATGCTTATATTCAGCCCGAGGTTTCCTTTGAAGATCTAGAAGCCCTAGATTTTTGCACGCCGAATGCGGAAAAGACTAGTAGGGCAAAATTTGATTTCGAATTTTCCCCTAATTATCAAGTTGAGAACCCTAATGACATTTCCGATATTATAATGGTATACAAAAAATAAGCTATGTTTATATGTTTAGGTAATATTTCATCGTCTGTAATAGTCGGTTTATATGTTTCTAGGGCTGGCATTTTCTATTTAGCCTCATGCCTAGTTTTGGTTTGTATCGGAAGATTATTGTATATGTATATGTTAGAACATAGCTGGTAGGTTGTATATAGCTCTTTTTATTATCATGAAGATACTAGATCCTGTGACTTCTTCTGGACAGTGTAAAGCAAACCGGTTATACGGTTTTATATAAATAGTAATGGTAAATATTATGTTATGTACCCCCTTTTTCGTGTTGGGTTTTTGGTTAAGTGTAATTGTTATGGTAAATGGTTAGCAGATGATGTTTATGTTTGATGCTAAAGCAGGGCACGTTTTCGGATGTTGGTTTTACAGACTATTAACATTTCACTGCAATTATATGGATGCAAGGCAAGTACGCAGTTTTCCTTAATTCTGCTTAGAGCTCTTGTTTACTCATTTGAGGAGGTGTTATATCTAGACTTCAGTGTTTATTTAGGTAGATAGCAATGGTATTTGACATCTTTAATCATGTGAATCTTATTATTTGAGGGTCTCTATATAGGCTGCACAGTTGAATTCTATAGCTCAATTGAGCCTTCATTCTTTCTTATTAACTATTTCTAGGATCTGTTGTAGATTAGTCCATCAGGAGTAGTAAGTCTTTTTTAACTTGCCTAACTGATCTAATTAATCTTGGTCCGAAGGGCAGAGTTTTCCATTAATCATATATTATAATAAATTTGAGGTGATAGGATTTCTTGAAGAGTAATTTGATACGTTTGTTTGAGTTAGCTATAGTCTGTAAGATTAAGTTTAGATAGCTTAATCACGATACTGGAGCATCAATGGGGCTTTGGCTTGATATGTTTAAATCTCTATAATTTTACTTTATCTTCTATTTTAATAGCTAGCTACTGTGATGCTATCCTTAGCTAGAAGAGTGTATAACTTAATTTTAGATTATTAGGTTGTTGTTTGCTGGTTTTGATTATCTTGATTTATGTGGATTAAATTAGGCTAAGTATAGAAAGTTATGTGGATAGTTTGCTTTCCTCTTCGTTATTTTTCTGTATAAGTAAGAGATGCTTTAGTTTGCCTTTGGTTGTCATTCAAATGAGGGTATCCGTTAACAAAGATAGGTTGATTATTTTAAGGATTTTATGTCTCCAACCTTGTTTATGGAGTAGATATAGAAAGGATGGCTATCAGTATCAGGACGAGAAGAGAGGTATCAAGGAGAGGGTGAGCCTTTATTGATGTACCTACGGTGTTTTGCTAAGACTTACCCAATTATATCAGTATTATGTCATTAATGGGGATGCATTCCTTATCCTTTGTATAGATATTGGTTATCTAGTTTTGTGTAATTTGATGACTGGGGTATGCCCCTTTTAAAATGTAATAATATAGGATGCTTGTCTTGGGCTAGACTGGAGGTTTTCTTCTTCGTTCTTTCCTACCAATGCTCATTTGAACGGAGACAGCTGTTTTACTTTTTTCTTTTATGATAATAAAATTTCAAGGCCTCGGCCGTTTACTGATATATATATATATTATCATTCTTTTATTTAAAATACTAAATATTATTTCATTAATATAGATTTAAAAATTATTTATTATTTTTAAATTTAGTATTAGTTTTAATTTAACTTTGTTATTATTATTTATTTAATAACATTGTATTATCAAATTATTGTTAAAATTCTATTTTAAAATGGGAATATGACAACCTCTAACCCCTTATATCTCCCAAGTAGCCTACCGGGATGACAAAAGAATAGGCTAATCTACACCTAAATGATCATTGGGAAGGAGGCATTACAGTCCTATGTTCACATAAGGAAGAGGACTACAAGGAATTGGGATTAAAAATTGAGTATGCATATTGAACCAAGTACTGACTTCAATGATAATCTAGATATTGTTGATGAAGATTGAAGACTAAAATGCGAAACTTTTATTGCATTATTTTCAAATTGCAATATCCCGAACTAGGATATTGTTTCAATTCTGATTTGGGTTTTCAAAATTTTTCCATGTTTACCTTTATTTCATTGCAAAATAAGAGCATGCAAAGGAAACAATATAGATTTCCAAGGATATAAGTGATTACAAATACAAATCTATTGATTATGATTCTAATATAAACATGCAATATGCTTGTTGCATCAAATATACTATTGTCACAATGCTAGAACATGCATAAATTTTCCCCCAAAACCTATTTAAAACAATGCAAATCTCCTCAAGGATGAACCATGAGTGAGCCTGCCTCTCAAGTAATGTTGGGTTTTTGTCCAACCTACCAATATCCAAGGGGTTTTGTCCTCATATGGCTGCTAGAGTCAAACCAGCAACAATGAAGAAATCAAGTACCAAATCAACATATCATAATACTTTGAGAATGAAGGAACCACATTGAATAGATTCTTTAAACCACCTTTGGACCTCATATCTCATGTAAACAAATTTCCCTCCTCCAAGAGGTTCGTCCCACATCTAGAAGGTTTAATAATTAAAATAAATTCATTTAATAACTTTGCCTTCATGATAAAGTCACTTCATATTTTATTACCTTCTTAGTATAGTCCCTTTAACTTTATTTCATAAATTAAGTCTATTTATAACCCATGGTGAGTTTTCCCTTATAAAATTATTTTATGGGCTCAAGATGATTCATTTATTTCTCCATCAACGTCAGCCTCTCATCCCTTATATCTCCAAAGCAGCCTACCAGGATGACAAAAAAATAGGCTAATCAACACCTAAATGATCATTGGGAAAAGACATTGAGGTCCTATGTTCGCAAGATTGCTTTCCCTCCAGCAATGGTCCTGCATGCCAAAACCAAATACCAAAATCCCATACCAACCTCAAGTACACTGCTCCGCCAAAATGTCCTGCTACCTTAATGATAAGATCATACTCGAAGTTGTGAAGCAACTCATTACACATGCTTTGAATACTTTTTGCATCTTGGTGGTAAACAAATTTGTCACTTTTTAAAAATTTAATATTTTGGCTCAATGGAACATATGTGACAAATTGCTTCTCAATAGCTAGATAGGTCCTTGATATGCAACCTTCCTCTGCATTTCGAGGGGCAGCTTCCTCATAAAATTTGAATTTGATTTTTGAATTTTAAAAAAAAACTTACTTAAAAGTAAAGATTTTCTACAAAGATTCTTGAATCCGAATATACAAACAACTATCAAGAATTCAAGTTGAGAACTTTTTAAAACTCCGCCATTGAAACTAATTGACTATGCACTTAGAGATTCAATGATAATATCTTATTTTATATCACAAAGTGCATTTCAAAGATACCAAAGAAAGATGTTTGTTTTACAAATCAGATTTAATGACAATTTGTCTTCATGGAATGGAGAGAAATTCTAAATAAATACTATATTCTCATATGATGAATACAGCTAAATAACTTATGAATACGTTCAAAGTCACTGTGCATTCATTCAGTGAAGCTATACTTCTTCAACAACATGGCTGCTCCAAACTTCATAAAGTATCAAAAAGTCCTTTTAACACTTCCTTATATAGAATTGAGCTTGAGGTAACTACCTCTTTTAAGGTTAATAACTAACATTCATTTACGTGTTTTCGGTGAGGTTAATTAACCTCAAGATTTTACGTAAAGGCAGTTAGTTGGCCTTCCTAAAATTAGCCATCATAAGGAAAATGACTAAAAATGACTAAAAACTAAGTACAAGACAAAATTATCAAAAATGAAACAATGTGCAAGGCCACTAAAGAAACTAAAGCACTTAAACATGTTGAAATACCACTATGAAGGAGCTGATTTTCCCTTGAAGGCTCTTTAGGCGCTGAAAATTGTTGGCATAGGTTCGTAGCTAGGAATGAAGACAATATCCATCTGCAACTGTGCAGTGTCATACTTGTCCTGAATTTCATCTAGTTCATGTTGATAGACTGAAATGTTGCAAGATCCTAAAGTTACTAAAACCATGGTAAGCTTTTTCATAGAGTCAGCAACAGATACTCTTTTGTCAATCCCTGAATGGACTCTAGTTGTGAACAAGTCTACTAGAATCTGGCAATCAAGATGCTAAAGGTTTGTCACTTGTTCTCCTCCTGAAATGATGGCAACAACTTCTTCTAGTATCTTCATTCATGTACTTCTACATGATGTAATTAACTTCTCATATTCGTTTACCCCTTTTGTGATGTTCAGAATTTTCCAGCCTATTCTCTTATTCCACATGCTTGATTGGTTATCATTCAAATCAGCCATTATCTTTTTGGAAATTGAGACATTCATATCAATCTTAGATATTTCTTGTAGAGAACACACTCGACAGCATCACCCTATCTCTAGTGGCTCTCAAAGACGGTCTGGGACACTTCTCGCCCCGAACTGTATTATTCAGTTATGGACTACTTTTCGTCTATGAGACTTTTTAGGCTTTTCTTGTTTCCTTGTTCTTTTTCTTTCTTGCTTTTTCTTTTCACGAACATTGTTTAGTGATCCCGCTGCTAGTTCTGGCCTTGTTTTACTCTTTCTAGTCCCTTAGACCTTCATGGTCTCTTGTTGGATATCAATAAATGTATCTTATCTTATTTTTATATAACTCTTCTACTACCCCCTGCCAAGTAACTTTTTGCTCCTTTGTTGCATGTAACATCAGAGTCATTTCTTATTCCTGAATAAGAAATTTCTCATATACTTCCTTTCCCTTGGTTACAAAATTTGTGACATCTTTTATCATTTGATCAATCCATGATTCCAACATTTTACTATGAGCTTTCAATTTTTTCATGATTTAAACTATTGTCTTCTTAAGCACACCTTCTGGACCAAGTAGAGCAAATGTGGTAGTTGCAATCAAGGATACCTTAGAAGAATCCCATCCATGGATGAAATGTAAGCTACTAAAGTTTGCACTTGACTTTTGAGATGCCCTTTGGACTATTTCTCTTTCCGGCCTCTTTGTAACATTTGGGCTGCATAGACTTCAAAATTGTGAAAATCTCCTTTTGTTGTTGGTAGCCCAAGGTCTACTTTAGTTATGCTGAAGTCTTCCATATTTGCCTCTTCTTCTCGGTGGTGGGTTTTGTTATTTCAACACACAGATTGTCGAAAGTTGTATCAACAACAAGCCTCGACATAGTCTTTGTTTTCTTTGTTGTAGCTGCTTTCTAAAGGACATTTGCCACTGTGTCTAATACTGGAGAAACCACTTGTATTAGTCTTTTCTTCATATGCAAGTTATTTTGTAACCATGACGATGAGGAAGTTGGAAGCAATCCCAGCATAAACACCAATTGTTGGTATGGTGATGCTAATAAGTTAGATATGGCTGGCATTGTATCGTCCATTTCTGTGATGAAAAATCATATGTATTTCTGAAGGTATGAATTTGTGATGAGGAGATGCCATAATCAATGGTGAAGGGGCAACTGGGAGCAATTGCTCTTTAATGCCAAGAGGCTCTTGTATGGGTGCACCTGCATTAGTGTTTCTTTCTTCTCGAACTGCTTTGTTGCCTTTGTCCTTTCTTCTTTCTAACCATGAACTCAACTTCACCAGCTTTGGACAATTCATTTGGTTTGTTGGGATCCTCATTACCTCTACTATTTCTAATGCTAGCTTGTTTTCTTATTTGTAACCATCGTTGGTGTCATTTTAGAGGATTCCCCTTGCTTACTATTCTTCCTAGTAGAATTACTTTGACCCTTGCTTGGAGGCCTTGTGGCCGTATTTTCAAGCCTCTTTTGTGTTACTCATTCCTTGGTTCCTTTGATCACAAAAGTTGTCCTCTCTTTCAAATTCTTCGATTCACAGATGCACCAATCTATAGGTGGAATTTACAACATCTGTATCTTCTCATAATAGAAGGGATCAATCAATGACCATTCATCATCATCTATACATGTCCAATCAATGTCAACTTTGAAGTCTATCACCCTATTTCACAGTATGCCTCATCCAATATCTTCTTCTAACCTCAAAATCATCTTCACAACCTTCCCAAAAGCCTTTTAAAGCTAGAAAATGGCTAAAGACAAAACTTAGCTTTATTCATTAATCGCATAGCCTTTGTTGTCAAAGGGAAATCACAGTGTAGGGGTACAAGTTGATCTTATCAATGAATCTTTGTATTCTTTGCATCTACAAAGGTATCGCACTTGTAATGACCAATTCCAATAGGAAAGAGAATGCCATCTTACCTCTGTATTCTACACAATATATTGATTTGACTACTATGTCTACACATCTCAATGAATACCAATTTGTCATCAACAAACTTGGGTAGCACACGAGGATAACCATCATAAGCAGCCAACCAAATATAAGTGAACTTCGGAAATTATATAAAATAAATCCCATATGGTTGAATCGTCATTGCTGCCTCTGGAGATATCCTGATCCCAATGTTTCCATGTAGCTCTCAAACTGTCAACATGTCGAAGGCGTCATTTACTCTTCTAAAATGGTGGAAATTGTTCTCATACGACAGTTGAGGATGATAATTGTAAATTAGAGTTGCATTATCATAAATGTCATGTCTATTAAGTCTTGGTCAACTCATGATCCCGCCTATGGCAATGCAGAGGTAAGAGGTCATGTAGAAGTAATTATTTAATTCCAGCTCTAAGAGTTGATTATGAAGGCAACCATTGATCAACTCCACCTAATCTATATATTGTTTTCCCTCACAATCATGTTGATGAATAGGAACATCCAGTCTTCAAATTCATTTGTCTTTGAGTCCCATTACTCCACTCAGAAAGATTACCATGTTTGTCACGTCTTCTTTTAGCAATGACCTAAGAACTAATTTTGATAATTGGGATTTTCCTCTTCTTGGCTGCGATAACCATGATCTGGCAATGATATTTAAGAACTGGGTTTGATTTCACTCTTTTTTGAGTCAAATGGCCTCCCTTTTGATACATGAAGGAAACTGATTGCTCTACATTGGATATGACATTTCGTCAAGTGGATGTATGTAATATTTACTGGCTTCAAAAACTCTAGCCAAGGTGGCAAGCAATAAAGAAAATGATGTGTAATTGCCAAGGCGGTGGCTTTGATAATTTTCGTTTCTTTATACAAACAACTCATAATCTGCCTAGTGTATTCATATATCAGAATGTTCTTAATCCTAGGTTAACGGAGTAAAATGGGGCCTATATGCATATCCACAACAGCATCTTGAGAAGAATAACTAAATTGTTTTATTCCAATTCATTAACCTTTATATTTTGAACTTCCCTAATTTATAAAAGAGGTTAATGTTCTTCGAAAATACGCTTTTTTTACTGATGGCTTAACCTTTTTCATTTTGAAGGTTAATGGATCCAACTAAAACACGTGTTTTTGTAATGTCCCCATTTTAGCAGTTGACCAAGTGTGTGTGCGTTAGCCTTGTTCTACATGGTCCCGAGGGCTAACGAAGGGTTTAATGGGATCCTGGAGTGTTTTGACCTAGTCATTTCCAGTTTGGGCCAAAACGAAGTTGATTTACTCAGTTTCAGGCATACTTACTATTTTTAGTAAGTCGGCAGGACACAGTGCAGGTCAATTTTGGTGATTGGATTCAATACTCCTCGGTGAGAGCTTTCCGATGAGCTATCACTCGCATTATTCGGAGTCCGATTGCTAATACATTTTAATGCCTGAAGTTTTATTAAAGTAACGTCTAATTTAATTGTAAAATATTAAAGTGTTACTTTAATATTTATTTTTTGGTGATGTGTACCCAAGGGAGACATAAGGGGTGTTTTAATATATGTTTTATATATTACACATCTTTTATCCCACATTGCCCATATGAGTTGAGCGGACCCTTGGAAATAGAATAAAAGGAAGCATTTGTGGCTTCATTAGAGAGGTTGAATATGAGAAGAAATTGGTGTATGAGTTGCAGCTCCGTTCTTGGCATTTGAGGACGTTTATCCTCTCTTGTAACATTCTAGACGTCATTCCCTTGGGGTTTGGCCTTTGGAATTCTTTGTTATCGGTTTCATTATCAGGCAGTTTAGTTACATTTCCGACTACAGGCGGATTTGGTATTTTGCTCATATCTTCTTCACTACTTGTCTGACGCTTATGCCGCTTTGAGGGAACGATATTACGAAGGTAGTGGACTGATTGAAGGACAAAGTACTGTAGCAACAAAAGTTCGAAAGCATGGGCTGGAGTATTATGTCAATGATGCTGAAGTAATTAGTGAGTTGATAAATCTGCCATATATTTGGTTTTATGAATTCTGAAAATAACATTTATTTGGCTGTAGTTCATTTCCACTTTGCATATTATTGTAGTTTCTTTCTTGTTTATGTTGTATGATACCAATTCCATGCACAAAACACAACAAAAAAATAAACGTTTGATTTTTGGAGTTATAAGGGGTTTAAAACATTAAACGGAGAAATAAGAGGTTGAATGCAAACTGTTTGACATAATTCCTTTCAGCAATTTGGTTTAGTTTTTGGGGCATTTAGGGGTGCCCATTACAGTGGTATCAGAGCTATTTCTAAAGTACCCATTACAGTGGTATCAGAGCTATTTCTAAAGTACCCATTACAGTGGTATCAGAGCTTGCTTGCAAAGTGTTTCACGAAGTTATAACCAGTAGGTGCCCATTACAATGGTATCAGAGCTATTTCTAAAGTAGCCATTACAGTGGTATCAGAGTTATTTCTAAAGTACCCATTACAGTGGTATCAGAGCTATAAGTCTTGCCATCCTGTGGAGATCATATTGATAGCCGGATAAAGATGTATATTAGTCCAGATCAAGATGTGATGTTCAGACAGTTATTAGGTACATTAGAGAAGAGGCAACGTATGCAACAGGAGCAGAATAGGCGAATGGATATGATGTTGCAGCTTATGGCTAGATAGATGGGCATCAACATTTATGATTTGTACGTTGCTCTAGAGCAGAAGGTAGTCGATTTCTCAGGTGGGATCGAGACACGTATAGGGCCAGCCAACTATGATGTTGGTGATGTGGGCATTTCGACAGAGTCAGTAGAGACATGCGTGCAAAGTCAGGAGACCACATATGAAGCCTTGTCAGGGGATGATGACGTAGCAATAGTGGGATTAGGAGAATGCGAGGATACTATCATATCAGCAGCCACTGTTGTGTCCATTGAACCATCCAACAAGGAGTTTATCAGTATGCATGCAGTTGTAGATGTGTGCTTTGATGATAGTACACCTATTATTGCTAACAAGGTGAGTGATATAGTGACAAAGTCATATTATACTATTGATCAACAAAGTGTAGATGTTCACTTCTGTGATAGTACTATGTTCAACATGGATGCCACATTGTCTTATGACAATTTGATGTTTGAGGTTGATATTGATCACTCTCCTAAGTGGAGTTATGCTTTGTTTTCACCATCTACAAATATTCAGTTTTGTGTTGCAGCAGTTGGGAAGAAGAGATTTCATAGATCTTATACGAAGTTACCTTTTGGTGACATTCTAACTTCTTCACCATCAGTACAAGTATTGGGTGCTAGGTTGCACGACATGTGGTTGGTTCAGATGATGCTGATTTGTAGTTGGTATAATGTCCACAAGGATGTCGCATACTACTTCAATTGGGACCCAGGAGGAGGATGAAGTTCATTATGTTACTTAATTGCTTGAGGACAAGCAATTTCAAGGAGGGCGGATTTGTAATGATCCCATCTTTTGGCCTTCACGTTCTCCAAAGTCTACGTGGAGGATAAGAAGAAATTAAATTAATTTCTTATAAAGCCATTAAATAAATTAAAATTAAAAGGTGGCTTTATATTTAATTAATTTAATTAATTATTGTATTACAAAGGAGATGCGTCGAGAGTGTGTATTAATTATTGGAAAGGTGGAAGCCTCTATAAGCACAATTAATTATTGCAAGAGAGGAGTTTCTAGAGAGTGCATTAATTATTGGAAGGGGGAAGCTTCTAGCACTTGCAATTAATTAATGTTTTAGTTCTTTCTAGAAAGGTGAAGGAATAGGATAAATAGGGGTGAGAGTCTCATTGTTTAGCATCGGATTATTGTATCGGATGATTATGACTTGCATTTGATAAGAGCTTGGATGTGTGAATCACACTCTTTTTGGGCAATAGGGGACGTTCATTCTCTGTTGTAACATTCTAGACATCATTCCCTTAGGGTTTGACCTTTGGAATACATCTCTTTGTAATTGATTGCAGAATTTGCAACATTAATATAATTTCAGCCTTGGTTCAGCTTTTGGGCATTCCTGGGTGTCCATTACAGTTTTTTATCGATTGCTTAACTTTCTGCGTGAGAGAGGTTAATGAATGAATAGAAAATACACGTTTTGTATTAATTCATTAAACTTGTTGAATTTTTGGTTAATGAATTGATTAAAAATACATGTGTTTGAGCCTTACATTAACCTATTGTAACTTCAGACTCGGGAATCAGATTTGGGAAATTTTAAGTGGTGGACGGAGCTGGAGACGAGACGAAGGCCTTAGAAAAATTAAAGCGTCAAAAATTCAACAGATAACTGCCATTTTTAAAGCTCAAAATCTGGCACATCTTTGCCTTTTTTTAAACCCAAAATGATAAAAATATTAAATCTGACTTGCTGAGACAATGTAAAATATGTGCACAAACATACTTGAAGCGGTACATAACTGACCTTGTTTGATACTTTGAAAATTGTAAAAATTTCGCTATGACAAGAACTGGGGAAACACATCTTCTATGCTATGATACACAAAATCTATCCTCCTATAATTGCATCGCGAACCCATGTCTCATGACTATCTGCCCAAACTTTGCCAACATAGGTGACTCAATCACGTTATCTTCTCCATGATCATGGGCTGCATTACCTTGAGGATCAAGAGATATAGTACTGCCAGTATAACAATTACCACAGTTGTCATGCATTTGTGTTGTGCCTTCAACTTTTACAAGCACATCTTTATTGGAAACTTCTTTCTCAACGCTTACACTTTGAACACCATGTTTGGACTTTCTTCATGTGTATGCATTTTTTCATCAGTAGAAACAAGTAAC
Source organism: Cupressus sempervirens (assembly GCA_028749045.1). Taxonomy (NCBI): domain Eukaryota; kingdom Viridiplantae; phylum Streptophyta; class Pinopsida; order Cupressales; family Cupressaceae; genus Cupressus; species Cupressus sempervirens. The sequence continues at coordinate 404,740,099 of CM053785.1, forward strand.
TACACGGTGACCCAAATAATACATACCTTCATTGGCTAAATCAATCGCAATCTCATGCTTAACATCAGAAGAAGTCATGTTTATCTCTTTTCTAGAATTCTTTTTGCTTAAACACTCATATGGCTGTAGTGAACTTCGCGCCTCTTCAAATGATTTATTAGCATTAGGATGATCAATATGCTTGTCATCAGTAACTTCAATGTGCACATCATTACTATGCCTCTTATCCATCTTTTTAGCTTCTTGCAAAAGCAATTTCTCTAACAATAATGACATGTCCAATTGATGTTTTTGAAATGCTAGAAAAAAGTCATCCATACCATTCACATGTTTTTCCATATGTCGTTCATTTCTTTGTGGACATTCACTTTTTTTCCATCCATTTCATTAGCTGGTGAAGCAGGAAGGAAAGTAGATGACAAGCTCTCATTTTAATTTTAGCCGTAGATGTAATCTTTTAAAACCCTGTTGTAAATGTCTGAAACAAACACTGAATTCGTTTCCTTCGTTCCTCACAATACAGCTTTTCATTCACAATCATCAATAAATCAAAATACTAACATGGAAAGTAAAACCCACCTTTTGTAAATAATCAGAACTGCATGCAGTCAAATCCAAAAATCTGTACTGCTTGGAAATGGCATGATAAAGAAACCCACTTCATTAAATTGATTTAAAAGTAACATCCAACCATCTAAGTATCCACCAAACTGACATGCAACACAAATCTACACACTAGGACTAATTCGAAATAACATGCAATGGTAACCCTCATCATGAACTACTACTAAACTGACATGCAATCATCTGAGTATTCACCAAGTTTCCATTTGATAACATCTGACACATATCCAATTGCAAAATCTGACATGCAACTAAAAAAGCTAAGATGCGATTGAAAAAGCTAACACGCAACTGAAAAATTTGACATGCAATTGAAATCTATGTCATGCACTAATAAGCTCCACAAGCTGGCAAGATTTGGGGCTCTGATACCATTGGGCAACTGCGATTTTGTTTTAGTTCTGATTTAGGTTTTCAAGTTTTTCCATGCTTTGCTTCATTTTATTGCAAAATAACAACATGCAAACTAATCATGCAAAGGAAACTATATAGATTTCCAAGGAAATAGGCAACTATAAACACAAATCTATTGATAATGATTCTGATATAAAATATGCATGTCTGTTGCATATAATATATTGTTGTTACAGTGCTAGAATATGCATAAATTTTTCACCAAAACCTATTTAGAACAGTGTGAATCTACTCAATGAACCTTGAGTGAGCCCACCTCTTAGGCAGCATTGGGTTTTTGTCCAACCTACATATCCAAGGGTTTCCCTCCTTAGATATGGCTGGTACTGCCAAACCAGCAACAATGGACAAATTATCAAGTATCAAATCAACATATCTTAATACTTGGAGAAAGAAACCCATTAAATTGATTCTCTAAACCACTGTTGGACCTCAAATCACAATGTGTGATTCTTTAACAAACATTTTCCCTCCTCCAAGAGGTTCGTCACACTTCTAGAAAGCTTAAAAAATAAAATAAATTCACTTTATAACTTCACCTTCATGATAAAGTCACTTCATATTTTATTACATTCTTGATAAAGTAACTTTATGACTTTATTTCATAACTTAAGTCACTTTACTTTCATAATTTTCCAAAGTGACTTTTCCCTTATATATTATTTTATGGGCTCAAAATAATACTATTTATTTCTCCATCAATCCCAGCCTCTCATCCCTTATATCTCTGAAGTAGCCTACTGGGATGACAAAAGAATAGGCTAATGATCACCCGAATGATCATTGAGGACGAGGGGAAATTACACAAATTTTGTAACTGCAACAATTTCCATTTGAATCTTGACTCTGGATCCTAAAATATATGATATATGTCGCATTTTAAAAAAATCAATCATCAATTCAAAGTTAATATTATCTTTATCAGAAATCAGTAATGAAGTATCATCCAATCAAAGATTCAAATGTTATTGTTATTAATTATTGTACGATATATCAAATGGATTTTCAATTCTGGATATACATCATATATACAGCCATACCATGCCCAGAAACAATGTTGTACTAGAATACTTGAACCCTATACCCATATCCAATCACATAATAAAACAAAGAAACATAATTAATCATATATGCAAGATATGAGGAAAAAAAAATCACAGCTTTTTGTCCCATCTTATACCTTTAAATTTGCTCCTTCAAGATTAGCACCTGATAAGTTGGCACCAGTAAGATCAGCACCCTTAAATTTGAGGCAGATTTTCAATGTTAGAAAACAGAATTCCCTTTAAAAAGGAAGTAAGAACTTTTTCATTTACAAAAATGTAGACCAGAATTTTCAGAATAATTTAAAGTACATAAAACAGCTGATATATCAAAAAAATAACCAATCTAAATGCCCATGCAAATCTGCATAATTATACAGATGCAAATCAAATGAGCTTGTGGATGGCATCAAACCAATAGATTGTGAAACATTTACATAAATACAAATAATATAAGTCCACCAAAGATAATAATATTATGACCTGAGTTTCTCTATGTATTCTACGGGCAAAATCAATTCTCCTTTAGGCTGTTACATCAAGCATCTTAGTTTCAAGTATTTGAAGAAAAAGACACTGTCAGTCAAGAAAAGGATTAAGTCATGATGATGTGTCTTCCAAACCCTGCATGACAAGCCACGGACTCCCTCATACATGGCTTTCAACTAACACAAGGTAATACCAGAAGGACGTGAAAATACGTGTTACAACAAGAATCTACTTCGATTATTTATAATGGTCAAATTATATCTATTGCTTCATACTTTTAGCACAGCATTAACAGATAAATATTTCCTCTCCGAACTTTTGATTACAAAGGCATAAAAATTGATTGAAAAAATAAAGGTCTATACTATTACGATAATAGATAGTTTCTATTATCTTTGTTTAATATCTAATGGTTATCTATTGTAATCTTCTGTAAATATTAGAATGTTTCTAACATTTAATTTTGTGTTTCTAGAATAGAATGTTTCTATTCTTTAGTTAGTTGTAGATAACTGTTAATTTTGTCTTAGCTAGAATAGAATGTTTCTATTCTTTACGATTGTTTCTTAAGGAAACATAGTTCAGTCTCTTGTATAAATTGATCTCTTGATCACTATTAATAACAAGCAAATAGTTTCCAATTACTTCATAATATGGTATCAAAGCCAATACTCTAAATTCTTTCGAAAATAATTATAATTTCTTGGTTGAAATTATCTACCTTTTACTTTTTGGAATTATTTACATGCATATTTGCTTCCAACTCTCACTATAATCCAACTAGGGTTTCCATTCTGAGAGATCTGAATCCACCAACTTCTGGTTTAGTTCCACAATCCATTTCTGTCTAGATCCATATGTTTTTTCTGCACATTTCTGCCATTTTTTGTGGTTTTTTTCAGCAAAGCCGTTTTCATTCAAAACCCTAGTTTTCGACTTTGGAAAAATTTTCTAATTCTAGATTCTTGGTGGGTTTTTTGAGAGCTCAATTGGGTTGTCATATTTTTCTAGGTGCCTCGATTTTTGTGCCTAAATTTTTGAGCCAGTCAATCCTAAAACTGACAACATATTATTTTTGGGTTTTTCGAGCTCTCTTCTAAGTCGCACTTCAAAAATTTTGGGTCTCTACTATTTGAGGGTTGCAAGTACTTGCATGTTGTTTGCATGTGTTGCTTTATCATGCAAAGTCTCGTGTTTTGCCTCCCTTAAAAATTTTAGTGGGTTTTCATAATCTTTTTCCAAGAAAAAAAAAATTCAGATGGATTTTCATTTTTTCTCCCTAAAAATATTTTCTTGTGGGTTTGTATAAATTTTCCCTTAAAAATTCCTGATTCTGTAATTCACAAAGTTGTATGGGATTCCTTTCTGGGTTTGTGACCTCAAAAATTATTTGTTGGGTTCATAGTAACACGGGGAAATGTTCCCCCCCCCCCCCCCATGGTTTTGCCCCATGTCTCGAAGGCTTGGATGCACCGGGGACTTGGGGACTCCATCTCCCCGTCCCCAGCGGTGCCACCAAATTTTGCCACCTCCACTAAGGATGGGAGATGTCCCAATGTTGACTATTTGTTGATTCGACTATTTGTGTTCAATGTTCAATGTTCCAATTCAATCCAATGTTCAAGTATTTACTCTTTAACATCTTATATTGCAATACATGTTTTCATAACTAGCATTTAAAGTAACATATGTATACACACACACACACACACACACACACACACACACCCCCTCATGTCCCCTGCCATTGTGGAATTTGTAACTACGGTTAAGTTTTACCGTTTTTCCATTAAAAAAATGAAGCTTTGTATTGTCAGCTTTTGATTTTTTTTGGCCTCAAAAATCGTGTTCAAGTTTTTTGATTTTCTCCTAAAAATCATCGCTTTTTGCGGTTTGTTTTGGAGCATTATGCTCACCTGCAAAGTTTTGGACCATTATCCAAAGTACCATCAACAGACATCTTCTGCTCCAGATTCAGAGGGCTTTGGGAAGAAAAACGTTCAATGCTATTGCCACAAGTTTGGGCACATGAAGGTTGAATGTCGGAAGCGCTTAGGTGCCCTATCTAAGCAATTTGGTTCGCAGCCCATAGTGAACAATGCAAAGCACTCTGAGCAGACAGAATCTGTCTTTTACACTTTTTGACAGCTCCATGCTCTAGATAGATTTACCATTAAGGGAGGGTATTACGATAATAGATAGTTTCTATTATCTATGTTTAGTGTCTAATAGTTATCTATTGTAATCTTTTGTAAATATTAGAATGTTTCTAATATTTAGTTTTTTGCTTCTAGAATAGAATGATTCTATTCTTTAGCTAGCTGTGGATAACTGTTAGTTTTCTCTTAGCTAGAATAGAATGTTTCTATTCTTTATGATTGTTCTTAAGGAAACATCATTCAGTCTCTTGTATCAATTGATATCTTGATCACTGTTAGTAATAAGCAAATATTTTACAATTACTTCGTAATATATACAGATGTACATAGATGAAAAAGAATTGATTGCATCATCAAAAGAATGAATCATAACAATATTTGTCTAAAGCCAACACGATAAGGCACTATAAAGAATATATATATCAAGGCAGGCATTATAAAAAAGATAAATTGATGCATGTTCAAACAAGACTGGACTTTTGTAATGTTCCCATTTTTAGTAGGTTCCTACAGCTGGATAGGTCAGTTCATTACTACGACCCTCGTGCACTAACAGTGAGTTTTGGAGGCCTTTGAGGTAGACTTGCTATTTATATTAAGTGTATTTTGGGTAGGTGCTATTTTTGGCAGTGCAATGGTGGCATTGACAATTGGTCACCATCTATATATGGTAGGTGCATTTATTTGATAGAATTCATAATTATTAGTTAATCAATGAGGCTTCATATTTAAGGCACTTTATTATATTTTATGTTATAAAATGATGTTGTGTTGATGAAGCTTCTTAAGTGGTGTTACGATTGGGAAACTATGTGCCATTTGAGGATTATAAATATGAGCCAATTGTGAAGGAAGAGTCGTCCAATTAATTATTTTCTTTTGTTGTCTTTGTGAGGATTTCTGAGGTTGGTCATTTCTATGCCCTTGCTTAAGTATAAGGATTTGATTTTGAGTTATTCAGTCTTCCATTTCTATGCTATTGTTGCTTTAGAAAAAGTCTTGTGCTAAGGGCTATAGTGGATTAAATTTGGGGAATCGCAAGTCTGGAATTACTGGAGTCTTCCTACTGTACATCCTGTTGCTGGGAGACATCACTTGTGAAGTTTAATTGCATTACCATTTGCACATTGAGGGTTTGATCTGATTGTGGGTCTGATATTACATAAGCTAGTGTTTGGTTTGGGAATCTATTGTGCATATTTGGAGGATATAATTTACCCTGTGGCAGCATTTGGTAACATTTGAAATTGGTGATCATCAAACAGAGGCCTGTGATCACTTTCTAGAGGCTTGCAAACCTTTTTAGAGGCCTGCAGTTTAATTAAAAGCCCTGTGTTTCTCAGGTTGGAGCCTGCGACATCACAATCTGGGCCCGTGTGACATTTCAGAGGGCCTGTGTTGCATATATCAAGGTCTGCACTCAATTTATAGGCCCTGCAATTAACTTCTAAGGAGCTGCGATCAGTTGGAAGGGCTTGTGGTTGTGAGTAATCTGCCAAACATGGTCAATTGGAAGGAGATATTGAGCAGGTTGGAAATACACAGGAGTGTCTTGCTCTATGCCAGGTCTTTGGACACTAAGGACTGCACATTATACACATTCATTGTAATTATCTAGGTTATCAACTGATTTCAGTTGTAGTTATCTGGGTTTCAACCGATTCCATTAGTAAAGGAGAGTTGTATATATTAAAATAACCTTCATGTTTCTTTTTAATGCTCACTATTGTATCTTATTATATCTCTGTAAATATTAGAATGTTTCTAATATTTAGTATAGTCTAGAATAGAATGTTTCTATTCTATTCGACTCTCCTCTTTGTATATATAGATCAGTTTGATCTCTGATTAATTCATTCAAATTTTCCGCCATTTACATTTGTAACATGGTATTAGAGCTATTGCTTCAAATGGTTTTGAATAGTTCATAATTTCTTTCGAAATTATCTGCTCTAAATTTCGAAATTATTTCTGCCATTTTCTCTACAACCCGTCTAGGGTTTCTATTCTGAGAAATCTGAAATTCATTCTGCAAATCCCGAGTTCACGTTTTTTAAATCGCAGGTTTCTTTGGCTCACGTCTGATCTTCTACAAATCGCGGGTTTCTACCGTCGTTTTTCTGCAACTCGCCGTTTTTCTGCAACTCGGCATTTTGTGTGAGTGAAAACGTGTTCAATCCGCCCTTATCTGCCTGGATCCGTCTATCTCAAATCCGCTTGTTCCAAAATCTGCCTATATCTGCCATTTTTCCTGCAAATCTGACCTTCGAAGTTGCCGACTAGGGTTTTGCTCGAAACCCTAGTTTTTTGACCTCCAAAAAATTTTCTGATCACATATTCTTGGTGGGTTTTTTGAAATCTCAAATGGGTCTTCATCAAATTTTTGTGGGTGCCTCGTTTTTTGTGCCTCGATTTTTGAGCCAGCGGATCCGAATTCCAACAACACTTTATTTTTGGGTTTTTCGAGCTCTTTTCTGGGTACTTCTCCAATTTTTCTAGGTCTTTCATTTTCTCACCTCGAAGTTTGTGTCATTTGAAATATTCACATATTATAAGCATCTGTATCAGCAGCATCAGAAGTCGGACTCAATTAAACAGTACGCCAATGCTGCCCAACACTCAGAGCAGAAAGAATCTATCTACCATGCCTTTATGGCCAGCATACCTGCAAATCATGTGAAATCTTCTGCCTGGTACATCGATTCTGGTGCCTCCCGACATTTCACTCATAGGCGTGATTGGTTTGTTGAATTCACTCCCTATTCTGACTCAGTAATCTTTGGAGGCGGTGAAGAATACAATATTGTCGGCAAGGGCAATGTTCAGATTCAGACTGGAGGAAAAAAACTCATGTTTCTCAATGTATGTTATGTTCCTGGCATGAAACATAATCTTCTGTCTGTTAGTCAGATTATGAAGCACTCTCCTCAGTTGGATGTCATTTTCAGTGGAAATAAGTGTTCGATTATTGATCGTGCTTCTCGCACTACCCTTGCTTCCGGTCTTGAGGATCATGGTATTTATAGGCTTGTAGATTCAGGCGATTCCCTTAAGCATGCCTTCATCGCCGAATCATCCGCTCTCAGCAGTCTCTTGCATCAGCGATACGGTCATCTGAACATTCAATATCTAGCACAACTTGTTCGAGATAATTTAGTCCATGGCCTACCTAATATTCAGACCCAGAACCATCGCGTTTGCGGAGCTTGCCAAGCAAGGAAGCAACATAGGACACCATTTAAGAATGGTGAATCATGGCGGGCATACAAAGTACTCCAGCTAGTCCATGCTGATGTATGTGGTCCTATGAATACTCCTTCTATTACTGGGAACAGGTATTTTTTACTCTTTGTGGATGATTTCAGTCGCAAAATGTGGGAATATTTTCTTAAGCAAAAATCAGATGCCTTTCTTGTATTTCAGCAGTTTAAAGCTCTAGTAGAAAAAGAGTCTGGTTCCTCCATCCGTACTCTTAGGACCGATAATGGGGGGGAATTCTGTTCTTCTGCTTTCTCTGCCTTCTGTACTACTCATGGCATTAGACGTCAGTTCACCACACCTCACACCCCTCAGCAAAATGGTGTTGTAGAGCGTCAAAACCGTACCATCACAGAAATGGCTAGGGCTATGCTAGAACATAGAAATGTTCCCAGAAAATATTGGGCAGAAGCAGTATCCACAGCTGTCTACCTTCTTAACCGGTCACCCACCCTTGCAGTTAATCATAAGACTCCTGAGGAAGCCTGGTCTGGTTGCAAACCTAGTATCAACCATTTGAAAGTTTTTGGCTCTCTGGCATATGTATGGATTTCTGATGCCAAACGAACTAAGTTGGATTCCAAAAGCCAGAAACTTATGTTTACAGGATACAGTCACACACATAAGGCCTACAGACTGATTGATGTAAATACTGATCGTTTAATCTTCAGTCGTGATGTTGTGTTTGATGAGGAATTTGGACCATTTCCGCTCTCTGACTCCCCACCACATTCCGAGATTCAGTCTTCAGCAATCTCTGACTTGGGTTCTTCTATTTTATATGAGTCATCTGATGCTACTGATACACCACCTCAGTCACTTCCAGATGATACAACTCCTGCTCTTGCTTCTCCTCCAGCTATTCCGACAGCATCTAATATTAGCTCCTCGACTCTTCGGCCAAAATGGTGGGCTCAAACGCTTAGTGATCTTCGTCCTGATGAACTCATTGAGGGTAGAACCTCCAGAAATAAGAGCCTTCAGCACAACACAGTTAATATAGCTCTTATGGCCAACATCCACAGTATCCCTGAGCCCCAGATATATGCAGAGGCCAAAGGAATTCCAGAATGGGAACAAGCAATGGATTCTGAGCTTCAAAGTCTTCAAAAGAACCACACTTGGGTTCTTTCAGATCTCCCTCCTGGGAAGAAACCCATTAGCTGTAAATGGGTCTATAAGGTCAAGTACCATGCAGAGGGTACCTTGGACAAATACAAAGCTAGACTTGTTGCTCGTGGATTCACCCAGCGCGAAGGCATTGATTATGAGGAGACATTTGCACCGACAGCCAAAATGAGCACTATTCGCATTCTTCTTGCAATTGCAGCTCAGTATGGTTGGAAAGTTCATCAGATGGATGTGAAGAGCGCCTTTCTCAATGGTGAATTACAGGAAGAAGTCTACATGACGCAGCCCCCAGGTTTTAAGGTTGCCGGTTCAAAACACAAAGTATGTAGACTCCAGAAGGCCCTCTATGGTCTTAAACAGGCCCCTAGGGCTTGGTACATAAAGATTGATCATTACTTGGTTACTCAAGGATTTCAGCGTAGTCCGTTAGACAGTAATCTGTATATTAAACACTCTAGTAATGATATTCTTTTTCTTGTTGTCTATGTGGATGATTTGATCATTACTGAAAATTCAGAACATTTGATTTCAGAAATCAAACAGGATCTATGCAGAACTTTTGATATGACAGATCTCGGATTGCTTCATTATTGTTTAGGTATTGAGGTTTGGCAGACTGACAACAGCATTTTTTTGTCTCAGTCCAAGTATGCCAGAAGTTTGCTTGATAGGTTTCGAATGCAGGATTGCAAATCTGCCTCCACTCCTATGGAGACTGGTCTGAAATTGTCCGCACAATCTGTTTCTCCTCCTGTAGATGAAACACTCTTCAGCCAGCTAGTAGGTAGTCTCATCTACCTTACTACTACTAGACCTGATCTCAGTTTTGCAGTCAGCTACATCTCACGGTTCATGACAAACCCCAAGACTGATCATTGGATTGCAGCGAAACGTGTGTTACGCTATGTACATGGTACTTCAGATTATGGTCTTCTTTACACAAGGAGTATTACTCCTCAGCTCAGTGGATTCACTGATTCCGATTGGGCCGGCTCAGTTGATGATAGGAAATCTACTTCTGGCTATGTGTTTAGTATCGGATCTGCAGCAGTTACTTGGACCAGTAAGAAGCAACAGGCACATGCACTCTCCTCTACAGAAGCAGAATATAGAGGAGCTGTCAAGGCAGCTTGTGAAGCAGTTTGGCTCCGGCAGATGCTTGCAGATATGCATATTCCTCAAGTAGGTCCGACTTCTTTGTTTTCAAACAATCAGGGCGTACTCAAACTTGCCAAGAACCCAGTATTTCATGAACGAACCAAGCACATCGAGCTTCATTGCCATTACATTCGACAATTAGTAGAAGATGGATCTATTCAGTTACGCTATGTTCCTACCTCAGAGCAATCAGCAGATATTTTCACTAAACCCCTTGGTCCTGACAAGTTTGTTAAATTCAGGGGATCTATTGGTGTAGTAAATAGATTGAGCATTAAGGGGGGGTATTAAAATAACCTTCATGTTTCTTTTTAATGCTCACTATTGTATCTTATTATATCTCTGTAAATATTAGAATGTTTCTAATATTTAGTATAATCTAGAATAGAATGTTTCTATTCTATTCGACTCTCCTCTTTGTATATATAGATCAGTTTGATCTCTGATTAATTCATTCAAATTTTTCGCCATTTACATTTGTAACAGTATATGTTCAGAATTTTATATGCAAACTCATAAGGCAGAATTACATATCAATGTTTGGTATTCATCTATGCAAAATTCTTGAAGCTTGATTTATCTAATAATTGTGAGTGGTTCATTACACTTCTTAGCATTGTGTTCGAAATTTTAAAAAATTATATATATAGTGATAATTGAATTGCTTGCCAAGAGTTTGACGAAATGTGAAACAACTAAATAATTAAGAAAACTTAGTGCTGTCAAGCTAGAGCCGGCAGAGGGTTATTACAACTGTATCAAAGTGATTTCCTGTCATCCTGTGGGGTAGGGAAATAAAACTTATTGTGCATATATCAGAATTATGGCCAATAATCAGAAAAAATGGGATGGTATTGTGAAACAGTTGAATGTGTTAGTGAATGAGTTGAATCGAAACCACAAACAACTGAAACAAATTACAAATCCAAAATTTGAGCACAACATGATATAGTTTTTCAAAGGAAGAAACGTGATGGTACAATGGACACTTTTAGAGAGCAACAAAATGTTTTCAGTCAAAACTCTACGCCTGATTTTTATATCAGCAGTGGTCCACATAAGATTACTATTGCACCTAGTGTCATAGCAAAGTCTGAAAATCTTGTGAATAGAGTAATGGATGCTAGTGTGCATGTTATCGGTGATACAAAGGAAGATAACATGGACATTGATAGTCACATTAATTCTGATTCACATGACAGCAGTGGGGAATTTTGGCATCGTGATAATACAGTACTAGCTACAGATGTGCAGGGCATTCCTTTTGAGTCACCAACATATCAGCGCAAAAGTGTGGGACACATTGGACATGGAGTATGATTGGAATTCATGTCAGGATGAGTTGGATGATGCAGTTGTTAGCATGAGTTCCCATGATCGTGCATTTGATGGTGATGCAATGATAGTGGGAGTGAGAGCATGTGATGATACTGTCAAATCAACAACCACTTCCGTGCTAGATGAGCCATCCAATGAGGTACCTAGTAGAAGTACCTTAGTTCTTGATGTGTGTATTGATGATAGCACACATGTTGTTTAAGAGATGAGTAACGTAAAGACGATGTCATGTTATAGTACAAATCACCACAATGGTGAGTTCACTTTGTGTGCAATACTATGTCCGAGATGGATGCAACATTGTCTTATGACAATCTACTTTTTGAGATTGATGTTGCTCACTCACCTGAGTGGAGTTGGGCACAATTTACACCATTTGCAAATACAGTTCAGTTTCCTATAGCAGCAGTTGATGTTCCTATATCCACGGATTATGATGAGGATGTGGCCACATCCATTGCAATTACAAGTGTTGTCAATAAAGTTGGGATGAGTGCATTTGTTGAGAGCAACAAAGAACTACATGTTGGACCAGGTTCTCCTATAGCTACATCTTTTGCAGGAGCTGTTGGTGATGATCAGGATTCCAACGAGGTATATATTGTGGGGAGTGCATACACCTTCATATTTGATCCCGGTGTACAGGATCTCTACCAGGTGCAGAGTTTGTTTGTGCTTGAGTCTGATATTTGGCAGGGTTGTTTAGCTAGTGCAAAAGAAGGGGGCAAAACGAAACTTCCTATTGAGTTGCTTCGTTGTGATGCTTTGGTTTCGACATCATCAGCATGAGTATTGATTGCATTTTTACAATCGACGAAGTAAACAACATGGAAATGCTTCGATAATGATAGGGATGTCACATGCATTTTTCTATGGGATCCTAATGGAGCTTGGAGTTTGTTGTGTTTCTAGGATTGCTTGAGAACAGGCAATCTTTGAGAGGGACACTTACAGTCGACAGAGCAAACAACATGGAAATGCTTCGATAATGACAGGGATGTCACACACATTTTTCTATGGGATCCTGGTGGAGCTTGGAGTTTGTTGTGTTTCTAGGATTGCTTGAGAACAAGCAATCTTTGAGAGGGAGCACTTTAGTATCCCCATTTTTAGCAGGTTCTTGCAGTTGGCTAGGTCAATTCATCATCGCGACCCTCGTGAGCTAACCGTGAGTTTTGCGGATCTTTGAGGCAAGTTGCTATTTATAGAAGGTCTATTTTGGGCAGGTGCTATTTTGGTAAGTGTAGTGATGACATTGCAATTGGTCGCCGTCTGCATATGGTTGGTGCATTTATTTGATAGAGTTCATAATTATTAGTTAATTAATGAGACTATATATTTATTAAGCTACTTTATTATAGTTAATTTTATAAAATGATGTTGAGTTGATGAAGCTTCTTAAGTGAAAATATATCTAGAAAACTAAGTGCCATTTGGGGATTATAAGTATGAGCCCATTTTGAAGGAAAAAGCCATCCAATTCTCTATTTGTTTTTGTTGTCTTTGTAAGGATTTCTGAGGTTGGTAATTTCTATGCCCTTGCTGAAGTATAAGGGTTTGAATTTGAGTTATTTGGTCTTCCATTTCTATGCTACTGTTGTTTTGGAAGAAGTCTTGTGTAGAGGGTTATGGTGGATTAAATTTGGGGAATCGCAAGTCTGAAATTATTAAAGTCTTCCTACTGTACATCCTGATGCTGGGAGACATCATTTCTGAAGTTTAATTGCATTACCATTTGCACATTAAGGGTTCAATCTGATTGAGGGTCTGATATTGCATAAGCTGGCATTTGTTTTGGGGGTCTATTGCGCATCAAGGGTTCAATCTGATTGAGGGTCTGATATTGCATAAGCTGGCATTCGTTTTGGGAGTCTATTGTGCATATTTGGAGGCTGGTGTTTACCCTGTGGCAGCATTTGGTATCATTTGAAATTGGTGATCATCAAACAGAGGCCTGCAATCACTTTGTAGAGGCCTGTGAAACTCTTTAGAGGCCTGCAGTTAAATTAAAAGCCCTGCGTTTCTCAGGTTGGAGCCTACGACATCACAATCTGGGCCCGCGTGACATTCCAGAGGGCCCATGTTCATATATCAAGGTCTGCATTCAATTTATAGGCCATGCAATTAACTGCTAAGGAGCTGTGATCAGTTGGAGGGCCCGTAGTTGTGAGTAATCTGTCAAACGTGGTCAATTGGAAGGAGATATTGAGCTGGTTGGAAACACACAAGAGTATCTTGCTACGCCAGGTCTTTGGACACTAAGGACTGCATATTATACAGGTTCAGTGTAATTAAATTGAGTATGTGCAACCTCATTTCAGTTGTAGTTATCTGTGTTTCAACTGATTTGCATTAGTAGAGGAGAGTTATATTTGTTCAGAATTTTATATGCAAACTCATAAGGCAGAATTACATATCAGTGCTTGGTATTCATCTATGCAAAATTCTTGAAGCTTGATTTATCTGATAATTGTGAGTAGTTCATTACACTTCACAGTATTCTGTTCGAAATTTACAAAAACATTTATACAGGGATAACCAAATTGCTCGCCAAGTGTTTGACGAAATATCAAACAACTAAATGATTAAGAAAACTTAGTTTTGTCAAGTTAGAGCCGGCAGAGGGTTATTACAACTTCAATCTGTTAAAGTTTTGAAAACAAATTATGGTGAATACTTTGGGCACAAAGTTATGAAAGTAAATTCTCATTTCCCAGAGCATAATAATCAACAAGAAAAAAAGGTTTGTAAATTCTCATTTCCCAGAGCATAATAATCAACAAGAAAAAAAGGTCTTATCCTGATATCCATAAATGACAGAGCAGTCAATGATCATCAAAATTAAATAAGGTAGAGTTCATCAACAATGCAGGTCTAACATCTTGCAACAATTGTACATAAAGTGACATTTACAACTTTGTTATTAGTTAAAATGCAGAAATATAGCAGTTCAGTTTTGATAAAAATTAGAATAAAATTAACTAGAATTTTATTGTATGATAATTTGTAAGAGGTTCTGGCAGAGGTGGGGTTGGAAAATGCAGTAATCGTCAATAATACAAAAATTTATGTTGTTACAAGTAGATTGTGAATGAATAGACAGCCTAACATTGTTTGGAATCCTTGCTCAACACATTGATCCAACACTAGAGGACATTGGAAACTAGAGAGGATCAAAACAATTGTAGAGCACAGACAGCATTTGTGAATAAATAAATAACCATACTTCCTTATTTACTTTAAGAGAGAGTTCAGAGATTACAAGAAATTGATTGGACCTAGTGTCAATCAATTTGCAATATCATTCATCAACTTGCAGTTTTTTCTACATGCAAAAGTTTCGATGAAACAAATGTTTCAAGGGTGAACTAAAATTGATTCTATCTACTCATAGATAAATGTTAGGACTAATGTAGCGGATTAGGTGTTCAAAGATGTGATGTTTAGACCTCCAACAATCATTTACTTTCTTACATGCTTATTAGCTAAGTTGTCAATTCAAGGATGACTTGGTCCAAGTTCAATGTTCTGGTTGCAGAAAACAGAAAATTCTTTTATCCAGGCTGTGTGTGTGTATCAGTGTTATGTGACTTGCCGCAAGTCAGGATGGAATCCCAGGTCGGCAACCCAAGCTTTTCTCGATGGGTCCCTGACCCGTGACATGGAGGGTGAGACCATCTGACCTGTGAGACTCGCCAAGTCAGTGGCTGACTCGCCAAGTCCGTGGTCCCTGACCCGGCCAGCATCAATGTAAAATAAACATTAAAAAATTTGCATTTTTTTTTAACTTTTGTCCATAGTTACACTGCCCTGGAGGATGAGGGGACAGCAGAACGGGGGGACAAGTTTTCGGGACGGGGGGATAGAGGAGCCTTAATTTGGGGACGGTGGGGAATAGGAGGGGTTGTATATGTTATGAAGATTAGCTTCATCGAAATTGAAGCAACATTATGTATATGTATCTTTACATATATCTGATGATAAATCAGTACATTAATTTGATTAAACACATACATACATACATACATATATCCTTATGCTCTCATCCTTTTAAATACCAATCAAAGCTATTTATAAAGTGCCAATCAAGTTATCTAATGTGATCAAGTTCATTGTATTATGAATACCGATCATATTCCAAATACCAATATTAACAAATCTGATTATGTGTAAACATGAATCAGTGCATTATCGGGTGTAAGACTTAGTAAAGTCTAAAGCATTTGCCATGAAGCCGTAAATATCTGATCGATGACTTTAAAGGATGATTAATTATATTGTTTATGTATTGAGGTATGGTTACGTAGGGTCACAACCCTACGTAAACATATTTCAATGCATATATATAGTATGCATTTGTGATTTCTGAAAATATATCAATAACAAAGGCATTACATTCTCAGGCATATTCAGATCTGCACACACACACACATGTGCTTAAATAAATCAGAACTTAGATATTCAAGAAGATCATAAATCTTCACATAAGATTCATTATTTATCAATACAAGTCTCCACCAATAAATGATAATA
This sequence comes from Cupressus sempervirens, assembly GCA_028749045.1. Classification (NCBI taxonomy): domain Eukaryota; kingdom Viridiplantae; phylum Streptophyta; class Pinopsida; order Cupressales; family Cupressaceae; genus Cupressus; species Cupressus sempervirens. The sequence continues at coordinate 404,756,246 of CM053785.1, forward strand.
AAAGTTTACATGGTATCAGAGCTAAATTGGTAGAGAGACTTTCAAATTCAAAATCTTGAAACTAAAGTAACAATATGTCAAACAATGTGAGAGTAGAGGACAGACATGAAGGAGCAGAAAATTTCTTCTCCTGGAAAATACGAATTATTACAATTCTCAAAGAATTAGAACTAGAATCCTTCATTGAGTCAGATATTCTCAATGCCTGAAGATGAGGCAGAAAAAGCCACTTTGAAAAGACGAAATAATAAAGCTAGAAAAATCATTTTTGATTCAGTAAAAGATCATCTTCTCCCATCCATCTCAAATCTAAAAAAAGCATTTGAAGTATTCAAGGCAATAAAGGAAACATTTGAAATCAACAATTCAAGTAGATTGATTACATTAAAAAATCAACTGATGGATACTAAAATGAATAAAGGAGAATCAATTTTATCCTATTTTGGAAAAAAAATCTGAAATAAAAAATCATCTATCTTCTATTGGAAGCAAAGTAGAAGACCAAGAACTATCCATAATAGCACTAAGAGGATTACCCATATCTTAGGAAGCATTCATCCAAGTTGTCACCAGACCTTCGATACTAACTTTTGATCAACTAAAAATTGATTGCACATCAGAAGAATCAAGACTAATCTCTAGAGGGATCATCTCAAATCAAGAGGTAGAAAATCAAGCTCTCTTCTTGATCTCTAACAACAAAAGGAAAAAGAGGAAATTCAAAGGAAAGAAATATGACAAAAGGAAAGAGAATAATAATTACAAAAGAAATGACTTCTCCAAAGCTAAATGTTATATGTGTGAGAAACTCAGACATAGCTTCAAAAATTGTCCAGAAAGGTGAAAAATCTTAGCTTCTTTAACCAAAACAAAGAAGGATGAGAATCTAATATTCTACTCTACCTTATCAAGTGAGATGAAATCCAACAATAATGTGAGGATAATAAACAGTGGTGCTTCCCGACATTTAACAGGATTCAGAGATAAGTTTGAAACTTTTGGAAATCATCTCACTAAAGGAGTCACCATTGGAGACAACTCGACCTATCCAGTTAAGCAATTGGGACATGTTCTATACAACTAAGGATTGGGGTCACACTAAAATTGAAAGATGTTCTCTTTGTACCAAACATAAAAAGAACTCTAGTATCAATTTTTTGACTAGCTAATGAAGGGTTTCAAGTCACCTTCAATGAAGACAAAGTTTTGTAATGACCCAAAAACACTAACCTAAAAAATGATATCACCATAGGGGCTAGAGATGGGACCCTATATAAACTGTGCAACATTCAAAAGCAAGCTCTCAACCACGAAAAGACAAATTCTAATGAAGTATGGCATAGAAGACTCGGAGATATTGGATTTAGTTCACTTCCAAATGTAGAGAAAATCACCACCGGAATACCTAGCCTAAATTCAAAACATATAAGCACCTGTAGAGGATGTGCTCTAGGAAAGAACATTAAAAGACCTTTTCCTCCTAGTGAGCACAAGTCTAAATCAGTTCTGGAATTAGTTCACTCTGACTTTTGTGGACCCATGCAACACTTTCTTTAAGAGGTTACTCTTACTACATAATATTCATTGATGATTTCTCTAGAAAAACTTGGATCTATTTTTGAAGGTCAAAGAATCAAATGAGGTTCTATCAAAATTTAAAGAATTCAAAGAAATTGTGGAAAATCAAACATCAAAAAGAATAAAAACCCTGAGATCAAACAATGGGGTAGAATATACTTCTGAAAACTTCAAAAAAATTTGTACCTCTATAGGGATTAAGAGAAAGTATACATTACCTTATAATCCTCAACAAAATAGGGTAGCAGAAAGGAAAAATAGAACCATTGTTGAATTAGCAAAAGCCATGCTTCATGATCATAACCTAAACTTTTTTTTTTAGGCGGAGGCACCAATACTGTTGTATACATTCAAAACAAATGCCCACACTCAATACTAAAAAACATAACACCTGAAAAAGTTTTTATAGGAACTAAACCTAACTTAAGTCGTCTTAGAATTTTTGGTTGCCCTGTTTATATTCACATACCTAAAGAAAAAAGAACCAAGTTAGAACCATCTGCAAAGAAAGGGATTTTTTTGGGTACAATGAAAACTCTAAAGGGTATAGAGTCTATGTAACTAGACAAAGATCAATTGAAGTAAGCAAAGATGTCATATTTGAAGAAAACACTGCTTTAAAACTATCTACAAGTACAGAAGATAAGCCCATCACAGACTTAGATGAAAATCTACAAACTGAAATTCGAGGAAGAACATATTAGAAGAGAATGAATCATTACCAGATATACAGAATAGAGAAGTCACTAATATCAAGAAAAGGCCATTATGGGCAAGGAAAATGATTGAAAAAAATAATGTTGAACCAGATGAAATTTCCAAGGAAAGCAAGAAAACCAGAAACAAATCTTGTTACACTGTGTTTGTAACTAAGATTACTAAATCTGAACAGTCAACTATTGAAGAAGCCCTAACTTGTCAAGCTTGGAAAGATGCTATGGTTGAGGAATATCAACCCATATTAAAAAATGATGTTTGGGATATTGTACCTAGACCAAAAGACAAATCAGTAGTTTGATCAAAATGGTTATACAAAATCAAATATGCTTCCAATGGTAGTATTGAACAACATAAAGCAAGGTTTGTAGCTCGAGGTTTCTCTCAGGAGGGAAGGTATTGATTATGAGGAAACTTTTACTCCAGTTGCTCGCTACACTTCCATAAGAACAATTATTGTAATTGCAGCATCCAAAGGTTGGAAGATACATCAATGGATGTCAAGACCGCATTCCTAAATGGTGTCATAAATGAAGAAGTATATATTGAACAACCTAAAGGTTTTGCTATAAAAGATAAGGATAAATATGTATGTAAACTCAAGAAAGCTCTCCATGGCCTCAAACAAGCCCCTCGAGCTTTGGTATGAAAAGATAGATAGTTACCTCACCAAACTAGGATACTCAAAGAATGAAGTTGATCCAAACATATACTTCAAAATTTCTAATAATGACATGTTAATACTTGTTTTATATGTTTGATGATCACTTGATAACATGTAATGATCACTTGATTGAAAGATGCAAACAAGATCTCATAGCTGACTTTGAAATGAAGGATCTAGGCCTACTACACTATTTCTTGGGCCTAGAAATCTGTCAAAAGAAAGATCATATTATTCTAAATCAAGGGAAGTACACTCAAGACATCTTGACTAGATTTGAAATGATGAACAGAAAACCTCTAACAACTCCAATGGAAACTAATCTACACAAACTAAAAGAAGTCGTGAATTCAGAATCTATTAATTCCACTCTGTACAAACAGATCATTAGATCACTTATGTATCTTGTAAATACTAGGCCTGATATATGCTATGCCACAAATGTTTTAAGTCATTTTATGTGTGAACCAAAAAAGATTCATTTGATGGCTGCCAAACATATCTTGAGATATCTACGTGGCACTATTGGTCTTGGTTTGAAGTACAAAAATGTAGAGATCAAACTTGAAGGATATTCTGATTCTGATTGGGCTGGTTGTTCTATAAACCACAAAAGTACTACAGGGTGTTGCATCAGTCTTGGATCAGCAATGATATCCTGGTTCAGTAGAAAACAACCTACAGTCGCCTTGAGTTCCACCGAAGTTGAGTACATGGCAGCTTCCATGGGAGCACGCAAAGCAGTATGGTTGAGAAAGCTATTATTACTCCCTATCATTACACAAGAGAGATGGTTGACAGAAATGTTATCAACCTGATTTATATCAGCACAAATGAGCAAAATGCTGACATTTTCACCAAGCCTCTTGCAAAGTTGAAAATAATGTACTTCAGAGGTAAACTTGGTATGACAAATTTGTAATTATTATATTCATGAATAAAATTAGATGTTTGCAAACATGTGTTATGAAAGGTGACGACCTTTCTTATGTGTAAGATCACTATTGTATGGTGATGACCTTATTTATAGTTGATCTATCTTCTAACACCAAAAGTGTTGAAGTATGCATTATCATTGTTCTTTGGGCCGGATTTTGCCAAAGACCATAATTTTGGTTAAATCATTTTAAGTGGTGCATAACTATTATATTTCCTTCAATTCCCTCATTGCTAAAGAGGGAGTGTTAAGAAGATTAGCTTCATGGAAATTGAAGCAAAATTATGTATATGTATCTTTATATATTTATGATGATAAATCAGTATATTAATCTGATCATACATACATACATATATATATATATATATATAATTTCCTTATGCTCTCATACTCAAACTTATATATGTATGTATACATTTCTATTCATCCTTTTAAGTACCGATCAGAGCTATTTATAAAGTGCTAATCAAGTTATCTATAAATGCGATCAAGTTCATTGTATTACGAATACCGATCATATTCCAAATACCAAAATTAACAAATCTGTTTGTGTAAACATGAATCGATGCATTATCAAGTGTAAGTAAAGTCTAAAGCATTTTCCATGAAGCGGTAAACATCTGATCAATGACTTTAAAGGATGATTAATTATATTGTTATGTATTGAGGTATGATTACGTAGGGTGACAACCCTACATAAACATATCTCAATGCATATATATATTGTATGCATTTGTGAATTCTGAAAATATATCAATAACAAAGGCATTAAATTCTCAGGCATATTCAGATCTGCATACACAGATATATATATGTGTGCTTAAATCAATCAGAACATAGATATTCAAGAAGATCAGAAAACTTCACATAAGATTCATTATTTATCGATATAACTCTCCAACAATGAACGATCTTAAAAGTTTACACTAAATACTATACATATGGTACTTAAAATGCTAGTTATGAAAAGATGTATTGCAACATAAGATATAAAGATGTAAAAGAGTAAATACTTGACCATTGCATTGAATTGCAACATCGAGCATTCAACATAAATAGTTGAATCAGAAATAGTCAACATGGGGATATCCCCCCATCCTTGGGGAATATGGTGGCACCGTTGGGGACAAGAAAACGAAGTCCCCAGTACGTCCCTGTCTCTAGGAAGTGGGGCAAAAGGGGGGGACGTGTCCCTATGTTACTATGCCTTTTCTCCCTTTAAACATTCAATTTGAGATGTAAAAGCCACAACTAAAAATTACTCCTTTTGACATCTTAAAAATTCAAAAAAAAGATGCACGCCATAGAGTTTTATGTAGTTGTCCTATAAATACTTTCATGGACCTTGCATGAAATGATGCCCCTTGACCTCACTAGGGGAGTTGCCCTAGACCCCCATTTTATACATCGCCAACATTGAGTTTAAGCAGTACGCATCATTATCTACACTCTCATCATTAGTCTTCTTAGATATTACTTGATGTATACTTGTTGGCTAGAAGATGATTTCTTCTTTAGAGGGAGAGGCAATGATGTAGTTGGCATTCAATATTTTCAGCTACGATCTGTTTCTAGGGTAGCATTTGACTTTAAGTGGGCTGCAATCAGTATTCCAATAGCAGTGTTTGATATTTCTGCATCAACAATTATCTACAACCGCCATCAACAAGACCCCACATTTTATTATCTCTGCCACATTCTTTAAATTGATAAACTTGTTGAATGCGCATTTGCATTCGTAAATATTTGCAAGTTTCATTAATAAGAATATAAATTTGATGTGCAATTTGTGTCAATTTGATGTGCATTGGTATCTTGTAATCTGAAAATTACAAAGAAGGCATATATTTTCAAAAAAACAAACTAAAACATAAACACCAAAACACAAAATTCTTCAGCATAGATTGAGAGTTAGCCAGCAGGGCTCTTTAATATAGTTGCTAAAACCAATTTTGCCTACACATATGTATTGAGATGACTTGTTAAGGTTCGTAAAGCACTTTCTAACATAAACCATCCAGCCAAATTTGTCCATATGGAGCCAATCTAGCACTACAAGGGAAACAAATGCAAACCAAATGATCGTAGGTAACATCCAGCGAGACATGATGGCATCAAATCAATGATTGACAATATTTTAGTCATCATAGATGCAAAAGAGAAAGATCATGAACAAAATTCTTCAAACAATTATTGAACAGATGTTGAAGTCAACCAAGGGTAAAAGGTAGCACTTTGCAAAATCTTCATTAATTGTGATGTGCAAGATGTAGTGAAGGTTTAGTTCACCGATTGTGCCTGCTTTAGTGACTTTAGTCTTAATACTCTTTAGGACAAGGTCAAGCTCATAGTTGATGGTACTTTCATGGCCAGTCATTTGCACATCTACAATCTCTTGCAATCAAAATTTATAAATTTTATAAATAAGTTCTTTTATTTTTTTTGTTTTACTTAAATTTTGATTTCATAATCATTTTTTTTAATTTTCTGACTTTCATTTTGTCTTAATAGGCCGCTAGCTCATCTAAATCTCAAACAAATTGGAGGACATACCACTCAGCAAAGCACAATTGACTACATTGAAGAAAGGTAGACTTAGTGTATCTACATTCAAACATGTAGCTTCTTACAGACAAAGAAAGTAGCTACAAGGGACACAAGGAACAGGGATATCAAGCTGGAGCATATTTACATGGATGCTTCCACTTCCCACATTTGTTGCAATTGATGTTGAGCATGAATGATGAGAGTGCCAGTGCATGTGCCAGATCTAGTGGCACTATATGTGGTTCTTCTAGTTTACTAGTACCTACATTATCTAATATTGATGGTGAAGATGATAAATTTGAAGACACGTGGTTCATTTATCAATTATGGCTGATTCTTGGCAGTTGGAATTACAATATATTTACTTCAATATGTATAATGATATTCAATTTTGACTAATATTTGACAAATCAATATGGTGGTTTTGTTTATTAATATACTATAAACTATTATGTGGTGTATTTTGAACTTAAATATTATTACAAACATGTATATTTTTCTAAATTTTATATATTTTTGTACAAACAAACACAAAACAACCTATTGGTTACCAAAACCACAGATTGGAAATCCAAGAGCTTGTCACTTCTCCAATAGGATTCCGCAATCAATTCTAGCCAATGGACGAGAATCACCTTGATTCCCCTACACTTCGGGCTTTGCTACACCTAGGTGGGTAGACCTTCTCCTTGAACCTAATCACCTGGTTTAGAGCTTTTCTAAAGCGAATTTAGGCCAGGGAGAGTTCTTCGGTTGGCAAAATCCTTGAACTATATTAAAATGAAACTGAATGTTGAATTTTTAAATTGAATGAATGCATAAGATTTTGTTAATAATTAGTTTGAGATTTCTAAGAAGGAATTTATAGATTTTTTGACTTCAGATATAAAGACCAATGCCTCTGCTCATTCAGGCAATTATAGTCAACTTTAGTGAAGATTTTCATGTACAACTTTATAATGTTCTATGCACTTATACTTCCAACAATTAAATAATCAAGATGCGCCAGATCAAATATATATGTAATCTTAAATTAGCCTCAATTGAACTTTAACTCCTTTGGTAGGGAGACAAACTAGACAAAATACAAAAACAATTTGATATTTCACAATATCTGTGATGATTGAATTTAAAATGTTAAATGACCATGTCCACTTATCCGATATTAAAATTGCTTACAAAGTTTTTTTAAATGATTATAAATGACGAATCATCTGCAGTTTGAATCTCCGTCCCATTTTAAAATAAACAAAGAACATTTTATTTTATTATTAAAATAAAATAAATGAATTTATATTACAAGTCATATTATAGCCCTTATTCCTCTAAATGTCTTTCTCATAATATAATATACTCTCTTCTTGTGAATGTCTTTTCTGAATATGAGTCTTTTGTTTGTACATGCTCTGCCTTAATATAAATCAGTGTGAATAGACAAATCTCTTCATAAATTCACAATTGTAACCGCATTTCTTTATTATTTATCGTATTTGGCATATTATAAAGTTCAAACATATAATCCTTTCTCCCAATCAATAGTTCTTTATTATTAATTGTATTTGGCATATTATAAGGTCCAAACATATAATCCTTTCTCCCAATCAATAGCATTTAACGGTTTATTAGTCCCTGTGAACTAATGTTCCCGTTAGCCCCCAAACTCTCATCGGTATTAATTTTTGCCGAAAAAAGTAATGTCCTATATGAAACTTTGTAAGGTTTGATTTTTAAAATCAATTATGGCTCTCTAATTCTGATTTTCTGATTGGACCTAGAAGAATTTCCTAGGGTTTATATGATTTTTTGTGACTTAAAAAATCATAAAATTTGAAGGAGTAATAAATGAGTCTCATTTATTATTAGTGAGGTGCTACCATACCTGCCATCTACTGCAACTTTCATTTAGTCAATGATTGGCCACACTGGGAGATTATTCTTTTATGGTGACAATAAATCAACTCCGTACAGTGTGACTAATTTCACTTGCTACAACTTTTTATTTTAAATATAGTCATCCACCACAAAGAATGAGAAATGTAAAATAAAAATATTGCCTAATGACATTACACTTACCTACACAATATAACATTTTTAAAGTTATTATTACATAAATCGGTAAATCAATATTATATGAAATCAAGTACTTATTTGTAATAAATTATCAATAAACACTTATTTATAAAAATCTTAAATTAAATATAATTTAAGATTATTTTGTATTTTATATATATATTTGATAAGTAGATTATAAATTTTAATAGATTATTTAACTATCATATCATAATTTATACATCTTTAATATTTGTATATACAAAGAGAATTTCTTTGATTAACATTATTTTTTTACCCTTCACAAATTTTAAATTTTAAGACATTTTTACGATTTAAAGTTTAATATTACGATTATAAAGACTTATAAATACTATAACATTGATATTGTATTAATAATGTTATTATTTTATAAATATAATATTTACCAATTATTTATATATACAATCACAACTAGATCGGTGAAGACTTCACAAGCAAATCTATTTCACACAAAGGAGAGGACTCTAGCTCCGAGAGCTCTTGTTTATCTATTGTCTGGTATACACCTGAACAAATAATTAATTGTATCTAAGTATGATAAACATTAGACACCTTGAAACCACTGACTGGCTGGCTCAGCAAAACATGACACCAACACATCATTTTGTCTTATTTTCTCCTGGTAAGATATACCTTAGTTATTATAAATAATCTTTGGCCCATGAGCTCCAATATAGAACCCAAAAGTCACGCAAAATAAGAAACTTCAATTCATCCTTGAGTCAGTACATGAGTATTTGACAGCTCATGGTACGTTTGATGCCATGTATAATATCCCTTTTCATATAATAAGACATTTATAAAACAATTTGTGAGAATGTTTTCTGAGTTCAACCACACCCCAGAACCCGCCACTTGTGCAAACACCTTAGTCTCTTTGTATCTATCGTGGCCTTCATCTTTATTTCACAAGTTAAAAAACCATAAAATGGCTTGCATCTGGGATTATGGAACTTGAAGCAAGGAGTTCAAAATTATTTTGAATTGAGATACTTGCAATTTCATCGTCAAAGATCTCCCTTTTCTAAGAACGCATTCATTATTGAGTGATTCATGTCGGCCCTATTCATGTTCAATCTGCCTCTTATCGTGGCTCTAAATTGGATGAAAATATCCGTAGTTTACACGGTGTTCTTTATTGTCGAGTTCTATGATATGATATGATATGATATGATAGATTTTAATGACATCCACGAGGCTAAAGTAGCCTATGGGACCTACACGATCACCTCCCCAAGGCAGGAGCAGAACTAATCTAGCTACAAAGTTTTGGTTAACTTGTCTCTCCTTCTCTGAAGTTTGATAATCAGAGCCACTGTTCTCTTCACTTGATTTTCCCCGAATAAGTAGTTGAAGTCCTTGTTCTGCAATATCTCTGTATAACCAGATCTGATGTCACTGTATGTCAGGTAATCCTTGACAAAGTGTTGCTCCATCTCTACTGCTCCCATATTACAAAATAAACATGTTTTTTCTGCCCACTCTTCCTTTGGAACTTGCCATCTACCAGTTTCACATCGCAGCCGGTGCGAACTAGTTTTGAGTTGTGCCATTAGCATTTTTGCTTTCCAATTAATAGGTGCTCTTATATAGGCCTTTTCATCATGACTAGAAGTGGGGTTAAGTTCTTTAATGTAATAAGATTTTTTCCACCCTATGTGTCTTGTCCATAAAATATTGCGAAATTTTTTCCATGACAAACTTCTTTATTTCTTTAATGTTACCCGGGCAAGTATGGATGTTAATATCCCATTTTCACATCCATTTATCATTTTGCTTCATCCATGTGCTTTTCCGCCTAACAAGTTTTTCCTCTACAACTAGCTTGGGCCAGCAATGTGTTTGTAGACCTTGGGTTTTCTTTAAATAGCTTAGCATCCAGACCAATGTGACGACTTCTAACGGAAAGGAACCTACCTCCACCAATAAGATCTCACATGGCACCGTGGTCTTGACTTTAAGATTGCATGTGATGAAGTGTTTTTGAATTCTTTCTACCTGTCGCCATTTCCGTTCGGACATACTACCACCCCACACTTCACATCCGTATAGAATAACCAAAGTGACCAGCAAACCAAAAAGAGTTTTCATGGTCGTCCAAACCCATAATTTTGCGTTCCTGCACCTGTTTTGTAAAGAATATAACGCCTTCCAACCCCCTTGGATCCTTTTTGATCTGCATGTATCCCAATTGAGTTTGTTATGAAAATCTATGCCCAAGTATTTGTACTCCTCCACAATCTCAAGAGGGTTACCCTCAAACAAAAACTCGTCCTGTATACCCCTATTCTTCTTAAGCGAGAAGATCATAACTTTGGTTTTGCTAGTGTTCACTTGCATTTCCACTTCATGGCAAAAACATTCTAGTGCTTTCAAGTGTTCTTTCAAACCTTTAGCCGTTCTAGCAAGTATTATGAGATCGTTTGCATAAAAGAGCAATCTTATCACAAAGTGGGCCAACTGTACCCCCTCACCATTGGTCTTGTTTATCCATTCTTCTAACTTGTCAATATAGAGCCCGAATAAAGTTGGCGATAGCGAACACCCTTGCTTAACCCCGATATTGCTACCAAAATCCTCTGATAGCCCTTCCATCATTCTAATTTTAGCTTTGACCTACTCATACAATCTGTGAACAGCAGACCTAAGTTCTTTAGGAACTCCCAACTCTTCCATTCTGTTCCAAAGTTTGTTACGCGGCACTGTGTCAAATGTTTTTTTTAAGTCCACAAAACAACAGAAAACCTCGGCCCCCAAAGTGTCCCAAACTTTCTCTATCAAGTATTTGAGAGTGATGTCGTGATCTACAATAAAGTGTTTCGGTCTAAAGCTTGCTTGCCCTTTTGCTCTTTTGCCTTATGTTTCAATCCATTTGCTGATTTTTTGTTCTACCATGCTGCCAAATAACTTTCCAAAGAGTGGATTGATCATGGATGGTTCAGTAATTAGAAGGGTTGTTTATATCACCGCTTTTGTGGAGTGGGATCATCACACTTGTTGTCTAATTTATAGGGAAGCCTTCTCTGTTGACACTATTGAAAATCTTAGTGATGTGTGGTGTCAGGGTTTCAGCACCCCATTTTAAGTATTCAGCTTGCAGCCCATCTATATCTTGCTCTTTACCAGCAGCTAACCTCCTTATGTGTTGAATAATATCCTTCTGGCTGAATAACTCACCTGTAGTCTTGGTTACCATGGTTCTATGTTCTGCTAAATCACAATTGTAGAGGGTCTTGGCATATTCCAGCCATTTGATTCTTGTGATGTTGTTCTCTATCTATGTTTTTCTTTGCTGAAGCTCTTTCCAAAACTTTCTAGGGCTGCTTTTACCAAGATTAATCAACTCGATTCTTCTCATGTTCACATACTCCTCTTTCTTCTTTTTAATCAGCTGATCATATTCCTTTCTACATTCTCTGTTGATGTTCTTTTTCCAATTCCTTTTTGTCATTTTGCACTCCTCATCAAACCATGGATTGGCCGGAAAAGTGTTCTTGGCTTCTCTTGTGGCCTAAGATCTTTTACACTCCTCTAGGGCTTTAATGATAGTAATAACAAGATTATTCGTGTCCATGGAATGTTGTTTATCAGACTTGAGATGCTTTCCCTAAACCCTAGACAGCCGCAAAAGAGAGTCTCGAAAAATATTATGGTTTTCTTGTGTCATTAGAACTTTGCTGGTCGGAATCATCTTCCTCTTCTGTAATGGTTTTGAGACAATATGTTGATCTTCAAAGTGAGTGGCTACCCTTATCAAGATGCGGTTATGGTTAGATTTTAGCTCCATGGGGCAATCCTCTATCTCAAAGTTAATTATCTTTGCGACATAGTCTTGCGAGCATATGACATAATCTACAACACTTTGCCCATTGTGTCTTTTGCATGTGATTCCACCTAATTTAGGCCACTTTTCCATACCATTGCATAAGACCATGTTGTATAGGCAGCATAAGCCTAGTAATTCAGCCCCAAAGTGATACCTTTCCCGTGCTATCCTATGATGATCTTTCCCACTTTTGTGTCCCTTCTTCTTCTAGCCAAACTGGGTCTCTGCTTTCTTTGTAACTCTCCTTGAGATTGAGAGTTTGATTGTTTGTTGTTCTAGCATTGAAATCACCTTTTATCATTATTTCCCCTAGAGAGCTAAAGGAAGCTATGTCTTTTTTGAGTGCAGCCAATGGGTCTTCTTGATCCAATCTATGTTTTTATACATTTTTGAGCCTTTTGGGGCGAAGTAGCAGACAACCACCATTGTAAAAATCTGATTCTCTGTTATTTTTATATATACTGCTTATTTACATCCTCTTTCTCTAAGTTTATAAATCTGGTCCAAGTTTCTTTAATTAGAACCGTGATGCCTCCATGCCCCTTACCATTTTCTATCTTCTCATTCCACAGTGATACCTTCTTATACCCCTCAAAATCTAGAACCCCACATCCATCATGTTCATGGGTCTCGGTAAGCATAATGATGTCATTATCTTTAGCTATTGGCCCTAACCCAGGTCCTCTCTCCAAAACCTCTACAGTTCAAGCTGACTATAGTTATATGTTCCTAGGGGCCCGAGTTCCTATTTATTGTGTGTGATTTTGTCACTAATTTGGGCTCTGCCATTTTGTAGCCACACCCATTTGTCGTTTTCTCTTGCTATTTTCACTTTTTCTCATTCCTTCCTTCTTTCTTCCTGCTGAGTTAAGGTGAGGTCATCATCAAGATATATGTGTGTGCCTATGAGAAATTTCCTATTACTTAAGATGTTTTTGTCCCCTGTATCCATCATTGTCACTCTAACATGTTTGTCCTTGCCTCCTCTTATCCATTTTCTGATTCTATGTGCTTGTATGGTTGTTCCATGCCAGTCTAATTGGTCTTTAAAGAAGTCTTTAACTAGATCTGTTGTGTTTTACTTTTTTCTATAGTCTCGTAGCCCTTTGATGACGATATTTCTTGCTTTCTCACGTCTTGCTTTTTCCTCTCTAATCTACCTCCGAACTTGTTTTTCTATGTTGTCAATAGAAGTGTTTGATGGCCCCTTTACTATGTTAGCCCATGATCTAACTTCTTCGATTTGCTCTCTGAGTTGATTCTCTTTTATTTCCATATTGGCCATGGCATCTTGTATATTTTTCATTTGCGGGTTTTTGTCTCCTTCCTTAGCCCCTCCTTCCGTGATACTTGTCGCTGTCCTATTTTCCCCTACCTCTTTCCTTAACAATATGAATTCATACTCTCCTTTTTCCATATTAAATTACAATTGTTGAATTTGTTCTCTAAGCGACTTGGCCTCCATTGCTAGTTTCCAGTTATCTTCGGTGACTCTTTTCATTGTGATACTTTCTATTTGGCTCCTCTCTTCAAGTCCACACACCCTCTCTTTCATAGCTACCAAGTCATTCACAAAGATGTCTGGGTACCACGTCATGGGTGTCCTCGTGGGGCTATAATTATTTGACAGCCCATCCTCCACTGTGTCCATTGCCTAAGAATTATTTGTCTTCCCTCTACCTTTGATATCATTAAACCGCTTAACTGTTTCAGAGATTTCAGTTGGCCTCAAACTCTATTCCCCTGCCTTTGTACTGTTTGGGACGTGTAGTATCGGTTTCGGAAGTAAAGCTGCGAGCTTCCCTTTTTTTGCATATTTAATCTTTCGTATCTTTCTTTGTCTGATCATTCTTTTATACTACTTGGCATTCACGTAAATGTAGTTTCCTCCTGTAGGTGGTCCGCTGACTTGTGGAAAGCTCAAAAATGTTTGTGGGTAGATTGCCATTTGTTACTCCAAGACTAAACGAACTTATTCGTCTGGTTGAGGGTCCTAGAAGAATGAGGAACCTCCGTTGATTCCACTTGATGATGTTGTTTTGTATTAAACTATCCCCTTGTGTCAGAACCATGCCTTTGTTGCCACAGATGTCGTTGTGTTCAGCAGCCTCCCCCAAACTTGCTTGTTGTTCTGCTATTACGGGTGCACTGATCATCTGATTCCCTGCCACACTATTATTGTCAAATCCTGTGTTGTGCCCAATGAACCCATTTAGTTCTAACTGTGCCTCCCTTATCTTTGGTTGATCGATCGATGAGACTTGTGCAAGTATCTTCTCATCAGTATGAAACCCTACTGGGGCTTCTGTGATCTCCCATTTATTCCTTCCTTGAGAACCATGTGGTTACCATTGGTGTCTTATTATAGATTCTTTATGGTTTTCACGTTTTGTTTAGTTAGTGACACATTTTAGTGTAGAAATTTTGTGCATGCTCACGTATGATATGGAATCAACAAAGCAATTTTGGGGAGAGCAATGTGTAAGAAAATGATTGCTGAGTGGGGCACTTGGACTTATCGGTTGATATCTCGATGCCAATAAAATAAAAGGGTTTTGTTACCCGTGATGCCCTAATGCTCTTGGTCAGCTTGCTTTTTCTTGATGCCCTGTTGCTGTCTGTGGGTCCGATCCGGTTTCCTGTTGCTTTCTGGTTCCCTGCATCTTCCTACGTTGCTGTTTCCTACAGCTTCCTTGCAGTTTCCTGCAGCTTGCTTCCTAATTTCCTGCGGCTTCCTGTGGCTTCCTTATGACTGAAATGGATGTTCCACGTCTTGGAGGGCTCCCAAATTTGAAGCATCAAGTAGTTCTTCAATTCTGATTTTGTGTCTTTGATTTTTGTATGAAATGAGTTACAGCACACCGCCAAGGAAGGAGGGAGATTGACAGGAGTATAGTGGAGAACCGCTATTGTTTGATATTCTTATAAATTTATCCACAACATGTCCCAACTTCTGCAAATTTCTGAATATCACCAACGCACCTGGAGATTTGTATATATCCTTGATGTTTATTTTTGGAATTTTTATGTTTGATTCGATGGCTGAGGTCCTTGTTACTTGCTGGCATGTGTATCATTGCAAATCTCCTAAATGATGATGCCTTCCAGCCTGTTAAAACAGGCCATGCACAACATAAAAACCAAAGTAATAACTGCTGTAATGTAGAAAGCAGGGCAAAACAGAGCCAAAGAACAAAGATATATAACTGATAAACAACAATATATTAATCTAGCTTGCTTACATACATCAGATTTTCAAATGTCTTCTAACAATGCACAGCTTGTATGTGCACATCACATATTTATACATGTAATACCAAAATCTAGAAACTCCTTTTCTAGACTATTCTATATCCTAGAATGTTCTACATCTAATCTGGACTGTACAATGGAAGGCTCTAGAAAGCCTCTTCTTCAGATTCTTCTAGACAATCTTAACCCTTAAGACAGCCTGGGTAAGCTTGACCACTTTGCACACTCTTAATCTGAATAAGTGTGAGAAGTTACTGGTATTGCCCTTTGAATATTTACAGTATACCCTGTTACATCTGTTATATTTGTTTGTTGTAAATTTTTGTAAAGTTTTATTAATAACATCTTTAGATTGCAGTCCTCGTGTGCTCACCATGATAGCATCGCATACTATTGTATAGATATCTTCAGTTTTGTATATTATTTAAATGTATATATCATAATCAATAAACAATCTTCTCCACCATCATTTCCTAAATGGAGACTCTAAAAATTAGAGTTCCATCACAACCTAGCAACAAACCAAAATTGGAAAAACCTTCAAACCCAAAGCTGAATAATACTCAAACCAGTAACTTAAGTTAAATGTCAACACAAAATGATAACTACAATCAATAAACTTCATTCCTCTTCATCAAGAGCATCATTGTTATCATTTGGTTTGAACCACAATGCCACTGCAACCAACCATGTCATAAGTAGAATTTGCCTCATCTAAAGACACTATGGGAAGTTGTTTAATAAGTAGGCTCACTCATGACTTAAATCTCAAATTCTCATTGCTCCCTCATTGTAATGATGCATCCTATGTGACAAGACACAAGTTGACATACACATACCAAATTCTCAACTTTCATTGGATCCAATTGTACTTAATTAAGTGGATAAATGACTGTGTCCTTCAATTCTGCTGATAGCTAAAGAACTCACATCTTATTGAATTTACATAAAACTTAATTCAACATTTGCAAATATAAATCATAAATTATAACTAGTAGCAGAAAAAGAAACATTTTTAAAAATACATGATTGAGAATTAAATTTTTATTGTAATAGGTTATAGGTAAATAGAATCTTGGCCATTTATTAACCCCCATTCATAAGCACATTTCTGATATAATTCTTCAATAGTTCAAAAGTCGTGAATCCTTTAAGATACAGAGAGACCAAATACACTGTATGTATACATCTAGGAGTACTTCTAAGTGTGGGCTTGAACCCAAAAACCATCTCATCTCTATATGGTAACCACCCTCCTTGAGAAAAAAAAAAACTTCTTTCTCTTATAAAATTTTGGGGGCAAAGAAAATGTGAGGAGATGCATGGACTTGGTCATCTGGTTACAATAGTTATCAATGAGCACCCATTTGTATAATGCTTCTAAGGATTCATTCTCATTGGCTTCTATTACGATCAGTTTTCAACCATAGAGTCATAAATTTCACTCAAACGTGTCTGATCCACATCAACATACCTAATCGTACTTACGGCGGGCTCTATGAAACTCAACATAGTCCACACAAATCTACCACTCATCATCAAGGATTGATGCTTTGACCTTTAGAACTCTTTTTAAATTTGATTAACACCACATGCTTGAAAGGTAGTTTACAACCATAGCACTCAAAGTTTCTTGCATCTTCACAAGTCATTTCAACATTGTTGCATGTGATGTGAGTCAACTCTTTGCAACCTTTAAAAGTATTAATAAAATTACCTTTACCAACTATAAGTTGAAGATGGTCTTTGTGACGTATATATTACCACAGATTAAATTCTCACTGAGAAGTGGAAGATATCTCAGCTTCTAGCAAGAAGTTTCACAAAATGAGAAATAACAAGATTTTCTAGCTGAGAAGTCTTGAACTTCTCGGCAAGAAGTTGACCACTTCTCATGTTAACTAGCATACTTCTCGCGGGCAGAAACAGTAAAACTATGACACCCAGCTAGTTTCCTATTATTGTGCAATTTTTAGTGTTTGGAGGAGAGAAGCAATGTTTGGGAGCCTTGTCGAATGATTTAAAATTCATGATATTTTCCCAAGAAGTTACCGATTTATCTCCAATATTTGCCAAGAAAACTTTTTTTGCCTTGACAATAAGTAGTAGAAAACGAGATTTTGAACTATGTATATTAAAATCATTTGAATATGCTCTTCATGTAGATTCCTTTGATGCACTAAATCTGTGTGCCAATATTTTGCTTATGAAGTATGAGAATAGTTAACCTACAAATTTTTGGGGCCCACAATCTCAAAGGATAGTATGAGACATTAGCAATGAAGTTCCACACTTTCCCCTCACAATCCACTACATTACGAAACATCATCCCTTCAAGGCAAGCTACAATAAAATTTATTACTACAATTTTACAATCTTTTCATCCAAAAAAAATGATTGACGCTCTTATTTCAGACTATGTATCCTTGATTGCCACCAATGATGCCTCTATAGAAGCTTTTCATTTGACCAATAAAGTAGCAAACACCTTTTCATACCCAAGACTATTGTGGTCAAGAAGTTTTGTAGCAATTTCATTCCCTATTTTCCACTAATATGGTGATCTAACAAGATCAAAAGGAAGTTTATTGCCATAAATGCAACAAGCAATATTTTGATCTAAAACCTCCCTAGATTTCATTTTCCAAACCTTCTTCAGTTACCCTTTTTTTACAAGAAAGGGAAAGGGTCATTACGGAAGTAATTGGTAAATACTTGCTTGATATTAACAGAGACTGAAAGGTCAATTTATACAAAAGAATGAGACGATGTTTCCTTAGGAAACGATCGTAAAGAATAGAAACATTCTATTCTAGAGAAAGCAAAAAACGAAAGAAAACTAAAGCTTATTAGATATTTACAATAGATAACCACTAACTAATAATAGATGACTTATATATTATTGTAATACCCTCCCTTAATGGTTAATCTATCTAACACACCAAGCTGTCCTCTGAATTTGACAAACTTATCAGGACCAAGAGGCTTGGTGAGAATGTTTGCAGTCTAATCTGTGGTAGGAACATACTGCAAATCTATAGTCCCGTCTTCAATCAGCTGTCGTATGTAATGACAGTGAACATCCACATGCTTGGTTTGTTCATGGAAGACTAGATTTGTGCTAACTTGATGTTACATCCCAATTTTTGACTTAATTTGAATTATAGCCGTTGAGGTTCACATGAAGTCAATTGGCAATTTAATTTGTTATAATCTGGCGAAATGGTAAGATAGATAGTTGTTATAATTTCAAGTGAAGATATCAAGTTAGTTGATCATTTATGAATTCATAGAATTGAGAAGATGGTTAACCATTGTGAGTATTTATGATTAAATAATTTATTATGATAATATAAATTTAATTACTGAGAAATTCCTTGCAGGGAACATGTCGAAAAGGGTGGAACCATTGTCAAAAAAGAATTAGGCAAGGCATCATCATCACTGGGTAGATGGGTAGAGGACCTAGCGACTTGAAACAGGATACATCTGCGGGACCCGCATGAGTTATTTAAATAAATAATTTGGTTAAAATATAAATGTCTCTCAAGGGATTTTAATTTATCTTTCATATTTAAATACGTGCATTTAAATATAAAAATGATTCGGCATCATTCTATTTTAATAATTTAATAAAGTGATGTGTACATGTATATATTAATATAAGATTAAAATAATATTTGGAATATAATAACATTCGAATTATAATAATATTCGAATTATAATCTTCCGATTTTATTCTTTCTTTTTATTATTCTTGCTTTTAATCGATTAGCACTTGGCATGATTAATTGATTTTATATTTGGCATTCGAATTGTTTTACAATCTTTCCAACTTCTCTTCCAACCTTTTTATTTTATCGGATATATTCGAATCGTCATCTTGGAATTCGATTAGTTTATAATCTTGAAACTGAAGGTAGCCGAAGAGCCAAGCAACCATTTTATTAGAGTCTCATTGATCGTATTTGATATAACTTCTTCCTCTCTACAAACCCGTAATACTTCCAATACCACTTGCTTGTACGTTTTGCTTATGCATTTAAGTTGAGAAAGAGAATTCTGAGATTTATATCAGCTTCAAAGGCTTATCATACATTTTTCCTTTCATCTTCACATCAAACTCCATTCGCGAGTTCACAGCTAGGGAAGTGCAGAGTCAAGTATTTCCGGCCATGGTAGGGAGGGCCTTTCTCGTTAGAGATTGTGAGGGAATAAAGATGTGGCCCGAGGTTGGGTGGTTAAGCCCGTGACAATGTTTCACGTCTTCCCAAGATGTCATACTTGCGTCAGACAGAGATAAGTTATGCATTCAATTGTTTCTTAGAAACAGGTATTATCACTTTTATTTATGAGGAGGTACGATTAAATTGAGTTATTTCATTGTTACTGATATTTTACACCTAGATGCAAGAGATAGATTCATGAATTGTTTTTCATTTATATGAATATTGAATATAAGTATATTTCTAATCTTGAGTTACTGTCATAGTTAAATAATCGAAAGGAAAGGATTATGAAACCCTAGTTGATTGAGTGATAGCTGGAACCCTAAATGATACAATGGTATTGGAAGCCCTAATTGAATCCGTGGTATCAAAAGCCCTATTGAATCAATGGTATTAGAAGTCCTATTGAATACAACGGCATCAGAAGCCCTAAAAGATTCCAATGGTAATCGATGCCCTAATGATTACAGTGGTAAGTTATGCCCTAATTTTATATAGTGGTATTTAATGATAATCTTCATTTGATTTTGATTTAACAATATTGGATGGACGTCATTTCATGATATTGTTATAGAGGTATTTGTGGACTAACCTAAGTGGTTGTAGAAGCATCCCTAGTTTTGAATTTCGATCTCAATTTCCATTGTATGTGGATTTCAATTTCTGTAGTAATTTCATTTGATGGTGTTTCAAGTTTTTAGTTAAGAAATTTTGTTTAACTGATTTTAACTGTCAATCCCTTTCATATGATCGAAAACTAATTTAACTGTCTTCCTATGAAAATGAAATTATAACTGTATGTTAGTTGTTAATTTGGACCCCGGAAATTGGGATGTTACATATGGTATCAAAGTGTTGGGTTCAACGCTAAAACCTTGGGTCCAACACTATTTTTAAGAAACTAAAAATGCAATGTTGAAAGAGATTTAATTTGCATAACTGGATATTGCAATCAAAACTGGAAAATCATTCAAAATAGCCGAGAAGGCTGAAATAATATCAAATGGACAGATGTATAAACTATAGTATCATAAAGATGAAACATAATTAAGAAGATAAAAATGATTGGCAAGTCGAGTGGTGGAGATCAGGTTTGCAAACCCAACTTTGAAATCCTTGGCCGAGGTAGAAATGAGCAGATGTGTCGAACATGTGATCTTTTTTTATTTGTCTAGACGCTTCAGTTATTTTGGAGAATAACTACTGGGACACTCAAACCACCTAATTACTCAGATGGTCGGATTGATAAACATCTCGAGGAAGCCATTCTAATAGATCAGAATGTGTGAGGGATGAGTATGGTTCAAGGCCGAGGCTTGCGCAATCCAAAACAATTTCTATGATCTTGATAAAATGTTATTAAAAATCCATTATGATGGCTAAATAATTCTTTATGCAATTAATGGCAGAAATAAATTGATACCTATTTGAACTTGAACTGAAGGAAAACAAAACTATGAACCATGATCCTTTCTGATGTTGATTAAACAACAAGACCATTATGTGCTCCAGTATGGAGTAAACACACTTGCATAATTGGAACTATCAATGCTTGTTTACAGATGTAAACTTTGACGAGATGGGCATGGAAGCCTAAATCACTGAAATGGAAAAGATAAACTTCCAAATAATACAGATGAATGATGAGCCACTCCATGAGAATCTTATGAATTGTTTCAAATGCTTATGATCTTGATTTGATGTATATCTTGCTTAGTATATCATGTTTTTACCCTTTGACACATTGCTATACATGTATAATACACATGATGTTGATTTTACATATTAAGCTATTGTATTCTATCATGAGATGATTGTTCTAATGAAATGTTAAGGGACGGACATAAAAGACCGAAGTCACATAAATGGAAAAACATGGATTCACTAACCTATTTCAGGTGATCTGTAAATTTGCAAGGATGATCTACCCATTGATGAGTGCCATATGCCAGATGTCATTGAACCTTGAAAATTCTCTTAAATGAAGATATCAATATCGAATCGAACTAATGATATGGAGAGTGCCTACATGAGTATGACAGGAACATGAAATAGAATCAACTCAATTGATGCTAAGATGATCAAAAGTACGATAAAGTGAACTCAAGTGAGTACGTGTTTAATTTTATGTTACCATGCAAGTATCTTTATGAAAACTTTGAAGTAAAAATGGATCTTGAGTTTCAATTATGATTTTGATTTTGAGAAAGAAATGATATCACGATGCTATATATATATATATATATATATCTTGTATTTGGTATATTCTTTTAGTGTCTAATTTGCAAAGATCGTCGAGGATGATGAAACACAAAGGGGAATGGTACATTACATTCCAATTTTAAAATACTCCTCTATAATGTTCGTTACAATTTCAAGTTCATCGAGGACGATGAACCACAAGGGGAATGGTATGTTACATCCCAATTTTTGACTAAATTTGAATTATAGCCAGTGAGGTTCACATGAAGTCAATTGGCAGTTTAATTTGTTATAATCTGGTGAAATGGTAAGATAGTTATTCATTATAATGTCAAGTGAAGATATCAAGTTAGTTGATCATTTATCATGAATTCATAGAATTGAGAAGATGGTTAACCATTGTGATATTTATGATTAAATAATTTATTATGATAATATAAATTTAATTACGCAGAAATTCCTTGCAGGAAACACGTCGAAAAGGGCGAAACCATTGTCAGAAAAGAATTAGGCAGGGCATCACCATCACTGGGCAAATAGATAGAGGACCTAGACTTGAAACAAGATACATCTGCGGGGCCTGCATGAGTTATTTAAATAAATAATTTAATTAAAATAATTAGGTTAAAATATAAATGTATCTCAAAGGATTTTAATTTATCTTTCATATTTAAATACGTGCATTTAAATATAAAAATGATTTAGCATCATTATATTTTAATAATTTAATAAAGTGATGTGTACATGTATATATTAATATAAGATTAAAATAATATTTGGAATATAATAACATTTGAATTATAATCTTCTGACTTTATTCTTTCTTTTTATTATTCTTGTTTTTAATCGATTAGCACTTGGCATAATTAATTGATGTTATATTTGGCATTCGAATTGTTTTACAATCTTTCCAACTTCTCTTGCAACCTTTTTATTTTATGGTTAAATTTGAATTTTTGATGTATTCGAATGGTCATCTTGGAATTCAATTAGTTTATAATCTTGAAACTAAAGGTAGCTAAAGAGCCAAGCAACCATTTTATTAGAGTCTCATTGATCGTATTTGATATAACTTCTTCCTCTCTGCAAACCCGTAACACTTCCAATACCACTTGCTTGTACGTTTTGCTTATGCATTTAAGCTGAGAAAGAGAATTCTGAGATTTATATCGGCTTCAAAGGCTTATCATATGTTTTTCCTTTCATCTTCACGTCAAACTCCATCCGCGAGTTCACATCTAGGGAAGTGCGGAGTCAAGTATTTTTGGCTATGGTAGGGAGGACCTTTCTCATTAGAGATTGTGAGGGAATAAAGATGTGGTCTGAGGTGGGGTGGTTAAGCCCCTGACAATGTTTCACCTCTTCCCAAGATGTCAGACGTGCGTCAGACAGAGATAAGTTATGCATTCAATTGTTTCTCGGAAACAAGTATTATCACTTTTATTTATGAGGTAAGATTAAATTGAGTTATTTCATTCTTATCGATATTTTACACCTAGATGCAAGAGATAGATTCATGAATTGTTTTCCATTTATACGAATATAAGTATATTTCTATTCTTGAGTTACTGTCACAGTTAAGTAATCGGAAGGAAAGGATTATGAAGCCCTAGTTGATTGAGTGCTAGCTGGAACCCTAAATGATATGATGACATCGAAAGCCTTAATTGAATCTGTGGTATCAGAAGCCCTATTGAATCAATGGTATTGGAAGCCCTAAGTAATACAACAGTATCAAATGCCCTACAAGATTCCAATGGTAATCGATGCCCTAATGATTACAATGGTAAGTGATGCCCTAATTTTATATAGTGGTATTTAATGATAATCGTCATTTGATTTTGATTTAACAATATTGGATGGAAGTCATTTCGTGATATTGTTATAGATGTATTTGTGGACTAACCCGAGTGGTTGCAGAAGCATCCCTAGTTTTGAATTTCGATCTCAGTTTCCATGGTACGTGGATTTCAATTTCTATAGTGATTTCATTTGATGGTGTTTCAAGTTTTTAGTTAAGAAATTTTGTTTAACTGATTTTAATTGTCAATCCCTTTCATATGATCGAAAACTAATTTAACAATCTTCCTATGAAAATGAAATTATAGCTGTGTTAGTTGTTAATTTGGACCCCGAAAATTGGGATGTTACACTTGATAACGCCTTCGTTATCAACAAACAAAGTAGTCGGTCCTGCTGGTGACATCTGCATATCCCCAAGCATCCAACAAAGCCAAATAGCTTCACATCCTGCCTTGACAATCCCTCTGTATTCAGCCTCTGTGGAAGAGAAAGAAACTGCATGCCACTTCTTACTGGTCCATGTGACTGCACCGGATCCCAAACTGAACACATATCTAGATGTTGACTTTTTATCATCAACAGTGCCTGCCCAATCTGAATCTGTGAACCCGCTAAGTTTAGGATTCGAACTTCTAGAGTACAAAAGTCCATAATTTGAAGTGCCCTTCACATAACGAAGCACATGTTTTGCTGCCATCCAATGATCAACCTTAGGAGTTGTCATAAAGCGTGAAATATAGCTGACTACGAAGCTAATATCAGGCCTAGTAGCAGAGAGGTAGATGAGGTTGCCTACTAGTTGCCTGTATGTAGTATCATCAACAGAAGGAGAATCAGACTTTGCTGATAACTCGAGACCTTTCTCCATAGGTGTAGATGCAGGTTTACAATCCTGCATTTAGAAATTGTCTAACAGGGCCCTGCCATATTTGGACTGAGAGATGAATATACCAGAAGACTATTGTCAAACTTCAATACCTAGGCAATAATGCATGAGCCCAAGGTCAGTCATATCAAAAGACTGGCATAAATTCTGTTTGATTCCCTGAATCAAAGATGTCGAACTGGCAGTAATGATCAAATCATCCACTTAAATAACCAAATGGATAATGTCACTGTCAGTAGTCTTGATGTATAGATTTGAGTTTGAAGAACTCCTCTTGAAGCCTTGATCACGGAGGTACTTATCAATTTTATGTACCATGCCCGAGGGGCCTCCTTCAAACCATAGCGAGCTTTTACCAATCTGAGAAGCTGATGGTCTTTACCAGCAACCTTGAAACTAGGAGGCTGCATCATGTAGACCTCTTCGTGGAGATCACCATTTAGGAAAGCACTCTTGACGTCCATCTGATGGACCTTCTAGCCAAACTGTACTGCCATGGCTAGGACTAATCAATGCCCTAACGCTGAGAAAATCCCTTCGCCACTAAACGAGCTTTGTACTTATCCAAAGTACCATCCAATTTGTATTTGATTTTGTAGACCCATTTGCAACCAATGGGTTTCTTCCCTCATGGAAGATCAGAAAGCACCCAAGTGTTGTTCTTCAACAGACTCTAGTGTTCAAATGTCATGGCCTCTTCCCACTCTAGAATTCCCTTAGCCTCGGAATATGTTTGAGGTTCAAACACACTATGAATGTTGGCCATAAGAGCAAACTTAATAGAACCTGTAGTTTTGCTCTTTTTTCGAGCAGTTCTCCCATCAATGAGCTCATCATCACGAAAATCAGCAAGTGTCTTAGCCAACCACTTAGGCCGGATAGGAGAATGACCAACACTAGTACTAGGAGATGCTTGATCAACAGGATCCTCATTATAAGAATTTAGATCAAACTCAAGTGAAGCATCTACAAAGCGAGGTGATCTTGCAGGAGAAGCCAGAGGTGTCTATACAAGTATCACTAGAATAACTAGAGCTATAGGAGCTATTGGAGCCCTCCCATCAGGTGGACCTAATGAAAGCCCTAAACTCCCAAATCATGAGCCATCATAGGCTGGTCTACTAGATCAGGAACAGGAGAAACAGGCATGAATGGTCCTCGTTGCTCATCAAATCTCGACTGTAGATGAGATGAGATGTCTCAACATCGATCAAGCGGTAGGCTTTGTGAAGACTGCTATATCCAGCAAGCATGAGTTTCTAACTCTTCGCATCCAACTCGGTGTGTGAGGCATCAGGGATCCAAACAAAAGCAAGGGAGCCAAAAACCTTCAAGTGACTGATTCTGGGCTTGCGACCTGACCAAGCCTCTTTCGGAGTTTTACCTTTGACTGCCACTATGGGTGACCGGTTCAACAGATAAATGGCAATGTTAACTGCTTCTGCCCAAAACTGCTTCAGAACATGTCTGTGTTTGAGCATTGAACGAGCCATCTCAGTGATTGTCCTGTTCCGACGTTCAACTACACTTCTGTTGTGGCATGTGGGGTGTGGTTAACTGGTGTTTGATGCCATGTGTATCCAAGAAGCTAGAGAAAGCATTAGAACAAAATTCCCAACCATTGTCTAATCTAAGAGTAACAATAGATTTCCCAGACTTTTTTTCAACTAAAGGTTTAAACTTTTGAAATACAGGAAATGCATCTGATTTTTTTTAAAGGAAATACACCCACATTTTTCTACTAAAATCATCAACAAACAACAAAAAATACCTAGACCCAAAAACAGAAGGAGTGGCCATACAGCCGCAGATATTGGCATGAACAAGTTGAAGTACCTAAGAAGCTCGCCAAGAATCGCCACTGGTGAAAGGTGTGCGATGTTGCTTCCTAGCTTGGCATGCATTACAAACTCCAACCTGTTGGGCCTGAATCTCTGGCAATCCAAGAACAAGCTCATCCCAAGCAAGCTGTGAGAGATAATGCACATTTAAGTGCCCATATCGTTGATGCCAAAGTGTGCTAATAGAAGATCGTCGAGCAGCCATAGCTAAGTCCTAAGAATCAACAAAATTAGTAAGTCTGAAAAGACCATGATCCTCAAGACCCACTGCAACAGTAGACTTAGTGGCCCGATCAGTGATGGTGCATTGATGTGAACTGAAGGTGACTGCCAAGTTTGGAGAATGTCGCAGCAGCTGACTGAGAGTAGATTTAGTTCCAGCCCTGGAACGTAGTACACATCAAGGAATATGAGATTCCTCCCAACAGACTGAATCTGAATGTTGCCTTTACCGACAACCGTGTACTCTTCTCACCACCAAAAATAACATAGTCTGAATAAGGCTGGTAGTCAGTAAACCAGTCTCTGCAGTGAGTGAAATGACAAGAGGTACCTGAATCAATGTACCAGGAAGACGACTTCACATGATCTACAGGGCTTTTAGCCATGAAGACGTAAAAGGCAGATTCCGCCTGCTCAATGTGCTCTGCACTGTTAACTTTGGGCTGCGAACCTGATTGCTTAGACTGTGCAGCTAAGCATTTCTGACATTCAACCTTCATGTGTCCAAACTTGTGGCAATAGTTGCATTGAATGTTCTTTCTGGAACCATCTGGTGTTAGAGCAAAAGACATCTGCTAAGATGGTCGTTGAAAGTTTGCCCTTATCCTTCTGAAAGGATTTTGCAGCAAAGGCTTGCTCGATGGAGGTGGAACTGGAGCTACTATCAAACTGTTGTTTCCACCGATCTTACTGAAGCAGCAATGTGTAGAGATCAGTGAACTTCAAATCAACACCAAAAGATGTGATGTTGAGAGTCTTGATAAAATGCTCATAGGATTTTGGTAGACTCCGAAGAGTGATAACCACAATATCCTCTTCCTCCATCTTGCAACCGATGGCAAGTAGTTGATCACGGATTTCCTGAATCTGATTTAGGTGTGCCTGGAGCGAGGTGTGCTCATCCATAACAATAGAGAACAGAGTGTTTTTCAAAAAGAAGGCTTTGCTTTTGTTAGAAGTCTCATGAAGACCTTTGAGATGTGTCCAGATCTCGACAGCTGTCTTGCTAGATGGAATCTGAGAAAGCTGATCATAAGCCATGAATAATTTGAGAAGCATCACAGGCTCTCGATTATTCAAATCCCATGTATCTTGATCAAGACCCAGAGAAGTCGGACGCTTCGTTACACCCAGAACAAGTTGATCGGCATTCCGATATTCAAAAATTGCGATGATCTGCTACTTCCAAGTGCCATAATCTCGACCATTGAATTTTGAGCTATGCTCGACCAAAATATTTGTCAGAGATGCCATGGCACGTTTTTCGAAGAAAAACTATGAAAATTTGTGAAGACACATTTTGCGACACAAAAATATGGAAGACCCAAAAAAAATGAAGAGTGACCCAAAAGAGAGCTCGAAAAACCCAAAAGGAATATGCTGTCGGTTTTTGGAACCGCTGGCTCGAAAATTGAGACACGAAAAAACGAGGCACCTAGAAAAACTAACAACTCCTCAGTTGAGCTCTCAAAAAACCCACCAAGAATCTGCAAGCAAAAATAATTTCCAAGCTCAAAATATAGGGTTTCATGCAAAACCCTAGCTGGCAACTTAGAAGGTCGGATTTGCAAAAAGAATGGTGGTTTTCTTGAAAAAATGGTCGGTTTTATTTCCAGAAAGAGACCCTCAACCAGAGACGTCTGTGTAAGAGAGAGTGTGAGCAAAAAAAGGTATGATTTCACTATTGCAGGCGCGCAAAACAGCCAAACCCCGTCTACAAAAATGGCTGCAAAAAATGCCAAAAAAAAAATTCATGACTTCAAGCAGAGACTGCGTGTGAGCTTGCTGGGATGTCTGTAGCAAACAAAAAAGGGTACATTCATGCTAAGAAATGATGGTAGAAATCCGCAGCTGAAGACCAAATTGCAGCATAAGGAAAACCGATTTTGGTTCAGGCAGATTTCTCAAAAAAAATACGATTTTTATCACAGTCGGATTTCTCAAAACTGAAACCCTAAACAGGTTGTAGATAAAGTTGCAGAAATGATTTGGAAAAAACTTAGAGAATATCTTCGAAAGAACTTATAATTTTTTCAAAAAAAATTTGAAGTATTGGCTCTGATAACATATTACGGAAGTAAATGGTAAATACTTGCTTGATATTAAGAGAGACCGAAAGGTCAATATATACAAAAGAATGAGACGATGTTTCCTTAGGAAATAATCGTAAAGAATAGAAACATTCTATTCTAGAGAAAGCAAAAAACGAAAGCAAACTAAAGCTTATTAGATATTTACAATAGATAACCATTAACTAATAATAGATGACTTATCTATTATTGTAATAAGGGTATCATCTTCTTAGGAAGACAATGGTGGATTGAAATGATAAAGTCTGACCAGTAGTATTATGCTACAAGTAGGTTTCCATGATCCTTTGCACAATAAAGATATGTGATATTTTCTTTCCTCTACTACTAACAATGTTAGCATTCTCTTGTTCTTTGAGATATATGTCAGTATTTGTTCTTTTGGCAAGCTTGTTATATTCAACCCTAGACAAAATCTTTTTCTTTGGCTAGTCATACCGCATAAGTGTAATTTCACTCAACTATACAAGCTCTTATACTCAATGGTACATTGCTACAACACCATTAAAAATTAAAAATAAAACACCACAAACTAAAACCCATTGGAAAAATATTTTGATGAAAGTGAAGATAGAAAAAATAGCCTTGAGAAAGCATCTAAAATTTATAGCTACCCTAGAAACTATCTCGTTTCATGTTGCAGCCCTTAAATTCAAAGCCTGGGATATGCAAATCCATTGAAGATTATAGAAAAACATTTTGCTTCTAATTCTCATTTATAACCAGAACACAAGGAAATGTAAATAAGGGATTTTCGCAACTTCACTGTATAAATTTCTCCAAACCTGTAAGTGTGCTGAACGTAAATCTGCCTCACAAAGACTAGATGACTCCAAATTAGCATCTGTAGAATTCAATTTCGTGATCAAAATCCATAATGCCCTCAAATCATAATAAACAAAGTCTATAATATATTACAATAAAGCAGTGACATAAAGCATAGCAATTACATATACTACAGTAATCTAATATATTCCATTCTAATAATCTCCAGTAATTTAATTGTTGTGACTGATAGCTACCCTCTCATCTGCCTACAAAATGATTTAATAATACAACAGATGTAATTAAATGATATCATGTCGCCTTGCTAGTGATATTCCATATGAACATGTACTAAGAATTGGTTAATGAAACTATTGAAAGTTGTGCATTTCTTCTTTTGATATATCATTGTGGATTGAATTAAATAAATGAATGGCAGTACTTTGAAAATTGTTGTCGTCTCATTTGATGTTTAGATTGTATGGCATTATTTCAATGTCATAAATACATCATTTGTGCAGATACCATAGTAAGAAATGGTTTAATTAATTTGAATCTAGTTTCAATCACCTAGAGTTATCATCTGCAGTCAATAATGTATCAACCTGAAAGCTCTAGTCCATTTACTTTTTAATATAAGTGAAAATATAAAAAGTTACCGAATGAACTAATACAAGTGTTTATTAGAAATTCAAATAACCTTCAAAATCATTTACCAAGGATGGCCACAAACTGAAGAAAAAGTATTATTCCAATACTTGGATGTAAATCTCCACAATCTCTATAAATGTTACACACCTATAATTCCTAAACGAATCTGGCAACTGCCAAGAATGGCCTAAGAAGGTATTCATCCTCAAAACAAATTCGACATAGGGTTTTTGTGCTGGGGAAGAAGATGAACAATTCCTCACTCTCCAAACTAGAATTCTTTAAATGAAAATGTCAAGAATAAGTTTTCCTTCTCGGTTCTCTTTATACACCTTTTCCAACAATAAGAGAATACTATTCATCATCCTTCCTAAAACAGCTACATAATTTTATTTTATATTTTGGACACCACTAAAGTCGCTTCAATTTTACCCTCCAACATTTGTCTATGGGAACCAAAATAGGCTAAGGGTCTCTGAACCCCTGAAAAAATGTTTTATTCAGCTGGAAAGAGGTTGTCACTGCTGAAAAGGTCAAGGTGACTCCTTTCCAAATGAGACATTCAAGATCTAGTACTGGAAAACATGATACTGCAGTTGACAAGACTAGAAAAGGTACTGCAACAACTTATGTCTATCAAAAAGTCCTCAAGGAGACCTGAGATTTGTAGATCACAGCACTAATTGTGGTCAAAACAACCCCAACAACTAGATAGGTGGCTGGGAATGACTGATGCAGCAGCAAATGATGATGACACACCTCAATAATGGCCAAAAATATACAAATCCTAGTACTATATTTGTTTATTTGACCTTCAAAATGGTATGGATCCTCCAAATATAATAACACAAGCCCTAAGTGTGGGTCATCAGTTTCAAGCATCAAGAAAATGTGCTACCCCTGAAACGTGCAATTAATGTTGATAGAAACTACTTGATGAGGCATTGATGATCTCAAGGAGAAACAAAATGATAGAACATCATTAATTATTCTAAATTAGCAAGGATGCCCTCCAAAATCACAAACACAAAATTTAATTACATGCGATTCCCAGGTGGAATTGCTCTCAAGGAGATGAGAGTTTTCATCATGCATGATCTCTAGGGTTTTTGTCCCCAGCAAAATTAAACACATTGGTCAAATTCCTAAGAAGTTGGATCACAAAACAATGATCAAATGGATTTGAATGTCTCCTTTATGTAGCACTCCAAAATAGGCCCATGAGTCCAATTTCTTTTAAGTATTTTAAAAATATTTTCATAAATTTCACTTCAAGTAATTAAACATACATTTTATCTCAATATTAGTGACTAAATCAATTTTTGTTTTAACGATATATTATTAAGTTAATCAAAGTCCTTTAGCTTACAAGAAAAAGTTGATAGACTATACATGAATAAGAAGATAATAAAAACAAATAAGTTTACCTTGCAAGTTAGCACTTTGCAAATTAGCACCAGCTAATAGAGCTCCACGAAGACTTGCACCACTAAATTCACACCTAACAAAATCAAAGATTTATCATCACAATGTGAGTCAACAAGTTTTCACAGTTAATATATGAAAAACTCAAGCAACAAAAATCTCACACCCATGTGGATGCAAATGCATGCACTCATTACACATGCCTTCATGCACCCATCGAATACACATGCATGCAAATCCCCACACACACCCACATGCACCTTCACTACTACCGTGTGTGCACATACACAAAAACATGTGATGTATTTATGGGTATTGATATGTATGCATGTGTACGTATCAATACACAAATATTTACACATACATACATGCATATATATAATATATGTGCATATATGTACATAGAAATGTATCAATATATGTGTACATGTGTATACACTGTATGTACATAGAAATGTATAGCTATATGTGTACATGTATATACATATATGTGCAACTGCACGTGTATGTATGTGTCCCGTTATTTGCTGCCTCGTGTTGGACATTAATAGATTTATCTTCTCTTATATCATAGTTACAAGACATAGATTCAGCACAAGCTTGGCAAGCTGATTTTTTTCTACTCAGATTCCATACAAATTCAACAAATAGAAAACATGATAAATATAGGGATTTCTAAGGATTTAAATAATTTCAATGCATTCTTCATTAGATCAACATAACAAAATGATAGATTAGAAGCTACTTCGATCACATACACAAGTATCCATCAAACAAATGAGGAAAAACAAGAATGAGTTGAAAGAAACAATATTTTTCTATATAAAAATATTCTCAAGGCCTTTAGGTATGTTAAACTTGTAGATTAGAATATCTATGTTGAAAAAACAAAAGATTATAAGCACAACTATCATTGTGAGGGCATTAAAAACTACCTTGCTAATAAAAGAACTTTAGAAGAGTAGTTTATTAAAAAAAATTACAAATGAAAAACTATAATTAATTCTACATTAACTTATAAGAAGGTTATACACTATGGGTAACAAGATCGAAATATGATATACATTGTGCACTATAGTATGCAATGCAAACTGCCTTCTAGGGATTCAACTTTCAAGTATTGGAAGAAAATGGCACAAGCAATAGAAGGTAATGGAGATGAAGCATTGCCATATAACTGTAATGCAAACTGCCTTCTAGGAATTCAAGTATTCCAAGGAAATGGAACAAAGCCATTGTTAATGTTTTAGCATCAGTAGAAGTAAATGATGTTTATCTGATATACTAATCTGTGTTTATGTTTCCAGCTAAATGTTCATTATGTTTATTTATACATATATCTGTGTTTATGTTTCCATTATATTGTATGGAAAAGATTCACACACACACATATACATATTGTTTGAAATTAAATTAATGACATTATCGGCTGAGAGAAGATCAACTGATTATACATAAGCGGAGATCATAATATACTTATCATTGCAAGTAAACATAGTAATCACCGACTACCTTGTGTTAAGGTTAGTTTGTATTAAACAGCAGTTGTTCATGCCATCGTAGAGGCATGACTCTACGTGGCCAAAGAGCCATGACTCTACAGGGATCATGACCCTTCACTGTGGTATATATACAAGCATCAGATCGTTGTATTACAACATCTATAAACGGCATCTTGTCTCAGCGATCTGCATTCGGATTATTATCAGCACTTCTCTATATTATCTAATTTGTAGGGGCATCAAGTATTCGTCTCACTTCATCAGCAATATACAAAGAAGTAGATTCTGCACACGGGTCTCAGAGATCATCAGTATTTGAAGAACAAAACTGCTCAACAGTAATCCAAGTAAGAATTCTATTGTTCTCATATTTATAGTAACAGTTTTATCTATCAGAGATCCATAAAATTTAACATGGTATCAGAGCCATTCTGATAAGAAAAACTATTCCTTAGAATTAAAATCTAAATTCTCAGAATTTCTAAAAGAGAATAAATTTCAAAATTAAAATGGTGAATCATGTGAGTCTAATAGATAGGCTTGAGGGTGCATCTAATTTCTCATCATAGAAAATTAGAGTAATGATAATATTAAGGGAAATGGAATTAGAAGAATATATTGAAACAAACATGTCTATGCCTGAAAATGGACCAGAGAAAGTTACATGGAAAAGACATAATAACAAAGCAATGAAAATTATTAATATATTATTGATTCTGTGAAAGATCATATCCTACCATCCATATCTAGTCTCAAGTCTGCATTTGAGATGCTCTCCACAATTCAAGATACATTTGAAATCAACAATACTAGTAGATTATTAACTCTAAAACAAGATCTACTATACATAAAGATGAAAAATGGAGAATCTATCACCTCTTACTTTCTAAGAATTTATGAACTAAAAGATCAACTTGCAACAATGGAAAGTCGAGTTGATGACAAAGAACTCAGCATGATAGCACTGAGAGTTCTTCCACTATCATGGAAAATATTTATTCGAGGTTTAAGCTCTCGACTTGAACTTTCAAAATTTGATGTATTAAAAAATGAATGCACTCAAGAAGAATCTAGATTAGTCTCAAGAGGACTAAGCACAAATCAAGAGGGAGAAATTCAAGCACTTCATGTAAAATTAAATAAGAAGAGAAAATTCAAATACAACAAAAAGGAATCTAACAAATCTTACATGCAACGTGATTGGTCAAAAGCTAAATGTTTTAAATGTGACCAAATTGGTCACCCCCATAAATTTTGTCCTAAAAAGAAGAGAATTCAAGCAGCCTTAGCAGAAATCGAAAAAGAGGGTGAAGAGAAAGAATAAAGAGAAAACTATGCTTTTTACTTAGCCCTTTCAAGTGAATTAAACTCTAATCACAATACTTGGATCATAGACAGTTGAGCATCTCGTCACATCACAGGTTTTAAAGACAAATTTGAAACCTTCACAGATCAAGCTTCAGAAGAAGTTACTACTGGAGATAACTCTACTCATCCTATTAAAGGAATTAGTTCCTGTTCAATTGACCTAAATTCAAGAATTACTCTACAACTCAAAAATGTTTTATACGTACCAAGTATAAAGAGAAACCTTGTCTCCATTTCTGGCCTTGTTGATCAAGGGCTCAAAATCACATTCCAAAAGGACAAAGTTCTATCTTGGCCCAAGAACTGTGATAGCTGGTGTAAATTCCCTTATTAAAATTCATATTTTGTAATTATGAAGAAGAAATAAAATAATCTCATTGCATATATAAACTAAATATAATAATAAATTAAATAATTAAAATAATGATAATAATAAATGAATGATCATGATAATAATAAATTGAATAATTAAAATAATGATAATAATTAAAGAAATGGTCATTATAATTATTATATAAAATTAAAATCATAAGTTAAATGATCATTGTAATTATAATATAAATGGTAAACAAATGATCATCTAAACATATATTAATATTATTAAGTTTAATAACCTAAGTATCAATTACCAATCAATACTTTGAAACGGCGTTGATCAAGCCCGATTGAACAGTCGGGCCTCTTTACGGCATATATTTGTGAGTATTGTCGGAATTTGAAGAGAGAATGAGCAGAAGAACTTACACAGGGATCGAATTGCTAGTTTTCCCCAGATCATCATGTGAAGGAATTAAACAACGAACACTACGACAGGTGCGACATTGGAGATATCGAATGTTCAAGTTTGTACAGAGAAAGTAGGAAACAGTGAGGATCGTCAGACGATGTATGAAGGCATAAAACGACAAACACTCCCTTAGACAAGTGCGTCAATACGAAGGACGAAGATTGGAGATACCCAGCGTTTGACGTTGTACAGGAAACGAGGAAGGTTTAGTTTGGGTTTGTTTTTTCCTGACGTCGGGCACTTCAAATCGCATGTAACAAATGTTGCAAGGAAGTCGATACCCACATATACCCTATCTATCGAAGCATATCCAAACAAAGCATATTATATATATATATATATATATATATATATATATATATATATATATATATATATATATATATATATATATATATATATAAAGTTGTAATAGGCATTTCCGCCAAGGAGCAATTATTTCATAGAGGCACGTGACTGGCAACGTACCAATGAAAGGTAGTCCTTGAATGTCGGTTTCTTTAGAGAGAAACCATGATTCTACATTCTAATTGAGATATGAAGAAATTGGGTAAAACTCATGAACTATTTGGTTTCTTTGGAGAGAAACTCAAAATACAATAAACAGTAAAATGATTAAATTATTAAGAGTTTAGATTCTTTAGAGAGAAACATCAAGTTTCTTTAGAGAGAAACTGTAGGAGACAATATATATTGTAAGGATCAACGTATGCATATGACAGAGGGCCTTGGTAAAGGAGGGATCGTTACCAAGTGATTAATTAGAGATCCCAAGAGGCCTTAGTTAGATGCTCCTTCATGACAATTACTTAATCAGGAAAACAACTCCCATGGAGGGTTGAGTGATTCAAAAGGAGTCTCTTTCAAAGGATTAGTGATCGGTTTAATGGGGTAGTCTTTATACTATAATTTTATGTTTTAATTTGAATTTCATACATTAATTTTACTGATGCTAACAATGTGATGCAGCGTTCAGCAAGGGTTTATAACAAGAACCCTAATTTCAAGAAAGCAATTTCAATCAAATTTAGAGATGGAAGTCTTTATAAACTTTGTAATAATCAAAAACTAGCTCTTAGTCATGAAACTACAAATTCCACCAAAATTTGGCATAGGAGGCTAGGTCACCTTCACTACTGTGCATTATCATCCATAGTAAAAATTGTAAAAAGTTTACCTAACCTAAAAACTGATCATTTAAGTATTTGCAAAGGATGTGCCTTAGGCAAAAATACTAAGCTATCTTTTCCTAAAAGTGTTCATAAATCTAAATTCATTCTTGAACTAATCCATACTGATCTTTGTGGTCCTATGTCTATACATTCTCTTAATGGGTGTTTCTTCTATGTAATTTTTATTAATGATTACTCTAGAAGAACCTGGATCTATTTTTTGAAACAAAAGGAATCAACTGAAGTCTTAGCAAAATTCAAAGAGTTCAAAGCCTTAGTTGAAAATCAGTCAGGACATAAAATAAAAACTCTAAGATCAGACAATGGAGGTGAATATATCTCTGATATTTTAAAAAAATTCTACATTGCTATTGAGATTAAGAGGGAGTTTTCTGTACCTTATAATCTTCAACAGAATGGAATTGCGGAATGTAAAAATAGATCAATTGTTGAATCAGCCAGAGCAATGATGCACGATCAAAACCTTCATACTCCTTTCTGGGTCGAAGCATCTAACACTGCAGTCTACATTCAAAACAAATGTCCACACTCAGTTTTAGAGAACACCACTCCAGAAGAAGTATTCACTGGCATTAAACTTGATCTAAATCATCTAAGAATATTTGGATGTCCAGTTTATATTCACATACCTAAGAAAAGAACAAAGTTAGAACCTTCCAAGAAGAAGGGAATATTTATTGGATATACTGAAACAACAAAAGGATACAGGGTCTTCATTCCAAGTCAAAGAACAATTGAGATTAGTAGAGATGTGAAATTTGAAGAAGATATTGCCTTTAATATTTCTAAAAATAGTGATGAATCTATTACTGAATCTATTCCTGAAGTAGATGAAAATCAACAAACAGAAATTCAGAGGGAGAATGATTTTGAACCTTCCTCTTCCACTATGTCTAATCATGAAGATTCTGAAAATATCAATAATAAAAAGAGGCCACCTTGGGCTAGGAAAATGATAGAAGAAAATCATGTTGAACCTAATAAAGTGATGCGAGAGAGCAAAAGAACAAGAAATCAATCGTGTTATGTTGCATTGTTAACTAAACTTATAAAAACAGAACCTTCTAGTGTTAAAGAAGCACTTTCAAATTAGTCTTGGAAAGAAGCAATGATTAAAGAATATAACTCTATATTAAAAAATGATGTATGAGATATTGTACCAAGACCTAAGAACAAATCAGTTGGTTTTTCCAAATGATTGTTTAATATTAAACATGCATCTGATGGCAGCATTGAAAAATACAAAGTCAGGTTTGTAGCATGGGGTTTCTCACAAAAAAAAGGCATTGATTATGAAGAAACATTTGCTCCAATTGCTAGATATACTTCAATCAGAACCATCTTAGCTATTGCAGCATCCAAGGGATGGAAGGTTCATCAAATGGATGTCAAAATAGCATTCCTTAATGGCAAGATTGAAGAAGTCTACATCGAGCAACCATAAAGTTTCAATACTCATGACAGCAAAACTCATGTTTGTAAATTAAAGAAACCACTTTATGGTCTCAAACAGGCTCCCAAAGCATGGTATGAAAGGATAGGCAACTATCTAATGAAGTTAGGATATTCCAAAAATGAAGTTGATCCCAACTTATACTTCAAAACAGATGGTGATGATATGATTATTCTTGTGTTATATGTTGATGATTTGTTGATAATAGGTGATGAACATCTCATAAAGAAATACAAAGAAGAACTCACAGCAGAGTTTGAAATGAAAGACTTAGGTCTACTTCACTACTTTCTTGGATTAGAAGTCTAGCAATAGGATAACTACATTCTTTTGAATCAAGGAAAATATACAATGGACATTTTAACAAAATTTGGAATGATGGAATGTAAACCAGCAGCTACTCCTATGGAACCAACGGCTACTCCTATGGAAGTAAACCTACACAAGTTGAAAGATGATATGATCAAATCAGAACCTA
The DNA here is from genome assembly GCA_028749045.1 of Cupressus sempervirens. NCBI lineage: Eukaryota > Viridiplantae > Streptophyta > Pinopsida > Cupressales > Cupressaceae > Cupressus > Cupressus sempervirens. The sequence goes on from CM053785.1 coordinate 404,794,753, forward strand.
CAGATTCTACTTACTACAAGCAAATTATTGGATCTTTAATGTATTTGGTTAATACTCATCCTGACATATGCTATGCTAGTCACACTTTGAGTCAGTTTATGTATGCACCAAAGAAGATACATCTACACTCAACTAAATACATTTTGAGATATCTAAAGGGTACTATTGGAATGGGAATCAAATATGATAAAGTCAACATCGAACTTCATGGATATTTAGATTTCGATTGGGCAGGCAATCCTCCTGAACGTAAAGAGTACTTTTGGATATTGCTTCAATCTAGGATCTAGTATGGTTTCCTGGTCCAGCAGAAAACAGACTTCACTTGCATAAAGTTCCACCAAAGCAAAATACGTTACATCTTCCTTGGGTGCTAGAGAGGCGGTATGGCTAAGGAAGTTGTTAGCAGATTTGTTCAAGAGTCCTTTGAAGCCCACTTTGATTCATTGTGACAATCAAAGTTGCATCAAGCTTTCAACAAATCCGATTTTCCATAATTGCTCCAAACATATTGAAATTCCTTAACATTCGAGATATGGTGAATCAAGGAATCATTCAGCTTGAGTACATCTATACTAATGAGCAAACAACTGATATCTTTACCAAACCTAAGTTGAAATACTTCAGAGAAAAACTTGGTATGATTGATTTGTAATATTGAATATTGAATTAAAATTTTTAATTCATGTGTTTATACTTCTATTGTTGTTTATTCGCATCCGATATGTAATGAAAGTTGATGACCTTTCACAGACATATTTATTTAGAAGGTAACTATTTACAAGGTGACGATCTTGTAAATGATAGGCCTATTATCATGGACATCTCTAGACATTGCCTCGAGCAATTAGATATCATAGATAACGAACTCATGTTATTGTCATGGACATCTCTAGACATTGCTCCGAGCAATTAGAGATCATGAGTAACAAACTTTCATGTTATTACTATGGACATCTCTAGACATTGCTTTGAGCAATTAGAGATCATAGATAACATTTCCATTATGGTTACTCTAGATATTGTTTCAGACAATTAGAGTTTATGATGTACATTATGATAGTGTTCATAACGTGGCGATGTTTGTTATCTGGCCTATAATTGTTTCATTGTGTGAAGATCAGATAAAGCAATCAAGTATGCTATACTGAAATCCAAATGATGTATTACTTCTCCCTTGCTAAAGAGGGAGTGTTAATGTTTTAGCATCAGTAGAAGTAAATAATGTTTATCTGATATACTAATCTGTGTTTATGTTTCCAGATAAATGTTCATTATGTTTATTTATACATATATCTGTGTTTATGTTTCCATTATATTGTATGGAAAAGATTGACAGATTTATATATACATGAAATTAAATTAATGACATTATCGGCTGAGAGAATATCGACTGATTATACATCAGCGGAGATCATAATATACTTATCATTGCAAGTAAACATAGTAATCACCGACTACCTTGTGTTAAGGTTAGTTTGTATTAAACAGCGGTTGTTCATGCCATCGTAGAGGCATGGCTCTATGTGGCCAAAGGCCACATAGAGCCATGACTCTACGGGGGTCATGACCCTTCACTGTGGTATATATACAAGCATCAGATCGCTGCATTACAACATCTATAAACGGCATCTTGTCTCAGAGATCTGCATTGGGATTATTATCAGCACTTCTCTATATTATCTAATTTGCAGGGGCATCAAGTATTCATCTCACTTCATCAGCAATATACAACGAAGTAGGTTCTGCACACGGGTCTCAGAGATCATCAGTATTTGAAGAACAAAACTGCTCAACAGTAATCCAAGTAAGAATTCTATTGTTCTCATATTTATAGTAACAGTTTTATCTATCAGAGATCCATAAAACTTAACGGCCATTATGGAAGGTAATGGAGAAGAAGCATTGACATATGATATAATAGATAAGATACTCAACATGCATTAAATCTCCTTCACTCTACCATTTGCACAAATATTGGAATTCTTTCCTTTCACAAAAAATTGGAGTGAATAATCTTTAACACAAGCTAATCGTTGCTGTTTTGCAACAATAAGAAATCATATTGCTTCTTCACACATAAATGATCATGACTTAGATTTTTGACATGATTTTCAACTTCATCTAACGATTTTGCTTTAGGGTATGTACATTAATGGTATTAAGTTTTTATTTACTCCACTGTTGTTTTACATATATGAGACACGTCACCAACCAAAATTGTAGATAAAATAAAAGATAGATTAGTTATTAGCTATGTTTTAATTTTGGTTAGACAACCAAAATGATTATGTCCCACCAGCTAACTGAGTTGGTTTGGTTAGTTTATATGCTTCTTTTGTAGTTGAGAAAAGGCACCATGTTGTTGGAAAATCATTCTCTTCCCCATATTTGTATAAGAGCATTGATAAGATAAGATAAGATAAGATAAGATAATAATATTAATGTACAACGAAAAAACCACAAGGGTTTATGGGACTGAGCATACAAACAGAAATGTTGGCCAAAGCAAGAGCACCAAACGGTGACTAAGAAGAAATAAAAACAAGACACAAGACAAGACAAGACAAGACAAGAAAGAATTGAATGAATAAGTAAACAATTGTTATATTTTTTTTTTAATATATTTTTATACTCACATAAATCACAAACAAATGTCTAAGCCAATTCAGTATTCCTAAATCATCTCATGTCCAAATAGGCATGTAAACATTTAATGGCATTGCATTCAAAGAATTCGGGTCAAAATGGCCACATAAAGAGGGTAATTGGTAAAAGAACCTATACAATCAAATCAAGAAAGAGAAGATGAACTCAAAATTTTGGGTTAAACTTTTGGGTTTGCTAAGAAAACATGTGGAAGGAAGTTGGATGACGGTAAATTCCTCGAGAAATGAGTAGTAGATATGCTCCTTGATTGTATGACAAGACTCCTTGCAAGTGAATCTCTTAATACATCAAGACTTGCATGTCAAGCAAGATCATGAACTACCAAGACATCAAATAAGTTAGTGCTACAAGGATAGAAGCTGACAAGAGGAAGAGAAACAAAATACAGATCGGCATCACATTCCCCAAAATCAATGCCTGTATACATAAAGAACCAGATGACACCAAAAAGAAACCAAAGAACAAAACAAGGAGTAAGGCAATCCTTGAGGATCACAAAGAAAAGAGAACAAAGGAGAAGACTACATGAAATAGCTGAAGAAGCTTCAACCATCAACAAAGTACCCAAACTAATTCAATTAGCTGATGATTCATAACCTTTCTTGTCAACTAACCAAAACCACAACTAATAACTACTCTATATTCTAATCTATCTGCCAGTCTACAAAGCCTACTCAGCAGGCCTTTACAACAATTTTGGAGTGTCTAAAAAACTCAACAACGAGTCCCGAGGCCTCAAGAATATAGGATCACCTCAAGACAGTGCGAGTTTGTCAAGTACTTGACAATTCTAATAACATTAGTACATTTAGATATATACATTAGTAAAAGTAGATATACATGCTACATGTAAATATACTTGGATAAAATTAGATATATGCAAATATAGATGTATACATTAGTACATATAAATAAATACAAATAGTACATTAGTACTAGTTAATCCAGCCACAAAAACACGAGACCCACAGAGAGGTGATGCCAACTCCTCTGCACATGTCATCTGATTAATGTTTCTCTGTTCTCCAGACTTGCAAATAAATATGTAGTTGAAAATTCAATACCTCTTTATCAGAATGGAATACCAAGGTGCAGCACCTCTAACAGCAGCCCACATGGTTCAGGGCTTTAGTCAAATGTGGAAATACATAATTACACTCTAAATATATGTTCATTCAGCTAAAATAAGAAAAAATCAAATCAGCAGTCCCTCTTGCATACAATATGCACATTTCCAGAACCTACATTTAGTCTTATAGAGTTACATCATGTGTGTTTTTAGGTAAATCTTAAAAATTGTTGTAAATGTATCCTACATCTTTGAGGTAAGTGAACATGAACTAGTTGTTCATCACACAATATCAAAGAGTAAAAACTTAAAAGTGGCTAGCCATAAATTCGTATTATTTAAACTTATATGGAGTTCCATGAGAACTTCTAGTGACTTGATCCCTTAGATTGTAGCCCTGTAGTAATAAGCTAGAAAACTATTCCTAGAATACCAATGGAATCACGGGCAATTAAAGAGTTTGCATGGCCCACGATGAAATCATGAAAGAAAAAGGACTGAAGAGACACAATAGTTTACTTACTCACGCAGGATAGCATTGTGAAAGTTTGAACCATCAGCCTCAGAATCCTGTCATGGAAAGAAGCAATTAGCATCTCAGCATCAACTGGCAAATATAACTTCACAAAAACAAGTTACATTATAAAATCTCCCCACTTGTATCCTATTGTCAAACTATACAGACTGACTTTGTATGTAGAGTCTAGACAATAGAAAGGCATAAACTCCACAAAAAAATAAAGAGAGAGAAAAGAACAAAGAACTTTTCACTCCAGTAGCATAAATTTGGTATTTTTCCTTCAACAGAGTCAACTCATTGGACTGTCTGAAGATTGCTACAAAAAAAAAGGAAAAAATCACCTTCTTCAGCACTAACCTACCCGAAATTTGGCAGTTTGGAGATTGGCCCTTGAAAAGAATGTATGCTGAAGCTGTGCATGGCTGAAGTCCACACCTGATAAATCCTATTGAGATCAATGCAGGAACACAAACATTTCAATACAGTACTCAAAGATCCAAACTCTATTATCCTCATGGCACTACAGTCAACACATCCTTATTATTTATACTTCCATAAATTTGCACTCAATTCATTGAAAATCACTTCAACAATTCATATTTTAAAAATACATTGGGTGTACATCAGAAAAAAAATGCATTGGATGAACATCAGAAAAAATAATAATTAGATGAAAATCAGAGAAAAATACATGGAAGAGTGACAGGAATAAATATATGTATTATGAACCATGCATTCGATTATTGCATAATCATACAACTTTTGAGACCAGTTCTGAACTTGTAAAAGACCACAAAAAAACGATGGTTCTGAATATACTTTAGTAACCCAAAAAAAGTTAGCATCCGTGGCATATTTTGACAGCAAGTTGCTGTTGGAAAAAGGTTAAAGTTCCAGTGCAGTAACGAAAAGGTCATTCTAATGGAAAACTACTGCATGGACCACTAACAGTTACTATAGTAAAAAAAACTACACTAGAGGACTACTCTTGATGAAAATGCATAGAATCCTATGTATGAAAACCAAACAAAGCTTGAAAACATGGCTGTCCGGACATTATAACTCATTCATTTGCAGAATCTTTCCATCAAGGATTGTGAAACTGGATGAAATCATTTATATTACATCTAACCATTGGACCTAAACGCTCTCAGGAAGACTGACTGTAACTCATCTATGTTAAAAGATTTTTATACATGCATGCATATTTCATGTTTCAGTCATTTCATTTCATAGAAAACTCTACGTAAATATTAAAGAATTTGTTCCTAAATATAAAATGTGAGAAAATAAAATCACTATTCACATGACATTTTAATATGCCTGCCCAAAGTGTGTAGATTTTAAATATCAGATTAATGATAGATCAGATAAAAATGAGTCACACTAATTTAATATAGCTATACAATAATGCTGTCATATAACTATCTTCCTTTATAATAAATTCAAACTACTATAGAATCACAATCTGAAATATATATGTTTTTCAATATAAACTATGATGCTATATGTATATCTTCTTCAATGATATATGTAAACTGCAATCTCAATGTATTCTGTGTGATATAAATTATATGAACTGCAACCAAAATAAATACTCTGTGATTTAATATATGTGCCACAATCTCAAGGTTTATCCTCTGATATGTAATGAATGATAAGCGACTTTACTATTATGATTGTCCTTCGCTGTATTCTGTATAGACTGCATCTTCAGTCTTCACCCATGATCTAATTAGAAAATGATTTGATAGTCTTTGTATGTATTCCAACCATGAAATCGAACACATTATATATATATATATATATATATATATATATATATATATATATATATATATATATATATATATATATATATATTGGGGCTGAGAGAATGTCTCTCCTTGGTAGTAACCTTAAACATAACATTGCCTAACTAATTTATTAGTTAAAGATAATTTATTTCCTGCAATTTATTAGTTGCCAGTTCGGGATCCAAATCTGATTCGGGTACATGAATTGGATCAGTGGATTCGTGAAAAATGAAATTTCCCATTATGATTCGTAAGGATTCATGTGTGTGTGTGTGTGTGTGCATTTAATATACAAAAATATAAGAGCTATATACATAATTCTAAAACCAAATCATTTCATAGTATGAATATATGATTCTTAAAACCTTGGCCTGCCCATAGATCCTCGCAGAATCCTCGAGGATTCGTGCTGATTTGCGCCAGATTCATGCCAATCTGGGCAGGATCCTTGTTTTATATTGTGGATCCGTCCAGATTCGCGGGCCTGCAGATCTAGACGAATCCACAGTATAAAACAAGGATCGGCTCGGATTGGCACAAATCCGAATCCAGATCAGTCCCAGATCCGAATCTGGCCTCCCGGGCACAAATCCGACACCTAAGATTTAAGAGAATGATTATTATGTAAAATTTAACTTCAGAAAAACAATAGTATTTATTTATTGTTCATGTAAGTAATAGAATAAATCAAATGTCAAATTGACCTCTTAGCCCTTCTCATTTGAATATGATTTATATACAATAGATAACTAGAGAAATTAACAAAGTGCAAGTAGATCAGGTCATCAGAGACAACCTCCTCTTTAACAAAATGGATCAAATTACACCATAACACATTGGACCTTTCTTTTGCACTAATTCATACGAATACAACATCCTAATTTACAAATCCAAGTCACCAGATAATTACAATTTCATCCAGAAGCACAGCAATAACAATTTCATCCAGAAGCACAGCAATAACTTTGAAGATAATTTCATCAATCACATTGCATAGAGAGGTGAGCCAAAGGCCATCTAAAGATTACTCTAACTTCTTCTATATAAGAAGCAAAGTAACCTTGTCCATAACTTTACCTTATTATTTTTCGTGCTAGATTTCTCAACAAAATTAAGAATACGATGTCTAATTACTCCATATAACTCCAAAAAGCTTGGGATACAAAACCATTTTCCCTAGAGCCTTGTTGTGTGCAAGAAAAAGTTGTTTCCTCCGATTCCAATTAGTAAAAAAGATGAGTGACTTGCATTATCAACTAATATAATGATTGAAGGGATGTGTTTTAATTAATATTTAAGATTGGCCTACTCCATGGTCCTCAACTCTTTGACTAAGAAAGTTATTAGAAACCTTAGCATCAAACATGATGTTCATGTTTGCATCAAACATGATGTTCATGTTTTCATCAAAAACTCTATCACCCAACCTTAGAATTTTATATATTTTTTTAAGTTTGAGCCTAGCTTCAACCTTTTTTATTATGATCAAGTAGGTGGTTCCTTAGCATATTGTCTGAACCAACTTTTCCACCCACTACCTCTAGCTTGAGAATATGTTAAAACTCATTTCGTTAATACACAAGCTTAGATGCATGGGTGATTTCGCTTCATCATGTGGAAGATGTCCTTATTTAGCAATTTGTTCCTCAAAGGAGGTCGCATTTTTGGGTCCCCTAAATGTTGGCATTGTTGGTTCTCCAAAGGAACCAAAGGAGATCGCATCTATGGCTACCTTAGAAGTTGGCATTGATGGTTCTCCAAAATCTATCCAAACTTCTGATTTATCAGCATTTCTTCGTAAATGTTTCCTCCTTACAAATACTCTTTTATGTGCTTGTTGTCATTTTCCTCCAAGGAAATACATGCTGAATCAATATGTCATGGAGGACGGTTATCATCAATGTGTCTAGGATACATGTTAATAATGAGACAACTTTTGATACACCTATCTTCAGCATCATTGGCCTCATGGTCTAAGGATCCCCCTTGTCAATTGTAGGTGTCTTCTGATCAACTTCATTTTGAGACAAATGCCATATTTTATATGTTAAAAGGATTTGACACCTTTCTTGTCTCCAAGAACTTGAATCCACAAAGCATTTTAATTTTGTTTCTAGCCCAATATAAAATCCATTAGGAAGTACTTTTGTTTATAGAAAGATTTACAATTGTCTTTATACTTCCACTACATTAATCAGAAATGCTTGGCCTTTTTTCATCTACATGTATCCACATTTAGGCATAGATCTCTCCATGGTAATTCCAATCCTACCAAATTGGTTATTACCTCCCTTCAACCCATACAAATGTTGGATGTTTTAAGCACCCTTTGGATGATATTGATTAACATAAAAATCAAGACAAATCAGCAATGCATTGATCATCCCTATGGTCTTCTACAACAAGGACTGTTTGATACCCTAGTTCTCATTCCAATTGTTTTGGGCCTATCACTTCTCAGCATTATAGACCCTCTAACACCCCCATTTTAGAACACAAATCTCAGAGGCAAGCTCAAATCACCAATTTCTTCCGTACTAAACTATTTCTTTGAATTGGTATGTTAGAAGAGGTTCTATGCAGAATTGATTACTACTAGAAGTGTCTAGCCTGTTAAAGTAATAATGTAATGTTTGTAATAATGGTCATTCACCTAGGATCTTTACTTTTTGTAGTAGTTCTTATTTAGAATGTTTCTTTTCAATCTTTTGTTTTTGCTTTAGAAACTCTGATTGTAATCTCTAATTAAGGAGCTTTTCTCTACTTTGTAATTATTGAATATCAATGAATTATCATTTCATGGATTTTGAGCCCATAGGTTGGTTTTTTTGGTAGGTTTTATCAATTCAACTACCTATAACATATTACAATAAAATAAATTAAGAGAAATAAAAATTTATGCAAGCTTCGAGATGGTAAGGTTTTATCCCACATTGCTTGTGTGGGTGAAAACTCAACCAAAAACTACTTTAAAAAAGACAAGCTCTAACCATGAGAAAGAACTAGGGGTTGACTTGGTGGACTCAAAAGGCTTGAAGGCTGAAGAAGAAAATTATTAAAGGCCAATAAGGCTGAAAGTTGAATTCTTGGGATGAAGAAGGGCACCAACCTTGGCCTGATAGAGTGACTGTTGATGCAAGATCAGAGTTTCTAGCTTCTAATCCACAAGGTAAGGTGACATCCAAACATTTTCAGATTTGAGTCTGAAGTTTCTTTTCAACAAGGGGCAATTTTGGTGAGAATTTGTAGAAATTTCCTCAACCACCAAACCTTCAAAAACATATTGCAGGCCATATGAGGAAGCAAATCCTGATATTTTGTGACCAATTTGGAGGCATCAAAGTACAGATAGGTAAGTGTTTTCAGATCAAGTCTGAGCATTTTTTCATATCAGTCAATTTTCTTGAAAATTCCATATAATATCTTAGGCCCTCAAACCCTTCCAAACTTGTTTACAGATCAATTTTATAGTCAAAACACAATTTTTAGGACTGATTGGTAGCATCAAGAGACTAAAATTTGTAAGTTGCAGAACATTTGAAAACAACCCCCCAACACCACATGTGTTACCCAGCATAATGGATTTAAATGATCAACCAACATAGTGAAGTTGTCACCTCACAATGAAGGTAATGTGTACAAATGTCTTATCATTGTGAGATTGTCACCTCAAAAACATATTCATATTGTACCGTATTAAAATGGACGCACTTGTCTTTTAAGACCTTTTAGCACCCTTTCCATAACGCCTTTCTTGAACCATGGATGAACCTGTGCTCGATGCCCTCTTTCCCCTATCTTCTTCCACTTTCTTCCCTTTTCCTTTTGGCAACTACCTGAGCTCTCTGTGGCTCCCCTATCCTAACCTCTAGGACCACATCGACTTGGTCCACAATAAGGTCAACCAAGTCGACCTTGTCCCCAGAGATTGCGGCGCTCGGAGCCTAACAAGCTTTAGAGGGTTAATTGGTTTAACTCTACTTTCCAATCGGCTTGTGTTGTTTTCCCACAAGGAGGTTTGGAGGTTTCATTTTCATAATCATATCATAACATATCATGCAATCCAATTCCATCTTTCAAGCTCGAGCATTCATATCCTTTTGAAGACAAGCAAGTTATTCAAGGAGTTCAAGCATTCAAGCAAGAGAGATTTCTAGCAAGCATTGAAGGATCCTTTGTAGGCATTTACTCTTCAAGATCTAGCTTATTGTTGGCCATCAAGGGAGCAAATCTACATTGATGCATTTGTTATCGTCTACACTGATGCATTTGTTATCTTCTACATTGATGCACAATTACATACATGGCACCATGATGGGATTATGGTAGATCCGTTGCAAATTGTGGAGATACCGTACATTCCTATACCTAATTCAAGATCTACAACACATCACAAAACAAAATTCTTATTGACAAGGGTTTTAAGCAAGGTGAATCCTCACATTTATCTTGTTTTCAGTCATTTACATTTACATTTCTCATTTATAAGGTCGATTCCTCAATCTAGGGCTTGATGTAACGCCCCCATTTTTAGCAGGTTCCTGAAGTCGGCTTGGCCAGTTCATCATCACAACCCTCGTGAGCTAACAATGGGATTTGAGGGTATCAGTTGGGGGGTTATAGGCTTTCCAATAGCCTATGGTGGGTTTTGGCTCTGTTTGAGAGAATTACTATTTATAGTAAGTCAATTGTTGGTTGTGATGAGCTAAGTTGAGTTAGAGGAGTTGAGTGATGCTCTCAATTTTTATTTTGAGCTTTTGGTTTGGTCTCCAAGAATCTTGGAGGGGCATCTATTAATAGTAAGTCACTCCATTAGGTTCATTCATCATCTCTCTTCATCAAGATCGCTTTGGTGTTGTCAGATTTCGATTCTGATGCTTCTACAGTTATTTTCGGAAGACGGGTGAATTATTATTCATCTTAATATGTTGAGGTTGTTATTTGTGTTAGTGTTTTATGTTGGTCACCTCAATATCATAGCTCGTTGGAACCAAGTCGAAAAGTTTTAAATTGTGGACACAAGAAACAGTGGCTTTGTGTGTCAGAATATTATGTTATGGTGGAAAAAGTCATTTTTGGGAGCCAAAAGCAATTAATAAATTATATTATGACACTTTTTCATATTTTAATGTTGTGGAGTTCATTTGGGAAACTTTTGTCATTTGGAGATTATAAATATGAGCCCATTTGAAAAACATCTAATTATTTGATTATCTTATTTTCTTCTATTGTCTTGGTGACAGTTCTAAGGCTCTAATTTTGTGCCCTTGCTGAAGTATAAGGGTTTGGGATCTACAGCTGAAGTATTGTAGATTCAATTCTAAGAATTATTCCAAGATCGCTTGGCAAATTGTGCTAACGCATATGATTTGTCATTCCTCCTACTATAGTAACTGTACTTAAGGAGATCTACATTGCTGGAGGTTTTGGTTTGGGGATTTCTGAATTTTAGCGCCATTTGTATCTTCATTTTGATGTGCATATTCTCAGCATTTGGGCAGCAATTATTCCTGCAATTGGATGCCTACAAGTCTGATAATTAATCTATAGTTGGGCGACATCATTACTAGTGTTTGGCATTGCATTCTGGAGATTTGAATTGCCCTATAGACGATTTGTTTGAGGGCTGCAATCACATATCAAGAGGCAGCGTCTACTTCCATAGACACCACATTTATTATTGTGTGTGAGAATTTATTGACGTTGCATGTTTTACTGCTGCAATCTACTGACACCAAATACATATATGGGTTCTTTAAGTTGTTGCTTCTCTATAGTGTATGATTGTAATAATTGCATACAACATAATTGAAAACTGAAAATTTATGCTAGCAATCATAGTAGTTTGAATTTTATATCATTTGTAATTTCTATACGTTTGAAATTTTCAAAAAGCATATCTACTGAAAACCAAAAGAAATTGCAAAAACAGTCAAAAAACAAAATATCTATTCAGCATAGTCTTGGGTGAGCCAGCAGGGTTATTACACTTGACCAAGGCAAGCCCCCATCCAACAAACAACAAACACCCTTCAATTTTTGTGTGTAAGAGCAGGATAGCAAAATTTCACATGCAGATTTGGAAATAACTCCTCAGGGGCTTCCTGGAGAAGTTGGTTCGACTTTTCTACAGTACCGTTGGACTACATCAACTTCGCGGGAATCGGTCCTTCAAAGTCGACCTGGTCCTTTCTACTTTTCTAGACGAATGGTTTCAAGGTTTTGTTCTTTTCCTCATTTCATTTGGTAGTCTACAGTCAAATATTCAAAAACAAGCTCAAATCCACGACTTTCGAAGCTAAAATACATCTTCTTCTAGATATTTCAAGGTGAGTCTTTTATATTTTATTTTCTTTCATATCTTTACCCTAGATTTCTATCTTAATTAGGCTGATTGTATACACTTAGCATCTAGATCTACATTATCAAGGCGATTAGTTCAATTTTGCATACACATTATCCTATAAGGGCCAAAGAGTGTATTTCCTTGTATTGCATTCTCCTTTATAATTCGAATTTGGTATTTGCCCCCTTCCTCCTTTGGGTCCTAGTTAATCTAATTTAGGTATAAAGAGGAATCATACTTGGAGATTTCCCTCACATACATATTTGAAGGGCTTAGTGCCTCGAAGAAGTGGAGATCTACAATCCTATTATAGTGTCTCCCTTTTTCCCCTAACACATATCAGAGGTACAAAAGAAATCACCATGGGTTCTCTCACATGATGTTGCCATGGTTTCACACACATGACATCCACCATGAACCATATTAGAGGATGGAATAAGGGCTTTCACCTCAAACTTCTTTCTTTCATGGAGAAGAAAGCATTGCAAGGAACTTCACCTCAAACTTCTCCCTCACAGAGAAGAACTTCTTAAGCAGATATCAATCTTTTAGCCTCTTTATCCAAGATTACTTTTGATGAACTGTCAGACCCCCTCTGAATCTAATATCAACCTTCTAACCTTCTTACCTTCTTGTCTAAGGTTGCCATTGATAAATTTTCAGACTCCCTTTGACTTCTAACTCTTCCTGTTTAAAGAACTGACCTAGATATGTGCCACCAACTCAACAAGTTGTGTCTTCATTCTTCATCCCACATGATTTTCACATGCGACACATCAAGCTCTTTCATTGAATGCTCCTTGAATCAACAAGTATCCATCTATTCATAATCGAGATGTCCATATAAAGGCCTTCCAGCCATGGGAATCCATCTCATGAATCATAGTCCTCTGACTGCTATAGTTTACTTGTTACTACAGAAACCAGGTCAGCCAAAAATGTTATCATCCTTTTTCCTTGAGAAATTCTAACTTAAGCAAGCTAGGGTGGCACACCAGGGTTCAGGGATTGGTCATAGCTCATGCCAAGGTCACCAGTCACTCCTCAAAGCAAAACAGCAAGATAAGACAGAGGCAATGCACACAACATGGCCTTCTTGGTCTTAGGAAACTTCAAGTAGGGGTCCACACAAAATTGTTTTGAAGCCACGAAATCTGCAAGAAAAAGGGGGATTACAGTTAAGTTAGTTGGCTGTTAATATTTGCATTCACATGCCTTATTTATTTATAGACTCAGCCTCCAAAACATAGATTTTTAATGACATTTGTGTGCTGTTTAATATGAAAATATTTCCCATCATTCTCCCTCTCAGTCAATGTTTCTAAAAATTTATAAACTTATCCCTGCCAAGTGCTTTAGTGAAGATCTGTGTTTATACTTACTCCTGACATTGCTTAAACACTAAAGAGAAGATGGGGTTTAAAAAACTCAGAAGACAGGTGGATCACAAATTTATAGGCATCTTCTTTATACATACTCCTCACATTTTTTAAACACTAGAGAAGATGGATTTTAAAATAATTGGTAGGCAATAAGCCAAGTTAGACATGCCTCATTAAGCTCCATTTCCATGGCCCGCTAGTGCATTATTATAATATAGCATCATAATCCACCCTGACCAATATGCACTTCGTTTTCATATTGCAAAGAAATAACCAAAATTTAGAAGTAAACATGTTTAATTTACTTTTCCTCAAATCTTCATTAATTTGGAAAGTTTTAGATTGATTACCCAGAAGACATTTACATATTATTGATAGGTTCCATCAATTAAATACAAAGAGATCTTTGAAAGACAAAGAAAACAATCACATTTGACAAATGTACAAGATACATCCCAGGATGACATAATGTAATAGCATATCCAGTCTGCTAAAAAGAAAAGAATGATGCACTGCTTAGTTTGGAAAATCTGCTGTTCGTTACCAGTTTGGAAAGATCCAATCCAGAAAGATTAATTCCTCGTAATCTCACTCGCTTTGCCTGTATGCATTTGATAACTTCTTTCCGTGTCAACTCAGGTTTTGTCTCATCATATTCTTTTTTCTTATAGTTTATCTGCTCAATAAATCCCTGAAAACCAACTTAAACATATTAGCAGAAATCACTTTGCATTCGATATGTTATAAAAAGATTTTCAACATAGTTCTGAAAAATGTCAGAAAAGACAAAACTGTGAAAAAGGGTAAACAGAATAAATGTGTCATCAGATGCAAACTAAACAAGCAATCATCTTTCCACTGATCAAAAATTAGAACTCTTTATCTTTCAAGATAATTGCATTTAAGGACTGAAAGTCATTATTCAAAATACATACAGCCACCAAATAAACATTTATAAGTTGGAATGCACAAAGTTCGTTTTGTGGAGCATTTATGAAATTGTTGATTTGACCTATTCATATGCAATAGAATGTGCCACATAAACAGACAATCAATTCATCCTACAAAAGTTAAACAAAATTAAATAAACATAGTAAATAGTTAGAACTTAATCAACAACCACTCTACCAACAGTAAATGAGTCAACATTCAGATTTGCAGCCTAATAAAAACATTTAAATTAGAAGGAATTAGGTATCAGTATAATTATTTAATGCAAGATATCTTAAACTGGATTTGGAAAAAGGAACTGCTCTATGAAGCGCATAGCATGAATGTATCCACAACTTGGACAGTAAATCTATCTAAAAAGACAATTGCAAGATATTTGTGAGTATTATTATCATGATGTATTGGTATCCTGGTATTGGTACGATTGATGCATTGCTATTGTGGGGGACTGATGAGCGGCTTCACAGTTTGGGACATGTTTGTATTAGAGTTGCGCAACGGCTTGTTCGAATGGCTTACTTGAGATTGATATGGGACCTAGGCATCATGGTCGCAACATGCAAATCTTGATTGCTTGAGGGCAAGCAATCTTTGGGAAGGGAGGATTGTGATGTCCCTTTTTCTGGTTCATTACTATTGTCACGTTCTTAGCCCTTTCCGCTATGCTATTGTGGGCTAACCAGGAAACCTTTGACGTATCAGAGCGGGTTTTGGTTTAGGTGCTTCTAGTTTCAAACCAGGCCAAGTGTTTTAGCCAAGTTTATCAGACACTTTATAGTGAGTCAGTTGGGCCTATATTTTGGTATTCCAATATTGGACTCGGACCAGTTCATCAAGAGCTTTCTATCGAGCTATCACACCTACTATTCCGAATTCACTTGGTTGATCATTTCTTATGCTAGAGATGCATTTAGACTATTTATTATGCCGCTTACCTATTACACAGAGACATTAATTAAAAGTGCAATAATAAGACAGGGAGAAATATGAAGAGTTAAGCAACGGTAAAATGAAGAGACACAGAGATAGTTATAAAAGGACATTCAGGTGTTCAATTTGGACATGCTTGGATATACATTTGGTTATTTGCTCGGATTTTGATCTCCCTTGAAGAGTCAATTAGAACCTTCAGCTTTCAGCCCGCTTGGAGAACAAAAACCCACAAGACAGAAGACGGTGGACAAAAGCCCATCGTAGTGGAAGCATCATTTCAAGTTTCTCACTTGCGCTTCGTTGCATCTCTTGTTTTAGCATCTCCAATCTGACTGTAATTCTATTTTCAAGATTGGATTTTTTGGGTGATAATAATAGTTATTGTATTGTTGATGTATAATGCAATAACAAACTTGAGATTATTGGAATTTGTAATATTGGATTAATTGCTGGTTATTTGTTGAATATTTGATAAAATCAGTTGCAAGTATTAGTTGTTCATTATTCTGTGATTTTCATTTAAGAGTTTGAAGTTGATACCCAGCCGGGATATTACAATGATCCACTCCATCTACCAGACTTCAACAAAGGATAGGCTAACGGCATTGATGGTCTATCTCCCCATCTGGATAGGCTAACGGCATTGATCTTGAGGATGCCAGCCAGTCACAGGAGTTTATTTGGTTTCGTTGGGGAAATATTTTGGTGGATGAGCTTTTCTATAGTTAAGTCACTTTATTTTACGAAGTGGATTTATAAAGTTACTTTATGACTTAAGTCATTTTATAACAAAAGTAACTTAAGTGACTAGAAGACAAAAATGGCTTTTATCCCACATTGCCTAGTTATTTGTACTTGCCCTCGTATCGAGGTTATAAAAGCAATGAGCTTCCTTGGGATTGACTCCATGAAAATATATCAACATATTGTTTATGAAATCAGTTGCTTGAATGTGACTGGCTTTCTTAAGGACAAAACCCCTTAAGAAGTTTGGGAGACTAGACGTAGCCCCAGTGTCTCTTGGAAGTGTGCACACAAGTTCAGGTGCAGAAATTGCAGAATAGTGTTTTGTTTCAGTCCATTTTGCAGCAGTTAACAGCAAAGATTAGTGGGAGTTTTAGTCTACACTAGCAAGGGGAAAACATAGAATCAATGATCCACGATATAGGAGAAAGGTAGAAGAGTGTGATAGTAGTCGGGCCAAGACAAACTCCAGGCACGTATATACACTACAGACCCGAGGTACCCTGACCACAGTGGAGGACGGCAGTATTCTGTGGCAGTATATTGCATGGAGAGTGAGAGGCAGTGTGAAGCACGAATAACCTCCATACCAGTCGGGAGATAAGCCCAGGTCTTTGTCTTCAGCCATTAAACATTGGGAGGCCCGACTCTGCAATAACAGATTGTAGAGGGACATTATGCATCATGACTGTTGTCTGCAAGCCCTGCACATATCGGGGGTGAGTTAAGTGTGCTATAAGGGGAACAAGGAAGCCACAGATCCATACTACACACTCAAGTTATTGATTCTTACAGCAGACGGGAATGTAGGAGTAGCATTCAGAGATGGGACTTTCAGAAAGCACGTACAGTGAAGAGCAGATCAATGGGAGCCGTATAGGCAGCCAGTACCATCAACGATCACACTCAGGTTCTTGTTACCTTATTTTGTACTGTGTTCATGTAATCAATATTGTTTAAACATTTCAGAGTCTGCACATGAATTTATAATTTTGTCCAATAGTTATTCCTGCAAATTCAGTAGTAGACAAAATGTGTACTTGGAATGATGTATTTAGAGAGTGATATGACTCCAAAGTTGCTTTCTTTCAAGTTGTCATAATTTATTGGATTTTCTTAATCATATTGCTGCATTACTGGAGTTTGGGATATTATACGTGGCCCTGTCCTGGAATACTGGTGATGATTGTCACTTAACAATTGCCCACAGCATGTGATGTTTTTCCACCTTATCACTACTCACATGGATAGAAATCAATTTAATGGCCTTGCCCAAGGTCAGCAACCACCAAACACCCAATTGTACACTGTGGTAGCTATGCTCACTTCAACAGCAAGCCTAGATGACTTTGGCAGCCACTGTCATCTTCAATGGCACAGTGCTATCAAAACATGATCCCAATTATCCAAATGTCAAAAAGAAATCCAAATCACTTAATTTCAGATTGATCCTGATTCAAAACAGTTCGTAATGCAGATGAGCCACTCATTGGGGAAGACTTCGATATTTTAAAGATTGCATCTGTAATTAATTTTGTGGGTTCAAATTATAAAGTCAGATTTTGTATTGAAACACTATGCAACATGCATCACGATCAAAAGTTGTGCAGAAAACCTATATTTCAAATTCATGGTATCCTCTCCTTCAAATTAGCTTTCACTCTCTCACTCTATGAAATTCAGATGACTTTAAAGTTTAAATATTTAAAATATCAATTATTTCTTGTTTTTCAGAATTTTTCTATGTTTGGTCTTCCTGGTATTTTCCTGATAATATTTTGGGAAATTGAACTTCTCTTTATCTTTTGGTTTGACAAGGCATTCCCAAGAAAGATGTTTGCTTCTATGATTTTCGTAGAAGCATAGAAATTTTCATAGAGATTTTCAGATTGAAAGGAATTGATGAATTTTCTAGCTGCAAAACCAAAATGCCTTTATTGCTTGCTCAAGTCTGTTGATTCCAACTTTTACATGACAAATATCAAATTTTTAAATCACTTGTGCACACAATGTAAATTAGTTAGATTAATAGAACAATAAACAGGAAAATCAGAAGGATAAAACAGAGAGAACAAAAGAATAATGCCAAGAGATGAAAATTTTAAATATCCAAAAAACGGAAAGCATTACAAGTAGTTGATAATATTCTGCTTCACGGAGCAGCTCTTCATATCCTGGGGCATCTAAGGTTGGAACAACCCCATCACGCAACCAGTTTAGAACATGTCTGAAATGTGTTCCATCCCTTTCAATGAAGACACTTTCCTGCAAACCATTCATGTTTACATCAAAATATAACCACATATTAAATCAAGAAACTATTACAAAAAAGTTAAAACTCATACAGTGCAAATTTTACTTACAGCTGTGCACATTATTACTTACTTCATATGGCTAACTTCTTGACAACTCTAGGATACTAAAATTCACAAATGCCACTATGCAATGTTTTTGTAGATCAATGTTTAATAATAACAGCTAAGCAACACCAGTCCCCTAACATGTGCAATTCATAATAATCTATTCATGTCAAAATAACAAACTACAATGACATGATGCCATGTAGCGGACAACACTGTAATAATGTTCATGCATGTTCAACAAGAGCTTCATATTCACACCTGTAAATTGTAATGCACAATAATTGAGAAAATCAATATAAGGAGATACAGAGATGATATATAAAAACAAATATGAAAGGGTCCATGTACAGCTCCAAGAGAGATAAGGAATTCCATTATTATATATATTGAGAAGTCAGAAAAGGCTGACAGAGGTCAGTTGAGAGCATGTTTATTCACGCACTAGTATAACAAATATATTAGGAATTAAAACAGTTTGTGTTTTAAAATGGTGAAACTCAATCATTAAGCTATATCTTCTTGTTGCTTAAGTAATTTTGTGGTATGCTTTGTTGGCAAGTTGGTTGCAACAAGCACCTTGGTACAAGATATCATGTCTTGGCACAAATGCCAAATACCATATATTCTTAAGTGTATATTACAATGTACACATGAAATTGGAAAGAAATCACAATCAAGATGAATTCTAAAGCCAAACAAGTGGACATCATTCACTTCCTCACAAACCTGCAAGACAGATAGCTCCCAAAATAATCAACTTAATTTTATTTTCTGTCACAAGAAGCAATTAACACTTGCTGAGGCATTCACTATTATAAAAGTTATGTCAGACTACTAGAGTTAAATCTCTCTATTTTTGTTTCTCCTTCTGTAGATTTATTTTTATTTCTAATGGTCACTCCTCTTCTATGTTTCCATATTCTCTCTCTGTTCAATATGGAAACTTTCTCTTTTTGTTTCTCTCTTCAGAATGTTTCTATTTCCTCTCTTTGTTCATTGTAGAAACATTCTTGTGAATACTTGTATATCTAGATCATTTATGACCTTTGTTTAATAAAAAAAATTCATTATTTTACCATAATATAGTATCAGAGCTATTTTTTTGAAAAATGATAATTTCATTATTGAAACTTCTCAAGTTGTTTTTCGAAATAGGTTTTAAAAATCTTTAATTTCTTCATAAAAAATTTAGACTCAAGATTTTGGCATCCTTTGCCTGGGCTTGTTCAAAAATTTGTTTGCAGGTATTTTTTCTCCAAACCTAACTAGGGCCTTTTTCGTGATCATTGCTTCTTTTAATCACAGGTCTGCAAATCATGAGTTTTTTGGAAGCAATTTTTCCCAAGCACAAAATCTTCTAGGTGTTGTCAATGTAACTCACGAAGTTCTTTTATTCCTGCAAATCGCGACCTTCTTCTCTCTCTCCTTTTATTCCTGCAAATCACGACCTTCTTCTCTCTCTCTCTCTCTCTCTCTCTCTCTCTCTCTCTCTCTCTCTCTCTCTCTCTCTCTCTCTCTCTCTCTCTCTCTGTGACGTTTTTTCTTTTGCAAATCTCTACTTTAGAAACGTGTTTTTTCTTGGGCATTTTTCTTATGCAACTTGAGATAAGCTCGCTCTCTCCTACCTTTCGCAACGCCTCAGCTATTTTGTTTGCAACCCATAACTTCAAAAATGGCTTGCATTTTTGTTTCTCTACTATTTTTATTGCAAACATTTTCCATCTACATCTTTGATTTGCAAACCACCGACCCTCAACATGGTTGTTTTTGCCTCAACAATGGTGTTTGTTGAACAGTTTGAACTACACGTCCTCATCTGTCTACAAACACCATGTTTTGCTAGTTTTTTAGTCAGCTATGGCTGCCAACTAGGTTTTTTTTTAAACCCTAGTTTTCTTTGCCAAAGAATTTTTTTGTTTATAGAATTGTGGTGGGTTTTGCAAACCCTCATTTGGGTTGCCTTCGATTTTTCTACGTACATCGTTTTTTGTGCCTCAATTTTTGAGCCAACGGATTCAGAACTAATATCAAGATCTTTTTTGGTTTTTTGAGCTCTCTTCTAGGTGTCTTTTCATTTTTTCTGGGTCTTCCATCAAGCTGCCTCAAAGTTCATGCCTTTTTAGATATTCACAGTTTTTTGCATCGAAAAATGTGTCATGGCATCTATCACCAATCTTCTCTTGGAAGGTGGTCAGCAATTCAACGAAAAGAACTACAACACCTAGAATTGGAGAATGATGACTATCTTCGAGTAGGTCACCTTTAGGCAATTGTTCTTGGTACCGAGACTCATCCTACCATAGTCAATGCTACTCAAGAAAATTTTGATGAGCATAACTACGAAGTTGTTATACTCAATAAGCTTTCATCCACTGATGATCACCTACCTCAACTGTCGTCCAGCAAGACAACTGCAAAGATCTAGACTACTATAAAGGATCTCCAAAAGACATTAAACAAAAGCATAGCTTTCTTTCTACAGATTAAGCTATTCTCTATTATTATGGAAGAGCACATGTCCTTACAGGAATCTCTTCTAAAGATTAAGGACATCAGAGATCAGCTTGATGCCATTGGTCATACAATAAAGGAAGAGGATATGGTTATCATTAATCTAAAAAGTCTACCACTATCCTATGAGCACTTTTTTGAGACATTCAATATTACTGCAACTAATGTTAACCTCAAATTTTCAGATTTGTGCACCAAACCTTTGTAGCAGGACCGCTGGAAACATCAGTTTGGTCGTTGTCCTCCTTCATCCTCCTTTGAACAAGTTTTTACAATCTAATCCTTTCACAAGGATAAAGGCCCATCTCAATCATCATCTCAGTCTCAAGATAGCTCCAAAAAGAAGAAAAAATTGTGCAACTATTGCCACAAATTTGGTCATATGATCCAAGATTGCAGGACCTGCATTGCTTTTGAACAACAGAAGCAGGTAGGGTCTTAGTCAGAGGCCAACATTGTAATACATGTAGAGCTCACAGATCAGCCCAAGTATTCTTGTTATGCCTTCGAGGGATTCACTTGCAAATTTTTGTTTTGAAGTTAGATTGACCATTAAGTGAGGGTATTAGAGTAATATCTCTATTTTTCTTTGTTTCTTCCGTAGATTTGTTAAATTTGTTTCTATTTCTACTAGTCACTCCTCTTCTATGTTTTCATATTCTCTCTTTGTTTAATATGGAAACATTCTTGTGTATACTTGTATACATAGATCATTTATGATCTTTGTTTGATTACACATTCATTATCTTACTGACTCCTGACCTACTTGAAATGAATACAAATAATAACCAATTTGCATTAAGTCCAATCAATTCTACATGAACATAACATTTCAAAAAATACTGATGAATATTGACTTCCTTGACTAAAATTGCAACCCATAGACTAGCACAGAGTTCCTAGACTCGCCATGACCCACCGAGCCTTGGCGAGTTGCAAGATGAGTCACGGTTTCCAAATCAAAATAACCCTAACTTGGACTCGAACTCGAATGAGTCAAACATCTGACTGGCCACACCGAGTCACAAATCACATGCTAACTTGTCGAGTATGAGCCACCTGACTCAATTGGCAAACATGGCAAGTTTGCCATTTGAAAAACATAAAAACTCCATTTTTTTTTGTCTTATTTCTTCCTTGTAGCCCTAAAAGGTATCTCATTTCATTTTATTGAGAAGAAGAGAGGAGAAGTGTATTATAGGAAGACAAATAAGAGAGCACAAATCGTAACCAGTAGAGAGGAAGAGCTAAAGAAGGAAATGTTTTAAGTTGTTTTATCGAACCATATGTCATACTACTACATTAACACCACCCTTCCCTAAGGCAGATGCAGTTGCAATTCCTCGAGTTCTTGTGTTTTGTTCGACAAGTAAGAGATTTAACAAGAAGAGATTTGTAAATTGCATTTCTAGGCTTTATCAACACTGTTTTTTGCATCTTAAAAATTCAAGAAATGAGCACGCAATAGAGTTCTATGTGGTTTTGAAGGTACCCTTGGATCCAGCAAGAGCAACGCCCCTCAACCCCGTTGTAGGTGTTGCCCCTTGACCACATTGCGAGCGTGCCCCAGACCCTTCTTTTTTTTAAGTAGAAGGCAACTTTGAGTTTGTGCAATACGAGTCATTATCTACACTCTTGTAAATAGTCTTCTTTGATATTACTTGATGTATATTTATAAAATGTTTGTTGTTGTGTTTGATAATTGGTTATCTGCTAGTGTATTAATTGTCATCAATGCACTAATTTGCGATTGTACTTATATAATCGATGTATGTTAATGTATGTGATCAAAGTAGCTTCTATTTGATAATGTTATTGTGTCTTTAAGCTTTATTTAATAATGAGAACATGAAACAAGTTTTAAATATTGAAAATCTCTACATTTCAAGGGGATTTTTTTCACTTTGTTGAGGCTTTGCCAAGTTGTTTTGTTGAGTCATGAGTCGAGTCAGCCTTACCAAGTCCTAGTCTAGGAACTTGTCTCTGTTTCTAGCATGTTGCATTCTAGTACATTAATTTATAATTTTAGATGCAATATTTCAAACCTTCTCTACATGCATTTGAGTTTTAACCATGTTTAAGGGTTGCTTAAACATATGCATTAAGGCATTACATAATCCCAAATGCAGAACATAAATTTTCATTTCACAAACAAGCCTGTAACAGAAATTACATAGGTACCACTCAAATGGGATGATACAACAAATAATTCTAGATTTTTGTGGTATGGACACAAGATCCTATGTGTGAGGCTTGACATCGATTCCACGCGATAGAGGAGGTGTAGACCATGCTCAACAGTCACAACTACAACACCTAGAAGTGGTAGACGATGACAATTTTTGAATATTGGTGCCTTGATCAAATTATTCTAGGCAAGTCTACTTGTCCCACAACAGCAAGCCCAAATTAGGCTAGATGCGATGAACGGAATTGAGAAGCTATAATGCTCATTAAAATGTTGCTCACCAATGATCATGTGCCTCAAGTTCCCTCTGGCAAAACAAATACTAAAATATGGGATTATTCAAAGGACCTACATGAAGCGTTTCACAAGACTCGTGCCATTTTTCTAAAGAAGTGCTTTTCTCAATTATGACAGATGTTAGGATGTTCCTGTAGGAACATTGCATAAAAATCAAGAACATTCATGATCAATTGGAGCAGATTGGTCAGACAATGGAGCAAGAAGACATCTTAGACACTCGACATTACCTCAATAGTACTCACTTGAAGTGTCCAGATCTTTGCACCAAATTGTTGCAGCAAGATTGATCGAGACAGCAGTTCAATAGTGATGCTAGTTAATCCTCCATAGAAGAGGCCTTGAAAGAAAATTCCTTTGCTCAAAACAAGGGGAATAATCAATTCTCTCAGCAAAAAGGCCCAACTCACCCCGATTACAACTCCAAGAAGAAGAACATTTGGTGTAATTATTATCACAAGTATGGTAACATGAAGAAAGATTGTTCTCATCGCTTGGCTTTTAAACGAAAGAAGGAAAGGTCTCAACAAAATGCCAATGTTCTTGAGCACACTGTGGCCAAATGCCCAATAGATCACATCAAACTGTCTGCTTGGTACATTAATTTTGGCGTTTCTTGAAACTATACTCTTCGTCGAGATTGTTTCACTAATTACACAATCTTGGAGTAAGGAATTTGATTTTCCTCAATGTATACTATGTTTCAAGCATGGAACTCAAACTTCTCTTTGTCAATCATATTATAAGACACTCTCCTCAAGTGGATGTGGTATTAAGTTCACACAAATGTAGTATTGTTGATCAGGAGACTTGCACTAGTGCATATTGGGGATCATGGTCTTTATAGACTCATTGACACTACCGATCCTACTAAACTAGCTGAGAGAGATAGTGCATGTTTGGAAGAAGCAATATTTGACATCAATGATATGGGCTTCCAAACATACACTATCCCTCTCAACTACTTTTGGAGGATCTAGTGATTGGCTTACCCAAGATTCAGACTCAGTATCATGGAGTTTGCAGAGTTTGTCAATCTGGAAAGCAACATCAAACTCCATTTTTGGATGGCAATTTTTGGTGAGCTTCCAAGGCATTACAATTGGTTTTGCATTGATGTATGTGGACCAATGAAGTATGGACACTCCTTTAGTTTTTGGGTCCAAGTATTCTATGTTATTTGTTGATGATTTTAGTTACATGATGTGGGTTTACTTTCTTAAACAAAAACCAAAGGTATATAGTATGTTTTAGAAGTTTAAAGCATTCATAAAAAAAGAGTCAAGTCAAGACATAATAGCCTGAGGATAGATAATGGAGAGGAATTTTGTTCTTTTGATTTTTCCAACTTCTATGCACATCAAAGTATCCAATGTCAGCTTACTACAGCTCACGCGTCTCGGCGGAATGGTGCGTTTAAAAGGAGAAATTGCACAATCACTAATATGGCTCAGTCTATGTTGGAAGATAAAAATGTTCCAAAAACATCTTGGGCAGAAGTAACCTACATCATTTTCTATCTTTTCAATAGATCTCCTACATAGGTTGTCAAAAGTAATACCCTAAAGGTTGCCTGATCTGGTAGAAAGCCTAAAATTTAATGCCCTCTTTCCCAAATAGGAATTAATAATAAAGAACAATTTTAAAAGATAAATAATAATATTAGAATATATACCTATATGAATAATATAACATACACAATATAGTTATAATATAGTCAAATCAATAATATTAAATTTATAAAGAATAAAATAAAATGAATTAATTAATAATAATATTAAATAAATAGAAATGATTAAAATTAAAATTATAAAATGATAAAATTGGAATATAACTAAGTTACCGATTCATGTGCAGATGCAGATGCCGGCACGAGAATCAGGTACACAAATGTGTGAAAACAAATTTTGGGGGATTTGGATGTGTTTGGATGCAGTGTCTGTGTATATATATTATATATATTATATATTTTTTTTAATATATATATATATATACAACAATGCAATAAATAAACATAATTAAATCATTTGATAGTATGATACTTCATTGATCAAGATAAATATTAGATGTCAATTGATAGCTCACAAATATTCAAATAAACCATACTATACGTTCATATTCACGATCCTTATGAAAATTAGAAAATCATTACAATTAAAAAATCAAAATGTAGCTCATGATTCAATGTTCATCAATCAATATTCAATAATGAGATCAAAATAGCTAACAAAATAATATGCTAAAACAATAAACGGCCTCTTTTAGTGTCGTTTTAAGATTTAGTGGAAAAAATAAAAAGTTGCTTTTAACACATTTTAAATTAAATATTTTATTTTAACATTGCTTTTTGACATTTTTTCTAATCCTAGGCATTCGGATGCGCCTGAATGCTCTATAGACTATAATGTGCACAAGGAGTGCTACAGCTCTTTGGATGTGCTAGATATGCATCCACGTGCATCCACAAGAAGCTGTAATACAGCTCCATGTGTGTATTAGAGTGCCCCAAAATCATCACCCACATCCAAACACATGGATCCAGACCCAAGGCTTCCAAGAGAGCATCCAATAACTTAGGGTCAAAAGGCATGAAAGGAAAACTTGTTACTCCCTCAAACATGAGATACAAAAAGGGAGAAGAGAACATCAGTTGGAAGAGGGGGTGCAAAGGAAAAAAAAGAGCATAGGAAATTAATGAAGGGTAGTAAATCTGAAAGGTTGTGACTCTTCCAAAGGGGAAACTAAGATGAAAAGTTGTGACTCTTCTGAAAGGCGACTGTGATGAATGGTTATGACTCTTTTAAAAGGGGGTTAGTTCTAAAAGGTTGACTCTTTCAAAGGGTAGCAAATCTGAAAGGTTGTGACTCTTCTAAAGAGGAAGCAATGATGAAATATTGTGACTCTTCTGAAAGGCAACAATGATGAAGGGTTGTGACTCTTTGAAAGGGTGATAATTATGGAAGGTTGTGACTCTTCCAAAGGGCAAGAATGGTGAAATTTTGTGACTCTTTAAAGAAGTATTAATTGTAAAAAGGTTGTGAGCATTGTAAAGAGATAACACGATGAAGTGGTGTAACTCTTCTCCACATTGGAAGATATAAAGGAGATTAATTCTGAAAAGTTGTAACTCTTTCAAGGGTAGCATATCTGAAAGGTTGTGACTCTTCTAAAGAGGTAGCAATGATGAAATAATGTGACTCTTCTATAGGGCAACAATGATGAAGGGTTGTGACTCTTTGAAAGGGTGGTAATTATGAAAGGTTGTGACTCTTCCATAGGGAAAGAATGATGAAGTTTTGTGACTATTTAAAGAAGTATTAATTATAAAAAGGTTGTGACTATTGCAAAGAGAAAACATGATGAAGAGGTGTAACTCTTCTCCACATTGGAAGATACAAAAGGAGGATGTGTTATTTGAAGGACAAACAAGGGAGATAAATTTGAGGAATAATATATTACTCTCAAAGACAACAATGAAAAGTGGTAACTCAATTATAACGAAAGGTGGTGACCTTTTTAATGAAGTAGATTCCAATCCAAGAAAAAATAGAGCGTAAATAAAAGATTATTAATCAAATTTTGAGAGTTAAGGAAAAGTAAAAGGTAACTTCAAAGGGGGACATTACATAAAATCACACACTTAAAAATCTTTAGCTCTTTTTCTTATGTTTGGAATCCAAATGCCAAGCACTCAAAAGTGGATTCCAAGAGCTAGAAACTCATGTTCGCAGGATATAAAGCATATCCAATAGTTGATGTAGACAATGGTCGTCTCATATTCAATTGAGACTTTGCCTATTTTGAGTCTTGGGGTTGGCCTTTGAAGGATAAGGATTTCGGTGTAGTCTTTCATTGGGTAACTTTTAGGCATGGTATTGAACCACCTATCTTTCCTTAGGAACCTATTGATCTACTTCATGTTGAAACTATTCGAACCAATCCAAGTTCAGTTGTTCCTTCTGAATCAGATATTGGTACTTCTACTATCCATCCAAAATGGTGGGTGAAGACCATCAATGATTATCATGATAATGAGCTCATTATGCATAGATCATCTAGAAATAAGAGCATAGCAGAATACAGTAAACTTTGCTCTTATTTCCAACACTCACAGTGTTTATGAGCTTCAAACATATTTAGAGGCAAAAGGTATCCTTGAGTGGGAACACGCAATGCAGTTGAGCATCATAGTCTTCTGAAGAACAACAGTGGGATCATTTCTAATCTTCCACCTGTAAAACAGCCCATTGGTTGCAGATGGGTGAATAAAGTTAAGGTTGATGGAACCCTTGATAAGTACAAGGCTCAGCTAGTTGCTTGCAGGTTCTCACAGAAAAAAGGCATCAGTTATGAGGAGACTTTTGCTACTACAACCAAAATGAGTACCATTTGGCTTGTCTTAGCCATTTCAACTCAGCTTGGATGGAAAGCCCACCAAATGGAAGTCAAGAGTACATGTCTAAATGGTGAGTTGCAAGAAGTTTATATGACAGCCTCTTGGTTTCAAGGTTACCAGTAAGGAACTATGCAGACTAGTGAACAATCTATGGCGTGAAACAAGCTCCTCGAGCTTGGAAAATAAGATTGATAAGTACATCAGTAATCAAGTTTTTCAAAAGTCCTTATGATTCCAATTTGTATATCAAAACTACCAATGATGATATTCTTCTACTTGTCATCTGTGGTGATGATTTGATTATTACTAGTAGTTTAGCACTTTTGATTGAACAAATCAAACAAAGTGTAATACCCTCCAACCCTAACATGTCCTTGATACATGCTGTAAGTTAGGGAATGTTATAGGGACTCATATGCTTGTTTTAATAATAGTGTGATCCTTTTTGAGGCTTTTACATAACTCATTCTTTTCCAACAATAATAACTTCACATTCTAGTTTAGAAATGATAAATCTTTTTAGAAATATTTGTTCATGAGTATTCATCTCTTGTTATATGTCCATGATATTGTAGGAACTAGATGTTGGGTCCACCTAATAGATCTATTCGTTACCATGTGAGGTACTCCTTATTAATGATTATGATTAAATTACTGATAATGACTAAAAGGTTAAATATCCACCCTAATGATACTACTTGTTGTACTTGAGACTAGACATGATTGTGATATTTTATCATTTGTGGACTGTGTTCCTCCTTATGTTTATTTATACATGATCCTAATTGTCTCTTTGGTTGATTATAAGATTCTTCTTGCTGAGTAATGATTCAAAAATATTGCTTATATCTTTGATTATGCTTACATGTCAATTTTGCATTATCACTAATGATAATTTACTTCTTTTATTGCACTTACATGAATATGATTATCTAGGTGCTAACAATTCTAACGAATCATGTTCTAGTATGAGCCCTCTTTGATGTGCATGTAGGATGAGAAGAGGCACTCGCAGTCACTTCTAAAGGAGATCTACCAAATATCACATTCCCCCACCTTGTTTGCTACTGTTTGCCTATGTACATGTGTGTGTTTTTGCTCATCTCGGTGATGCAGTGTTGCAATTAACAGGCATCAACTCCACTTGACTACATAGGTCTAAGCATGTCTTTAAAATCATCGAAAGTTGTTGCTGCGGATGTAGTGCCAAGGTCCCCACAAGTAACTCCTTTTGGCATAGGTTCTCTATTTAGGTAGACTGGTTGACTTTCTTTGACTTTCTTGGACTTGGTGATTTTACACTTGCATTCTTTTGGTTGTATGATTTGTTTGATCATTTCATTTATTTCTCCTCCTTGAGATGATTCTCATATGATATTTGATATGTTGTGTTTCAAGGTTTCATGTTTTATTAGGAGTTTGGCTTGACTTGTCTTGTTGACTATGGTTGACGTTGTTTAATCTTGTAGTTTTCTTAAAGTGTTTTATAGTTGAGCATTATGGCCTCTTTCAATGATTAGATTTACTTTGAGGCATGTGATTTTATTCTAAGTGTTACTGTAATATTATAATATTAATGTTGTGATCGATTACTTCTTAATTACATAGTTTATGATGTTTGGTATTTGGGATATATATATATATATATATATGGGTGCACACATGTATGCATATGTATATATAAGCTATATGTGATTATTTTTACATGACTATGGATATTGGTTATAGTGAGTATTTGGATCTGAGGTAAAGTATAGTATTGTTAATGAATAAATATTACTTAATGTGAGGCATGAGATTCTTAATTACTAATTATTAATAATATGAATAGGTTATGTATTATTTATATCTTGTGTCACATATTATAGATATGTATATTAATTATTAGAAAATCATTCATTATAGTTATATGTATGTACCATATACACGTGGGTTTATAATTATACTGAGTTATTTAATTATGCCTTTTAGTTAACAGTTAGTTGCGGGTTTGTTACATTTGAAAAATCTATTTATATGGATTTCTGATTTTCTTTTTTTTTTGGAAGGGGGGGCACAGGTGGGCTGAAACCTCGAGGAGAGCTTCACTGTACTTTTCATGGAGATTTTTGGAGAAAAACTTATGGTTTGTGAGGGAGGGTTTGTGAGCATAATTCTTGAAGGATTTATAAGTTTCTTTATTTTGGGGGAGAGAGTCATATATGAAAGTTTCAAGGATTGAGAAGGGGATTTGTTATGTGTTCCTCCTTATTAGACTTGGATGATGAAATGTTATCAGATTATGCATGTTCTTTGAATAATATATTCATTATCATTATCTTTAATGTTTATTTATACTTGATCCTGATTGTCTCTTTGGTTGATTATAAGATTCTTCTTGCTGAGTAATGATTCAGAAATATTGCTTATATCTTTGACTATGCTTACATGTCAATTTTGTGTTATCACTGATGATAATTTACCTTCTTTTATCGCACTTACATGATTATGATTATCTACGTGCTAACAATTCTAACGAATCATGTTCTAGTATGAGCCCTCTTTGATGTGCATGTAGGATGAGGCGAGGCACTCACAGTCACTTCTAAAGGAGATCTACACAATCTCGCACTCCCCCGCCTTGTTTGCTACTGTTTGCCTATGTACATGTGTGTGTGCTTTTGCTCATCTCGGTGATGCAGTGTTGCAATTAACAGGCATCAACTCCACTTGACTACACAGGTCTAAGCATGTCTTTAAAATCATTGAAAGTTGTTGTTGCGAAGGGAGTGCCAAGGTCCCCACAAGTAGCTCCTTTTGGCATAGGTTCTCTATTTAGGTAGACTGGTTGACTTTCTTTGACTTTCTTGGACTTCATGATTTTACACTTGCATTCTTTTGGTTGTATTATTTGTTTGATCATTTCATGTATTTCTCCTCCTTGACATGATTCTCATATGATATTTGCTATTTATGTTTCAAGGTTTCATGTTTTATTAGGAGTTTGGCTTGATTTGTCTTGTTGACCATGGTTGACGTTGTTTAATCTTGTAGTTTTCTTAAAGTGTTTTATAATTGAGCATTATGGCCTTTTTCAATGATTAGATTCACTTTGAGGCATGTGATTTTATTCTAAGTGTTACTGTAATATAATAATATTAATGTTGTGATCTATTACTTCTTAATTACGTAGATTATGATGTTTGGTATTTGGGATACATATATATATATATATATATATATATATATATATATATATATATATATATATATATATATAGGGGTGCACACAAATATGCATATGTATATATAAGCTATATGTGATTATATTTACATGACTATGGATATTGGTTATAGTGAGTATTTGGATGGTAAAGTATAGTATTGTTAATGAATATATATTACTTAATGTGAGGCATGAGATTCTTAATTACTAATTATTAATAATATGAATAGGTTATGTATTATTTATATCTTTTGTGTCACATATTATAGATTAGAAAATCATTCATTATAGTTATATGTATGTACCATATAGACGTGGGTTTATAATTATATTGAGTTATTTAATTATGTCTTTTAGTTAACAGTTAGTTGCGGGTTGGTTACATTTGAAAAATCTATTTATATGGATTTCTGGTTTTCTTTTTTTTTGGGAAGGGGGGAGCACGGGTGGGCTGAAACCTCGAGAAGAGCTTCACTGTACTTTTCATGGAGATTTTTGGAGAAAAACTTATGGTTTGTGAGGGAGGGTTTGTGAGCATAATTCTTAAAGGATTTATAAGTTTCTTTGTTTTGGGGGAGAGAGTCATATACGAGAGTTTAAGGATTGAGAAAGAGATTTTTTATGGAATTAGTTCTTCTTCCATGGAGATTTATAAAAGTGGAGAGGGTTTGAATGATGCATCTCAAGTTGGATTTGTCTTCCTCTCTTTGTATCCTTCCTCCTTTTTCGGTTGAATCTTAATAGGACTTGAGGTATGGATTGAATTTCTTGATTGCATTACTTATCTAATAAAATATGGATCTATTCATATTTCTCATAGTGTATGTTTTCTGTAATTTCCATTCCTAAGAGTTATTTATAAGTGTAAGTTCTTTTTTTTTAAGAAAATTGTTATGGGTTTTCCTAGAGTTTTTAGCAACCCGTTTTTGGAGATCTGTTATATGAATAATCTAAATTGAATCCAGAGTTCTTCTTTGAATATATTTATGCCTAGGAAATTCAAAAATCTCAAATGGGTATCTCTCAAATTTCCTTTTTAGGGTCGACTTAATGCCCTATTATAGACGTTATGTAAGACTATTCCTGTCCATTTTCTGTTCCAACTTTTTTGTCAAATGTATTTGTATCGTACAGGTTGGTATAATCATGTAAAAATCTAAATTTAATACTAGAGATGATCCTCTGTTTTATCTTTCACTTGCCACAAGTTTGATAGATTTTTGTTATGTTTAGTGAAAGCTACAACCATTTTAGTGAAGGTAGCTCCGACCCCTAAATAGGGTTTTCTGTTTTAGAACATAAGTCGTAACTTCCATCCCACCATTGAATCTTCATATAAACTTTAGGGAATGTATACAGAGATGTTTTCTTCATTCTCACCAAAGTGACGGCTTAATTGTGTATTTTGTGAAAGATATGGGTTATTGTTCATTGATTACTATTCTTGGCATTTAAACATTGTTTGAAATAAACCAATTTTGTAACTTGTCATATTAGAGGCTTGTAGGTTACCAATGCCTTTTAAGATCTCATTTTGTACTCATTTGGTCCTTTGCTACATCAAATATTGTTTTTATATCATGTATGGTGCATTTTGATGCCCCCTTTATGAGTTTTGAGGGCTACATTAGGGTTTGGGATTGTCTGGTGGACGAGGGACAACCAAAGGTTTCCTAAACCTAATCTATGCATGCCTTGATGTTATTATGGATTGTGTAACTATGTTGATGAGTTACCTATGCTTTAATGATTTTATTTAAGTGTAGGGTATTACAATAATAAATAGTCGTCTATTATTAGTTAATGGTAATCTATTGTAAATATCTAATTAGCTTTAGTTTGGTTTCGCTTTTTTAGCTTTCTTTGTTAGAATAGAATGTTTCTATTCTTTACCATCGTTTCCTAAGGAAACATCGTTTTATTCTTTTGTATATAATGACCTTTCGGTCTCTACTAATAACAAGCAAGTATTCTACCAATTACTTCCTATAATATGGTATCAGAGCCATAGGACCTTTTTTGGATAATTTTTTCAAATAAAAATTCAAAGTGAAATTTCAGTGTTTTTTGAAAAATTTCAGTTTATCGAAATTGACTGGTTTCTTACAAAAATTTCGTGGCCCTTGGTTCTACTAAAATCACATCTGTTTGGGTAGCATTTCTTTGCAACTTGCGCCCAAGTTTCATCTGCAAATCGTGCCAATTTTTAGTCATCTCTAGCTACGTTTCTCATTTGAAAATCACATTCATTATTTCCTCCTTCTGTGGACGCGTTTTTAGCTGCATTTTGAAAGGTTTTTTTTGAATCGCGGCTTTGTTTAGGTGCATTTCTGCAACCCGCGTAACATTGGATGTCGACCTACACGACAAACACCATTATTTCCTCTCGATCGTAGATAGATATGTTGTATTTAGTCCCGTCCGAGTTTTTTAAAACCCTCAAAATTAGATTCGCTCCCAAAATTTGCCATTTTTTTCTGCAAAATCTACCATTCAAGCTCTTTTGAAGACCTATATTTTTTCCGAAACCCTAATTTTTGGGCTTGAAAAAAATTTGATCACAAATTCTTAGTGGGTTTTTTGAGAGCTCAACTGGGTTGTCGTCCTTTTTTTGAGCTCTCTTCTGGGTCACTCTGATTTTTTTTTTTCTGTTTTTTTGCCTCGAAGAACATACCTTCACAGATTTTCATGTTTTTTCATTGAAAAACATGCCATGGCATCTTTAACAAACATTCTACTCGAACACAACTCCAAATTCAATGGTCGAAATTATGGCACTTGGAAGCAACGAATCATCACCATTTTTGAATATTGGAACACCGATCAACTTGTACTGGGTATTACGAAGCGCCAGACTACTCCTAGTTCTGATTAGGATACATGGGATCTGAATAATCAAGAGGCAATAATGCTTCTCAAATTATCTGTGGTTGATAATCACCTTTCTTAGATTCCATCCAGCAAGACAGCTGCTAAAATTTGGACATATCTCAAAGGTCTTCATGAGACTTCTGACAAAAGCAGAGCCTTCTTTCTGAAAAACACTTTGTTTTCTATTGTCATAGATGAGCGCACCTCGCTCCAGGCACACCTAAATCGGATTCAAAAAAATCGTGATCAGTTAATTGCCATCGGTCGCAAGATGGAGGAAGAGGATATTGTGGTTATCACTTTTCAGAGTTTACCAAAGTCCTCTGAGCATTTTATCGAGACTCTCAACATCACGTCTTCTAGTATTGATTTGAAGTTCACTGATCTTTGCACACTGTTGCTTCAGCAAGATTGGTGGAAACAACAGTGCGGTAGCAGCTCCAATTCCACCTCCATAGAAAAAGCCTTTGCTACGAAATCCTTTTAGAAGGATAAAGATAAGTTTCAATAGCCATCTCAGCAGAAGTCTTTTGCTCGAGCACCAGATGGTTCCCGAAAGAAGAACATTCAATGCAACTAATGTCACAAGTTTAGACACATGAAGGTTGAATGTTGGAAACACTTAGCTACACAATCTAAGCAATCAGGTTTGCAGCCCAAAGAAAACAGTGCAGAGCACACTGAGCAGACGGGATTTGCCTTTTACGCCTTCATGGCTACGAGACCTGCAAATCATGTGAAGTTGTCTATCTGATACATTGATTCGAGTGCCTCTCATCATTTCACTCACCGCAGAAACCGGTTTACTGACTACCAGCCTTATTCACACTTTGTTATTTTTGGTGGCGGAGAAGAGTACACAGTTGTCGACAAAGGCAACATTCGGATTCAATCTCCTAGGTCCTTGATGTGTATTATGTTCCAGGGATGGAACTAAATCTACTCTCAGTCAGTCAGTTGCTACGACATTCTCCACACTTCGATGTCACCTTCAGTTCACATCAGTGCACCATCACTGATTAGGTGACTAAGTCTACTGTTGCAGTGGTCTTGAGGATCATGATCTTTTCAAACTTACAGATTCTGGTGATTTTCAAGACTTAGCTATGGCTGCTCGGCGGCCTTCTATCAACACAATTTGGCATCAGCAATATGGGCACTTAAATGTGCATTAACTCTCACAACGTGCTCAGGATGAGCTTGTTCTTGGATTGCCAGAGATTCAAACTCAACAACTTGGAGTTTGTGATGCATGCAAGGCTAGGAAGCAAGATCGCACACCTTTCACCAATGGCAATTCATGGTGAGCTTCTCAGGTTCTTTAGCTTGTTCATGCCAATATATGCGGCCCTATGGCCACTCCTATTCTTGGGTCTAGGTATTTTTTGTTGTTTGTTGATGATTTCAGTAGAAAAGTGTGGTTGTATTTCCTTGAAAGAAATCAGATGCATTTCCTGTATTTCCAAAGTTTAAACCTTTAGTTGAAAAAGAGTTTGGGAAATCCATTATTACTCTTAGATCACACAATGGGGGGGAATTTTGTTGCAATGTTTTCTCTAGCTTCTTGGATACACATGGCATCAAATGCCAGTTCACAACATCCCACACGCCACAACAGAATAGTGTAGTTGAACGTCGGAATAGGACAATCACCGAGACGGCCCAATCTATGCTCAAACATAGACATGGTCCAAAGCAATTGTGGGCAGAAATAGTTAGCAATGCAATTTATCTGCTGAACCGATCACCCACAGTGGCGGTCAAAGGTAAAACTCTGGAAGAGGCCTGGTCAGGTCGCAAGCCCAGAATCAGTCACCTGAAGGTTTTTGGCTCCCTTGCTTTTGTTTGGATCCCTAATGCATCACACACCAAGTTGGATGCAAAGAGTTAGAAACTCATGCTTGTTGGATATAGCAGTCTTCACAAAGCCTACCGCCTAATTGATGTTGAGACATCTCATCTCAAATACAGTTATGACGTAGTCTTTGATGAGCAGTGAGGACCTTTCATGCCTATTTCTCTTGTTCTTGATCCAGCAGACTAGCCTATGAAGGCTCCTGATTTGGGAGTTCGACTTCCATTAGGTCCACCTGATGGGAGGGCTCCAGTAGCTCCTACAGCTCCAATTATACCAGTGATACCTATACAGACACCTCCAGCTTCTCCTGCAAGATCACCTCGCTTTGTAGATGCTTCGCCTCAGTTTGATCCAGATTCTTCTGATGACGAACCTGATCATCGCACACCTTCTAATACTAATGTTGGTCATTCTCCTATCCGGCCTAAGTGGTCGGCTACGACACTTGCTAATCTTCGTGATGATGAGCTCATTAATGGGAGAATTGCTCAGAAAAAGAGCAAAACTACATATTCTGTTAACTTTGCTCTCATAGCCAACATTCACAGTTTGTTTGAACCTCAAACATATTCCGAGGCTAAAGGAATTCCTAAGTGGAAACAAGTCATGCAATTTGAACACTAGAGCCTGTTGAAGAACAACACCTGGGTCCTTTCTGATCTTCCACCAAGGAAGAAACCCATTGGCCCCTCGGATTGGTAAAAGCCCTCTATAGCTTGAAGTAGGCCCCTCGGGCATGGTACATAAAAATTGATAAGTACTTCAGTGATCAAGGCTTCAAGAGGAGTTCTTCAAACTCAAATCTATACATCAAGACTACTGACAGTGACATCATCCTTTTGGTCATTTATGTGGATGATCTGATAATCACTAGCAGTTCGGCATCTTTGATTCAAGGAATCAAACAGAATTTATGCCAGTCTTTTGATCTGACTGACCTTGGGCTCATGCAAGCCTAGGTGTTGAAGTTTGGCAACAGTCTTCTGGTATATTCATCTCTCAATCCAAATATGACAGGGCCCTGCTAGACAAATTTTGTATGCAAGATTGCAAGCCTGCATCTACACCTATGGAGAAAGGTCTCAAGTTATCAGCAAAGTCTGATTCTCCTTCCGTTGATGATACTACATACAGGCAACTAGTAGGCAGTCTCATCTACCTCTCTGCTACTAGGCCTGATATTAACTTTGTTGTCAGCTATATTTCACGCTTTATGACAGCTCCTAAGGCTAATAATTGGATGGCAGCAAAACATGTGCTTCATTATGTGAAGGGCACTTCAGATTATGGACTTTTGTACTCTCGAAGTTCTAATCCTAAACTCAGTGGTTTCACAGATCCAGATTGGGCAGGCTCTGTTGATGATAAAAAGTCAACTTCTAGATATGTGTTCATTTTGGGATCCGGTGCAGTCACATGGACCAATAAGAAGTAGTAGGCAATTTTTCGCTCCTCTACAGAGGCCGAATACAGAGGAACTATTAAGGCAAGATGTGAAGTTGTTTGGCTTCGTCAAATGCTTGGGGATATGCAGATGTCACCAACAAGACTTACTACTATGTTTGTTGATAAAAAAGGCGTTATCAATTTAGCACGAAATCAAGTCTTCCATGGACGAACCAAGCATGTGGATGTTCATTGTCGTTACATACGACAGCTGGTTGAAGACGGGACTACAGATTTGCAGTATATTCCTACCACAGATTAGACTGCAGAAATTCTCCCCGAGCCTCTTGGTCCTGATAAGTTTGTCAAATGCAAAGGACAGCTTGGTGTTCTAGATAAATTAACCATTAAGGGAGGGTATTACAATAATAGATAATTGTCTATTAGTAGTTAATGGTAATCTATTCTAAATATCTAGTTAGCTTTAGTTAGCTTTCTCTTTTTTAGCTTTATCCACAATAATTACCTTCCAGCAACAAGATTTTGGTGTGTTCTAGATGCATTTTCAGTTATTCAATAGTTAGGTGTGCTTGCTTTCACAGTGGGTTGAAGTTTCAACATCTAAAAGTGATTAAAAAGAATGCATCAGCTATGATTTTGGCAGTGCAACAGTGAGATGGTTTTATCAGAACCATATCAGCCTCTTGTTTCGAATTTCAATGTATACTTCAGCTGGATTGACAAACACATATTCTGGATATTATATTCCATACCCAGTTTGAGTCTTTTAGACTATTTTTTGCAGCAGACTGATTTTGTAATCATAATATTATATCAGACTTGTTCAAACAGTATATCAATCACTTATAATATTTTGTAGTTTGTCCAAGCTTGTCTACCACAATGTAAATAGTAGTGCCATTGGAGGTATAGATTTGTATGAACGGTGTTTTGTAACTCTGGATGATAGTACCTGTACAGAGTTGTGCATTTCATGTTTCAGATATTGTCAAACTGGATGTTGTATGCATTTATCATTAAAGGTCTTGGTAACTTCACACCCAGAGCACTATGCATTTCAAGCTCATTTTGGCATTGATCTGATCTACATGCATTCAATCATTTTGGATTGATCACATTCCTTTGTAAGATGCCGATGGCTTTGCATTCTTTATGTATGCTTGTTCATTTAAGAGGCCTTGATTTAGATCAGCTCTGATGCTTCTATGCTTTAGTCAGCATGCCATCTTTACATTTCAGTGGTGCATTCATTAAGAGACTGTGTTGTCCAAAACACCATATGCTCTTACCTTGCCCACACTGGAAGCTTGGTTATCTGAAAGTGCATTTTCTTTCTTTAGCATTTTTCTATTGAAAAATCAAAAAAACTGCTGTACGGTAACTATAGAGTTTAAGGCACTTACTTGTCCCTGGACTACTATAAAGTATCGGACAATAAAATGCTTACCCATTCATAAGTTCATAGTCGAAAAACTTGGACTTGGCAATAACTCGGCTGGCCCAATTTTTTTGAAAACCTCAGACTTGCCATAAAATCGGGAATAAATCAACACTTTTATTGAACATTTGCAAATGTATAAATTGCTAAAATATTCTTTAAAAAATACACATACACCAAATTTATAGAAAATCTACTAATTTGTAATTTCCATCATAAATGAATTCCTTCAAACAAGTTCCAATTGCAAGTTTACTTAATAGGTACAATGTTGTACTAAATTACTTATAACATTTTTAGACTGTTTGTTGTGAAACGTTTTTTATTTTGTATAAAATTTCATACTCATTATGGTTTATCTAACGCATTTATATTATAACATTTGTTTAATAGATCATATGTTACATTTTAGTTTAATATCTATAATTGAAAATTATATAATATTTAATTTTTACTCATAAAAATAATGTATTAATTAAAAATAATAATGACATTTAATTTAAATTACAATGAAAACAAAACTCAAATTGATATATATATATATATATAACTTGTGCTTTAATTAGAGTATATTTTACCTAGATTGAGATTTTTATAAGAAACTTCAATATTTCTTTGCAAAGTCTGAATCCGATTACACAGTCGCTAAAGTCTGAACTAAATTAAGGTTTCAATGATTTCACGGTTTCACTTGTCTGCATTTTTTCTTCCTCTTGAAACCAGAAACCATCGCATTTTTCCTTTCATTTTTTATTCTTCCCATCGAAACCCTAATGGCTATGTTTCAACTTAGCAATTAACCTTTGCCGCCGATATCATGTTAAGTATTTCAAGCGATATCACAATTTATTGACAAGAAAACCACCACAATTTTTAGAATACCACGTATATGCGTGATGATATTGTTTAAAGTTATCTGCAGTTTCCTGAACCATGCTCAAGGGTACTTGGAGGTTTTGAGTGCCTTCACTTTGCCTTCTTGGGTAGATGGTCAATTTGTAAGAACAAAAAATACATATTGTACTTTCATGAGCTGGAACTCTTGGCCCTTGCGTTTATATGCATAGATATTACTTTTGTGGATGGACAGAATGGCAGAGAAAAGTTTCAAGTATCCTACTTGAAGGCTTGTGGAGTAAATCTTGCCAATAGTGTAGAAGGTTGGGGAGTCTTAAAGTAGGTTAGTGGTAACAAGTTTAACGGTTTTTGACTCGGTTGGTGGTTTCCTAAAGCTTGTAATTTCTTGGTTGGTTTGGTTTTTCTTGTGTTGTATGTTGATTGTTAAAACCATTTTATTGTAAAAATTATCTTTATTTATGGCCAAGGCCTCTGATATGTCCCACACTAATCAACCAAAAAATGAAATTAAACAGCACAAATCCACAGAAGCTTTCTCAAAAAAATCCGATAGTCACCTTTTGGAGATCCTTACAAATAGAATGTCGACCACTAAACATTGCAGCTAACATTGAATCTGGATCACGTTGAGTCAGTGTGCATATTGTAGTTGTAAAGTTCATCCCACCTATATGGTCAAGCAGCATGTTTTAGATTTTGATGTTAATAATTCTTCCTCTACAAAATGAAAGACAGAATTCCAAAAACATCTGCTCTCAAAAGTAGAAAGCAGACACTGATCAAAATTATCTATGTATTACGAGCTATGTGGCCTCAGCATAAATTACTACAAAAGCAATATCAAAATATGATGTGGGACGACAATTATATAAGAAATAAAAGTCAAAAGAAATTTTTATAGGAACAAAACACTAAGAAATGTGTAGAGTCTTCCTTTGTATGTCCCAACATTTTTAAAATACAGAGGAATGATATGATGCATACTCACAAAAACCCAGATAGGTTTATTAATACTGATGAAAGCATAATAGAAAATAAGAGCAGGTACCTGGAAATCCATCCATGAAGTCTGCTACTAAGATCGTAAGCACTCTGCAAAAAATGTGTTACAATTCATAGTAACTAAGGCTATGATCCTCTAATTTTGGCACGTGAGAAGTAATTTCATATAATATTGGCTACAAACAATAAAATATACATAGCATTCAAATTTCTCAGACTTCTGTACTTTCATTTGCTCCTAAAACGAAGCTACCTTGAGAATTTTTCACAGATGCTAATAAGTTATTAACCATAATTAAGGGTCCTAGATGCAGCCACG
This sequence comes from Cupressus sempervirens, assembly GCA_028749045.1. NCBI lineage: Eukaryota > Viridiplantae > Streptophyta > Pinopsida > Cupressales > Cupressaceae > Cupressus > Cupressus sempervirens. Next base: position 404,835,877 of record CM053785.1, read on the forward strand.
AAATTTTATTCTCACTCATTAGGAAAGTGCCTAAATCATCTCATCAGATGAGTGCATAAATGCTTTTTGTTCAATACAGAAGAGTGGAATAGCATCTAGCTCTTGGCCTCTCTAGAGCTAGGCCCAACATAAGAGCCTACAAGGTATGCACATAGCAAACCCATTGGCTTCCTATAAGAATTGAAGAATTGATTTTAGCAGCCATTTGTAGAAGCTTGCAACAAAAATGTGAGAATGGCATTAACCCGGGACAGATTCAAAAAAATAAGATGCACAGCTTCCACAAAGCATATTATTTTAAACATGCCAAAATATGGAGCATACACATTTGTACACAGCAAGGTCTGACCAAAAACAAGGCAGAAAGCAAGAAAAATAGAAATAACAAGAAGAAAATCACAAAAAAGGTGGCCAAAATTGTGATCACCCAGCTATTAAAACTTAGCCAAATTGAGCAATGCAAAATGAACTAGAAAGAAAAGTTGGTGCAAAAGATCAACTAAGGCCCTGGTTGCTTTTGACTCAGGTCACCAAAAGACCCTTGATCCATTTACTAGTGGTCAAGGTGAAAAGCCTTCCACCAAAACAAAATGAAAACACTATGCTAGAAATCCACTTAATTGAGCAAATAATAGAATATGAGAACCCAACCTGATGTTGCTCAAGGAAACAACAAATTGAATCCAACTAGTCTAGAGTTGTAGCTCAGAGTTTGTGGAGGAAATGCAAATGAACTGTTGTAAGTTCAAATATCAATACAGGAAGAGTGGTTGTGCTTTGGAACACCAGAGCCTTCAATGTTATTGTCATGCCACTGACACTAAGCACCAAATAACAAATTATATATATATATGCAAGCCCAGTGAGCAGCAAAGCTATTTTCATAACACTCCAATATAATTGCTGAGACATCAAAAATCAAGAAAATCCTTACTTAACAGACTTCATGATTTTCTAGAAACAATATGTTAAACCAGGAGATCAGGCAGTGATCAGACATCAATTGAAAAACAGAAGTAATCACAAGAGGGACAGCGATTAATAAGAGTAATAATAGATAAAACAGCAATTCTATTTTTTAATGAGCAATGATTAGTCTAAATCCCTTAACCCAGCAATCAAATAAGCTAAAAAACAACTACAATTAGTTAAGTGGACACTAAGAGCTGAGAAGAGACCCCACTCTAGAAGAGAGATTGGCTTCCTAAAAAGACAAAAACCTTCAGCAACAAGAGAAAGATATTTACAAGGGTACTTTGATTGAAGGAAATCATCAATCCATTCAGTAATAGCACTCATCCAAGCAAGTAGCAACCAGAATCTAACAAGGGAAAAGGCATCAAGCCTGATCTGTCTAAATTGCAGCACCAGAAGGAAACTATAAAATCTGCAAAAATCTTATATTCTACAAGTACAGTGATATGAAAGAGGGGAATCAATAAATGTTATGTGATAATTTGGAATACATATGCTAGCAGATAAATCATTAATCTATCTATCACCCACCATGAAATCATGCGGAAAAGAGGAAAAACTGCAAGAAAGGAGAGCATATACGAGATCACCATGTAAGTAGACCACCCAGTGATGGATGTCCCATGTGCCTGCCACTTCAGGCTAAGATGGTAAGAGTCAGCTCTTGAGCTTAGGAGGAGGATTTCCAGACACCGTATTGTGATCGCCTTCCCAACTTCTACGATGGTTGATTGTTGGAGAAATCATAGACATAAGAGAATGACTAAGGAGACATACTAGGGAGGGTACAGACAAGCATCCCACTACATAGACCACCCCATGATAAATGTCCAATGTACCTCCACTTGGGGTCAACGGGGGCATGAGGTCCATTCTTGGGCTTAGTGAGGATTGTTTTGGGCCACCTATTGTGCTTCCTTATTTAAACCTACTGTGATTGAATACTCTGACTCATCTAATGAATTATGGTAATTATATATATTTGTACTCGTGTTACTAACCCTAATAGAAATAATTGGGTTTATGAATTTCTTTTTATTTTGTTTTTATTTTGTTGTGTGTGCACGTGCATTCGTGTGTTGTGTGCACGTGCATTTGTGTGTCGTGTGAGTGGAGGACCTAAATCAGGGTTTATCTTGTTCAAAGGCATTTTAATTTGTTTAAGTTCTCTAACTATCTAACATTTCTTATTTTAATGGAATCTGTGATTTTTTTGACAAGACTTAGGGCAATACCAAAAAGGGGAATATTAAGGTTACGATTGTGTCTCAAACTTCCTTTTATACTGATTTTCTAATCAAAGACATGAAATATGTCATATCTGAAGTTTATGGAACTGAAAGTGTTAGGAGTTTATGGAACTGAAAGTGTTAGGATTTTCAGGGAAGCTTTAGGAGTGTATTGAGAAATAAATTGTGTTTTTGGGTAAATTTCTATCCAATTCTACATGTTAATGAAATTTAAGGAGGAACTTATCTCATTGTCCTAGATCTAAGAGCTCCCGAGCTTTCAATGTATTTTATATGACTTGCTCTTTCATTCATGGTGAGACAGAATTAGATATCTTCAGCTGGACAAATCATAAATAAAGGGTAAAGACTTCGTCAAAAGTTAGACAGGTCTCCAATCAATGCTGAGTGGGGGAAGGAGATTGCAAATGATATATTATAAATTTTCCATCATGTTGGATCCAGCAGCAGGCCAACTTGATTAGAACTGTAAAAGGTAAAAGGCCCAAAAGTAATCATTTAAATTTTAGAACCAGAAGACTATAATTGCAATCATCAAAAACTTCAAAACAAAAGATATTTATCCTGGAAAATCTCTCCTGCCTAGGGGAAAAACCCAGCCACACACAAAATGGTTCCTTTATTGACAAAAATGAGAGATTCAATACAAAGCTTCACAAGCTACAATGGAAGAATGACTTCTTCAACAGACTGCAAATCAAAAACAATTACCAGTAGTATGTCCTTATAAGATCAGATATCTACTAAAAATACATATTTCTCTGTTTTGGATTGCAGAACATATATAAAAACTAATCACACATTGATAGAACTCCAACAGTAATACCACTGAAAAATACTATATATATAATGTCTCTGTCCTACCAGTGAAAAATAACCTTATGATAATCATAAAGAGAAATGTGACTATCTCTTATTGCAGTAATCTTCCACTAAATTTCTTCAAACATCACACGATAGATTCTCCCAATTGCAGAATACCATCCGATACTATTCTTTCCACGGCAGTTACACACTTTCATATGGATTCCCACGCGATCACGATGAAAAGAGCAGTTACTCATACCGATTTGAATTCCTTACATGAGCAAGCAATAACGCAGCAAAGGCACTGATGACTTGCCTTTCCTCACAACAAGCATGCAATCATAAATGAAATGTCATAACTCATCACCACAGTTCAGCACTTGCATTTGCGTTCCTTAATGAAAGACAGTTATTAATCATAAATGTCCAGAACTCCAAACAGCAGACAGTCGGCGTGTATTGAAGATAAATATTGAATATACTAGATACACAAAAGATGACCTTGAGAATATCAATGGATCCAGCATTACATGAACCAATATCACTAAGTATTGATGGCAGAATGATTGAACCAAAAATGCCAAGACTACATAAAACTATAAAGACAAATGAATGACTCTCTTGTGACAAAGAAGCTTATATAGAACTTCAATATCAAAAATTGTATGTTGGTAAGGAAGAGATATGCAGAGCTGAAAACAATAATTGGAAGGCACGAATAGATGCAGACCTTCAAAGACGAACAAAGAAGATAATAAGACCATCATAGGTACAAATGAAAATGTCTCCTAACACTACAAACATTAACACTCCCTCTTAGCAAAGGAGATATCATTTACTGATTCTGATACCATGGAATCTCTCAACATGACAAACACAATGGCTACACCCATATGTGTCAAAAACAAAACTTTATCACAGATTCTCTCAACGTGATAGCATCAAGGATTCACTCAACATGATGTTCACCATGGCTACTCCCATGTGTAAAATAAACAAAAGTCCACATCACGCAGCCACTCAACATGATATTGTCATGAAGTCTCTCAACATATCCACTATGGCTAATCCCATAAGTGGAAAAAGCAACAAGGGCTTTCACCTCAAATTTTTCCTTCGCATAGAAAAATGCATTAAAATATGAAGCAAGAATCACTGAAGTTGAGACTCTTTCTTAGCAAGAGGACCATTCTCCACAATACCAAACTTATCTCGAAAATAAGAAAACTTCACTCTAGAAAGTGACTTGGTGCGATTGTCGCTAGTCTGCTCATCCGTGCAAATGTACTAGAGTTCAACTGCTTTCGTTTGAACCATATCTCTTATATAATGATACTTAATCTCCACATGCTTGGTTCTACAATGAAAGATAGGATTAACTGAAAGCTTTCCACAACTTTAGTTGTCACAAAGAATCACAGTTGGTTCCAAAGGCTGCCCAAATAATCCCACCAGAAGCTTTCAAAGAACAGCTTCTTGTGTTGCCACACAAGTTGAAGCATTTTCAGCCTTTGTTGTACTTTGAGTTACACATGATTGTTTCCTACTGCACTAGGAAATCATAGCTAAACCTAAGCTGAAAAAACCGCCGGAAGTGCTCTTTATGTTAGAAACACACCTTGGCAAATCTGAATCAGAAAAAACTTTCAAGGCTAGACATACATATGAATGCTTCTTCAGGAGTCATGTTGTCTAGAATTTGATGTGGACTATAATTCTGAACATAAACAGTTGTCCCGCAAGCTTCTTCCCAAAGAAAGGCCTGAAGGACTTGATCATGGATCATGGCTTTTGATGTCTCAACAATAGACTTGTTCTTTCTTTTAGCAACTCTGTTTTGTTGTGGATTATACGAGACACAAAACCTCCTCTTACTCCCAACTTCAATACAGAAATGATAAAATATACCAGAAGAATATTTACACCCAATGTCTTGATTGGCTGCACCCCTACCTGATTTGACAAAGAAAAGAAGGGAGCCTTTAGATGGAATGAAGATGCCCAAAAAACTTTGGACAAGTTAAAGGAAACAATGAGTCCATGCCTTGTGCTCTCCATTCCTAATTTTTCGTTGCCCTTCGTGGTTGAATATGAAGCTTCTAGAGGGCATTGGAGCTAATATAAGTCAAAGGGGGCATCCTATAGCTTTTGAGAGCAAGAAATTGAGTATGCTGAATTTCTACGTTAGATTGTGAATTTAAATCAATGCTGAATTTCTACATTAGATTGTGTGTTAAGCTTTCATATCAATGTTTTGGATCACACTCTGTGATCCATCATTGGAATAGTAGAGAGCTAGAAGACAAAAATCATAATCAGGAACTAAGCAATTTTAAAAAGGGATATTCCATTTCTGATAAGGAATTGTTGGCCATTATGCTTGCACTGAAGAAGTAGAACTTTAGACAGTGTTTAGTTTGTGGAAATTCAATGAGATAGTTGAGGTTCTTCTTGGATAAATCATAAAAACGATTTGAATGATTGCCAACAAAAGTGAGCAAGCAAGATGCAGGCCTGTAGAGTACATGATGGGCAAGAGGAATATGGTCGCTGATGCACTCCTCTATACTCGTTATCTACTCTTTCTACTGATTGGACAGTTTCCACTATTGCTGAGTGTGCTAAGAATAAATTTTCTTCTGGCATCATTGATAAGGCAAGAAAGATGATAGTAAGTTCATGTTGTGCTGCCTGAGTTTAGGATCAAGAAGAAAATTTTGGAAGCCTTCTATGATACTCCAACAGAAAGACATCAAGGGTACTTACTATACATATAGGCAGATCCGTGAAGATATTTATCGAAGAGATTGAAGGAAGATGCCCATAAGCACATTAGAGAATGCAATGACCTGCCAACAAAACAAAAGAGAATTATTTTTTTGCAGCAGACCTGCTTCAACCACTAACAATTCTTCAGCAGAAAGGGGGGAACTTATCTATGGACTTCACCACAAGTCTGCCCAAAGTATAACGTCAAAACTGTATTCATGTTGTGGTTCAGGTTGAGAGATTGACAAATTATGCATATTTTGTTGTTGCTGCTCTAGATTTCAAGGCACGTCAAGTAGGAGACTTTGTTAAAGGAAACTTTCAGAAAACGTGGCTTGTGCACCTGGGTGAGTATTGCTAACTGACATGTCTATTTGGATGATGTCTTATAGGGTTCTATACCTCAAACAGTTCACAAAGGACTCAAGCTTGACCCTTCTGACTTGAATTTTAAACTAAGGTGCAGTTCAAGGGGTTCGTGGATGGAAACTCCTTCCCCTAACCTGAAAATCATAACTTCCCTAAAGAAAAAACTTTAGAGCCACCTCTTAAAGCAATTACAAAATGATGGAAACTCTAGACACAGGAACAAAAGACTCAAGCTTGACCCTTCTGACTTAGAATTTTAAATTAAGGTTCAGTTCAAGGGGTTCATGGATGGAAACCCCTTCCCCTAACCTGAAATTCATAACTTCCCTGAAGACAAAACTTTAGAGCTACCTCTTAAAGCAATTACAAAATGATGGAAACTCTAAACACAGGAATGCAACCAACAGAGGGTGTATGAATTTTGCTCAGACAAAATGAGGCGGTTGTGTAAAGCATAAGGGCCCGTTTGGTTGCGGGAATACAACCGGAATAGGAATAGGAAATTAGAATATAATTTGTAATCTTTGTTTGGTGCGTGGAATAGGAATGGAGAATAGGATTTCGTATTCTTATTTTAGCCCCAAAATGAGCTTTTGTCCATTCCAAAAAATACTTGTAATTGGAATGGCCCATTTCCATTCCCAATTTGATTAATCCAAAATTTATAATCGGTCGGGTCCGGGCATTTGCAGCATCGGAGGACACCGCTTGTTTGGGGAAAAAGTTTTTAATTTTCTATATGGAGAAGCAGAATTCACTGGAGGAGACGCCATTGGCTGCGGGATTTCAAAACAGATCTCGGCGGTCAAATTACAATGGAGATGACGAAACCCCTTCAAATGCTGCAGTTAATGCCATCTTCAATTTGCTGTAAGTTTTGCATGTCCGGATAAACACAAAACACATTGAAATTCCCTGAAACAGTCGATAAAACAATCTCACAAGCCTGGCAAGAATCATTATTCAAAGCAAACGCCAAAGAGGGTTATTTAGAGCCTCTCAGATTTCCTCACATGGATATCTCGTTGTCCCCTTGCAAACGAATTCCAGGCGTCTTGTTGAAACTCACCAGACTTTAAACTTGGCGTAAGAATGCTTCTCAAACCAATACTTGTAAGCAAACCAGAAGAACACATTGTCTGCAAGTACATTTTCACATTGTCTGCAAGTTTGTGGTTTGAATTCTGATTTTAATTTTGTCAAACCAAATGAGTTTGGAATGGTAATTTCAATACCCACACCACTTTTCAATTCCTATTCAAATTACCAGTTCTAATTCCATTTTTCCTATTCTAGCAACCAAAGGGCCCTAAACGAATCCAAGTGAGGTAACTAAAGTATCCACAGGGACGCATCCCCCCTCCTTAGTTCAGTTACTCATATTCATCCCCAATTATCTTTTTAATGCTATTAACCAATTCAATTATCAGTCTGAGGATTTCCAAGGTATTTCACTCCCTGGAACATTCCAGTGTTTCTAAATCCATCAAAAGTAGACTGAGCAGAGCAAGGATCGACGTAATAGGTCTACCCAGAAGAGCATAGAGTGACCTGGATTTCAAATTATATAGAAGTTTCAGTCAGGTCACTAGTCCTGATTGGAATTTGGAAACAAGGGTGTTTCACTTTTATATCATGTGAAATTAATTTTCTATCTTATCGGCAACATAAACACTACTATGCCCTAGAAACTGTCCATTTGTGCAAAGCGTTACAAGCGCAGCTCAATCCGCTGGAAATGAAAAGGGATGTTAATCCATTTCAAATCTAGTAAATGTTTTACTTTCGATCCAAAAAAAATCACTCCGAAGTAAGAATAATCATTGTGCCATAACTTAGATAAAGTAATAGTTATAATTCAGTCGGCTTACCAATATCCAGGCGAACAATTGTCGAGAGGTCTGGTTCTGCATTCTCCATCGCAAGATAAATTTCTCAGGACTTAATAAGCCTTTCTTTTGCTCCAATAGAGATATCCAATATGTCCCGTCACGGGGGAAGCCTCATTATACAGGCGTCATAAATGCTATGACGAGTATTTTTTATATTAAATAATTGAATTTAAAATCAAAACAGAGTTGTACTCTAATTTATAAGTTTAACTAATTATTTAATGTAGCGCTTTTAATAACTATATAGTCAATTTCTCTTAGGAGAGAATTAATGTTTTCATTTGATCTCTATAATCAAAATTATTGAAGTTATAAAATATAAGAATAGATTTGTTCTATTTTATTTTTTAAATTAGTTTTGTTGTCAATTTCTTTTTTCAATTGGTTATTTCTAATTTTGTTTAGGGTTTAATTATTGTTCAATTAAAAAAATAACAATAGAGATATATGAAAATTTTCAATGAATATTCCTTCGTTTTAGAAGGTTTCATTAGATCAAGCTTCAAGCTCCAAAATCTTAATCGCTCAATTCTGAAGGTGCCCAATCTTCCACTTCGCTTGGCTCCCCTGCTCACCTCACTTTTTGTCTACCCTAGCTTTATAGGAAAATGAAAAAAAATTGAGGCTTGATCACTAAGCTAAAGAGATGAGTTGAAGTGATGATTTATTTTGTGGAGTGTTAAAAAAAGAGTGCTTCTTCAAAATCTCTATTGCCACTATAGCAACTTTTCTAATGTTCTTTTTTCATAGCTAATTACAATGAATGGACTCAAACATTTTGCTTTTATAGAAAGGAAAATTATTTTTGAAAGCAACAAGATCATTCATCTAAACAAAGACCTTGGAAATATGACAAAGGATGACAGAATTAGATGGTTCACAAAAAACTTGAGCAACACCAAAATAGAATCAAATGCAATCTCAGATCAATTTCTGTCAAAGGTGAACAATTTCTTCAAAATTTGTGTTATTTGTTTCTTTATGACATGGATATCAAATACTAAATCCTTTGGCCTACGATAGCGACTTTTGATGGAAAGCCTATACAAATTCCATTCCTTCAACCAACTCATTATTTCTCGCCTAATGGAATCCAAAAGGGGTCTAAGAAATTCTGCAATCATTTCAGAATAGGGGATGTAGGGTAAAAGTGGCACCAAATTTGATCTATCTATCAAGGAAATTGCGACTGAAGGATAGCTGAGGAACATAACTTTGGGGAAAGTAGATCCTAAAGCAATAGCCTTTGGCCAAAATCTCTTTAATATGTCTAGTGGTTCTTTACAAATACGACAGAATTTATATCGACAATGATGTTGTTATTGTGGACAACTTTGCAAAATTGTAGAAAGTAATTAGGACACTGAGTGTGGATCCATAAGGGAAGTGGAATAGGTTAAATATGTGGCTCTAGTGTTTGAAAAGGGGCACCTATTCATATGGGATTTTATTGAGGATTTTGCTCAGAGTTCAACACATCTTGTATATTTTGTGATCAGAGTGACTTTGGGTTAAAAATAAAATTCTTTAGTCTTTGAAATATACAAGATTGTAATTTGCTTTTATATTTTCATTTGTATTAATGTATTGGATCACATTTTTGTGATCTATTATTAAGATACAAAATGAAGGAGAAAAATGGTAAGATGCTTAATTGTAGATAAAAAAGACTAGGGAAGGAAAAGAGTAGACGTTATTCCCAACTTCACTTAGAGTATTTGATCTCGTAAAAGTAGTTAAAAATCTTCATTTAATTATTTCATACAATTTACAAAGGACAATTTACTTCTCATTATAATTTTCCTTTAAAGTTTAAGGAAAACTAGAGTACAATGTAAAGACTTGGAATCGGATAAGGAATTGTGAAGAAGCATCTTGCTAATGAGAATGTCACTATGAAATTGTGCACAAAAACATTTTTTATTGATTTAAATAAAGTGTGGAGAAGAATTTTGTCGACAGTAGGATAATCATTCAATTCTAGATTTAAGAGTTGAAAAGTGAATCTCCAAGTTTTGCTAACAAATTTATGATTAATACCATTGCCTCACTTTCAACACTACAATACCACACAATACTTTTCCAGACAAAATCTACTTCCTACTCCTCACACAAGGCAAGGGCTCCAACTCAACTAAAGCTCTTGTTTTAATATACCATAATAATGTGAAAATGAAATAAATACCTTTCATAAATTTTAGGGTGAATAACTTAGGTAATAAACAATAGTTCAAAGAGAGAACAAAATTATTAATTATGATGGCAGTTAGTAAATATATTTTTGTAGGTATTAAAAGAGGGATCAAGGAATTTGTTTGAATGTGGTGATAAAGTATTTTGATGAAGATTGCATGTACTAATTTAAAGGATGTTTTACAAGAAACTATACAATATGTCATATTCCATCACTAAATGAAACGATGGTGTATGTTGATGGCACTCTCTTAGTCATTATGTAAGTAGTTGAATATAAGAAAATGGATAATTGATGCCTATAAATGAATGGGATTTTACTTTTAAACAACATTCTAGTATACAAATTTTTTTTTTAATGCTTAATAAGGTAGCAAGTAATTGTGAAGGGTTTGGTCTTTTGAATTTTGATTTTAAAAGTTTTGGTTTGAATCCATGTTATGGATCTTAAACAAGTTCAATTATGTGTCTATAAATTTGATCGAGGAAAAATAAAGGGTAAAGTGCAAATCAGGACCAACCCATGGTGGTGCATTATGGTACTGATTAGATCAAGTTTAGGTTAATTATTAACTTTTTCGTTGGTGATTAACTTGATCAATTAAGGTTCAATTAATTACTGACTATGTAATCAGTAATTAAAACACACCAATTGTGTACTAGTTAGATTCATAACAATTTCCAAGTTGTACCCTAAAACATGGTTGTACAATAAGCATTACATTATGGACAATCCAAGTAAAATGGGTGAAATATAAACGGGAAAAAATCAAGAATGCACATTTCAACATTATATTTCATGTGGGTTTTTACTTACATGTGAACTAATATGAAGATACATGTCAAAGTTGTTTAGTTGTTGTAAGAATATACCACAAGTGTTGATACGATGTAAGCATCTTCCTAAGAAAATGAAATAATATGCCAAGATATAGAAACCTAATGAATAGCACAAGCAAGAGAGACAAAAGATATGATCAAATTATTGATTCTATTAAATAATGATTAATATTTGATAATTAATTTGTAGAATCTAGATATACCTAAATATATATGTGATGTCCCCAATATCATTAAATAAACTAATTTAATAATTTTTATTTATTTGACTTTAATGATTAAATTTAATATCTGGGGCACTTTTTATATTTATTTATTTGGCATGTTGGTCATGTCAACACCATTTATAATCCTTAAAAATGTTTACTTGAAACCATAAATATGGACGAGTTTGTTGTAGTGGAGGTATGTGAATTTGATATTTCCTTTGTATATGTGAACTTCCAATTGTTGTTTGGTTGTCTACCATTATAAAGGTGAAAGATCATCTCTATTTAGAATTTTGCATGTTTTGTGGGAGTAAATCTTCACCATATTCTGCTCTTCCTTTGATTCTAGAAATTCTAGTAATATGAAGTGCTATCATTATTGAATTCATTTCCTCTTACATGTGTCAATCCTTATGAATAGAAAGAAAATAGGTTCTCTTCTCAACCCTAATTTCCAAAAGGAATGATCCAAATTGATTAAGCACAAGAAAGTGATCAATACAGAAATGGATCATGTAATGGACAACAGAGAGAAAAGAGGTCCTATGGTCCTATGGTCTTTCTATTTTGAGGAGTATGTGCTTAAATCCTGAAATAGATAAAAGATAAATACTAACCTTGAATCTAGAAAGTGTTGTTTTCTGATGTCTGTGCACAATTTTAGGAAATTTGTGACCTAATTCTAATTGGAAATGACAAGATGAAGAAAACCCAGAAGTATTTTGTCCTTTTGAAGGGAGGTCAGCCTTGACCCTGATAGCAGGGCACAATCTTACCCCAAGGCACAATTGTACCCCAAAAACTTGACCTTGACCTACACTACTCTGACAAAATTTCTATTCATGGATCCCACAAGTTCGACGAAAAGGATATCTAAATCTTCTCTTCAATTCATTGTTCCACACTTGTATCTGCAAGAAAAATGGTTTTGTTGTTTGGATGAGGGGCTTGCCTTGGTCAAACCCCAGTTTGGAATGAACCTTAATAATGGAATTAAAATAAAGAATGCTAGTAAGTAGTAGAAGTAAATCTAATAATGAAGCTCTATAAACAAGTATATAGATATGAAAGCTTAAACATAACATTAACAAATGTAAATTAAAACCTCCATGATTGTATGCTTTGAATCCACCTTGATAGAAGAATGAATAGATCTTGAAGATGAACAAAGGATCTTGAAGGAAGATCACACCACCATGATGGCTAGATCTAGGGTTTGAATGATGAATCTTGAATGCTTGAACCAGAAATCCCTTCAAAGGCTTGAATGCTTCAATCCTTAATCTTCAATGGAGAACATAAATGATTGAATGATAGAATGTTTGCTCACTTGAAAAGTAGGTAGTTTCTCATAGATAGTAGTTGTTCGTAGATCATCTGATATCATCATGTGTCTTAGAGAAAATGAGAGCAGGAGGCTTCCTTATATAGTGATCTAGGGCACAAACTCCTAGAGAAGGCTGACGTGGGAGAATTAAATCTCATTTAACCTTAACCCCTATAGGTGGACCTAGATTAAATGAAATTTAAGAGTCTACCATTCCAAAACTTGAAATAGCTGACCCAAAAGCGAGAAAAGAAACTTTTTGAAGCCTGAGATCCCAAAACTCCTAGAAATTGAAAATGAGACCTAGGGTCAAGGACAAGGTTGAGCCTGCCCTAGGTCAGGGTCGAGGTCGACCTTGACCCATCAGGTCATCTTTGACCTAGAAGTTGAAGTCCTCGGTTTCATAGAGTAGGTTGTCAAAAATAGGATGGAAATAGAGAGAGAGAGAGAGAGAGAGAGAGAGAGAGAGAGAGAGAGAGAGAGAGAGAGAGAGAGAGAGAGAGAGAGAGAGAGAGAGAGAGAGAGAGAGAGAGAGAGAGAGAGAGAGAGAGAGAGAGAGAGAGAGAGAGACAGACAGACAGACAGACGCAAATAGACAAAAAAGAAGCAGAACAGGGGGAAAACTACCAGATCCAAGAAAAAGACCCATTCAAGGTACTTGACAAGAGCCCAGACCACTTACTCAAAGAGCTAAACACTCTTAATATGGAAGTGCTTCCATTTTAAGATAATACATTTAGCCCCCACTTTAGCAAGAGTATGAACTCAATGCAAACTCTTGGTAAAGGAAGAGAAGAAAGAAGAGATAACCAGATAAAATAATACTTATCTAAGGACACAAGCCCCTAGGCTAAGAATTCTAACTCAACATACACGCATGAGGGTACAAAAAAAAAATAACATAAAAGAAAGGGTTAGTACTAACAAATCCAAATCAACTAGCATAAGAAACCTTGCTATGAAAAATTTTCCACACTAATATAATATTTGGAAAGCTATCATACAAACATAAGTGATTACATATGAAATAAAAGAGCAACACTATAAATAACATAGCTTCATGATCTAGTCCTACTAGCATGAAAGTGGAAAGAAAGAAAAAAAAAATTGATTACCTCACCCAGTAAAATGCCCACCTTACCATGAATCACCAAAAGAGAGGTAGAGCCAAACAAGTGGCCAAACCTGATAGTTCACCCATTAATTGTGCTTGCAATTGTAATGCATCTTCTGATGGCTTCTAGAATATTCATAAATCCCCTTCTTGTATCACTATGAATATGAAATGTGTGTCTTCTCAGGATTTAGCAACTTATGTGTGTTACCTTCGAAAGATTTAGCATATTTAAAATTTGTAAAATGTGTATCTCTTAAAGATTTAGCAACTTATGTGTGTTACCTTTAGAGTATTTAGAAATGCATGTCTCTTTAGGATTTAGTAACTTATGTGTGTTACCTTGAGAGGATTTAGCATAGTGAAATTTGAAAAAATGCATGTTTCTTCAAGATTTAGCAACTTATGTGTGTTACCTTCTGAGATTTAGCATATAAAAAAAAACTATAGTACAAGGGAGACCCTATATATGCACCCCTCCTTATCATGGTTGTCTACTAGACATGATAAGGAAGAGGAAGAGGATACCTACTTCACAACGTAAGGAGTAATCCTATTAACAACAATGTACACTATGGTCTTAGCAAACAGTATTGACCCCTACATCCAAGAGCATAGATAATCATGAAAAAAAGGATATGTCACATATGGAAAAAGGATCCTCAAAGAAAGAGATCCTATCAACAAGACCCCCGCCATAGAGGAATGCTTTTAGATAAAATATCAACTTTCAAATCACATGGGAACAAAGATTCAATCATCAAGCCCCCTCCAAGGAAGAGCAAAGAGAATCTTTGGAATGAGGAAAATAACTCTAACACCAAAGCAAGGGTATGAGTTTATAAAGAATCATAATTTGCAACATAGAGAAGAGGTGATGACCCAGGACAACAACCTCCTATAAAAATATTATCCATAGTCAATACATCATTTTGTATGAAGAAATAATATTGTGATATAAACAAAATGCCACTAAGCTAAGGAAAGAAGTTTCCTAGACAAAAGGAAAGAAGAAAGAACCTTTCCCCCCAGGGAAGAAGATAAGGGACATCATTTGGAAAACAAATGTCTTAGAAAAGATATCTCGAATAGAGCACAATACAAAATCATAGAAAAATAGGAGGAAAGAATACCAATTAAGCCTAATAAAAGACCTGATGGATCCTAGAAGACTGGATGAAAATACACCTCTTGTCCCCTAGTCTAGAGACAAGAGGAGAAGAGATCTATATTATATCAGTAGGAGGGGAATCCCCTATATCAAGATTATGAAGGAATTGTAAAATTGCATGAGAGTGAGATATAATTCGTAAAGCAGTCATTCACAAACATATAATTTGAAATGTCTACAATTAGAAAGTAAGTAAATATTACGATAATGAAAAGGACATTTGCACTTGGATAAGGCATCTTTCAGTATAGGTTTAAAGATATCTTTTTTGGAATTCATTAATTCAACATATACATGTTCAGCCACCTCTTGATGAATATCAAAGTTATCCAAGGTAGGTGTAGGGAGAATTTTATGAAGAGGAGGACGATGATTAACATCACCTTCCTTAACTTGAGATTGTGAACAACCAATAACATGAAAATCTAGTTTAGAGGGTATATAAATGGGATACTTAATACCATGCTCACTAACTCCAAGACCTAAATCTTTATAACCTTGTTTAGTGATCATATTATATCTTGTAGTGTACATATCATATAAATATTCTACAAGAGGTGATTGTTTATCATGTTCATAAATAAAGGTTGTATAAGATGGAATAGTAGATTTTGAAGAAGTTTCTTTACCCTTTCCTTTAATATCATCATGAATTAGAGGAGAAGGTAAATCAAAGAAGTCTTGCACATCGATATCCTGAACTATAGCTTGAAGTCCATCATAAGTATGGGAAGAAAAAGGATTAACAGATGGAGAATTAGGCTTGGATTAGGAATAATAAGATTTGGATTAGGAAGATTAAGAGATGGTGTATCACCTACCAAATCCTTCACATAATCCAAAAGAATAATAAGTATACCACATGAATCCTTAATGAAATTTTTGAATGTAGGAAGACTAGTATTAGTTAAATTCACAAAAGCATAAGCAAGAATAAAATGAAAGATCATTAACATAATAAAATGGATGATACTCTCATAAACCTCATAATTATGGTAAAGAGATGCTAAGAGAAGGGTAATAAGAAACATAACCACACACCAAAGCATCTTCATCATCTTTGCAAGAATTGTTTTTTGTATTTTTATTGAATATATAGATCTTTTTATACTTTTGAATTTAAAAATGCAAGAGCATAAACTAGATATAATCTTAATGTGAGAAAAGGCCTAACAAATATGAAATGAAATATAACACCACAAATCACAATAGGTCATCTAATTCCACAAAAGATAAGGGTTAAGTGTGTCAGGCTCACCAAAATGAATAGAAAGAAAATAGGTTATCTTCTCAACCCTAATTTCCAAAAGGAATGATCCAAATTGACTAAGCATGAAAAAATGATCGATACATAAATAGATCATGTAATAAGGGATAGGGAGAAAAGATGTCATATCGTAATGAAGAATAGGGAGAAAAGAAGTCCATATGATGAGAAGCCCCTGAATCTAGAAGCCATCTCTTTGAATCTTGACTTGAAGTAGCTACTAAGGCTTGACCTTTTCCCATATGATCCTTTTCTTTATCAAAATCTAAATGTGAAGTATTCATTCTTGAAGGTAGATTAATTTGATTCTTCTTGAGAAGATTCTTGAGTTCATCAATTCCCTTCTTGTAACAGTGATGTTCTTCATGTCCATTCTTCTTGCAATATGCACAAGTAAGAAACTCCTTCTTGGATGATTTTCCCTTTTTGTTGGAGTTTTCTTGTGGTGAGGAGGTTGAGTGTTCTTTCTCTTGTTGTGAATTTTGTTGCCATGATTTATGCTTCTTGTTAGACCCTTTTCCTTGATTCCCTTTAGTAGCCACCAATGCTTTGAACTTTGAAGGCTTGAGAATCCACATGCTCATCAAATTTGATTGCACTACCATTAACATCTCTGTGAAGGAATAAAATGAAGGCACATTGGTATAGGGAGAACCTAAGGTTAACTTATGAGTGTTGAAGCTCGAAACAAATGATGCATACTCTGGAGGAAGTTTGCTCATCAAATTATAGATCAATTTTTCATCCTCTATGGTAATTTCACAATCCTTAACCATCGACCTTAGCTTATGTGACTTGGTGATATAGTCTTGAATTGTGTCAAACTCCTTTGGATCTAATGATATGAGATTATCATTAAGTTCTAAACCCCTAGCTTTGTCTACTTTTGCATACAAGCTAGCAAACATATCACATGCTTCCTTTACTATTTTACAATTATCAATATGGAAGATAAGATCTTCATGTACATACTTCCTCAAAGTACCAATAGCAACCTTATTGTTATGATTCCATTCATTTAGTTTATCAAGATCAGATGGTGCTACCATGGTTCCGTCAACATAATCAATTAAACCTTTTTCCATCATTTTACTCCATGCTCTAATTTTCCATATAACATAGTTATGTGGAGTTAATAATGAAAACCTAGGAGAACCCATGATGCAAAATGAGAGAAAGAGAAGCACAAACACTCAAGACCCCCCCTCCCCCCCCCCCCCCCCCCCCCCCCCCAAATCACTCAATCAAAGAACCCCCCCAAAATGGATGATTTTGGCTCTTTATACTTAGTGCGTGTACAATTGCCACTTGTCAAAATGAACCAAGTGTGTGTACAATTGCCACTTGTCAAAATGAACCAAAGTGGACTTCTATTTTTTATGGTTACAACAAAAAATATGAAGCTTTATATGACTCATAAAGATAAGACACAAGATCTCTCAAGGATATAATTAATTACAAGTGTCAAAATAAGCCAAAAATGACCAAATGGTGAAAGTACTATGTCTACTCAAAATTACTCCAAACTAATACTAGATCTTGAAAGTAGAAAAAAAATCATGCACTTTCAAAATGAATAGCACCTAAATATGTGTCCATATGAGCCCAAATGAAGCCTTTGATGTTGGAAAAATTGGGATATGCGATTTTCAGAAACATTCAGGAATAGAGATTACAAACAACCTATAGCAATGTGTAGATCATGAAATTCTACCCAAAAAAAAAAAAAAAACTCAAAAAAAGGAGTTCGTATGAAGGACATATCGTTGTTTGAAAATCACCTCTATAATCATTTTTCCTAAATTGTCGTCGTTGCACCTCCAAAAAAATGATTCTATATTTCACCTCAAATGTTTGATTTTGATGAAACAAGAGTCCATTTAGGGGTTTTTGACCTTTTGAATGTGATGCCAACATCTAATTTATACCGACATGCTCCAATCTTGACTTGCAAAAAAAATCTCTCCAATGGTTATGCAATGAAACTTCTACTACTCTGATACCATGTAAGAATTTGGTATAGCTCTAATACCATGTAAGAATATGCCTAAGGCAAGAATGAAATACTAAGATCTAGAAGCTCAAGAGATAGCACATGAGAGACAAGCTATGATCAAAGGAGAATGGGTTCATCAAATAACTGGATGAATACATCATAGAAGTGCCTTGTATATAAAGGCAACCGATATGTCTAGGATTCATACAAGAGATAAGTATAACAACTAAACACATGTCCACCTAGAGTGGATTATCCCCCATTGTGCATGAATTTATGTACAAAAATGTGAGGATAAGAATGTAAAGGTGTATCCCATAAAGAGATGTAGTAGACAACATGTGCTAAATTGGAGTGCAAACTACTATGTTGTCTACATGACAACTCATATGATTATGCAAAGTCCTAGGTGTCTACATGAAAACTAATATGAATATGCATTAAACTAAGTAAACTTAAGTAAAGTGTAAATAGTAAATACTTATTTACACCAACAATAATCCTGTATACTACTACATACTATTTTGGTTGAGTGGTGAGATCGTTGTATTCAAAGTACTTGGATTGTGTTGGGTTCATATAATTAGCAAAGGGAGAATGGAATCCATATAGCTTAAAGTCATATAAAGGAGGCCAATTTAGTCACCATATGGATGTGTGGTGTATGAATACTACAATACATGGACTATTGTCATACATCACCATAAACCTTTTCTTTCCATTGTATGGCACTATAATAATTGTAGAAGTGCAAGTAGTGGGTCTTGCATTATACAACTTATAATTACCATATGGGTTAAATAAGAGATATAATACAAACTAAGAACATGCACACATGTGATTTCTAACAAATATATCATCTTTGGAGGGTATCATAGGTGGTTACCATATATATTGAGTGTGGTGCAAGTAGTTTTCTAGGGGACATCTTGCCGTGGTAACATTACTGTTGTATTAGAGTTGATGATATTGTTAACCTATTGGATGATATTAGATGCTGATAAGATCCCAATCAATAGAAAAGATGAGTAAATCAAGCATTGAGATAATAAACCTTGTATAAGAGATAATAAGAGGACAACAACAAAAAAGAGAAACTTTGGTGAATGGACAACAACAACTCGATGGGACTTGGCGATGGGACAACAAAAAATTGGTGAAACCCTTTAACTTTTGATGGAAGGAAGAAAAAATTGAGGATACAATGGGCAAGATGATAATTCTATCAATGTTAGGCCCCACGTAGAGTGCTCTCACATGCAACCAATAATGTTGACATTTACTCAAAGACATGAACAACGTGGAGAGGATGATGCAGGAGCATCCTAGATTGCTTTGTTATCCATCTTGATTGTGGTATGCTTAGTTATGCTTGTGGACTTGCTTGGTAACTTCATTGTTGATTTTATTGATGGATGTGTTCTTTTCTTCATTCGTTGAGTGACTCAGGCTCTTCTATCTCTGAGTGTTCCTGTTTTGTATTCATCGAGTGGCTTAGTGAACTTGTTGATGTTTTTTGGTGTTATCTTTCACCGAGTTGTCTATTTGGTTCTTATTTGAGAGTCAACTTATGTATTTCATTTCTATTAGAAATTTAATGTATTGGATTGATCATTGAGATGTGTGTAGATTGGCCACCTTCTCCATATAATGATCTAGAATCTTCTATAAGTCATTTTGGTGATTATAAATAAGGAGTCTTAGTTTAGATCTAGAAGAAACATCTAAAAAAAGGTTGGAAGTTAGAATTGGAAAGGAAGATTGCAGATCTCACATATTTGAGGCATTTTTATATGTTTTTTAATTTCTATATTTGGTTGTAACCCAAAAGGCCTCACAACTAGACATATGTAGTGAAAATTGGATGAATAAGTAAAATACTTTATTTCCCTTTCTTTTCTAGTGTTGTCTCTTTGTGTGTTATTTTCGTTGTATGGTTTAGGCATGCCTTTGGCCCTAACAGCTCCTTCACATTAAGTGGTATCAAAGTGAAGGTTTCTTCATGGGAATTTGGATCATGGAGAATCCTAGTTGATTTGGTTGTAGAGCGACATATCTGATTCTGACTTATAACTTGCGAAGAGTTAAAATCTTCCAAGAACCTTTTTGTTAAGATGGTTAGAGGTAGAGGAAATGTTGATAATGTAATTATGGATATGTTGAGATAAATTGTAACTAGGTTATATGTTGTTCAGATAACCCAAAGGAGAAGAGTACATCTTGATGATGTTAGTAATGATGAAGGAGCTCTTGGGGCACCAAACCCTAATCCTAAACCTAAATTTGAAGAGGATGAGGAAATATTGTTGAGAGTTTTGTCTAGGGCACATTCAAAGCCTGTCATTGAAGTTACAAACTTTCACAGAAGATTGGACACCAATTCCTTGTTGGATTAGATTTCTAAGATGGATAAATTCTTTGAATTTGGAGTCACTCCTAAAATAGGAAGGTGAAGATAGTAGTTACTAAGTTGAAAGTTTACGCCTCCCTTTGGTGGGAGCATTTACATATTGATATATAGAGAAAAGGAAAAAAATATTAGAACTTGGTCAAAGATGGTGAATAAATTGAAGAAGAAGTTTCTCCCTATGGATTATCATGTCAATTTGTTGAGAAAGATGCAAAATTTGAGGCAAAAGGATATGAGCACGAAGGAGTATACTTAGGAGTTCTACAGATTGGACACTAGATCTATGCATGTTGATGATGAGGTAGAGAAAGTAGCTAGGTATTTGAAGAGTTTCAGAATGGTGATTTAATATGAGATTAATTTTGTGAAACTAGATATTATGGAAGAAGCATATTAGTAGCTTTGTAAGTCTAGGAGATCTTGACAAGGAAGCAAGAGAAAAGACAAAGAGGCAGAGGTGGAAGATTTCAAAGAGGCAGAGGTAGGTCTTATGGTGAAAAAACTAGATCTAACAATATTGTACAAGATAAGGGCAAATCAAAATGGAAAAATGATGAGAAAGGAAAGATCAAGTGGAAAGGTGGTAGTTCTTACTAAAGAAGAGGTACTTATTACCAAGGTAATTATGGAAGAGGAGGTTTTCATGGCACTTGTTTCGAGTATGGTGAAGAAGGGAACAAAGCCTCTAAATGTAATAATTCTACAAAGAAGAAAGAAGGTAGTAGTGGTAGAAATGTTATAGTTCTCTGAGAATTTTTCAATCCACCGAGTGGACATGAAATTGGAGAAAAATTGATGGTAAGGAGAACGTTGTGTAATTAAAGAACTAATGAGGAACCTATCCCAAAGAGAAGTCTTTTCAAGACCAAATGCAAGATGACAAAAAAATGTTGCAAGGTGATTGTTGGAAGTGACAGTTCAATGAATTTGGCCTTAGAAGAGTTGGTTGTAAAGTTGTAGTTATAGAGGTTGAGACACCCTAGACCCTATTATGTTTCGTGGATCAAGGATGAGCATAAGTTATCGTTAAGTGAGCAATGTGAATTCAGGATTGGGAACTACATTGATGAAGTCCTATGTGATATTATTCATGTGGATTCTTGTCATATTATGTTGGGTAGACCTTGGTAGTATGATACATGTGCTATGCATGATGGAAGATTGAATCAATATACTCTTTGGATGAATGGGTAGAGAAAAGTGTTGCTACCTTTGATTGAGAGTTTAGATAAAGTTAAGTATACTACTGTGAGAGTTTGCATGGTAAATGCAAATCATTTTGTAAAATACATGAAGTAGGAGAAAATTTGTTTCATTGTGATTCCTAGTAAATTGAGTTGTGCTAGTGTTGACCAAGTTCTAGAAAAAGTTGAGAAGTTTCTTACCGAGTATCAGGAAATTATTTTTGCGAGTGCATCTAATGGTTTATCACCAATTATAAGTATAAGTCATTGTATGGACTTGATTCCTGGAGCTAGTTTGTCGAATGAAGAACCATATAGATTGACACCTATTAAGAATGAAGAACTTAATAGACAAGTGCAAGAGTTGTTGCCAGAAAGGTTTGATCAGAGAAAGTTTGGGTCAATTTTTTGGACTTGTTGTATTAGCACCTAAGAAGAATGGATAATGTGTATTGATTCTAGAGCTATTAATAATATATGAGTCAAGTATAGATTTCTTATGCCTAAGATGGATGATATAATGGATTGCTTGAATGGAGCAAAGTATTTTACAAAGATTGATTTGAAGAGTGTCTATCATCATATTAGAATTAGGGAAGGTGATGAATGAATGACTTATTATAAGACAAAATAAGGTTTGTATGAATGGTTTGTTATGCCTTTTGTTTTGACTAATTTGCCAAGTACTTTAATGAAGAGGATGAATTAAATCTTCAAGAAATTATTGAGTAAGTTTGTGATTGTGTACCTTGACGATATTTTGATATCCAATAAGACTAAAGAAGAACATCTTGACCATATTAAACAAGTGTTACATAGATTGAAAGAGGAGAAGTTGTTGATTAATTTGAAAAAGTGTTCATTTATGAAGGAGGAGATTATATATTTTGGATTTATAATTTTAGCCGATGGTTAAAGGATGGATCCTGAGAAGGTTAAAGCAATTATTGAATGGCCTAAACCTAATAATGTGAGTGAGTAAGATCATTTCATGGTTTAGCTAGTTTTTATACTATGTTCATCAGGAATTTTAGTTCTATTTGTTATGCTATGACTGAGACAATGAGAGGACATAAATAGGATTTCAAGTGGATACATGGAGGTGATAAGAGGTTTGAGTCTTTGAAACAAAAGGTTGTTGAATTATCTATGTTTCCTTTGCTTGATTTCAATAAACTATTTCAAGTTTAATGTGATGCAAGTAGTAGTGCAATTAGAGTTGTATTGAGTCAAGAAGGTAAACTAATTGCTATCTTTAGTGAGAAGGTGAATGATGCTAAGATGAATTATTATGTGTATGATCAAGAGTTTTATATTATTGTTCAAGCTTTGAAGAAGTGGCAACATTATTTGATTCCCATGGAATTTGTATTGTATATTGATCACAAGGCATTATGGTATTTGGAAAGTCAAGATAAGTTGAATCAGAGACATATAAAGTGGGTTGAGTACTTGTAGAATTTCACATTTTTTTTATCAAGCATAAGAGTGGAGTAACTAACCAAGTTATAGATGCATTGAGTGGAAGAAGATCTTTGTTGACCCACATGAAGATTTAAGTTCTCAACTTTGATGAGATGAAGGATTTGTATGAAACTGACCCTAATTTTTTCTAGGCATGGAGAGAGTGTTGAGCACCAAATCTATCAAATCAACCAAGTATGAGTAAATATTCAACAAGGTATGTTGTTGACATGAATTTAGTTATGTATACTGAGAGGATCTATGAGAGTTAAATGTATTAAGGAGAAACATAGTGGTGGATTACTTGGACACTTTGGTGTGGATAAAAATTTGAGTTTTCTTAAAGAGAAGTATTATTGGTTGAATGAGGAACCACTTAAATTTCTTCTACTTAACCCACTTTGTTAAGTTGTTTAATTTATGTGCATGCGAGAAACAAAAAGCAATAAAGTAACAACAATATAACACAATATTTGGTAACCCATAAACCCTCCTAGTATAAGGTAAAATTGGGGTGGGGATGACACCCACAATGCTTCACTACTAGAGTAATAAAGTTGGTCTGTTAAGGTTTACAAATGATCACTTCTAGTGATCTTACTCAGTTAAGAGTAATAAGGACTATTAGGTCCACCTTGTGAAAGGATTTATAAAATATAATCATGTACTCTATCAGGATTTTTTGCAAAGGACTGTTAGGTCCACCCAACTAAAGGATTTGGGACTGATGCACCTATTAGGATGAATCAATGAATTGATCTCTAATGTGCAACTCTAATTGCTGATGAAGATCCTTTGAAGTAAATTGATCACCTGACTGTGATAGATGAGTCTCTTCCTTTCCTTGAAATTCTTGTAGCCTTCAAATAATCTGCTCTTCCATATTCACTAATGTTCTTTAATTTCAATTCTTACATATCTCTTATTTGGATAAACAAAATAATTCATACTTATATCCATCCAAATAATTCCTTCATAGGTCAGCTACAACATAACTAATTCCAAAAAAATTACCAAGTCAATTCAATGCTATAACTCGGGTCCAATGGCTTACTCGGGCGATGCTAAAGATACTTCGAAAACACTGTCACCTTGGCTAACTCTTGCACTCGGTTGATACGAGATGCTCAATTCATACTAATCACTTGGTAGACACTACTAACTTAGTTCACACTACTCTGCTAGCTTGTTCATTATATTGGAACAATAATACTCTACTCAACTTGGTTCTCACCAAAGCTTGACAAATATTGTCAACTTGATTGACACTGCAGCTCCATGGGACCTATCAACTCGGTTGACATTGCTTACTTTCTGCAAGGTTAACATTGATAGCTTGGTTTCTTTATGAGCTTGGTTAACACTACAGATTGGTAACTTAGTTACTACTATCTTTCATTATGACTAATTGTTTTGACAATATATCTTGATATGAGATTACCGATTTTGAGGTTGGGGTTGGAGTAGAATTGCCCTTCAAGTATTATGTGGATTTAAAGGTGAGATATTCTTATAGACCTGGTCATGATAATGATATTGACATCAAATGGAGGATTAGAAAAGATAAATTTATTATCCTTTGATGGTTTTGGGTATACATTAGTATGAGTACGGGTACAAAAGATCGATAGCTACTTTCCATCTCAAGTTGATACCCAAAGAAGAGGCAATCAAGTTAGTAGCACCTCTTCTGAAAGGAGTGGCTTATGAATAGTGGCACTATGGGATGGTCATTTTCAGTCATGATGAAGAAACTTCATATGTTGACTTCATGGAGAGACTTGTAGATCATTTTGATGGTGAGTATCTGGAGCTCAACTTTAAGGAGTTAACACAGCTCAAATAGACTAGACCTTTAGACAACCACATCACAAAATTTCAAAGACTGATAGTGCTGGTTATGTACATTTTAGAGAGGAGACTGGTTGTGTTATTTTTAGATGGATCAACTAAACACTTGAAAGGTTGGGTCAAGGGATTTAACCCCAAAATACACATGGTAGAAATCAATAAGGTATAAGCATCTTCTTCTTCTAAGTGTTATTCGCACCCCTAATTCACCTCTTTCTCTAAAGGACAAAGATCACAAACCCAATCCAAAAAATCTATCAGGACAAAGATCACAAACCCAATCCAAAAAATCTATCTTTGGATGAGGCCACTAGATAGAAGCTCGTGAGGAGAAAAACATATATTAACTATAAGGATCCATGGGAATCATGTCACCTATGTTTTGGAAAAGAAAATATGGAATGCATTGAAGTGATGTTCAATGGTGAGGAAGATGCAGAGGAACATGAAACTGATAGAGAAGGTCAACATAAATTGCTCAAAGAGGATTTTTATGTTGGTACACTATGGAGGTTTCATCACTACATGGATCAATACTTAGAGGTGCATGGTATTCTAGGGAGAGGTTACCCTCTAGGGACAACATGTTATAGTCATTCTTGATAATGGGGCCACACTCACCTTCATCAACTCATGACATATGAATTGAAAAAGTTTTCATATGAAGGTATACTAAGGGTTCCAGGTCAAGGTGGTAGGAAGAAAGCTTTTATCATGTACCCATTTTGTCCCACAACTAAGTATTACCATGCAAGATCACATGATAACAGATGATTTTTCTGTGGTAATGGAATTTATATTGGGCATACAATGGATGGAGACTCTTAATGAAACCACTTGAAGATTCAAGAAGATGGAATTGTCCTTCAAGGTGGATGGAAAAATGGTAGTATTGAGGGGAATGGTGAATGGAAATAGGATAGATGTAGACCATCTTTAGACATGATATTTTTCCTAGGTAATACATTGTTTGATCTCCACATAACCTATATAGGGGCATAAGACTTCCTACTAGGATGATGAGCTCCAAACGGTGTTGGAAAATATAGAGTGCTCTTCTTTGACATCCCACCAAGGATACCTTTGCACCTTGACTTTATGAACACCATATAGATGGAAGAAGGAGACAAGCCAATCATCACCATGCCTTATCACCATTCTAAAAAGTTCAAGGATGAGATAGAGAAAATAGTCCTATACCTTATTAACAAGGGATGCATTACATCTAGTTTTATCCCTTTTACTTCCTTTGTAGTATTAGTAAAGAAAAAAGATAGATCTCCTCAAATGTGTGTGAACCACTATAGTTTGAACAAATAGACCACCAAAAATAGGTGTCATATCCCCAAGATTGATGAGTTATTCAAAAAATTAAATGGTGTAATCTATTTTCTGAAATAGACCTCTAATATAGCTACCATTATATTTACATGAGGGAATAAAAGATAGAGGAGGTGTCCTTCTATTACCACCATGAACACTATTAGTGTGGTTATGTTGTTTGAGTTAACCAATGCCCTAACTATATTTTTAGTTATGCATGAATCACATTTTCAACAAGAAGTTGCACAAGATCCTATTGGTGTCCTTTGATGACATATTCATCTAAAACAAGATGTGGGAGGAACATGTGAGGTATTTAGATGAGGTTTTGGGAATCATGGAGTTACAATAATTATTTGTCAAAAGTTCCAAATGTGAGTTTGGATTGGCATATATGTTATACCTATGACACATCATTGGCACTCAAGGGGTTTAGGTACATCTGGAGAAAATTCAAGCCATCTTGAATTGACTTCCTTCCAAGAATCTCTTAGATATGTAAATTTATTTGGATTGTGCAGTTAGTATAAAAAGTTTGTAAAGAGATTCTCACAACTTAGTGCACTCTTGATGGATATGATAAAGAAGATATCTTTCCATTGGAACGAGTGGGTGTAATACACCTTTGATAAGATGAAGGAATTCATGAGTTCCTATCTAGTTTTGGAACTATCAGACTTTACTTAAACCTTCATATTGTAGTGTAAGACATTAAGAGAGTCCATTAGGAAAGTGTTGACGAAGGATTGTCACCCCACTACATTCGAGAGTTGAAATCTCTCAGAAGTAGAGCGATTATACTCCATCTATGATAAAGAGATGTTTGTCATCATGCATGCACTAACAAAGTTTTGATGGTACCTCATTGATGCCATTTTTTTGTGTAGACATATCACAATAGTCTGAGATAATTCTTAGGGTAGAGTGATTTAAATGAATGACAACATAAGTGGGTGAGAAAAATCTATGAATTTAATTTTTATATTGAGTATGTAAAGGGTAAAAATAATGTGGTAGTTGATGCCCTATAAAGAAGGCATGCCATGTGTTCCTTATCTAAGATTAGCGGATCGAAAGACACATTTGTTGGTTCGGTACTCTAATAACACATTCACATGCCAATAGATTGATGGTCAAGTGTAGGATGGCATATACAATGTCATTTATGACCTCATTTACTATAAAGGCATAACCTATTTGGTACCCAAGTCCAAGATGAAGGAAAGGATTCTAAAAGATGTGTATCATATTAAATTGGAATCACTTCAACTTACTGATGGTTTAATACCTATTTAAGGTGAGATCATCATCTCCATGCATCTCTCTTCCTTTATTCCTCTTTCTTCTCCTTTCTCCTAGGTAGAATTGAGGTTAAACCTAATAGATCATCTTTAAAGCTCCTATTTTCGTGGCATAAAGCTTGAGGAAGGATCTAACTACCTAGTTCCTCCTTTTCTCTCATCCAATCACTCAAAATCTCTTTTTCATATTATATCAGCTATATCTTGAGTTATGCACTTGATTTCTGGGATCTAGGACTTGTTTTGGGACCTCGAAGGAATCTTGAGGGTTGTGGAGCCTAGTTGGCAAGGATGTGGTGCACCCCTTCCCAATCAGAGACACAGTGTGCCCTTACCAGGTTAATCAAGGATGTAGTGTGTCCCTTCTTGGGCCCTATTTTGGGTCTTCTTCTTGGGTCCCATGTTTGGATTATTTCGAGGTGTTAACATCTAGGTGGATCAACCTATAGGAGAAAGTTAATCTTGAGCCCTTTATAAACCCATACATTTTACATCTCATATCCATGTATAAAGGTAATACATATAAAATCATCCATCATTCACACACTCAAGCATTCAAGGTTTCAAGCGTTCAAGTCTTCAAGCATCCTTTAAGAAATTACTCCATTGGAGATTAAGTATCCAAGTATTCAAGAAATTTGAGGTGTTTATCTTCAAGATCTCTCTCAATCCACTCAAGGTCCTTTGTTGCATCTTCTATATCCATTCATCAATATTATTGATCTAAGGAAATTGGTAAAGAGAGTTCATTACATTCGATTTGAGAGATCCTACTATTGTAAGATGAATTCATATATTTACATTACATTTCTATAATTTAATTATTTTAATTCAAGGTTAATTCCTAAACTAGGTTTTGGCCAAGGCAAACCCCCCATCGGCAAAAAAAATCCCATTTTTATTCCAATTTAAATTTAGTTATCTTTTTCGTCATCTTATAGAACTGTGAAATCAAATTTAGGGTCAGATACAGTTTAACAGGGTCACAGAGGTCACCCTCACTGAGTAAGGTCATAGAGGTTACTATCATGAGGAAGCCACCCCTACCAGATCCTTGAATGATTTTTGGGTTTTGCAAATTTCAATATTTTAGGCCTAGATTTAATGCTATTAGTTAGTTTGGAACAACAAAAAAAAGCATAAAATTAGATCCTAAAGATGATTGTTCTATCCTCTTTGTTATTTTAACATATCTACTTATTTAATTTACATATCTTGTCCTATCTCTCATTATAATAAAGGGTTTCCAAGGACTTTTTCATCTCTTCCCTTATTTTAATCACCTAGATCTAGCTTGCATTGGTGCTCTTTCTTCACTTGGATAGCACTAATCTTTCTAGATCTAGACTTTTTGAATTACGATTGAAAGGTTCAATTTTCTTGACTCCCTATTTGAGTTGTGTAAGTGTGGTTATGTGATGAACTTAGGGTTTACATTCTTGATTCACATTTCCCCCTTCACAATATGTAGGACTCACCCTTAGCTAGACACCTAGGATATTTAAAGACACACAAACAAATCTAGGATAGGTTTTCTTAGAAAGGGTCTTAAGAATGACATCCTCCAATATACTTAGGAATGCTCCACTTGCAAACATAACAATTCTGAACACACCTTACCAACATGTATTCTTCAATTGTTTCTAATTTTAGACCCCTTATTTTCATATGTTGTTGTTTATTTGAAGCACAACTTATAGAGTACACTAGAATTAAACAACTTGCTAGAGCCAATTACTCTTGTTTTTATGCACTTTTACATTAACATTTTAACATGCCACCCCCTAATGGGTATGAGTGATACTTCTCCATCCTAGGGAAAGACATTTACATACACATTTATCTTTATGGATAATAGGTCCTTATCCATTTACATAAAGCATAGACATATTTACACTTTGGTGATACTGAGAAATTGATCCATGGGTGCACACACACATGCATGACAAATTTGTCAATGGGTACATAGGAATGACTATCAAGCACACAAACTTTCTAGACCATTTATCATGCCCTTTGGTTTTTGTGATTCATAGTAAGGAACACTTACTAGGCAAGATAATCATGCTCTCCCTCACTCCCTCATTTCTTTCATGTTATAGGATAGAATCATGAGGTATGCCATCCTTTGTGGTGCTCTTGTCTTTCCTATGCGATCCTTACATTTGATAATAGCCTTCCAAACATTATATTACTGGGTGGAGCATTATTTTTATTAAGGTCCCTTTCACTAGTTCATTTGGAGTTTATGAGTTTTTCTCTTATATGTTCCGTTTTGCTTGGATTGTCATGTTTCCTAATCATGCTAGTGAAATAAAATAGTTATAATATGAATAACAATATAAAAATATATATTTTTGGCACAGTAATAATATAAATTACTTAGATAAATATAATAATGTTAAATAAAATAATAATACTATATAATCAATTAATAATAATGCATGGTAATTGTAAATATAAATATTATATATGATCATATATTTAATGTGTCATAGTATCAAATGCAATATCCTAGTAAGAAATATACTTATACAACCAAAATATAAATAAATAAATAAAAATATACAATCATTATCATATAATATAATATTACAATATAATAGTAATATTAAAATATAGAAATGAATCATATATAATAATATTTAAATACTAAAGTATCAATACAAAAATATTAATATTAATAAATAATAGACATAATAAAACTAATTTGAAGGGACACATCCCTTCTCACAATAAAATATATAAATGAATAATGCAAAGAAGTGGGAACCATACAATTTTTATGAAATAATCGAACAAATATTAAAAGATCAGGAAGTGGATATTACAGTGGTATCAAAGCTATGATCCTGCCATCAAACCATAAATCTGCACCTAAAAACAAATATTGATTACGAAAATGAGAGATGGGCATTATCAAAGAAGTGAGGGTTGGATTCTAAAGGAATTGTTTATCTACAAGCATCAAACTGTCCACATAAGTAGCATCAATATTGCATAAACATAGAATAGAAGATAGCTAACATACTAGTCATTGCGATATCACTAAATAGTTAAAAATATAGGAAAAAAAAATTCTTCTAGGAAATAATTTATTTAGAAGAATGTTGATTCAAGAAGTCTAAATATAAACAATCTAAACAGGATTATGACTTCTCTAATTTTTTATTTATCCTAGATTTGGGGTTTATGAAGATTGGTACATGCTTGATCGATGAGATCCACTTACATGTTCTTAATTAAATGTCAAGGATAGAAACACCACGACAAGTTTTTCACAACTATTAGACCATTTCACATAAGGGAATACAATTATGTGCACCAAAATATGAATAACAACCAAATGTGATCAATGAAACTATAAGTTTAAAAAGAGCACTCAAAGAGGCTTATTATAGTCAAGAAAGGAGGTCTTGATACACCACTGATAAGTTAAGGATGCACGCTGACAATAATTAGAGATGATGTGATAAGGTGATATCAAATGATCAAAATATAAATACCACTAATACCACCATGAGTTTCATGTTGATGGAATTATAATTAAAGTATCATGGTTAGAAGAATAATGAGATTGGAGTCATCTAACATTTGAATGCATATCATCAATATCTTTCATAATCTTTTATTACAACTATGACCAATATCTCTTGAAGGGTAACATATTCTTGTTGACATATTAGTCAAGTTTGTTATTAGTGACACACACTTATTTAGATTTTGTATGGCTATTGAGCTTATTTAATAGTCTACGATGTTTTCCATGTAATCTAGCAGCTACTAAGCATTTCAATGGTTACCAAGTATATTCAGTTAGTGTGAAGCCTAGTAGTTCAAACCGAGCAGATTTAGTTTGGCAGTTCAACTCGAACAATTCAGTGGTTACCAAGCATATAGTTCATGGAATGTAAAGCTAGTGTTAACTGAGCTGTATGATGATTAGTGTTTATCGAGTGATTCAGTTTATGACAAGTTACATAGTATCTACCAAGTCACCAGTGCAGACCGAGTTTAAGACTACCTTGAAGTGATCAGTATGGACCAAGCTTCTACTTCTATCGAGTGCATGATGATGCTAAGTAATAACAATGGACGTCGAGTATCAGAACTTCACCAAGATAGTCTTCAGAACCCGAGTGTCTTCATTTGGGCCAACTTTGTAATATTGGTGTTAACTTGTATAATGACCAACTTTGTAATTTTGTAATTTGGATTGGTCTATATATATATACATATATATGTATATATATGTATATATATGTATATATGTATATATGTATGTATATATGTGTATATATATATGTATATATGTATATGTATATATGTATATATGTGTGTATATATATGTATACATGTATATATGTATATATATACATATATATTATATGTACATATATATGTATACATATCTATGTATACATATGTATATATATATATATATACATATCTATGTATACATATGTATATATATATATATGTGTAGATATATATACATATCTATGTATACATATGTATACATAGATATGTATATATATCTACACATATATATACATATATATGTATACATATGTATATATGTATACATATGTATATATGTATATATATAGATATATACATATATATACATATGTATATATATGTATATATGTACATATATGTATATATGTATATATATACATATATACATATATACATATCTATACATATATATATGTGTATACATATGTATGTATATACATATACATATATATGTATATATGTACATATATATGTATATATATACATATATATACATATACATATATATGTATATACATATATGTATATACATATACATATATATATATATATGTATATATATACATATATATATATATATATATATGTATATATATACATATATATATATATGTGTGTGTGTGTGTGTGTGTGTGTATATAAAATGAATTATATCATATCAAATGAAGAGAAGTATGAGATGTAATGAGCATGTAAGAATGCAAATGTGAAGTTAAGCAATAGATAAAAGAGTGAATTTTGAAGACCATATCAACATAAGGAGCAACAAAGATAAATCTATCATAGAAAGGTGATCAATGCAATCAAGGAATCTCTATCAGCAATTCAGTTGTAAGTTAGAGATCTACTATTTCATTCTAATAGGTGAACCAATCAAAATCTGTAAGAATTTGCCTTAGAGAAAAATTCACCCAAGAACTAAGAACTCAAACACAAGCACAACTGTATACTAGAAAGGAGTATGATCAGAATAACAATGTATTCGATTCAATATGCATCAAAGTACACTAGGAATGCCTATATATAAAGGCCTCTGAGATGCATCTAGAATGCCTAAGAATTAGCTACATGATAAGTCATACAACTAGGCACATGTCCACCAGATATGGGTTATCCTCCATTAAGCACGTAAGTAAGTCATACAACCACGCAAATTAGTGTTGTAGGTCCAACATGTGCTAAAAAGGGAGTGCAAATAATTGTGTTGTCTACATGACAACTCAGTGAATGATGCAAACTCTAGTGTTATAGACACCATGTGTTGAATTAGAGTTGCGTACTTCTATGTTGTCAACACGACAACTCATAAAGGTACACAAACTCCTAAGTGTCTCACAAAATAAATAATAAAATAATGCAAAATAATAAAATAATGCATTAACCTAAGTAAACATAAGTAAAGTGTAAATAGTAAATACGTATTTACACCAACAAAATCTTTTCACAAGGCAGACTTAATAGTCTTTCTTAAATCTCTTAACAGAGTGCATACTTTATTGTGTGTTTGTAAAACCTCTAACAAGGTGGACCTAGCAGTTCTAATTTCTCTTAACAGGGCAGATCATTAGAAGTGATCAATGTAAGCCTTAACAAGCCAACTTTATGTTGTAGTATTGAAGTTTTGTAGGTTTAATCCCCACCCTATTTTTACTTTCTATTTGGAAGGTTTCTGGGTCACCAAATCATTGTGTTCAAGTGTTGTGGATGCTTTTATATTTTTAGTTTCACATGCATGCAATTAGATCTTATGTGATAAATTAATTGTCAAATGATTTATTGGATTTAGAATTAAAATTGGTATAGAAATTTTAGAAGTTACTAATTCACCCCTCCCCTCTCAGTAACTTAGCATAGTCTTGAATATTTCCAACAATTGGTATCAGAGCATTGTGGTTCTCAAGAGAAAGTTTAACAGCTTGAGCAAAGATCAAGGATATGGAGATATTCAAACTTGATAAGGCAATTGACAATGAAAAGCTAGATCTAGAAATGGCCATTGCATAAATCAAGAAAGCTAAGGAGCAACTTTTCCAATCCTTGAAAAGAAGGAAGGAACTTGAAAATCAAATGAATGACCATCAATACATTGAAGAAAGAATTGAGGACTTTTTCCCTTCAAGCAGATCAGATGAAGCAAATGATGCAATCAAAGAACTCCTAGAGAAGAATGGTTCCCTACAAGAAGAAGTAAGAAAGCTGAAAAGAGAACAAGAAATTCAGTCAGTAAGGCTATGTGAAATCTTGGAATAGAGAAACAAGATAAAAGAAGAAATAGATGGAAGAAACAACGAAATCCAAAACCAATCCCTTTAGCATGTAGATCTTATGGATCAAATCTCCACTGCAAATGAGGAAATCATGAGCCAAAGATAGATCAATGAAAGATTAAGAAATGATCTAAATTTGGAAGGACAAATCAATGAAAGAATAAGAAATGAGCTGAGGTCTGAAAAGAAAATAAGTGAAAGATTGAAAAATGACCTAAACACTAAAAAAAAAATCAATGAAAGAACGATGAAATCCCAAGAAGACATGAATCAATTAAATCAACTGAATGAGTAGAATCTCTATAGACAAAAGGGTAAAGTAGGAATTGGATACAAAGAAGAAGGTGAATCCTTTAAAGAAGGTGCTCAAAGGAATCAAAGACCTACTTGCAATCATTGTGGTAAGTTAGGTCATACATCAAACAAATGTTGGAGTAATGGTAAAAAAAAATTTAATGGAAAATGCTACAATTGCAGTCAACATGGTCACAAGGCTAATGAATGCATAGAGAAACCAAAATTTGAGGGCAAGTGTCACAAATGCAAGAAACAAGGTCACAAGGCATCAGGTTGCAGAACTAAGTCATTCAATCCAGTAGAGCAAATTGTGAAAGCAATATTTGGTTGGGACTACAACACTTGGTGTAGATGTCATTACTATGGATAATATGGACACATTGGCTTGAGTTTTGTTAAACATAAAAGGAGAAGAGATACCACCATAAGGTGTTCACTTGTACCAAACTTGGTCATCTAGCCAAAAATTGCATGAACACAGGTAAAATTGAAGATGAAAAGAAGGCAAAAGAAGACAACATTTGAAAGCAGATGAGGCAACAATGGATTCCTAAATCTACCAAGGATGCTAGTTCAAGTAATTAATGATGGTCATGTCACTCAAGAAGTTGGTGACTCCGCCATTTTCAACTAGGTTTCCAAAGGAGAATTGGAACTACATTATCAAGATCACATTTAAACAGTTACAATTGAAAGGTGACAAAGATCCAAATCAGTATTCAAGATACAAAAGAATCACTGAGGAAGAATGGTATCAGTTATCATCGAGTTACCTTCTCTACTGAATAAGGTCAGGTCATAGACTCTACCGAGCAAGGTTGGGAGTAACAAGACACACATGGTTACCAAGTCACAGAGCCTTCACCGAGTAATTAATAACATAGTGGACGACAACCTATCACGCATACTATCGAGCATAATGTCAAGCATGATGTCAACCCAGCTACCTTCGTACTGAGCATTAATGGCAAAGTTTTAACAAAAAACATGAAATCAAATTCTTTTTTCACTGTGAAATCTAAATGCTATTGCGAAGAAGAAAATTCCAGTGTGATCAAGTGACTTCAAGTGAATTTGTAGCAAAGTTATCAAGGTTTTCATAGTTTACCGAGTAATCATAGCATCAAGAAGCAGCAACAAAGCAAAGAAAGGGTCTGAGATGTTGGTCTGAGGAGTCGATTGAAAAGTGCTAGACTTCAAATTTGTGCCTGTGATCATGGAAATCCTCGACCTGAGCAGAGCTCAATCACAAATCCCACCTAAGGTACTCCTTATTAATGATATTCAAACTCATTTCAAGTGTTCTATTCAAGAAATTGGAACCCTAGAAATGGATGATGCCCTAGGTGAATGATGTGTTAATGGAGTTCTCAAACCTGAGCATAAAAATTTGGAAGACAAAGGTTTGATTCACATTCGTCACATGCCCCGAGGTTTTCAAATCAAATGGATCAGATACATTCTAAGCCGGGTGCATAATGGTCAGCTATGGCTTGGGCAACCTATTGTGATTACAAATAAAATAATTCATTACATCACCAGCCTCCCCATGCTCACCAAAGCTAAAACCACCAAAACCCTAGGTCGGGCTGAGGTAGAAAAGAAAACCCTAGTCGAGTGGGATGACAGAGACATGAAAATCAGCAGTGTGATTGATGTAGAATTGAAATTTGAGATACATGTGATAGCTCACAAGATATATAGTTTGAGCTGCCTCAATAGTGTATCATGTGAAGCTGTGGATATAGCTTACAAAGTTGTGTTCAGAACAATCTAGCTTATGACTTGGTAGATCTGTTATTAAGGAAATTCAACAAAAACATGGAAAGTGTTCAGACTTCCAAGAACAACCCCTACAAATTTGGCTTTCTGTTGACTTGTTTGTTCTTCTATGTTCAGAAGTTCTTCTTGTCCAAAGGCACGGTAGTATGGAGGAAATATGTGCCTGTATTATATCAAATAAATGAATACATTACAGAAATGAGAGACAATTATGTTAGTATTATGGACAAATACTTCAAAGTTTTCAAGGAGAAAATGAACAATAGGTTTAGAATGCCTAAGAAGTTAGTTGAAGATTACAAAGATGCCATATGCTTTATGGTTGATTGTGACAAAGTTTACATTTAGGCAGTGAAGCCCATAATTGTATGGGTAAAACCTCTTCCTTATGAGGTAAATATTGATGAACCAAAGGATATTATTGAGGCTCTAATTAATGAAACTGTTGATCCAAAGGCATCATACTTTGGAACCTATGATGAGGCCAAGGCAAGAATAGAACTGGAGATAAAACTCCCTCAGACAGTTAACAAGGGAAAGAGGAGGATAGCTTAATTAAAATCCAACACACCTCTCATGTTAACTGTAGGCAAAGGAGAAGATGTAGATGAGGAAAAGGATGAAGAGTAATTGAAAAAGGAAGAAGAACCTATGAAGAAGAAAGGCAAGGTGATCATCACTAAGCCACCTAAGCCATCCACTGCAGTTTTTACAAGGAGGTCCAAGAAGAAAGGCAGTGATATTGTCTTTAGCAAACCTCCTCCCACCTTCCAGGAAAAATTGAAACAAATGGAAGAAGGTGTAGGCATAAAAAACTTCAAATCTTTGAATTATGAAACCAGGGTAGAGGTAGAGAAGAAACAAGTTGAAGAACTGGTGTTAACCAAAATGGGAAAATGGAAGTATTCACTAGACCAAATAGCCTCCCAAATCTCTAATGAATTATTAGAGAAAATAAAGCCAAGATGGGACTTTGAAATGGAAATAACAAAAGACATTTATGCACAAACCCTGAGGTAGTTGCTACTAAGCATGAAAAATGCTGAGGTAAAAGAGTCTTTGAAGAAAAATGAAGACAAAATGGCTCTTAGATTTAATACATGTTTAATTTTGATCAAGGATATAGAGCATGTGGTTAAGAATGCCACAAGCATGTGGAAGAATGTTTATCATTTGCATAAACAAAGTGACTTCCCAATAGATGTTAAGGGTAATGATGATTATAGTGATGATGGTGAAGAAGAAACTTACATTGAGCCACACATTTTGATAGTGAGGAAGTTGAAGAAGATAAAGAGGAGGAAGCTACTCAGGAAGACAAAGAAGATGATGAGGAGACTGACCCAATGAAGATAGCAACTGAAGTCATTGCCTCACTTCCTCACTCTCCAAGCAAACCAGCAACCATATCAAGCTCGAAGACAACTTCAACAAGTTTGATTGTGACAACCACATACACTTCAAATGTCCAATCACTCTTCACCCCCATTCATCTCTATGTATCTATAGCAAAAGTGACTTCCACTTCATCTACTAAGCTGCAACCTCTCACTTCTTCAGATATCGAGTCATCAGTTATGAATATAGTGGCTTCTACAATTTTGAGCTCTTTAGCAGTAAGTACTCTAGTTTTAAATACTACAATTTTTTCTAATTTAGTTTTGGATTCAACAAGCATTCCTATTAGTATTCCATCAGTTAGTACTTTATCAACTTTGACTTCAAGTCCTGGTATATCTACAATTATTTCCATCCCAAATTCAAAGGCATTAAGTACAAGGACAGTTGAACCTGATGTTCAACTGAGTATAAGATTTTTGGGTAGAGGAAAGGAGATAGATGAGGACATAGACTTAGATGAGAAAATAAAAATTCCCAAATGGGACATTGATAATCTTATTGCAAACCAAATGCACATGGTTGGTGAACTCCTTCAGAAGAAGGCAAAGCAGTAGAAATTAAGAGAAGAAAGAGATAGAGAATATAAGATTATTGATGATGCTAAAAACATTTTGTATGTGGCAATAGGTATTGAAGTAGATTCTTCTCAACCTATTTTATTGCAATTAGCAGAAGTAGTCCAAAAGTTCAATGAGGACACTAGTGGATAGGATAAGTTAATTGAGAAAGCTGAAAATAAATTTGATAATAAAGTGCTTGAGTACATTGCTCAGCAAATTGCTATTCAGCAAGTTGAGTCTTCGTCAATTTTGACCAATCTTGAATCATCTTGCACCAATGTGACATCACTTTTTGTGAAGTTATTTGATGTTTCCAAATTCACAAAGGAAACAAAGAGCAAACTTTCAAAAATTGATGAGGATTTGAAAGCTAGTGCTCAGTAGTTGCAACTTGACCATAGTTCAAGCTCTGCACATCACATGAAGATCAAATTTTTGATAGACATGCAGGTAGAATTGTTAAGAGAAGAAGCAAGGATACGGTCATCACTGATTGATATTTAGAATATGATCCTTCCTATCATGGATACAATGTAGAAACATATTGCTTACTCAAAAACCTTGATAAATGAAAATAACTTCTCTATTGCAGACCACATGATAGAACTCTTTGCAGAAGTGCAAATTGCTCTACATACATGCAAGATTTTGCAAGAAAATTGGGATAAAACCTTGGCACTTATTCTTAAGGTACATTCTAATTTTTTTTATCTCATATTGGTATCTCCATGTAAATAAGCTCTGAATAATTCTTTGGCATTATTGTCAAAAAGGGGGAGATTATTATTGTTGAGTCATGGTATGATGTATATAAAGACACATAGTATGGGGGAGAAACATGCTATGAGGAGAATGTATATAATAGATGATGTATAGTATACCTTACAAAGATAAATTTTGAAAAATCTCAAACTAGTATACCATACTGAGCTAGTATCACATGATGATGTATATAAGATTTTTGGCTGATAAGTGTTTTTGTCACTAATGCCAAAGGGGGAGATTATTGACATACCAGTCAAGTTTTTTATTAGTGACACACACTTATTCAGATTTTTTATGGCTTTTGAGCTTATTCAATAGTCTACAATGTTTGCCATGTAATCTAGTAGCTACTAAGCATTTCAATGGTTACCAAGTATATTCCGTTAGTGTGAAGCCTAGTAGTTCAAATTGAGCAGATTAAATATGGTAGTTCAATTTGAGCAGTTCAATAGTTACTAAGCATTATAGTTTCTACCAAGTTTATAGTTCATGGAATGTAAAGCTAGTGTTAACCAAGTTGTATGATGATTAGTGTTTACTGAGTGATTCAATTTATGACAAGTTACATAGTATCTAGCTAGTCACCAGTGCAAACCGAGTTCAGGACTACCTTAAGTGATTAGTATGGACTGGGCTTCTACTTCTACTGAGTGCATGACGGTGCTAAGTAATGACAATGGACATTGAGTATTAGAACTTCACCAAGATAGTCTTCAGAACTCGAGTGTCTTCATTTGGGCTGACTTTGTAATATTGGTGTTAACTTGTATAATGGATAACTTTGTAATTTTGTAATTTGGATTGGTATATATATGTAATGAATTGTATCATATCAAATGAAGAGAAGTATGATATGTAATGAGCATGTAAGAATGTGAATGTGAAGTTAAGCAATAGATAAAGAGTGAATTGTGAAGACCATATTAGCATAATGAGCAATGGTGATACATCTATCATAGAAAGGCAATCAATGCAATCAAGGAATCTTTATCAACAATTCAATAGTAATTCAGAGATCTACTATTTCATTCTAACAGGTGAACCAGTCAAAATCCTTTCACAAGTAGACTTAACAGTCTTTCTTAAATCTCTTAACAGAGTGCATACTTTATTGTGTGTTTGTAAAACCTCTAACAAGGTGGACCTAGCAGTCCTAATTGCTCTTAACAGTGCAGATCATCAAAAGTGATCATTGTAAGCCTTAACAGGCCAACTTTATGTTGTAGTATTGAAGTTTTGTGGGTTTTATCCCCACACTAGTTTTACTTTCTATTTGGAAGGTTTTTGGGTCACCAAATCATTGTGTTCAAGTGTTGTGGATTTTTTTATATTTTCAGTTTCACATGCATGCGATTAGATCTAATGCGATAAATTAATTGTTAAATGGTTTATTGGATTCAAAATGAATTGGTATAGAAATTTTAGAAGTTATTGATTTACCCCTCCCCTCTTAGTAACTTAGCATAGTCTTGAATATTTCCAACAATTCCTATCACCACAAAGACATGAGAAGGCCCAAGGATGGATTTAGAAAGAAACATATAAATTGTGACATATTTATGTCCAATGAATAAATAGTAAAACCAAGCAGTAGTAGACATTGGCAATACACTCAACATTTTTAGATCAGTACAAACCTTAGTATCAAGATTTATAAATAGCCATTGAATCACATTAAGAAAATATAATAATTGATGATAAGTATACTACTATAGAATAAGGAAGGACAAGCATTAAAATGAAAAATATGGGAGTTTGCAGCAAATAATGACACTCATATGTATTCATTATTAATCATGTCTATGAAGAGATATGGTAAATAAATAATATATTAGAGAAGACAATGAGAGAGAAAAAGTGTTATTCTAAATTACATGCTTTCAAATACATGTATCAATGTACAATCATCAATATATGTAACCTTGTTTTTGCACTCTAAAACCATATCTCATATCCATCAATATTTGGTAGTGGGATTACACAATCCTCTGCCATATAAACATAGTATTTTTATATAATAATTGAAAAGGAAGATATATAAATTAAAGGAAAGAAGCAGCCAACAAAAGGAAATATGAAGTCAAGAAAAGTCTTTCAAAAAGGAATTTCATCAAATCAAACCAAATTCCATACGATGCTAAAAATAATAATTTAACTTTCATCAATATTCATAGCAAGATATCTTAGAAGGGAAAAATGCAATCAGAGGAAGCTGCACAAAATCCTATATATCTAAGAATCTATAATGATTCTAGACTGGTTATATTGATCACTAGTACATAGAGGAATGATTACCACTCAATGATGATGTGGATTCGGGGAAAGAGATGCACATTACATTTATTGAACAATACATGTAGATAAGAATTGAGAAGATAATCTATGAACAACATTGCATAACTCATAAATTGGATTTAGAGAAGACAAGAATATATAAAGAACAATAATATTGAACCGTGAGCAACATTGTCACAAAACAATGTATGGTGAAGGATTTTGGTGATAGCCCACTCATAGTTTGGAGATAATATCAAAAGGATGATTCCTAGCATGTAATCAACCAAGGTGACAATTAAAATCCAATCCTCATGCTTGGAAAGCACATTAATATGGCAAGTTGAATTGGCAAATATCCTAAGGATTAGAAGGTGATAAGTCATAACAAGTACTTATCATTGGATAGCTAATCACATAGGAATTAGATGGAACAAAAATAAATAAGTGGCATGAATCAAGAAATTTTTTAATAAGAGAGAAAATGTGGGCATTTATATAGAGAGAAGGTGATTTTTTTTTTAAAGAGTACTATTCTATGTAGTATGCTATGAAGTTAGTAAATACTTCGCGTATACTCTTAGTGCTAGAGAGATAATGTAGGCATTTATATAGAGAGAAGTTGAATTTTTTTTTTGAATAGAGTTCATATAATACAACAAAACATAAGATAAAATGAAAACAAATCCATTCCATGGACTGCGTGCATAGATAAGTTAAGGTAATATTAAGGATTATGTCAAAGTTAAAAAATTTATTTGATTGCAATGAACAAGATGGTCCCCACAATTGGTAATAAAAAATATTATACATATTAATAATAAAGACAACTTATGGTATGATGCATACTAAAAGGGAAAGGGGAAGGGAGTGTATTAAGGAAAGTTGTTGTCTCTCCTTACAAATCAATAACAGAGCATGACACTCATCCTTAAGAAAATACAAGAATTATATTAATAAGATTTGTAATATTAAAAAGACACCCAAATGTGTCATGAATGCCTC
Organism: Cupressus sempervirens; assembly: GCA_028749045.1. Taxonomy (NCBI): domain Eukaryota; kingdom Viridiplantae; phylum Streptophyta; class Pinopsida; order Cupressales; family Cupressaceae; genus Cupressus; species Cupressus sempervirens. The sequence goes on from CM053785.1 coordinate 404,878,242, forward strand.
AATATTAATAGGTGAGTAATCTTGAATTCTCCATATTCACAATGAAGAGGGAGCTTGCAAAAGGTGGAGTAATCTGAGCACAGTGAGGAGAAGATTCCCAAAATGAGCTTTGTACATGAGGGAACCTCTCGGAGTCTATTTTCACTTGAACACAATAATTCTACCATCTTATGGAATGTGGGAAGACCAAGAAATATACATCTATCAATAATATTCTACATATTATAATGATAGTTTATTAATGTTATCAGTTTAATTAATGAATTTGTGATCTCTCACTTCTCATCTCGACCCATTATGTGATGGGCTTGGAAGGTGGATATTACAAATGGGAACAATCATCATACAAAATAATACCATAATTAAGTTAATCTATTAAAGAATGATATACATGTCTCAGTACAATAAACTATTCCAAATTTAACTTGGAGTTTTCCATATTCCTAATGAAGAGGGAATTTGTGAAAGGTAGAGTAATTCAGGCACAATGAGGATAAGATTCCCAAAATAGAATTTGTTCATGAGGGAACCTCTTGGAATCTATTTATACTTGAGCACAATAATTATACCATTAATTATGGAAATAGAGAAAGGACCAAGAAAGATATGCCCATTTAGTTAGTTAATATTAAGAACCGTCATTAGTAATATCAGCTTAATAGATGGTTGGTGTTCTTAATTTATGTTTTCTTACTTCTTGTGTCATTACCATTCACTATAGGAATGGGACAATTTAGGTAAATAGTAAGTACATTCTTGTTTCCAAGGTCTAGTAAAATACATACTTGCCTACCTCAAAGCCCTATAGTGAATAAGAATCTTGTGAGAGGGAGAGGGGAGTAATTTTATCATGTTGAAGTAGAGATTTAAAAAATGGGCTTTGTTCACGAGGGAGCCTCAAGTAGACTATTTCTATGCCCAAGCATAGTAATCCAATCACTCACTATAGGAACATGTCCATGTAGATAATTAATCACATCAAGGAGATAAATAGTAAATATTTAAGTACTTTGTTTTCCTCTTTTCATTCTCTTGTATCATTTTCCATTAAAATATATACATCATGTATGTTTCATGTCATTATGTGTGAGATTTGTGTCTACTTCATGTCTTCCTGCATCAATGTGTATACTTTGTGTCTTCCTGCATTAATGTGTATACTTGTTGTCTTCATGCATCTACATGTCTTCTTTGTGTATACTTCATGTTTTCATGCATTTATGTGTCTTCTTTGTGTGTGCTTTGTGTCTACAAGCACTCAATTATTTACGTCATGAACAATTTATATTTTCATGCATTAAAATATAAAATCCATGCATTCCTTATGGATTCTCACATCCTAGCTTATGCCACAAATGTTGACTTTAGAAGAAAATTTAGGTGTAAACGATCATTTCTTGAGGACAAGAAATTTGAGGAAGGGTGGATTGTCATGTCCCCTAATCATGATAGCGAAATAAAATAGTTATAATATAAATACCAATATAAAAATAATATTTTCTTGGCATAATAAATAATATTGTTAAATAAAATTATAATAATATATTATCAATTAATAATAATGTATGATAATTGTAAATATAAGTACTATATATGATCATAAATTTAATATGGCATAATATCAAATGCGGTATCCTAGTAAGAAAAATATGTATATAACAAAAATATAGATAAATAAATAAAAACATACAAATCATTATCATATAATATAATATAATATTATAATAGTAATATTAAAATATAGAAATGAATCATATATAATGCGATTCACATATATAATAATATTTTAATACAAAAGTATTAATACTAATACTAACACTAATATTAATAAATAATAAACATAATAAAACTAATTTGAAGGGACACAACCCTTCTCACAATAAAATATATAAATGAATAATGCATAGGAGAGGGAATCGTAGATTTTTTATGAAATAATCAAACAAATATTAAAAGATCAGAAAGGGGATATTACATGGATGCAAGTGGAGTTAGGATTCTATGTCCTTGGGATTGGTGATTTTCTATCTCATTGCCATTTGTCATTTGTCATTTGTCTCTTCATTTCTTCATTTCTTCCTTTACTAATAGTATGACTTGCCTCATACTCTCACTAAAGTGGGGGCTAAACGTATTGTCTTAAAAGATAAATACTTTATTTTAAGACCTTTTAGCCCTCTTTAGTGTGGTTTTGACCTCTCTCTCTCTGTCTCTCTGTCTCTCTCTCTCTCTCCCCCCTTCAAAATCTTTCCTAAATTTCTTAGTCATCTCTTAACTTTTAGCATGGTCCTTTAGGTGTTATTTCATCACCATTTTTTGTTATTATCTTTTGATGGTTTTTAGCATTTCCTTAATATTTCTACAATTTCTTTGAGACTTTGGGGACCCCATTGGGAAGAGGTCAACTTAGGTTAACCTATTCTTTAATGGGTTGACCCAGGTTGACCTCTTCCCTGAGGAATTTGAAACTTGGGGCCCAAAGTTTCTCGAGTCTTTCAATTGTTTAGTTTTGTTCTTGGTCAACCTACTTTATTTTTTATTTTGAAAACTAGTATATAAGGAAACTTTGGCTCTTGATTTTCATCGATCACCATCATACAAGCAATAGAGATCAAGCATACATGCATTCATTAGACTTCAAGAAAGTATTTCCAAATATTTATCGAGACCAATCATTTCCTTCTTACATCAAGATTCTTCCTTTAAGGTGGTAGTGGAGTTTGGCTTCTAAGGAGGATATATATTGTCTAAATTATTCAATTTCATTCCATTCTTCAAAAATTTACATCACAAGCATTCCCATTCTTAAGGTTTTGACTTCTATGGTTTCCTTTTAGACTCTTTGAGTCAAGGCTATTACATTTTCATACTTAAGCACATATCCAATTTAATTACATCTACAAAGTTAACTGTATTTCTCATTGTCATATTCAGCCCTACTAAAAGTCAAAATTTCCTTTTTCATTATTTTAAGTTTGATTCCTCAATCTAGGGCTTGACCAAGGGAAGTCCTCATCCAACAAAAGAAAAACCAAATTTTCTTGTATGCAAGAGAAAGATATCCATATTGTGATTATAGATCCAAAAACTATTCAATAAAGCTTTATAGAGAACCTAGGTTGATTTTTCTATAGTGTCCTATGAACATTTCCATCATCTCATAAAATTTCCAAACACTTTTCCATCAAGTTGATATGTCTTGGAAGGTTTGATAAAGATAGTGTTTTCTAGGTTTTTTTATCATGATTGTAGAACCACATTTATAATTACAATCATATTTTGAGATTCATGGCTTTCAGAGAAAAAAGGAATCTTCTATTGCATATTTCAAGTTAAGTCCTTCATCATTTTTTTCTCAGCATATACCTATTTCCATATTTTAATTGGTTTGATTGCATACATTTAGCACTTAGATCTATCTTACTAATGTCATTAAATCAATTAGTTCTAATATCGCATTCACATTGTACATCACAAAGTTTTTAAAATTGCACGAAAGAGGACTTTCTTATGTAATTCCTTGATATAATTTGGGTTTAGCATTGGTATCCCTTCATCTCATTTGGGTTGTTTGAATATAACTTGGGTTATATTGAGAGTTATGCTTGGAAGCCCATCTTTCTATTGCATTTTAATATTTAGGAAGTGGAAGGCTTATTTGATACATATATAATTGCGTGCTTCCATTTTTAACCTTATTTTTTTGGCAAACCTGATGCATCTCCTCTTTTTTTGTTTGGAGTTAGATCCCTTGAACTTTATTATTTCCTTCTTGGCATTGGGTTTTCATCTTCTTTTGGTGAGTCTGACACTTTCCCTCCTTAATTTTATTTTGGAGTTAGATTTCTTCTTTGTGCCTCTAGATCTACTTTGTTTCATTGCATGCACATGGCATTTACATAATTGTGTATGTGTTTTTTATGCATTATTTTTTAATGATTAATTAGATCTTGCATAAATTTAAATCACAAAATGGTTATTTGGATCTACCCTATACACACTTCTCTTCTTATCATGCTGCACACATTATTTAAAGCATTATTCAAACATCGTTCCATTATTTTTGACATAAAACATCACCCTCCTATCAATTTAGCTTCACCATGTGATCTTTTTCTTTATGAAGATGAAAGACAGATTGATATTTTCCCTTCTCCTAATTTTTTTCTTTACTATGGGGATATATTGGTTGAGGGTGATGTTATACTTTCTTTTAGTTGTTCCACCTTTGTGAGTCCCACTTTAACTCATGACTATTCATCTTCTTCTATGGTGTGATTTATTTATAGAGACGTTCCTTCCATTGATAATATCACTATTTGGTATGAACCTCTTGATGATAATGTTGACTATTCTCTTCTTCATGAAAAATACAACATAATGAATGGTACCTTCTCTTTTCAACATGACAACCTTGACGTTTCTTCTTACTCCTAATACACCTTCCTCTTAGGGCTATTTTAGAGAAAGAAGAGGAAATATTAAATCTTTTATTGATGTGAACTTGCCTTCATTTGATGCTCCTAGTAGATGGAGCATTAATGAAACTCCATAGTGGCCTATTCTAAGGATTCCTTGGAAAAAATATTAATATCCCAATGCTCAACCTATTCTCACTCTCAAAGGTCACCCTCCATCAAACAAGCCTCTCATCACCCTTAAAGGTTGTCCTTCCATAACTCTCAAAGGGGATCCTAATTATTCTTTGGATTATCATGCAGTGTCTCACATATATCATACAAGAAATAATCCTCAACCTACTACTTCTCTTCCACCTTCTCTAACCTTTCTTCCTCCTCAACCTCATCTTTCTTAGAATCTTGGACTAGAAAATAATTTGGTAGCACAATTACGTAATACCTCTACCATTATTTCTCTCTAGGAACTTCTTCAAACATTTCCTACATATCCTGAAGCCTTACAAACAACTCTAACCACTCTTCTAACTACACCTCTTAATCAAGATAATATCAATGCCTTTTTGTAATGCATAAATTAAATACCTATTCGACCTCAAATTGTGTGGACTCAAGAAAATTTTCCTCCAGAATAAATTCAAGATCGCTATGATGCTTTTATGGTAGCTATCATTATCAATGGTAACCTTAGTTGTAGAACCTTAATTTATAATGGGCTTGAGATTAACATTGTAATATAGACATGCTAAAAGTAATTAAAGTTGATCCTTCAAATATCCAACCTAATAATATTCTCATTCATGGCTTTGATAATGTTTCTAAGATAACTTTGGGCATCATTACTCTACCTATAAAAGTATGTTTGGTTATTTTGAATATTCTCATTCATATCAAACCTAGACCTCTTAATTACAACCTAGTTTTGGTAGACCTTAGTTACATAATATGCATGATATTCCTTCAACTCTTCATAAAAAAGTCAATTTTATCTATAATAATCTGATGTACACTCTTCATGTAGATTCTAAAGTAAATATTTTTCTTAATGTTGAGGAGAAACAAGATCAAGAATCAAAGGATGGTCATCCTTCTATAAGTGTCCTTTTTGGAGATGATTAAGGATTCTCATATTTTACACCAACTTTTATTAGACAATAAAGAGTTTCTAACCTTTCATCTATGAAATCTAAAACAAATCCTTTTTCCAGTAACTTTATTGCTACTTCTACTCATGACGAATCTATCAAACCCAATGATATGGATTCTTGTTATGGTCTTGGTTATCACAGATTCATTGATAATGGATGTAGTAAACAAAGTAAATCAAGTAGCCTTAGGTAATGAGCGGTATGAGAATTCTTATAAGCCACAAGTTGTCAACACCATTGTGGATCATAATTTATGATGTGGGAAAAAAAGTTTTCAATCCCATTCTTTGTCCACATCCTCTCCTTCACCATCTAACATTAATAAAGAAATTTATTTTCCTAAAATTCTTCATGCTAAGATAAACGAAAAATAAACATAGTCAACAACTTACAAATCTTCTATTTTGCATGCATCACCACTATCGTGATCGCTCTACTAATGATTTTCAAGCTTTATATTACAAGATTCAATAACTCATTGATAATGAGGGTATTCACCATCTCCTTATACTGTGACATATTTCAATCCTAATTTCTCTAAATAACATTTAAGTCCATACTATGTTTTTTTAGATTACGATAAAAGTAGGTTGTGAGCGGACTCAAAACCCCTTACAATAGCAAAAAGGATAAAATGTTAAAAGCCCCCCAGGTTTTACAAGGACTTAGAACCTATAGAGTTAAAACAACTATAAAATACCAGCTTTTACAAGGACCTGTAACCTAAAAGATAAATGGGTAAAGTTCAAAACTAGGTTTTACAAGGACATGGAACCTAACAATATATCAGAGTAAACAAAAGCAGGAAAAAAGAAATAAACACATAGAGAACTAGGACCAAGAACCAATCTAGCAACTAGGACCAACAATTAAGCTAGCTCTTTCATCACCTTAGCCATCTCATTACCAGTAGTTAAAATCCTTGTAGTGATGTCCTCCATTTCTGATCCAGGAGTAGCTTCAACAAATTTCTCTGTACTTTGTCTGGTTCTCTTACTAGGGCCACCAATCAACTGAATTGCAATAGGGGAAATGGTTTCCTCATTGCTTCTTATACATATGCTCACAACAGCAACATCACAAACTCAAGGTAACCATATCCATCCTTTGACTGCTATCCTTTACCAGTTGATGCATCTCCATTTCATAGGCCTTTAGCTTATTAGGGATACTACCCACCTAATTCTCCAGATGAATTCTTTTTTCTCTCTCTTCATCCAGGTTATTTTGAAGCTCCCCCATATTTTTCTTGATGATAATAATCTCATTGTAGAACCAAGAATCAACCTAGAGAGAAATATCAACTTTCAATTTAGCTTTGTGGAGGAAAGTCAGCTTCCCATTATTTTTCCATTCTTCATTGGCCTCTTCTTCAACCAAATTCTCAAGCTTGAAAGTAGCATCCTGGATATCATCCAATTTTAACTCATTATCCTTGTTTAAATCTACCTATCTAATCTTTTCCTCCTAGTTATCCTTATTCAAATTTTGATTATTAATCAAAATGGCATTTTCATCATCAGGCTTTTCCTTTTCAAAGTCAAGCAAGAGCTTCACCTCTTGAGTCTCCATCTGGGTAGGCCCTTGAGATTGAGTTGTGATATCTTTATCTGTAGTAAGGACCAAAGGACCAAAATGAGTCTTGAACACCATTTTAAAGGATCCAACATTGCTACCTTCCCCATCATCTTTAGCCAAAGAAGCTCCTCGACTACTAGAATACCCATCAAAGTTGGAGCTAGGATCACCAGTCTTCGTCTCACCCTCCTCTTCTTCTTCACTCTCAGATTATATAGCATCATTGTTAACCTTCATAATATCTTGAGCCTGAGTGTCCTTCTTTTTACCCTTCTCAATAGTTTTCTTTTTCACTTTCTTCTCAAGCTCCTCTGAGTTTTTCATCAACCCAGTGTTGATATTCTCACTACAAACCTCCTCAATTTTCACATTGAGTTTTCATTTTTTTGGCACTCATTTGATCCATAGGCTCTTTCCTAAAAGATTTCCTCTTCTTACCTAGCATAGGTGAAAGTTTCATAACATTCTTCTATAATAATCTTTAATTAATAATATAAGACCTTCATGAAGTACAAGCCTACTATCTTTCTTTCTATGGATATTGAGGCTATTTAGTACTGAATACTTCAAATAAAAGGGAAAGGATAACCTATACTTATACTTGAAATGGTTCAGAAAAGCAAAGTGAAATTTATGAAACCTTTTCAACCTTCCATCCAAAATAAGTACTCATGAACACAAGATAAAACATCTTGCTAGATTTCCTTAATCTGATCCAACTCATAGAAATCCCCTTCCTTTACTAGTTTTTTTTCCTCCTCTTCATTTTTGGCAAACTTTCCTATAGCCGCATTAGATATAATGGTTTCCTTTTTCAATTTCTTACCCTTCATGGGAAGTCTAGTGAATTCAACAATGAAATCCTTTGTCAAGTCCATAGTGAGCCCATGAAGAGAAACCCTCTCCCTAGACCAATTCTTAAAGAAATATTTAGTAATATGTGGTTTAAAACTATGCAACTTCTCAATAGAAGAAGTCACCTTACCCTTTTGAAGAACCACACTATGTGTTTTGCTCCATGTTGCTCCATATTATGTTGCTCCATCACATGTAACATTGTTAGTCTATCTCTTGGGGGCTCATTTTTATGCATGGTTTAAAGTTTGAGCAGCATAATAGCTCATCTTTTTTCCTTGTTCATACACTTAGGGGACAAGGTAATCATATATATCTTTCTCATTCTCTCAAGGATCCACTTTTTCCTCAGTTGTGTGTTATTTATTTATCATGTGACATCCATGTTACATCATTTACAATTGGGTTTTCATGGTAAATAGATCACTTATCTTGGAGCCTCATAATAGTGTGTTATCTTTTAAAAGGATTTCATTTTAAAAATCTTGCACAGTGTCTCATTGCATTCTTCCCTTCCATGTCCTCATAGGAGTTGTGACCTCTTTGGTATAACAACGTATAGCTTGTAAATACTATTTTAATGTTGAAATTGCTTTATCCTTCATCACTTCCATGAGATGTTAAAATAAGCACTTATTTTTCCATCTGAATGGGGGGAATAATGGTACCCTTATTTTTGTATTTTTTTGTTCATTTAAAGCAAAAAATATAGAGTACAGTAGTATTAAACAACTTGATAGGAGTAATTACTCCTATTTTTATGCACTTTTATATTTATACTACAAAATGTCACTCCCTAATAGGTATCAATGATACTTCTCCATCCAAGGGAAATGCATTTACACACACATTTATCTCTATGGATAAAAGACCCTTATCCATCAATAAAGAGCATAAACATATTTACACTATATGATGATACAAAGGGATTGATCCATGGGTGTGCAAACACATTGTTGGCATTGAAAAGAGAAGATTATTTAGATGAGAGGTATAGTGAGATTCAGTGATGCATTTAGTTGTCATTGATGGAAACATAGTCATGAATTTAGAAAGGACTAATTGATGAGCTAGAAATGACTAAGTAACATAATCAATATGTAATAAAAGTTACCATGAAATGAATATTTTGGTAGCAATCATGATGCAATACAAATGAGGTAGAGCAATTATAGGTGAAGACTATGTGATGTGCATATAGACTATGAGTATGATCACAATGCTTAACACTAATAAGTGAGCATGGTTGTACATTCCATAAGATGATTGCATAATATGTAACTTGTGTTCTTATGTTATTGATGGTGGATTGACAATTGGTGATTGGTAAGACTGATGTAGTCATAGTAGAAGGAATTATGATGTGTCTTAATTAATTGAAAAGTGATGAGATGGAATTTATGTGATCAAAGAAAGTATAGTGAGAGGATTCGAGAAGACTTTTGTGTGGGTTGAGCACATTTTTACTGTACTAGGGAATTGTACAAGAAAACATAATTTTGATCAAGGAGATGATAAAAAAAAGTGTTAGATACACAGTGATATGTGAACTAAATGAGATATGAGTGTGAAAAGTTTGAAATTTGAATAGATGGTGAATATTAATTAGAAAAAGATCAAGTATTTGTATGATGTTTTGAAGAGAAAGGTAACAAGAAAAATCATATTGTAGTAAGAATTTTTTGTGATTATAGAGGGTGTAATCGAGTTGTGAAGTAGGGATTGAGAAGAGAGAAGATACAAAGTGAATAGAGCTTAAAGGATTTGATAGACAAGTAGTGCTATTGAAAGATCACTCAACTTGGTGTTTCCTAATAGTTTTAATGAGGGAAATCCCTCAACTGATCTCTTTGTGTAAATCCTTTAATATAGTGGACTCTTAGAAGGAGTTCTAAATCCTCTAGAAAGGTACATCCTAATAGATATTTGTTGTTCTCATAATAATGTACACATCACTCCTAAGTGAACCCATATAATGGTTACTCATACCTCCTAACATATCAAAACTTTTTATTATAGTGTAAGGCTTGTCAAATTCATCTATGTGGTTCTCACCCTCTAAAAAGGGTGTCCACAATACCAATATATCTATGTTATGCATGATGTGTTAACTATTGATTGGTGCATTTACTTAAATTTATTTTAGTGGTTATTTGATATGTATTTTAGAAGTAAGTTTGGAATTAGAGTTTACCTATTGTACTAATTCATAGCCCCCCTTCTTTGTTATTATCACCTCATACCAATATTTGGTATCATAGCCTAGCTTCTTGAGGAGATAAACTTAACTATCGAAGGAACAAGTCAACATGAACAAGGAATTGCACACAAAGCCAAGGAAATTGATTGGCATAAAATTGATTGGCATAAGAAGATAGCTTACTAAAAGGTTGAATAAAATCTAAGGCTACATTGACCAATTATCTAGAGGATCCATGTCTAAACAATTTAAGGAATCCATTGTAGATCTAATGGATACAAATGAGAAGCTCAAGATTTTGGAGAGACAACTTGAAGGTCAAGCAACAAATGTGTGTGAAGTCCTTAAAGAAAAAAGAGTTGCCGATTATGTAAGAAAAAATGTTGAATATGAAATGTTAGTTGTTGAAGATGCACTAAAGAAAAAAGAGGAAGAACTCAACCAAATAAAACATGAGTAGGCACTAATATAGAGGCAAAGGTCAGATGTTGTTGATGAAAATTAAAAAGTTGTGATTAAGAATGAAAGATTGAGGAAAGAAATGGAAAAAGTAAAGAAGGAATTAAAAACTAATAAGGAAACTTATGTAAGACTAAAGAGATACGATGGAAGTTCACAAAATCTTGATGAGCAGATAAAAAACCAGAGGTGATACAAGAACACAATAGGCCTTGGGTACACTACACAAGGCACATTTAAAGTTGGAGAATCATCAAAGTCCAAGGAAACTCAATAGGATCTAAAGGTTCATGCAAGAATTGCTAGTAATAAACCAAACAAGCCTATCATTTCCAATTGTGGCGAATTTGGTCACACTGCTAATTGTAGAAGCAAACTAATGATTACTAAGCCTCAAAAATTCCATTATTATTGATGTAACCATGGGAAGTTTAGTCATGTGGCTTATGACTATAGATCTAGTATAAGCACTAGATCTAGTAGAAGTAGATTTTTTTGTCATTGGTATGCATGAAAACATTATGGTCATAACTCTAAGAACTATAGGTCAAAAGCACAAATTCCTCGATCATTGGTCAAAGTAGTGATTACACTTGCAAGGTAATGATAATTCAATGCCACATGTTCTATATGAAAACATTATGGACACTAGGCTATTAATTGAAACATTAAGAGATAATTTTGATCCTTGGAAGTCAACTTGTATGGTATGTTTCATTTTCCATAGGATTAAAGATCTTGCAAGAGACTGCAAGTTCAACAAGTGGTCTCCCAATCGATCAAAGGATAATAGAGTAAAGAGAGTTGTTGATGTGGAAATAGTAAGAGGTGAGAATAATAAAATTTTAATAAAGAAATAAGTAAGGAAGGAATAAGTTAAGACAACAAAGCATGATCTATCAAATTCATGTGATGGATTCTTGATCAAACCAACTCAACACTTGACTTAGGGGGAGCACTTAAAATAATGTCATTCACCAATCCCCTAAAGGTATGCACAGGAACACAAATATGCATAATGAGATACAATGTGATGATTAAATAATAGTGAGGTGAGTTTTTAATGTAATGAGTGATGGTGGAGTGATTACATTTAATGATTTTCATTTTAATTGGTAGAAGAAAAGGGTATAACGACTAATAGTAGTAACTGATGAAAAGTATCATTTACCATTGGAAGAGGTACAAAGACTACTTTCAAAGAATAAATAGGGGCAAAATGATTTAATTTTTCACTTTTCTATCTTATGTACACTTGTGAAGCTATCAATTGTGAACATTTTGATCAATGCCTTGTAAGGTTAGAATTACAAATTGAAATGAGGAATCATTTCCAAAGACACAAATTGGTGAAGCTTAAGGTATTTTTGTGAATAGTGATAAGGTTACAAATTTCAAATCCATATTGGATAATGGAACATATAATAGATACTCCTATCCTAATTGACATAATTGAGAAGCATCATCTAGTATTCAAGCTACATCTAATGAAGGTGAGTGAAATTGATATGACAGGAGCCATATCTTCAATACCTCATGGATAATTATCGGTAGAAGAAATTCAATAATATATCTAGTGCAATATTGAATAAATGGTAGTAGAGGAAATAAAAAAAGCATCTAGAGAATTATGTGTGAACAATAGGTTGAGAAATGAACACAAACATTTGGTAGAGAAAGTTTTGCATATGCAATTGAAAGACCAAAAAAATTTCATCATGAATGGGTTTTAGATATGTTGAAAAGAATTCATGGATAACTACCTACCCTAGGAAAGAAAACTAAAAACTTGGTCACATGCTTAACTAAAGCCAAATTTGATTCACGAGCCATGAGAGTCAATATTTTTGAAGATAAATATATAAGGAATGCATCCATTATGATAGGATACATACTTTTGTGCTCTAGCTGATTAAACAACGTGCCTGATGAAACCATTCATGTGGCCTAAAAAATACTAAAAGAAGATGCAATATATGATCTACATATTGAAAACAGATTGATCCAAGTATGATAAATGTGTTTCAATCATTATTTTGTCATTGATGTCAAACTTGCTATGTGCTCGTAAGACAATTACTTATATGATTTAAGTACTATCATTTATTTGATTGATGAAGATGATTTGATCAAATGAGGTAACAATAGCACCTAGAGGAAAGATTGAGTTATGATATGAAACAAAGTACAAGAATTAGTTAAGACAATGATATTATAGTGCATTGATAATCTACTTAAGGTTGCAAAGGTTGGTTACACTAATTAAGTTTAGAAGAACAAGTTAAACAAAGTTTTTTTTGCCAAGCTTAACATTCTGTACAATAGGTATTGAGAAAAGATAGTGCAAGCTGAGTAGAAAATTAGTTGGAGCAAAGCAAGGACAATTTTAGCATAAGATGAGTGAAATAGTGTAAGCCGAGTAAAGTTTAGTTGATGTCAAACACCAATAAACTTTAGTTTGTGTCGAGTGATTTGATAGAGGACGCTGAGAAATATAGTATGTGCTGAGTGCCAAAAGCTAGTTAATGCTAAGTGATAACATTATGAGAAAGATTGTGAATTCAATGAATATGAGCCAAAAAGTTTGATTTCTTGGATTGTGTGAACCGTGTGGAAGATAAGGTTGATGAGCTCATGGCACAGAATTCATGGTGAACCATTTTGAGCTTAATTCAAAGAGGATTGAAGGAGAAGTTTCTAGAAGGGAATGAAATGAAATGAGGGGTAGATTCATTGAATCCTACCTAATTTGACCTAACCCTAAAAATGGACGATGGAGGATGAATGACAAAAGATCTTAATTCTCTATTTATAGAGATGGTTGGTCAAAAGTAAAGGTTGTCATGTGCGAGAACCTAAGGAAGATGAGGAGTCTAGGGTATTGCTTCATTTAGTGACCTAAGTGAAGAGATTGCATTGGAAAGCAAAGCAAGAAGGTTTAAGAGTATGGATGCTTGAAGGGTGAACAAGCTATTAGAGTTGAATAGTGTGAAAGCCAAGTGGAATGGAGGACTAAAATATAGATCTATAATCTGCAAGTGTGTTGTAAGTTGTTATTAGATCAAAGTCTTATTGTTACTTTCTAATCATTCTATTCATCTAGGGTAAATCCTTTGGATTAAGGTTGATCTAATAGTTATTTGTAAATCCTTTAACTGGTTGATATTCCAAGTAAACTATCTAAAGTCCTCTAATAAGGCTCACACCTACTAGGGTGATTGAAATCCTTTAACTTTGGTCACATTTAATAGTGTGATTGTAACCTTTAATAGGGTTAGCCTTTCATAGGGCATCACTTCAGAAGAGTGATAATAAATAACATGTTATTGGTGTTTTTTCCCAAATTGGGATTCCATGTTAAATCATTGTGTCAAATGTATTATTGAATCTATTATGTTTCAAGTTTACATTTTTGCAAATTGATTTGACAATAACCTACAAGCTTAAGTGATTGCATAATCCAATGGATGCATGCATCATGAAAATGTTTTATGGATATGAGTTCACTAAGCTGTGAAAAGTTTTATTTTGTACATCTAGACCTTGAATAACTGATTCACCCTCCCTCTCAGTTATTCTAAAGAATTCTAACAATTAGTATTAGAGCCATCTGCTTAAGAGGACTAGTTTGAAGGTACTAGAAGCACAAAGATCAAGATCTCAAAAAGAAAAGTACCCAAGCTTAATAGAGATAACTTTCCTACATGGAAAAGTCTGATGAAGCTATACGTAGGAGGTCTTGGAGATTATGCACAATCTACCATTAGCAATGAGCATGCTGATCCTGTTAGAGCCCTAACTATTGAAGATCTAAAAAAGAAGAAAGAACACAACCATACAATGTTGGAGATTGTCTCTTCCTTAAGCTATGCCGAGTTTGATGATATCAAAAGTCTTGATAGTGCAAAGAAAATGTGGGATTCTCTACACACCATCTATGGAGGTGACAAGAATGTTTGAAGAGCCAAAGCTGAAAGTCTCAGAGGTAAGTTTGATGATATGAGAATGCAAGAAGGTGAGAATATTGCTCAATATTGCTTTAGGATAAAAGATGTTGTTAATGCAATAAGAGGATCTACTAGTAAAAAAGATGATGATATTGTACTATGCAAAGTTTTGAGAACATTGCTACCTATTTATGCTATTAGAGTTTCTATAATATAAGAACTGAGGTGTATGTCGGGGAATGATCTAACTCTTGAAGGTCTAGTAGGTAGGCTCACTACTTTTTAGCTATCTAACTTTGATAATTACAAACCTTAAAATATTGAATTTTCTTTCAAAGCTAAGCTATCATTGAAGGAACCAAATGAAAAGAAGAAGAAAAAGACAAAATATGTGTCCAGTGATAGTGATATAGATGAGGAAGATGTAGATCAACATGAAGCACTACTGGAAAGGAGATTTCATAGAGGTAAAGGAAAGTTCAAAGGTAAGTTACCCATCATGTCTTTCAATTACAATGAGGTTGGTCATATTGTTGCTGGATGTGCAGAGAAGAAGAATTATAGAGGTGGTGAAAAATATAAAAGTAGAAGAGATGAAGATAACAAAGATTACAAAGACAAAGGCAAGAAGTCCTGCTACATTACTGAAGAGGAAACAAAGGATGGATATGATGATCATGATGATGAAGTGGTGTATGTTGCAATGAAGGATGAATCTGATGAGGATTAGGCAACTGCACTAGTGTCTTGTGTGAACAAGAATGATAGATGGATTATTGACAGTGGGTTTTCACATCACATGACTGGAGATAAAAGTAAGTTCATTACCTTGAATTATTATGATGAAATAGTGTAAGGTTTGGTAATGATGCACCATGTCAGATAAAAGTAAAAAGGTTCTACCAAGCTCACATAAAATATTTTATGTGACAATGCTTGCTATGTTGAAGGACTTAACTATAATCTGTTGAGTGTTTCACAACTAAATAATTCAGGATGTAAGGTTGAGTTTGAAAACAAAATTGCGAAGATATATGATATTGATGGAAAACTGATTGGAAAAGGTGATCAAACTAGAGGTAATCTATTCTACCTTGATATAGAGGATGCCACTTGTTTAATTGTATAACTTGATGATGTATGGATATGGCACAAGAGGTTATGTCATGTTAATTTTGATAACTTGGTTAGTATCAGTAACATGAAAAGAGTAAGAAGTTTTCTTAAGTTGAAGAAGCCTGGTAATATAATTTGCAAACAATATTAGTTAGGCAAAATGACAAAGTCAAGTTTTAAGAGTAAGACTCACACCTATAAAGGAATATTCGAGTTTGTTCATACTAACTTGTGTGGACCAATTGAAGTTGAAAGCTACAAAGGAGATACGTACATTATGCTACTTCTTGATGATTATTCTAGAATGATGACTATTATGTTTCTAAAAAATAAATCTGATGCTTTCCAAATGTTTGAGTGGTACTTAGCAAGAGTTGAGAAATAAATAGGTAAATGTCTAAAATGTTTGAGATATGATGGAGGAGGAATATTTACATCAAATGAGTTTGAAATGGTTTGTGATGACAAAGGAATTGAAAGACATACATCTACCCTTAGAGCCCCTCCACAAAATGGCATTGTTGAAAGGAGGAATAGATCTACATTGGATTGTGCTATGACACTCATGATGGAGAAAATTTTTGCTTTGAAATATTGTAGAGAAGCTGTAAGCACAAATGTCTATACATTGAACTATGTACAAGTCAAGAAAGGTACTCATTCAACACCTTTTAAATTATGGTATGGATACTTAGCCAATGTAAAATATTTTAAGGTATTTGGAAGAAAATGCTATATTCTCAAAGATTTAGTAATGGTAAACTAGATGCAAAAAGTGAAGATGGTATATTTCTTGGTTATTCCATAAGAAGTAAAGCTTACAAGTATTTAAATACTAACACTAACAAAGTTGTGGAAAGTGAAAATGTGAAATTTGATGAATATATAGAAGTATATGAGGCTGAAGCTATGAAGGAACCAAAAGAATACAAATCATTTATATACTTTTATGAAGGTATGCCCGCTGATGAAAATGTTGTAAATCAAGTTGCAAACCAACAACAAGTTTCAGTGATTGCCGAGTCATATACTATGAATGTCAAGTTGCATTTAGGAACTGAGCTGCATTCAGGTGCCAATTTAAGACACATTTTGATTCTAAGATTAGTGTACATGAAAGAGATGCTGAACTACTTGACAGAGAGGTACATAGTGATTCATAAGTTGAGAAACTAAATGTAGAAGCCAAAGTTGAACCAAGATTGTCTAAGTATGTCAAGAGAAATCATCCTGTTGCACAAATTATTGGAGAAAAAGATGCTAGACCAATGACAAGGAACAAGTTGGGAAATGATGCATGTTTTCTAAGCATGCAAGAACCCAAAACAATGAAAGATTCCTTAGAAGATGTGGACTGGAGTAAAGCCATGGAAGAAGAGATTGAACAAATTGAGAAAAATAAGAAATGGACTCTAGTTCCTAGACTAGAAGACAAAATTGGGATTGGTACCAAGTGGGTATAAAGAAACAAGTTATATGAAAATGGTGAAGTCACAAGGAACAAGGAAAGATTATTTTGTAAAGGATATGCATAGGAAGAAGGGATTGAATATGGAGAGAAATTTACCCCTATTGTAAGACTAGAAGGAGTAAGAACTATGCTTGCTTACTCTACATACAAAGGTTTTAAGGTTTATCAAATGGATGTTAAGTTTGCATTTCTGAATGGTATATTGGAGGAAGAGGTTTATATAGAACAACCAGAAGGATTTTTTGATGCTAACAACAAAACATGGTATATAGACTACACAAATCTCTTTATGGTTTGGAGCAAGCACCAGAGCATGGTATGAGAGGCTTCATAATTATCTTGTGAAGATTGAATTTGAGAGGACTGATGATAACAACAAACTTTACTTGAAGATTGAAAAAGGTAAAGGTATTTTTTAATTTGAAATTTTTGTTGATGATATCATATTTGGAGGTCAAGATACTTTATGTAATGCTTTTGCAAATGAAATGAAGAAATAATTTGAGATGTCTATGTTTGGAGAGATCAAGTTCTTTGTGGGTTTGGAAGTTCATTGGATGAAATATGGTATATACATCAATTAATCAAAGTATGTAAAGGAGATATTAAAAACTTTTGGATTGGAGGATTCCAAGCTAGTAAGTACACCTTTGGTGATAGGACATAAATTGTTAAAGAATGATGATTCAGCTAAGGTGAATTATACATTGTACAAGTCTATGATTGGAAAATTACAATACGTAGTACATAGAAAACTTGATATTGCATTATTTGTAGGGATAGTTGCATCATTCTCTACTAATCCTAGGGAGAATCACTTAATGATAGTAAAGAGAATAATGATATATTTAAAAGGAATAGAAGACTATGGTATATACTACAAGAAAAATGAGAAATTGAATTGAGAGCCTATATTGATGTTGATTGGGTTGGAAACATTTATGACAAAAAGAGCACTAGTGGAGGAGCATTTTTCTTAGGTAAAAGACTTGTTAGATGGACTAGCAAGAAACAAAACTGCATTTCTCAATCTATTGCTGAAGTTGAATATATTATTGGTGTAGTAGATTGTACAAACATTTTATGGATCGAACAACTATTCAAATGTTTGAAGGATGAAAACATTGAACCTGTGATACTTTATTGTGATAATACAAGTTCTATAAATATATCAAAGAATCTTGTGATGCATACAATGACTAAGAACATTGCAATCAAGTATCATTACTTAAGAGAATTAGTTCAAGATAAAGAGGTGAAGATAAAATATGTTAACACAAAAGATAAAATAGCTGATATCTTCACACAAAAATCACCTAAGGATTCTCATGAGTATCTAAGAGGTAAACTAGGGGTGATGCCCCTATCAAAGGCTATCTAAGAAGCATGAGGAGTGCCTTGCATCAAACAAGTTGATTGACATATGTTACTCATTGATGCAGTACATTTTACTTTAGGAGCTACCTAAAGTAATCAAAGAGCTAGAGCTATAAATCAGTCACAAGCAAGGTGATAGAGGGAGAAACTAAAAATATTCATGTATGCATATGAAGATAACAAGTCTTTGGCATTGTTGTCAAAGAGGGAGAAAGTGTACTGGGAGTTAAAGTGTACTGAGGTACTGAAAGTTAAAGTGTACTGAGAGATGAAAGCTGAGGGAGATGTAGATGAAATCCTAATCTGTCTAATCCTAACTACTAAGGAAGTAAGTGTGTTGAGGGAGAAAGTGTACCTATTTATTACATCTACCTAGTAAGAGGGAGATAATGTTGAGGGAGATATAAGAAGTAATCAAGAGGGGGTCATAATGATGAGTTGATTGATTGTCTGTTGATCAAAACATAATTTTGTAACCTATTCAAAAGATGGAAATTATTGACAGAGGGAGAGATTTCAATACAAGGAATTATTTTCTTGTTGGTATTTTTTCTTCTTATTGATTAAGACTGGTCAGTTTAGTTTGCCATCAATGCCAAAGATGAATATTGTTGAAAATAGATTGATACAAGTATGATAAATGTGTTTCAATCATTGTTTTGAAACTGATGTCAAACCTTTTACTTGCTAGTAAGATAATTGCTTATATGATGTAAGTACTATCATTTATTTGATTGACGAAGAGGATTTGATCAAATGAGGTAATAATAGCACCTAGAGGAAAGGTTGAGTTATGATATGAAAAGGAGTACAAGAATTAGTTAAGACAATGCTATTATAGTGCATTGATAATCTACTTAAGGTTGCAAAGGTTGGTTACACTGATTGAGTTCACAAGAACAAGTTAAACTGATAGAGGGCCACACCACCCTTACCCACTCACAATCAAGAATGCCACAATATGGAGACCAAAAAAAATAAAAAAAAATCTTCACAAGCAATTTTATTATACTTGAAAATCCTTACAACACCCACAATATGATATCATAGATATGACTTCTTCAAAAAGAAGTTTACAAATTCTTCAACATAAGAGAAATCCCAAATAAGAGTCTTCACACCAAGAGCTTCACCAAGAATTCTACTTTAAGAGCTACACCTTTAGAGCTTTCACACCTTGAAGTCTTCACGCCTTCTAGCTTCTACTTCTCAAACTTGATTAGAAATGCTCATATGCCTTGCTTAAATAGGCACTTACCACCCAATACATGACTTATCTACAACCTTCTAGAATTCCTCCACAACTTTCTACAACTTCCATAACTTTCTACAATATTCATAACTTTCTAGAATTCTACCCACACACCTCGATAAATGGAATGACAACCATTTATTTTTAAATTTTTTTCTATTATGCCACCTATGCACCTCGAAAATAGAAATTCTCTTTTCCTTTCTTTTCTCCTTTTTCCCCTATTTAATTTTTTTATTATTTCTCCTCTAATTTTTGTCACTTTCTCTCTCCTCCACAATTTTTTTTTAAAAAAAATTTTACATTCAACATGTCTCCCCTTTATTTTGGATGCAAGATGCTCCTGCATCATAAAAAAAGTTTGTCTACCAAGCTTAACATTCTATATAGTAGGTTCTGAGCAAAGATAGTGCAAGCTGAGCAGAAAATTAGATGGAGCTAGGTAAATTCAATTTTAGTGTAAGTTGAGTGAAACAATGTAAACCAAGTAAAGTTTAGTTGAAGCTGAGCACCAGTAAACTTTAGTTTGTTTTGAGTGATTTGATAGAGGATGTCAAGCAACACAGTATATGTCGAGCGTCAGAAGCCAATTAATGTCGAGTGTCAACATTATAAGAAAGATCGTGAATTCGATGAATCTGAGCCAACAAGTTTGATTTCTTGGATTGTGTCAATAGTGTGGAACATAAGATTGATAGGCTGGTGGCACATAATTCATGGTGAACCATTTTGAGGTGAATTCAAAGAGGATTGAAGGAGAAGTTTCTAGAAGGGAATGAAATCAAATGAGGGGTGGATTCATTGAATCCTACCTAATCTGACCTATACCTCAAAATGGACGATGGAGGATGTGTTGGTCATGTTTTCACACTATTCCTATCTAAATATATCTCAAAATGAATGTTCTAATTTTATTTTGTGAAATTTAGGGTTTGATGGTTTTGATTTTCTTAACCTTAGAAAAACCCTAGATTTTGTTTCATTAAAATGTTTCCCTGGAAAAACTTTTTTAGTAAGTATCTTTTCAATTTAATTTGAGCAGGAGAAATCACTTTAAAATACTCCTTTATATTTTAGAGAACCTTTTAAAAGGTTATTCACATCATTCCCTAAAGCTCCCAAAATAATCTTTATCTTTTGATCTCTTCAAGATTGATGGTGGTTGCCATGTTGCTATGAAAAATCACGTATCTTTTACCGCTAGCAACATAGTGACCAAGCACATGTTACATGCAGGACCTAATTAAGAAATAAATGATCTTTCAAGGTTAATTAGCCACACTGTCAAATCTCTTCAAGATTGACAGTGGTCACCTTGTCGCTACGAGAATTTGCATGAACTTTACCACTAGCAACATAGCAACCAACTATAAAAAATAAATACGGTGTGACCAAACCTGATGATGACACCATGAATTTACTTTCCATTAATAGCCTTGTAAGCATGTCAATTTTTCAAAATGTCAGATGCCACTAAGGATGCACACTAAAAGCAATGCACTAATTGATCCGCACTATCATATCTCTCCATGATCAACAATGGTCACCTTATCACTATTGGAAGTTGCATGAACTTTACTGCTAGTGACATAGTGACTGAAGGAAAATCTTATGGGCCCACCCTATTCATAGTGAAATCATTGCATGAGTTCTACTGTCCAATGCAGGGGACATCAACAATGGTCGCTATGTCACCATGGGGAGTTGCTCGATGTTTACCCTTGGTGACATAGTGAGAGCATGGCATGTATCCAAAGGAACAAGTGGGTCCAATGTAAATTTCCAATAATGAAAGAGAAGGTTTATGTGGAAGGATTTAATTATTTTGAATGCCAACTTGGAGGGTTGAAGGTGAGTCATTAAAGATTTTATTCCTTAATCGTCAAATTTTTCAAAAATTAACAACTTGTTTTTAAAATTAGAAGGTGCTGCCAATCTATTTTTCTCTACGATCCATTTATGAGAATTAAGGCTCCCCATGTGAAGAAAAACTAGGGATATATTGCAAAACTCAAATATAGTCTTCATGCAAACATATTTTCTAATTTTCAAAGAGCTAGAACCTGTTGAAGAGCTTTTCCTACTTGGTAGAATTGTGAAAGAATTTTTTGTATCAGTGATTTCTTACAGATTTTAAAGAAGAAATAGGAGAAGCAAGTATCTCAGCCTATATATCACTTAGAGAATTCTATTTTTTCTGCATTATTATTATCAAATATGCCACTAAAGAAGGGATTTTTGGGAAAAGTAGAATATTCCAGTAGGAATATACATGATGATTTCCCGGAACAATTAATTGAGTCCAAAAATGAGTCAGCCCAAATGAAAAAGCTAATTCCTATGAATACTAGACTTAAGATTGCAGATAGTTTATATGATAAAGGTAATTAGATTAGGGATGGAATTGCTACCAAAATAGGGCTCTAGTTATTTAAGAAATGGTTTTCAAAAAGGAAGTTTGTCCCCCATGGAAATATTTGGAATTTTGATTTGGGTAAATTAGTAGTCCCTAGGGTTTTCATGGATTCAGACCTTCTCATGGCCATAGCCCAAAATTACAGCCTAGTAGCTAGGATAGTGAGAAGAGTAGATGGGAAATGCTTGATAAGAATTAATGCTCAAGAAATTTGAGAGGTTTTTGGGTTTGAGCCACTCACAGATTACCATGAGATCATTGACTTTCAGGGTTTGGAAAATGAGTACCTATTTAAAAAGGATCAAGTTAGGCAAGGTGCATTAAGAGGGCACTAGCCACAATTGAAAACATGACCTTTGTTACAACATCAACTAAGGAGCCTTTCAAGAAGCAATTTTTCAATACTAGGGATATAGACATTTACATGTCTTTATGTAGGGTTTTTGGTTGGGATGCACAAATTTTTATGCCGATAAAGTTCATATACATGATGACAAAAATCTCTTCTTTTTGTGTGGATATCATCTTTGAATTTGCATCTTATCTAGCAGAGGAGATTCATGTAGGTCTGGTTGGGATTGCAAAGAGTAAAGTTGAGAAAACATTTGGCCATTATTCATTGTTGATGCATATGTTCTTATTTAAAGGGGTTACTTAATTTAAAAAAGAGATGGTTTTAAATAGAGAATATGAGGGAGAAGCTCTACCAGTCCAGTTATGGAGTGTAGATATAACCTAGGATGCAGAGGAGGCCAACTTTGTTAGTTTTGATAGGTACTTTGCATTTAGGCTAAGGAGCCTCATATTAAGGGACTATCCTAGAATCCCTAACACACTACTAGATTTTATTAGGCCTATGGACAACCCTGTTGGTTTGAAGGTGTCTCACAATTGGGAAGACATCATATGTTACCCTGTTTCTACAATTTTTAGAGGATATGGACTCTAAGGGACTCCCCATGTACTTCCTTACCAAGTGACTCTAAAGGTAGGGATAGTTGAAATGCTATGGTAGATAGGTGGATTGGAGGAAGCACAATTGATTGGTAGGTCTAGGGGCTCAATTTTCCCAAGTTGCACCATTGCTCACTAGTGTATAATCACCAAGGGTGGTAGGTTGTTTCTGTATAAATTTTTGGACCAGTATAAAATGGCTATCTCCCATGCTCATTTTAATGACAGTGAGGGATTTTTTGATATTTTTAGACGAAGAGCTAAGATTGGTGCCAAGGACCACTAGCCCTACTTCCCTGAGGACATAATAAGGAATGGATTCTCTCTTCAAGAGCAAGAAATTAAAAAGGAGAAGTGGAGAGTTTACTCTAGGGTTTTAGACTTCAATAATTGTTTTGATAAGGATTATAAGCCTCTAGAAGATGCCAAGAAAGAGGCAGATAAACTAAATAAATTGATGATAACTTTTCCAGAGATCATGGAGGCAATGAATGAGAAGAAATTATTTTTTATCAATTTTTATCCTGATAAGGCTCGAGAGGTTGTGAGAAGATTATTCTTCACCCCTGTAGTAAGATCAGGGCAATTAGTTATTCAAAGAAGAACTGGCTATAATATAATTCATAATAAGAGACCTGTAGTGGATAAAGGAAAACAAATAATTGGGTCAATTAGTGCTATTTTGGAGGAGAGGTCTAATGAGCCCATACCTAAGAGGCAAAAGGTAGAATAAAATCAAGTGCCTCAAATAGAGGAATATTCACCCACTCAGTCCCCATTACATATAGCAGATGAAAAACTCACTAAGGAGTAGATGGAACAATTGGGGTACCAAGGGGGAGTTTTTATTACTGCTTCAAAATTGGAAGAGGGGAATCCTTAAGAACCTCCTATGCCAAGCCTAGAGTTGACTACAAAGGAAGGGAGTTGGACCCTAATTTAGAACATGTCAGCTATGAGCTTAGTTTTGATGATAATTTTATTAAATCTAAAGCTTTTTATCAATTTTTATGGAGGACAAATATTGGACTATTTGAAGAAAGATGTAATAAAATGAAAATAGGGCATCTTGAGATGGAGGAGGTAGATCTAAAAAAAAAAAATGATGAAATGATGCAAGAGTTTAAAAGCTTAAACCCTGAAAAGGGAAGGAAAATGATAAAATCATCCAGGGTTTTGCTACTGCCAAATTGGGACATTGCTGACACAATGGTTTTTAATTTTCTTACCAAGAAATTGAATGCAGATGAGAAGGTGAAGAAAGAGATGAAAGGTACCAAGTTCAGCGAGGATCATGCTACATTAGTGATTAGGTCAATGAGGAAAGGATCTAGAACTAGCTCTTCTTAGCCTGATGATATCAATTTGATAGGAAACCTGATTGTAAAAATGGTGGAAGATACTACAAGTGAAGAGGCTGTAGAGCTAGGTGTTGGATCAGCCAACTTCACCGTAGCCACAACTCAGAGGGATAAAAGGGAAAGATTAGAGCTACAGGAAAAATATGAGAAGGTCTTGGCAACATATAATAAAGAGGTGCAAAAAAGAATGGAACTTGAGAATAAGTTGATAGGGCACCAAGGGAAATCTAGTAGGCCTAAAATCACTTATCCTTATCCACCAGTGGAGCCTTTTAAATTCACTCCTCTTATTGAAATTCTAGATACACCACAAAGACCTCAGTATTACACTACAGAGGATTTTGAAGAAGAAAAGAGTAAACTGTGGGCATTGCATGTAGAGTTAGATATCCAGTATGAGGATAGATTAAGGAAAGCCATCATGTATTTAGTTGATAAAATTGGTTGGACAACATTCTATGATCAATTAGAAAAGATAATAAATATGTGGGATGAACTGAGAGAAAATGATGATTCTCTAAAGCCAATTGTATATAAATGGAGTAGAAGGGATAAAAGTGTTACTCTTTTATGTTTTTCAATTATTAGTTTGTCATGTGAGTATACAGAAAAGACTTATGACTTGACCAATGATCTCTCTAAGTTTGAAGAATTGTATTGTAGAAGATGATCATAAATTATCTGGACAAATATAAGAGTATAAACTTTGAACTCTTCCCACATGCCATAGATAAAAAGGATAAATTAAAAAATAAAGAGGAATGGTCCTAGGAATTAAATGACCTACTATGCCTTAAAATGAATAAAGTCATAAATGAGAAAGGAAATACATGGTGGAAAAATACAATTGAAGAAGTTGTAAAAGTGCAATTATTTTATGATTTTTTGAGAATAGATTTTGTTGAGATTGACAAAATTGGAGAATATGTGATCAAGAAACAACATGATATTTTGAGTTTTAATTGGTCAAATGACACACTTTTTGAGAAGGGGATGGTAAATTATGTTCATGCAAAGAAGTTGGAACTTGATGAAGCTGATGATGGTGAAATGGAACAAGATGAAGTACAAATAATTGACACATCAATAAAAGTATAAGAGGATAGAGGTAAGAAACCAACTGTAGTTTTTAGAACAGAGGTCCAAACTAATGATATGGTAGTTGGAGAATAAGATGTAACTGTGGTTTTGACAGTACATGATGACGTGGATGGAGAGCCTCGAGTTGAAGTATGGCTACAAACATCAGAATCATGTCCATCACAATCCAATCCATTGGTTACATCTTCTGAGGAACTACAACAACATCAAAGCCAATCATGAAATCTTCAACAACGAAAAGTACAACTAAAGTGGTCCCACAAGAAAATATTCATTATGAAAGACATTCTGTTGTACCAAATTTTGTCTCTTATGATAGTAACTTTGTAAATATCTTTTTTGTCTTATGGACAATTGCCAGTACTCTCTAGACTTGAAGCTAGTTGCATCTCACACTATATAAGTGATATTTTAAGGTTGTAGAAGGGGTCTGATTTATTGTATAACTTTTAGTTCTGCTAGTTTATTTCAGTCCAGTTTTTCTTGATGTCAACTTTGTGATGCATTTTCTTTGCAATTCTAAGAATACATTAATTTTTCATGATCATGGTGTCTTGTTTTGAGCTGTTTTGAGTATTATCCAATGTTATATAATTTTCAAAGAAAATTAATACAAAGATGAATTGTCCCCATATCTTTTCTCTCTGATTCTTGTCTCTATTTCTATTGGCCGATTAAATTGAGATTGTATGAGTAAAGCTTGTTTAATTTTATGCAACTAGGATAAGTTGTATGTCAATTCATTATTGCTTTTGATCCAATGGATTAAGTAAATGCTTCAATGAATATGACAGGATCTTCAAGCAATAAGAAGGATTTGTGTAAGAATGAGTTTTAGAGAGAATTGCTAATAATTTTGATTGTAATGTAGTCAATTAGGTCAAGAAATTGGATAGACTCTGAAGCCCAATGGATGAGGCACTAATCAATTAGTTCAGTTTGCATATGAAGAAATCACAAATAAACATCAAGCTTAATATTAAAATCAAAATCAATTTTATTTTAAATGTATGAAGATTGTCATAGCTGGTCAATACTTGTTTGCATTTAATCTCTAAGTCATAGTTAGCTTCTGCTACCCATAATTACTTGTAAATCTGAGAAGAATTATGATTAATCTACTGTAAGGGATGAATATTGTAACAGAATGTCATGAAATGAACAAAATGTGAAAGTAATATAGAGTTTTGAATATTTTTATCCTTCAGGTGTACCCACCTTGGTTTTGCAGAGCCAAATGAGTAGAAAATCTCTTATGATTTTTTTGAAATTGGGTATAGATCTAAAGGTCATCTAGCTGATAATGGGAAATAGCTAATCCTTAGCTTATTTTTATCTTTACCATCTTGATATTAAGTATTTTGTTTCTTAGTAGTGTAACATCACCTATCATATGCTAATCATTAGAATAAGGAAATGTGTCAAATCTAACATCATCTAAACATGATAAACAAGCATCCTAATGCAAGCATAAATCACAAGAAAGCATACTCCAGAACTTGAAGTACCAAGTGAAAACATCCAACAACGGTCGCACTAGAACAATAGGCCATCTCTATACATTGGTCCCTAGAAATGGTGAAGGTAGCTATGCCTCTCAACTACGTGGCACCCGTAGGTCCACACCCACCATGCTGATGGAGATAATGATCCAACCATAAACACATGCAAAGAAAACATCCATGGCTAACACACATGCTAGACAATATGATGACTAAATCCAAGACATAGACAATGCATAATCTATAGGTCTTGGTCAGACACCTCAATGGGCTACTAAGTAGGGGCTCACATCATGGAGAGTCACTTAGCACTGACAAGCCCAAGCTCGGATCGTGCTTTTCAACTCCTCAATGGAGGGCCCTGCACAGACATTTTATTATCTTAAGTTTTATTGACACCCAATGTTTTATTTAATTATCACTTACTTAAAACTTCTTCATGCCAACCCTATGGGACAAGGTCACTAGGCTGTGAGATAGAAGCTCCCTCCATATGCTACCCTACCCTACCCATGTTCATCCAACAATGAGTGCCCATAGGCATGCAAATTCCCAACCCAACCCCAATGATCATAACTTCTAGAAGTACCATAGAAGATTGGGACTCATAAGTCACCTAACAAGTGTACATGAATGTACTCGTGTGTGGCACACCACCATCACGAAGATCATAACACAAGGACTGGATGAGAACACAAACAGAAAGTCACTCAATTGAAAATAGATTAGAGAGGAATGATGTAACATGCATCCCAATGCAACATAAAAAGTACAATAGTGGCCTAACTAATATCCAAACAAATCATCCAGGTCCATGACCCACATTGTGCCATGAATACCTAAGAAAATAGGGTGGCATGCAAAATGAGGTAAAAACCCCCAAAACTAGAAAATTTTGAAGTTAAAAACCATTTGACCTTTGGGTGTAAAAATCCCGAAAACCCAAAAATAAATGAGTTTGAACACCTGTATGTAAGACCAACATAATGGCTCAAAATCCTAAACCCTCATCCCAAAAACGAGAAAAATGTTCATACTTGACCAACTGGGCAGAACCAACAAACAGAAACAAAGGGGAATGCTAGTTCTCAACCTCCTACCAAATTGCTACAAGAAACAGAAGCTGAAACAATTAAATGGGAAGGCCCTAACTAACAGCAAAATGGGCAAAAACCAAAACCCATGCAATAAAATAAATAACCCACCAAAATTGCTAAAAGTGATGGCAAAGTAAAAACTCCTCGAGCCAGATCCAACAAGACTGGTCTCGTGAAAAACCCACTCTCACAGCTCCCAAAATAAACAAAATTTGAATCCTTTAGAAGAGGATTCTCAAAAAGCTCTCAAATTTTCTATTTGAAAAAGTGAGAAGTACAAAATGAAAATCTCTTTTCAATACTTATTCACTTTTTGAGCGAATAATCGATTAGGATAGATAGCCAACTAGAGTAGCTAGACTTCAAATTGACCTAAACAAAAATAGGTTATTTTTGGTAATGAGAATTCACCTAAGGAAAAGCTGCCAGAAATTAAATTCAAAAAGATTTAAAACTTGAAAAACCAAAATCACAGAAAATCACTTAAAACTTTCGCGACAATGCCTTCTAAATGCACAGACACACTCACTGGTCTAGTCACATAATGCAGATGAGTTCAGATTTACTAACCACTGAAAGGTTTTAATTTAACATAATTAAATGAGGTTACTTTGATCACATAGGGATGACATTGGTAAAATATGAATAGCTGAATCACTATCTCCATGTGCCACTACTAAGGACATAAATCTTGCACACTAAAACACACGAATAAGTGCAATTGCATATAATATAATAGCCAAAACAATTAATGCATTAAATAACTAATTAATCCATTTACACCACTCATGTTTGCATAAAGTATAAAGAACAAGAATGAAGTAAATCACCATTGCATAAAATCTAGCTCATAACATAATCAATAAATATGTCCAATAAACCATATAACTAGATATCATCATAGATCTACTGTCATCTCAAAATAGAATCAACATGAAAATATGATAAACTGAACAACATACCAGTAAAGTGTCTATGGTACTAAATCAAAGAATAACATCCAATCCTCAGGTCATCTCAAAATACAAATAACAATAAGAGTATCAAGTATCTCTCAAATCAAAATAGACAAGGTATAGACTACAAACATGAGAGGCACTATATCCTCCCCCACTAGCATAGGTTTACTCGTGGAAGCTAGCAAAAAGGTAGGGGTACAATCCCCTTAATTGTGTAGCATTTTCCCAAGTCGCAAAGGTCTCATCATGCGAGTCCCAATGGATCCTTACCTGCTCTGTGCCCTGACCTCATAAGGTTAGCCTCTGATGTTATAGGATATGAATGAGCTTTGTAAGAATTTTTCTTAGAGAAAAATTCACCCAAGAACTAAGAACTCAAACACAAGCACAACTATAGACTATAAAGGAGTATGATCAAAATAATAATGTATTTGATTCAATATGCGTTAAAGTACACTAGGATTGCTTGTATATAAAGGCCTCTGAGTTACATTTAGAATGCCTAATAATTAGCATCATGATAAGTCATACAAATAGGCACATGTTCACTAGATATGGGTTATCCTCCATTAAGCACAAAAGTAAGTGTGATGATGAGAGGATAAGCCTACAATGGTGCAACACACAAATCAATGTTGTGGATAACATGTGCTAAAAAGGGAGTATGAATAATTGTGTTTTCTACATGACAACTCAGTGAATGATGCAAACTCCAGTGTTGTAGACACCATGTGCTGAAATAGAGTTGCGTACTTCTGTGTTGTCAACATGACAACTCAAAAAGGTACACAAACTCCTAAGTGTCTCACAAAATAAAATAATGCATTAACCTAAGTAAACTTAGGTAAGTTTAAATAGTAAATATGTATTTACACCAACACCCCCCGTAAGTGCAACTTAGGGGAATGCCCTTAAGCTTATGAAAACTAGGATGAAATGCAAGATGGGTCCCAACTACTAGGCCATTTTAGGTACCTGTGTACATAATGAAATGCAATCTCTCATAAAGTGAAGAAAGATGGAAAACCTCATGGGAAAAACCCTCCCTCAAAAAGAGGGATGAATAAGGATGCATGGATAGATGGAGTAATCAAGACCCCCCCCCCCCCCCCCATTACAACATACATCCAATATATACAATAGCAAAGAATGAGAAGAACAAGAGCTCATAAGAGGAAAAAGTCAACCCCATAAGAAAGAAGAGCAAGAGAGACAAGGGAGTCCCCCCCCACATAATGAAGAATTCCGACCAGTGAGTGCTAGTCCAAGGAAGAAGTTGGTCTAAGAGTGCTGAATACTATTCCTCCCCTTTGGAAGAAACAATGGCAAAGGTACAAGCCTGAAGATGTATGGTGGCCCTAAAACCTACTCAAGTGTCCCTATGTTGATACTAATGGTCACCCCTTCAATCACTACTGAAAAGAACAAATGTAGATCTGGCAAGGATGTCTGTTGAACCTGTTCCAATGAACCATCTATCTCCTCTACTGATAAAAAGACCTCTGACAATTGTTGTTCATAAGGATCCACAATCATGCCAACCTGTAAAGATTGATCATGTAGAGAATGGACATGAGGGTCAAAGTGAGCCCTTGCAAAAACTTTAGAAGGATCATCTTCATTAAAGAGAAGATGTAAATCATTAAGGCTATCTCCCAAGTCTACAGTGTGTGACTCCATGAACAATCCTGCAATGTTTTCCATGTAGTCATCAACTAAAGCTAGAGATGGAAGACAACATGTACCCTATATGTTGGACCTTTTACTATGGAAATATATGCATGTGGACTATACTGATGTCATGACCTTTTGCTGCAACTATCAACAGAACCCCACATGTCTGAATCTATTGAAGCACTATCGCTAGTGTCACTATCAATTTCCACAGTGTATAAAGTACAGAGAGGATTAAAAGATAAGCTGGGTGAAATTTCCTCAAAGTGTACATTCTTTTCCACAAAAATATCATGAGTCTTAGGATCCATAAGTCTGAAAGCTTTAGCACTATCTCCATATCTGATGAAAGTACAAGGCCTAGGTGTTGGTGCCTTGCATCCCCTAGAAGATAGGTTTGCCCATGCCAGACAACTGAAGACTCTGAAATGAATCACAAATGGTTTTTTACCACAACATGCCTCAAAAGGAGTCTTCCTATCTAGGGCATTACGAGGAGACCTGTTAAGTATGTGAGTAGCACTGCTAATGGCTTCAACTTCAAGTATTGGATCGACAGACTTGGCTTTAATCATGCAACTTGCCATGGTTTTGAGAGTTCTAATCCTCATAGCTGCAACATCTGTCTATTTTGGACTAAATGTTGGTGAATTCTGAAGATCAATTCCCTCAAGTTTGCAAAATTCTTTAAGTCTTCTGTTCAAATATCTACTTTCATTGTCCATCCGTAGAACCTTGACGACTTTCCTTGATTTGTGTTTAAAAAGACTCTTATAGGCTTGAAGCTTATCAACAACTTCATTATTATGATGAAGAAAGTAGACCCATGTAAATCATGGAAATTCATCAACAAATGTAAGGATGTAGCGGCCTTGGCTGACTGAGGTCACTACAAATGGTCCTGCTAAAACCATGTGAACCAAATAGAGAACAACTGGAGCTCTTGAAGACTTCCCTTTATCAGACTTCTCCTTAAGATGCATATCCACTAAACATGATGAACACTCACCCTTAGAAAAGTTGATGTTAGGTATACCTTTGACCATGTGTTTTGACCAAAGCTGGTGAAGATGGTGGAAGGCTAGATGACCAAATTGCTCATGCCATAGTTTGGTTTGTGAAGTAGAATGAGTTAACAAGGCTTGAGAAGGAGACTTAGGCACAAAGTGGGAGAAGGAATAAAGCCTCTTGTCATGTTTGACTTTCCCCACTACAACCAATGAATCATCTCTAAGAACTCAACTTTGTGACCATCTCCAAGGTGAGTGATTTGGTAAGCTGAAAGGAGATTGGAGCTAAGACTTGGAATGTAGAGAACATCTTTGAATTCCCCATTTTCCATTTCCACATGTCCCTTCCCTTCAACTTCCATTTTAGTATCATCTCCCATGAAGATGTGTGGTATCTGTGACTACTTCAATGAAGAAAAGTCTCCCTTTGAAGAACCCATATGATAGGAGGCACCTGAGTCAAGTATCCATTCCAAAGAAGAACTTGTGTTGGCCATAAGTGCTTGCCCTTTTCCTTTTGAAGAGGTTGGAGTTGAATCCTTGGAAGTACCTAGCACTTAAATTTTTTTCTTCTTGAGAAGGTTTTCCAACTCATCAATTCTTTTAGACTTGCAATGATGCTCATCATGATTTGGCTTTTTTCAATATGCACAAAAAAGTTTGTCCTTCTTTTCACTGTTTCCCTTCTTGTTAGAAGAAGAAGCACCTTGTTGTAAGGAGGATTGTCGTCTCTCAAATTGTGATTTCTTCTTCCACTACTTCTTTTTGTTGTTGTTAGAACTTCTCCCTCCTTGATTTGATTGTTGCTCATCACTAGCCACCAAGGCTTTGGTCTTTAATGTCATGAGAAGTCCCAAATCTATCAAGTGAGGTTGTTCAACAATCAACATCTCTGCAAATGCATCAAATGTAGGCTTCTGGTAAGCAGTTCTCATGGTCAACCTGTGAGTATTATAACTTGAAACAAATGAAGCATACTTTGAAGGTAGCCTCTTCAGGATGTGATGAATCAACTTGTCATCCTTCATGAGATTTCCACAATCTTTAAGTAGTGCTCTATAGTCATTGGCTTTGTTGATGTAATCTTGAATTGTGTCAAAGTTCTTTGGGTCTAAGAGAAATAGATCGTCCTCAATCTGATTCCTCATCCACCTTACCATACAATGATTCAAGTTTGTCCCATGCAGGTTTGGATTCATTGAAACTAGAAATTTGGAAGAAGAGATCTCTATGTACACAACTCCTTATAATTCCTAAGGCCTGTTGGTCTTGTTTTTGCCAATCAATGAGTTCTTTAGCATCAGTAGGTTTGGTGATTGTACCATGAACATAAAGACTGTAACATTTTTCCATTAATCTACTCCATGCAAGATCTTTCCGTGTAGAATAATTACATGAAGTTAGAAGTGGACATTTAGGTGAACCCATGATGCAGAAAAGTAAAAGAGCACAAGAGATAGAGACACAAGAACATAGTACACCCCCCCTCCCCCCACTCCACCTTTTCACTCAATCTCTGCCCAAAAAAGATGCTTTTGGCACTTTATATGTAGTGTGTGTATAATGGGCCACTTGTCTAAATAAACAAAGTGGATTTTTGATTTTTCTTTTTTTACAACTACCTTTTGAGGTCCAAATATGTCACTAAGCATTGTATCTCAGATGTGCAACAATTTTGAAAAGTAATCAAAGCAGTACAATGTAGAAAAAGGCCTAATTCTGAAAGTAAGATTTTTGTCCACACAACTCTAGAATCTAACTACAGATCTAAAAATGCAATTTATGAAAAATCCTTGCACCAAAACTAGAAAAGAACACCAGAACTAGAAAGTTCAAGAAATTCTACCCAAAATTAAAGAAAATCACACTTGAATTGGAGTTTGTATGACCGATTTATGGGCTCTCAAAGTTAGGCTACCAAATCAAAAAGCAATTTGAAAAGGGGTCTGGAAGGAAAACTACGTACTTAAATTTGACAGTCAAATGACCACCGCAGTAGTTATAAAATCCCTAGAAATGACGGTTAGATGGCTGTCAAATTTTTTCCTGTGTTTGGCTTACGTTAGTGGAAAAAATAGCTGTTTGGGTGATGTGGCACTACAGATTGTTTACTGGGCGTATAAAATTAGACATGTGTCATTGTATAGAGAATTCTAGGTGCATGTACAACTTCTATGTAGTAAGAGGGTAGTCCATGTATGCACTAATTGGATGGGTGTGCAGACATGGCAGGTGTCAGTCCATGTTAGTTTTTGTGTAGGTGGGTAGGAGGCAGAGCACCATGTATCGGGCACTAGATGGGTTCGCATGGTGGATGCTATTTTGAAAGTCTATGCTAAAAATGATATAGTTAGGCTGGGTCTTGAAAAACATGGTGCTAGAAATAGGATGCACCAGGGGAAATTATTGGTGGTCAAAAGCACTTGAAGCGAGCCGCTAGGATTTTGGATTTTAATCCCACATTGTTGGGAAGTGCAATCTTTACACTATGTAAAAAGAAGACTCGCCAATACTAAAATAAAAAGGAATGCCAGTGGGATTATAGGTTACCATTAGTGTGTTCACTGTACTCGTTGAAAACATATACTCAGTCAGTGGGTTTGGCTAGACTTTGTGCTAGAAAATATGTGGTTGGAAGTTGTTGCAATCTGATACCGAAAAAATGATTTAATGCCTACCGAAAACTAATAAGGAATATTCCTCTACATAGGGCCAAGATCTAATAGATTAGTTCTGTAAATTTTTTTTTCTCTGCTAGCCTGACTGGGCGTAATTTTTTTTCTAAAAATTTGTGATAAAATTGTGATAGAAATACAGAGAAATTAAAATTAGATCTAAAAAATTAAATTACAGATCTAAAAATGACCATACCTGAGCTTGAAAATCGAGCCTCCAGGTGTCGATTTGCAAATTTTTTTGCCTCATGATCAAATTTGGCCTAGGGTAGCCAAATTTATAATCGATCTTCACCGAATCAACATTCCCAATGCAATGGTGAGGTTAGATCTAGCTCTAGATGCTCCCAATTTCTATAGTACTCTAGATTTGGGCCGAGGTAATGAAACAACAATGGTCTAGAATGGATATGTGAAGAGAAAATATCCAAGCTCTAGTACCATGTAAGAATTTGCCTTAGAGAAAAATTCACCCAAGAACTAAGAACTCAAACACAAGCACAACTATAGACCAGAAAGGAGTATGATCAGAATAACAATTTATTTGATTCAATATGCATTAAAGTACACTAGTAGTGCTTGTATATAAAGGCCTCTGAGATGCATCTAGAATGCCTAAGAATCAACATCATGATAAGTCATAAAACCAGGTACATGTCCACTAGATATGGGTTATCCTCCATTAAGCACGAAAGTAAGTGTGATGATGAGAGGATAAGCCTACAATAGTGTAACACACAAATCAGTGTTGTAGACATCATGTGTTAAAAGGGAGTTTGAATAACTATGTTGTTTACATGACAACTTAGTGAATGATGCAAACTCTAGTGTTGTAGACACCATGTGCTAAAATAGAGTTGCATACTTCTGTGTTGTCAACATGACAACTCAAAAACGTGCACAAACTCCTAAGTATCGTACAAAATAAAATAATAAAATAATGCATTAAACTAAGTAAACTTAAGTAAGTGTAAATAGTAAATACATATTTACACCAACAGGCTCCAAATTAAGTTGCCCATCCACTACCTGCAAAGCATCCCAATCAAGAACATGGGTCACATCTAGAATATACTACCTCAAAAAAGAAACATGAAAAACATCATGGATGCGGGATAAGCTAGGTGGCAATGCTAGTTGATAAAAAATAGGACCAATCCTCTCAAGGATCTCAAATGGTCTAACAAAATGTGGTGCCAACTTAGAGCCTTTCCCATAATGTATGGGGCTCTTCCTCAGACACACTCTCAAAACACCTTATCACCAATAGAAAAGTGACGATCCAACCTATGGGCATCTACATACTTCTTCTGCCTGTCCTGAGTAGTAACCAAATGCTCCCTAATGTGAACAACCTATTGCTCCATATCTTGAAGCATCTCTGAACCCAAAAGAACTCGATCCTCTAAAAAATACCAACTCAAATAAGTACGACATGAGAGCCATGATACTCATTGTTGTATGCAAACTCAACAAGGTACAAATAGTCCTCCCACTTCACTTGCCTATCCATAACATACATGAGAAGCATATCCTCTAGAACCTGATTCACTCTCTTAGTTTGGCCATTGATCTCTGGGTGATAAGCCAAACTAAAATTGAGTTACGCACCCAAAGCATGTTGGAGAGACATCCATAGTGTAGAAGTAAACATTGGATCTCTATCCAAAATAATTTGATAAGGAATCCCATGCAAACAAATAATATCCTCCAAGAAAAAATGCACTACAAAAGAAGCTATGTAGGATGCTCTCATTGGTGAAAATCATGCTACCTTGGATAATTTGGCCTCTATCACCATGATACTATCATGTCTTCATGATGACATAGGCAATCTTGTGATAAAATCAATAGATATTGTATCCCATTTCCACTCTGGAATGGTATGTGGTTGCAAAAGACCCACCAGATGCTAATGCTCTACCTTCACTCTTTGGCACTCAAGACATCTAGCAACAAAATCAGCAACATCGCATCTCATCCTTGCCCAAAAGTATAGCTATTTAAGATCAACATGCATCTTCTAGACACTAGGATATGTAAAATATAGTGCATAATGTGCTTTTGACGAAACTAAGCTACGGAGATTACTCAACACAGGTACATAGATATGCCCCATGTTTTTTAGTAGTCCATCAGACTCAAGCATATAACCTAAAAATCTCCCCTCAAGAGTACGCCTAGACTCGATCTCCACCCTCACCTCCTAATACCAAGTGTCACTAGGCAAGGCCTCCAAGATATAGCCTTGCAAATCTACTTCTAATGACATCACTGATACCTCATGTCACCTCCTAGTCAAGGCATCCCTGACAAAATTCTCCTTCCCTTTAATGTAGTGAACATCAAAGTCATACTCGCACAAGAACTCCATTCAATGACATTGTTGTGCATTCAAGTTTGGTTGAGTAAAGATGTACTGTAAGCTCCTATGATCACTATGCAACTCAAAAATGTGCCCCAAAAGAAAATGCCTCCAACAAACAAGGGCATGCACTACGGTTACGAGTTTGAAATCATGAGTGGGGTAGTTAAGCTGATGGTCCTTGAGTTTCTTGGATTCATGAGCAATCACTCAACCATCTTGCATCAACACTACATCCACACCTTCCAATGAAGCATTTCCACAAAACATGAAATTGCCTACAAGATTAGGCACTACAAGGACTGGTGCACTAGTCAAACACTCCTTAAGAGCATTAAATGCTACCTCACACTAGTCTAACCAAACAAACTTCTTCCCTTTTCACTGAAGAGAAGTGATGGGATGAGTTATTCATGAGAAATCCTTCATGAAGTGACTGTAGTAACCTGCCAATCCTATGAAACTATGAACTTCTAAGACATTAGTGGGTACCAACAAATCCATGATAGCACGAATCTCCTCTAGATCCACTACAATTCTATCACCTATGATGATGTGTCTCAAATACTTCACCTCTAATTGGAAGAACCCACATTTACTCAAGTTTCCATATAGCTAATGGTCTCTTAAGCACTACAATACTTGACATAAATGGACTTCATGCTCTTCCATAGTCTTTGAATAAATCAATATGTCATCCAAAAATATAATGACACATTTATCAAGGTAAGTGAAAAATACACCATTCATCAAACTCATAAATACTGATGGCACATTGGTTAACCCAAAGGGTACAACCGTGAACTCATAATGCCCATACCATTTATGAAAGACTATTCAATGAATACTAGCCTCCTGGATATGAAGCTAATGGTATCTCAACTTCAGATCAATCTTTGTGAACAGTCATGCTCCCTTCATCTGATCAAACAAGTCATCTATCCTTGGAAAAGGATAACGGTTTTTCACCATCACCTTGTTCAACTTTCAAAAGTCGATGCAAAACCACAAAGAACCATCCTTCTACTTCATGAAGATGACTAGTGCACCCCACAGGGATACACTAGGATGAATATGGCTCTTGGCCAACAATTCCTCCAACTACAACCTAAGCTCACTCACGTCCTAAGTAGTCATGTAGAAGGAGCTTGAGAAATTGGCTCCGATCCTGATATAAGATCAATTCAAAATTCAATGTCACATTATGGTGACATACCTAGAATCTCATTAGGAAACAAATCTACATACTCATGAAGGAGTGGGCGATCATCAAGTGTCACCATATGGTTCTCAGCTTCCTCAAGATCATTGACAAAAATAAGAAACAATTGAAAACCCTTCTACACACTTTGTTTTAGTTGATCTAAGATCATCCGAAGTGAGACTGATCTTAGGACTCCCAAGAGTTCCACTTGCCCACCTATGTCATCCACACACTGTACCACATTGTGATGACAATCGATATTTTCTTGATGGGTGGCTAACCAATCCACGCCCAACACATTGTCATATGATCCTAGAGGTATAATGCATAGATCCACTATGGTGGTGAAGGGACTCAAATTCAAAACACAACTCCTAACCAATGAGTCAACAACCACTTTGGAACCTATGGCTAACTTAACCTACCACCTATCGACTTGATGTACTACCACTAGCCTACATCATTGAACAAGAGATAGTGAAATGAAGGAATCTGAAGCACTAGAGTCAAACCAAGCTAAAGCTGAAATACCATGTAATGTACCGATAGCCTCGATATCAAAGACTATGATTTAACTCAAAAATCAAATCGATATCATGGAAGAGCATGAAAATATCGATTTAACTTCCATGATGTAATGTCTCTTAAGCACTACCATAGTCTCTTAAGCAAAGAATCTATGATTTTGACTTGCATCTCCTATAGTAGGCTCAGATCTCGATGTGCCCTTACTAGGTCCTAAAGATGGTTTAACTCAAAAATCAAAATATTTGTGGCTAGGTTGGTCATAAGAATAATAGTTCCCTGAAAAGTTGGAACTTGTTTTGTGTCCACCTTGGGTAGCACTAGGATAAGGTGCACTACCCCTACTAGAATTTTTTTGATCACTCTGAGGAGGATGATCTAGTTGAGATTTCTATCCTTGGTTTTAGCTATCTCCTTTCTTACTTGAGGTACTAGAAGATTGACTGCCCTAGGTCCAATAACCCTTCTATTGGTTACGATGAGAACCACCCTGAGAGGGTGCTGACTGGGTCTGGGCCTTCCCTACGGACTGAGAGTACTATGTATCTTATCCTGAAGGTCATGCACTTTGGTTTGAGAACCAAATTTACCATTGAAACTCCTTGCCACATTTCTCTTTATGATGCTTTCCTTCTCAATGGCAAGAGCAAGTGTCCTTGGCTGATGAGCATGAACATCTCCAATGATGGAATCTCTGAGGCCCCTAACAAAATGCTGGGTGATCAGTACACCATCATGCCTATAGCTCAAGTATTATTTTAGACCAAGAAACTTCCTCTCATACTAATTAACCATCATATAGCCCTATTTAACTTCATGGAAATCATCAATATGAGCTTCATGGTACTGTGGTGACACAAATTTCTCTCCAAACCTCTCCTTGAAGATCTCCTAGGTGAGATCTATGACACTGATACCAAGCCTTTCACTCTCTGAATCCCACCAAATGGAACTATGTTCCCTCAACTAAGTGATCATGCATCGGGCCTTCACATTTCTCCCATAAGTTAGTAGGGAGAAATAATGACCCATATCGAGTAACCAGGTCTCAGCCTTGAGTCTTGTTCCTTGGTCATCAAACTCTGGTGGTTTGGACCTCTGAAGTTCCCACATCATCTCAATCTGAGTGAGATCATCATCACTTTAGCCATGACCCCTCCAACAGTGCCTTCTTCCACTAGGTGGTTTACAAGAATGTTCACATTCACGCTCTTCCTCCTGATGCTCTGATTGATGGGAATCTCTATGATGAGATCGCTCTTCTCAATCATGATCATGTTTGCACTCTTCAACACGAGGACCCAATTGAGCAAGAATTTCCTAGAGCATTTGCATCAATGCCCCCATGAAATTTTGATTCACATTACCTTGTTCTCCCTCTCCTTCCTAGCATTCTTCTTCATGGTGTTCATTTCCACTGTTACCACTATGGGTACCACCACGGCCACCAGGTCTATGTACAAGAGGCATCTCACTGGAAACAACAAGATAATGTCAGAACAATTAGATCACAAGCATAAGAGACAAAAAAAGATATAAAACTAGTAATCATAATATAACAATACACAACCTAAAACAAAATCACAGTGGAAGCATAACATAGAGATCCCAATGTTGCAACATGGGCTCTGATACCATATGTAATGCCCTACCTAGTGAACCTTCGAACAAGGATGAAATACAAGCCAAGATATTTTCTTTTAACTAGAGTAAGTGCACAACACAACAACATACATGGATCAAAAAGATCACAATGGAAGACTTAACCACCATCTTGACAACCAACCGATCTCCTAACGCCACTACCAGAATAGACACAACACTATAAGAATGGAAACCTGAAAATGACAACCAACACTAAGAATCTCAAAACTACCCGACCAAGGTAATTTAAGGCAACCCAAAGGGTACTAGAAACTCCAAAAATCAAACCCCAAAAGTTGAGGGAGACAACCCCTATTTTCCATTCGAGAACTTCCTCTGCCAGAATTTTGCACGAAGAAGTGCACAAAGCCACACAAAGAAATATGTTTTCATGCAAAGATGTGTAGGATAATGCTAAGAGTTACATTGATTGTACAACCAAAACACCCCAAGCTGGTGTAGGGTTTCACGTGAGGAGGTGCCCAACCATGTGAAGAAACCCACTACACCATGCAAAGACTTGTATCCTTATGTAAGAAAGTGTGATCTCACGTGAGATCCCAAAAATGCAAGAACAAAAAAGTAGTACAAAAAAGCTAAGCAAACTATGAAACAAAGTTCCTCCACACCGGGGAGTATTGGATCCACACTTTGAGGAAAGGACACTCAAACAAAATTGAAAGAAAAAAAATTAGAAGCAAAATCTAACCATCTGATCATACAGAAAAAGATAGAATAGAAAGGAACATCGTAGAGTATTGAAAACAACATTGCAGTAGAAAAAAATAACATCGCAATGAGTAGTACAAACAAGCTAAGTATGCAGTTCCTCCCAACTGTTAATGGCATCATAAGACCATCATGGGCCCTAGCCATCCCCCATGCTTAACTTCCCAAGCCATTGATCAGATCATTGGAACTATCATAATAGGGACGTCACTACTAAAACATGCTACAACAAAAGCATAAAGAAATCTAACATGCTAGAAGTAAAGCATAAGATAATCCTACAAATAGATAACATCACCTATCACATGCTAATCATCAAAATAAGGAAATGTGTCAAATCTAACATCATCTAAACATGATAAACAAGCATCCCAATAAAATAATAAATCACAAGAAAGCATACTCTAGAACTTGAAGTACCAAGTGAAAACATCCAACAACGGTTGTGTTAGAAAAATAGACCATCTTTGTACATGGGTCCCTAGCAGTGGTGAAGGTAGCTA
This sequence comes from Cupressus sempervirens, assembly GCA_028749045.1. NCBI lineage: Eukaryota > Viridiplantae > Streptophyta > Pinopsida > Cupressales > Cupressaceae > Cupressus > Cupressus sempervirens. Next base: position 404,919,782 of record CM053785.1, read on the forward strand.
TGCCTCCCAACTATGTGGCACTTATAGGTCCACACCCACCATGCTGATGGAGATAATGATCCGACCACAAACACACGCAAAGCAAACATCCATGGCTAACAGACACGCGAGACAATATGATGACTGAATCTAAGGCATAGGCAATGCATAAACTATAGGTCCTAGTCAGACACCTCAATGGGCTACTAAGTAGGGGTTGACATCATGGAGAGTCACTTGGCATCGACAAAACCAAGCTCAAATCATGCATTTCAACTTCTTAACGAAGGGCCTCACACACAATTTTATTATCTTAAGTTTTATTACCACCCAATGTTTTATTTAATTATCACTTAAAACTTCTTCAGGCCAACCCTATGGGACAAGGTCACCAGGATGCGAGATAGAAGCCCCCTCCATATGCTACCCTATCCTACCCATGTTCATCCAACGATGAGTGCCCATAGGCATGCTAATTCTGAACCCAATCCCAATGATCATAACTTCCAGAAGTACCATGGAGGATCAAGACTCGCAAGTTACTTGACAAGTATACATGCACATACTCATGTGTGGTGCACCACTATCACGAAGATCATAACACAAGGACTAGATGAGAACACAAATAGAAAGTCACTCAACCAAAAACAAACTTGAGAGGACAGACACAACATGCATCCCAATGCAACATAAAAGTGCAATAGTGGTCTAACTGATATCCAAATGGATCATCCAGGTCCATGACCTACATTGTGCCCAGAAAACCTAAGAAAATAGGGTGGCACACAAAATGAGATAAAAACACCAATAATTGGAAAATTCTAAAATTAAAACCCATTCGACCTTTGGGTGTAAAAATCTTGAAAGTACAAAAATAAATGAGTTTGAACATTGTATACAAAAATGACCAGCATAATAGCTCAAAATCCCAAACCCTCATCCCAAAAATAGGAAAAAAGTTCATACCCAACCAATTGAGAAGAACTACCAAACATAAACAGAGGGGAACACTAGTTCTCAACCTCCTAAAAAATTGCTACAAGAAAAAAAAGCTAAAATGGAGCAAAAACAATTAAATGGGAAGACCCTACCTAATAGCAAAAGGGGCAAAAACTGAAACCCGCGCAATAAAATAAATAACCTACCAAAATTGCTGCAAGTGACAGCAAAGTAAAAACTCCTCGAGTTGGATCCAACAAGACTAGTCTCATGAAAAACCCATACTCATAGCTCCCAAAGTGAACATAATTTGAATCCTTCAGAAGAGGTTTCTCAAAAAGTTCTCAAATTTTCTATTTCAAAAAGTGAGAAGTGCAAAATAAAAATCTCTTTTTAATACTTATTCACTTTTCAAGTGAATAATTGATTAGGGTAGATAGCACAACTAGAGTAGCTAGACTTTGAATCAACCCAAATGAAAACAAGTTATTCCTCAAAATGAGAATTCACCTAAGGAAAAGCTGCTAGAAATTAAATCCGAAAAGATTTAAAACCCAAAAACCCAAAATCACAGAAAATCACTTAACACTTTCGTGACAATGTGAACTTCTAAATGCATAGACATGTTCATTAGTCTAGTCACATAATGCAGATGAGTTCATATTTACTAACCACTGAAAGGTTTTAATTTAACACAATTAATTAAGGTTACTTCAATGACATAAGGACAACATTGTTAAAATATGAATAGCTGAATCACTATCTCCATATGCCACTGCCAAGGATATAAATTCTACACACTAAAGCACCTGATCAAGTGCAAGTGCATATAATATAATAGCTGAAGCAATTAATGCATTAAATAACTAATTAATCTATTTACACCACTTACGTTCACATAAGGCATAAAGAACAAGAATGAAGTAAATCACCATAGCATAAAATCCAACTCATAACATAATCAACAAATATGTCCAGTAAACCATATAACCAGATATCATCATAGATCTACCATCATCTCAAAATAGCATCAACATGCAAATATGATAAACTAAACAACATACCAGTAAAGCATCTATGGTAATAAATCAAAGAACAACATCCGACCCTTAGGTCATCTCAAAATAAAAATAACAATAAGAGTATCAAGTATCTCTCGAATCAAAACAGATAATGTATAGACTACAATAACAAGAGGCAATACATGAAAAAGCTATCAGAGCTGAAGAGTGTGAAAGCCAAGTAGAATGGAGGATTGAAATATAGATTTGTAATCTACAAGTGTGTTATAAGTTGTTATCAGATCAAATCTTTACTGTTACTTTCTAATCATTATATCAATCTAGGGTAAATTCTTTGGATTAAGGTTGACCTAACAGTCATTTGTAAATCCTTTAACCGAGGGACATTCCAAATGAATGATCTAAAGTCCTCTAACAAGGATCACTCCTAATAGGATGATTGAAATCCTTTAACCAGGTCACGTTTAACAGTGTGCATTGTAACCTTTAACAAGGTTGGCCTTTTAAAAGACATCACTTTAGAAGAGTGAGAATGAGTAGCATGTTACTGGTGGTTTTTCCCAAATTGGGTTTCCATGTTAAATCATTGTGTCAAATGTGTTATTGAATCTGTTATGTTTCATGTTTACATTTCTGCAAATTGATTTCACAGTAACCTACAATTTTAAGTAATTGCATAATTTAATGGATGCATGCATGATGAAAATATTTTATGGATATGGGTTCACTAAGCTATGAAATTTTTTATTTGTACATCTGGACCTTGGATAAATGATTCACCCCCCCCTCAGTTATACTAAAGAATTCCAACACTATGTGAAATGATAAGGAGTCAACTTATGCAAAATAGAGAGAAAGTGAATAGGGGCAAGAAACAATCATTCATGTTTGGAGCAATCTTGGTATGTATCTTTTTCTATGTGTAAAATTTATTTGAAGGATGATGTATAGCTCAATGTTTAGTCGATAGACCGGTAATGGCTTAAATAAATGAGTTCATTAGAGAATTAGGAGAAAACTCCTATTAGAGAATTAAGAAATAGAAGGAGTACATATATTTTCTATTTGACACAGATATTTGCATCTTGCAAGTTTTTTAGCCAAGAAACTTAAGGTTACCGTCCATGATTTATGAAGCATATGAGAATATAGTGAGAAAATATGAAAATGAATTTCTTTCTAGACCTATAAATGTTACAACACCAAGGTTTGGAATATATAAAGAAGCATTCTCAAATATTAAGTTGGAATTAAAAAAAATTGTGATTCAAAGGAAGTAAAAAAGAATGAGGAATAAATTAATAGAAAAGTGTGGTAGAGTGTAATCTAGCACACCAATAATTTCTACTCAATAACTTGAACAATAAACTCCAATTGAGTTAACCAGTGAAGAAGAACAAGAAATGTCTTTAGCAGAAGATGCCTATCAAAGGAAAGGCAAAGGAAAGTCATGTTGACCAACCAAAGAAGCAAGAGGTCATGAAACTAGTTAAAAGGGGAAAGAGAAGATAAAACAAGAGGAAACCTGTGAAGAAGTTCTAGAAGAATTTGATTTAAAGGAGAAAGAAGAGGAATCAAAGTAAATTGGCAAGACTAAATATTCCAATGTGGAGCTTATCATCAACAATATAAGAGAGGATGGAAGACTAGATAATATTAAGGGACATTATGAGATATATAATGATGAAGATAAAAAAAAGATAGAAGAATCAATAATATGGTGTATACACAATGTTGGTGTAAATAAGTATTTACTATTTACACTTTACTTAAGTTTACTTAGGTTAATGCATATTCATATTAGTTTTCATGTAGACACCTAGGAGTTTGCATATTCATATGAGTTGTCATGTTGACAACACAGTAGTTTGCACTCCAATTAAGCACATGTTGTCTACTACATCTCTTTATGAGATACACCTTTACATTCTTATCCTCTCATTGTTGCACGTACATTCATGCACAATGGAGGATAATACAATCTTGGTCAACATGTGCTTAATTGTTGCTTATCTCTTTGCATGACTCCTAGTCATCTTGATTGCCTTTATATACAAGGCACTTCTATGATGTATTCATCCGTTCATCTGATATCCATTCTCATTTGATCATATTTTGTCTCTCTTGTGCTATCTCTTGAGCTTCTAGATCTTGGCACTTCATTCTTTCCTTAGGAAAATTCTTACACACAAATTCTACAAAATTCAAAGTGAATTTGATGGAATATTACCCAAATAAATTTTAAAAATAGTAAATGCTAGATGTAGAGAAAAATTTAACATGGATAGAGAAATCATGTAAAGAGAACCTATGTAAATAGATACAAAATAGATCATGCATATATTGAGATAATGGTTGAAGCTCATTGGTAAGATTTCAAAATCAAGAATATAGTTGCAAGAATCTTAGAGGTGTAGTGCCTGCCCCTAGTTTACATTTTTCGAGCTACATTTATGATATGATTGCCAAACTCTTTTAGGCCAATTTATGTTTGATGAGTAGTATTATTATTTTAGAGATTATCAGAGGATGTTTACACTCAGTTTATTATATGATGAGATTACTTGGTACTCTATATTTCGTACATGTATGATGATTATTCAATGGTTTTGGTTATCGATGATGATTAGTTAGATGGTTCATTATTCCATGTGTTTCTTATGGATACTTACCCCATACTGCATGTGTATGGTGTGCGTGTTGTTTTATTTATGTATGGTGTTTCTGATATGGTTAAGGAAGGGAGTCGTAGTCACCTGCTAGTCGGGATCTACACGATGCACCACTTCCTGCCATTGCCTGTTTAGCTTAGAATATTGTGTTTATACATGCGTGGATTTTATGCAGGTTGCAGGTACCGGGTATCGACTTCCCTGAATTGTCAGGATGAGCGTACCCTATCGCACTGTCTCAATGGTAAGAGAGGGGAGATAAACTCTTAAGTCCAAATCCTAAACCCTTTAGCCAATTGTCCTAATTAATAATTAGGACAAGTATCTGAGTTAAGTACCCTCCGAATGCATCAAATGATGTAATTTTGTGATTATAACCCTTTTGTTTGATTTGGTATGTATTTTTCTATGATGGGTTTTCGTATGTTGCTTTATGAGTCCTTGGTGTATTTTTCTATTAATTAAGTCTAATTAAAAAGACTAATTAATGATTTAATTTAATAAGGAATTATTATGATATCTTTATATTTAATTAATTAATTAATTAATTAAATAAAAGAATTAAAGTTGGAAATTAAAGTTTAAGATATATTTAGAACAGGATAATATTTATTTAATTTAATAATAATATATTTGGAGTTCATTTTTAAATAAATGCTAAATATTATTGTTATTTAAATTAATTAAATATGTTATCAATTAAGTTCTAAAATAAATTAAAAAGTTGAAAGATATTAATTTTATTAAGAATTCTAGATCGCATGATCTAAACATGAGTTAAATATAAGAATTAAATTAAAAGATTAAATTATAAAAATTAATAATGTTATTTTAATTTCTTAAAAGTGCACATAAGATTTAAAGTAATAAATTAATTAAGAATTGAAGTCAAGTGAAATTTTAAATAAAGTTATTTAATCATTCAACTTAATGTGCATGAAAGTGGAATGCAAAAGAATTAGAAAAGATAATAAAAGTTAATTTAAGTTAACTGAGTTGTGCAAAGAGTCTTCTCGGGTAAACGCACAATTAGTGCCCCGAATTGAGGAGAATTTGCTTATCACAACTTTGGGGGTTCATTTTTGAGGGAGAGGAATTTGTACGGGAATTAGGAGGAAGACAATTTTTGGAAGCAAATTTCAGAAGGCTGATACGAAGAAAGTCTTGAAGGGGAAGGTATTGAGAGGAGCGATTTCGCATACAGTTCCTGGAGATTGCATAATAGCATCAAGATCAGGCAGGGTCTTGTGGTTTTTTATCCATTAGATATGCAAATTATCCCTTCCTGCCTTCTTCGTGTCTGGGGTTTGTAGATCTGAATTCTCTGTGATAAAAGTTTTAAGCTTTCAATATTGTGAAGTTATTAATTATTCGTCAATAATTTCTGTATTCATGGAGACTGGATGAATTAATTAGAACCATTATTTTCTTGATTTAGAAATTGAGATCTAATTTGATAAGGGTTTTGTTTTAATGAAATTGAAAAGTTCTAGATAAATAAATAAAAAAATAAAAAAATAAATAAATATATATATATATATATATATATATAAATATATAAATATATATATATATATATTTATATTTTTCATATTTACCCTTTTGAAGAAATTGCTTTATAAAAAAAATAAAAAAATAAAAAAAGAATTTAACAAAATTATTTTTGTTAAAATAAAATTTATTTTATTGTTATTAGAATTAAATAAAAATCATATATAAAAAAAATATATTTAAAAAAAAAAAAGTATATATATTAATGTTAGTGGGGGGGAGGGAATTACCCCGTACCTGCCCCCACTATCGGCGCAGGTCGACAGTACCTGCGTCGCAGGTACTGCGACGACAGGTACAGAGTACCTGCCGCCGCAGGCCTTGCGACCGCAGGCCTGCGGCCAAAGCCGACGGGCTATAAACGTTTTGGGAATTCGTTTTTTAAAATTTTTTTTTTATATTTAATTTTTTTTTAATTATTAAAAAAAAATGAATTTTATTTAATTAAAAATTTTAAATAATAAAAATTATAATATATTAAATTTTTATAATATATTAAACTTATTAAATATTTAATAAATAAATATTAATTGCATTGTTATAGTTGTAAATTTTAATTTATTAATAATTTTGTTTAAATATTAATAAATTAACAATTATTAGTTGGATTAAAATAATTAATTAGATCTAATGAATATTGATTAATTTAATTAAAATTAGTTTAATTAAGTTAATTAATAATGAATTTTATCTGACTAAATTATAAATTTGGATATTGATTTAATGAAAGTTATTATAGAAATGGGTTATTCGAAAAGGGTAGTTGTGAAAACTTTGTTACTTGAATTCGACATTAAACTAAAACACAAACCTTACCTTAACTTAAATAATATACTTTCAGATCCAATCTCTGAGACTTTGATGTTGTCTTTGTACTTTGAATGTTTTGGGGTTGGTTTAGCGTTGACCAGTTCAGGTTGTTACCAGAGGCTCGGGGTTTGTGAATGTGATGTCTTGATGATTTGGTCTCGATCTTTCTTAAACCTGACCATGGTAATGTGATGAAGTGCTCTATGACATGATTGTGTTTACTGTTTGTGATTGCTTTCCAGTTCCTTGTGTGAAGCTGAGATGTATGTATTTGAGAATACCTAACTTAACCATTTTTGAGTCTCGATCAGTTATATTTGATAACCATTTCTGAGTCTCGATCAGTTATACTTGTATTACTTTCTGGTTGCTCATTAGAGAACCATTGGATTTTGTGACTTATCATTGATGCCTCCAGTTGCTGATAGAGAACTGTCGTGATTACTTGATTACTATTTGATGTTATCTGTTGCTCATGAAGAACTGATATATTTTGTGGATTATCTTTTTATGATATTTTCAGTTGCTCGCATAGGACTGAGATGGTTTTATTATGATTCTTTGATTTATGAGTTCATGAGCTAGGGTAGGTTATCTATGTGTAGAGTCGGGAAGTGGCTTGCAATGGGGGTCGGAGCCCTAAGTGGCTGCCTTGAGAAACCCATTGTAAGTCGTTTTTAATAAGTGAAAACATTTACACTAAATGAGAGAAAATGAACCTAACAAGATAATTGTGTGTTCTCTCCCATGCCATGAGTGCTAGTACAGACTAGGATGGGGTAGAGAGGACGCTTGGTTACGACCTTGCATTCCATAGTATGCCTCATCAGTACGAGAGGATATTAGTGGCCGCAGGATCAGTAGGGACCCGAGATTCCTAAGGGATTGCTTGGGTAACTTCTACATGACTTTTGCGATGACACTTTCCCGCTTGCATATTAGGTTTCCTACGTGTCTTGTGGTACCTCTGGGATATAGATGTCAATCTTTTTAGGAACCCTTGAGTTAGCATACTTATAGGATTTCCTGGACTTAGAGAGTATTTATGATTATAGGTTTTGTTATCCTATTTGGGACTTGAGACTATCTCCTCAGCGTGGTGGGAGTGGACCATTTAGGTTCCACGCGGTCGGGTGGTAGTGCTTTTACTCTTACCATTGAGATCCGTTCCGTGGTCACCGTGGCTGGAGTTTTCGTGATTGGCATTTACCTACACTATGTTCTTGGATTAGTATGATGGATGGTTAGATTTTATGATAGATGCTTTATCATTATGGATGTATGGATGTATCATGTATGGTGAATAATTTTCATATATTTTTACTGTACTTTGTATCATGGATTTGAGGATGTTGTATCTTGATCTTTACATATGTATATTCTTTTAAGCCTTTCATACCCTGTGACATGTACAGTGGATGAATGAGCATTCTGAATTAATTTGCCAAGGAGCATTCAGAACAAATGTATATTATGGACATTGGAGTTTCTGATTATTCTTTTATATGTATGTGTTAGTTGTTAGACTTAGAATTAATTAAATTTAAACGTGACTCAACGTCTTGGGATCTTTAAGAAATGTAACTTGCAATGTATGTTTGTCGATGATTACATGTTATTGCTTCCGCTACTATTTGTTTGATGTGTATGTCATACTTTCTTACTTAAAAAAAAAAAAAATTTTTTAGTAAACTTAGTGAAACTTTAGGTTAATTCTTTTGGATCCCTTGGCGGGGCGTTACAAGAGGGTGATGCTCAAAGTATACATAATGATATAGTAGATGTGTACTATCTTAATTTGGATGCACTCTTATTTAATGAAGGTTTAGCACCTATTTAATGTGAGACCATCAATCACCTTGCACCTTTCATTCCTTCTTCTATTTTTTGTCCTTCCTCCTAGGTGGAATTGGGGTATAACCTAATAGATCCTCTTTTAAGCTCCTATTTTCATTTCATTAAGCTCAAGGTATCATCTATCCTCCTAGGTCCTTCCTTCCCTCTATTTATTCACTTGGAATCTTTCATTCACATTGTAACAACTATATCTCAAATTCTATACCTGATTCTAGAGATTCAGGATCTATTTTGGGATCTCGAATGGGTCCCAAAGGTTTCAAGACTAGGTTGTGAGGGGCACTATGTGCCCTTAACTAATTAGTGGTGTAGTGCATCCTTGATGAGTGAATCAGGCCTATAGTGCACCCCTGATTGGACCTATTTTGGGTCTCATGTCTGAGTACCTTTGGATGTTAATTCCTAGATAGGTTAGCTTGCAAGAGTTAGTCAATTATGAGATCTATATAACCCTTCTATTTTCTTTATTTCTCATCCACAAGCATTCTAATATCCAAGCATCACATCATTAAGTGTTCAAGTGTTCAAGCATTCATGCAACTTCTCAAGTTTTCAAGCATTCAAGTATTCAAGGCCTTCAAGCTATTCTTCTATTGAAATTCAAGGTTTTATGCATTCAAGCTATTGAAGGAATTTATGTTAGATCTTGTATTACATTTTCAATATTCAAGATCTCATTTCATACATTCAAGCTCTTTTGTTGCATCTTGTACATTCATCCTTTTAAGATCTACATCCATCTACAAGGTGAATTTAAAGAACATAAATTCATGAAGGTTTTGGTTTTAGTTTGATGTCCTTCTAAGTTTTTTGAAGTTGAGTCAAAGCTACTACATTTATAGACTTGATTACATTCCAAATTCAAGACCATATTCATAGATTTACATTGCTTCATGTTAGATCTATCATTACAACTTGCTAGCATTCTATCTTTATTTCAATTCAAGGCTAATTCCTATATTGGGGTTTGACCAAGGAAACCCCCCCACTAAAAATAAACAAGCAACCTTTTTGTTTTGCATGCTTTAGATTTTAGATTAACAGACAGGTTATGGATCAAGATACCATTTTCAACTCTTAGCAGAACTATGTAATCAAAATGAACATCACAAACAATTAATTGGGATCACATTTCACCCCTAATGATCTAGTTCACCCTCGATGATCTAGTTCACCCTAGATGATCTAGTTCACCCTTGATAGATCTCTAAAAAATTTATGGGTTTTGTCTGCTTTGTAGATTCTGGATCACAACTTTTGACATCATTCAATAACAAATTTTTAGGTTTGTATTCTATAAGGTATATCATCTTCTCTTTTCCATTTCCATTACAACATTACTTGATGCTTTTTCTTTAATCCTCTAAAGGTGGGGGTGAGAGGGAAATAAGCTCAAGCCATTCATTCCTCTTTTTATTAGGTTTAGATTGGTACTTCCCCTTATAACAATCTAATCTAATCAAAAGGGGTGGATCTTGGTCTTCCCCCTTTCATTAATGTGTGGTTGTTTCACTTCCATTTTTCAGCCATACATAAATTAGTGAACCTGACTTGTGTATTCTTTTTCTTGGAGTTAGATCCTTCTATTTTCTTGTTCACCTTTCTCCATTGTCAATGACCTAGATTTATTAGATTCTTCTCTTGCTTATCCTACATCTTGTATCATGAAGATATTTTTTTGTATGGTCATCCTTTTCAATATTTTCCTTCTTGCATCTATTTATAGAACTTATGATGTTTATGAATTTTTTTATGCATTTCATTGTATTTATGGCTCTTTATGCTCTTCTTGCTTATATTATCATGAAGTTAATGATTACATATCTTCATTATTTTAATATTATGATTAGATCTTTATTTGGTTGGCTTATTTATTTTGTATTATGTGATAAATCTAGTTAAAGATGCTCCTAATCATCTTCCTAACCCTCCTAATCATTTTCCTAACCTTTCTAACATTCCTTCTCATTCTTCATCTCCTAGCACTTCTCAAACATGTGTTCAAGCTCAAATTTTTGTTCATGATAAGGATGTTTCCATATTCCTTGATGAGGCTTCTCCTCATGTAACTTGTTATAAAGGGAAGCATAAATTTTATTTTGTCCTCCTCCTTTTATCATTCCTTACACCACCTGTGCACATGATTCTAATGAAAAGTCTCTTCCTATTGAAGATTTGATGAATAACTACCCTAAAGATTATTAAATGAATGTTAAATAAGGTTACAATGACTTAGGACTTGGTATTAATGAGGAGGGTCTTAAAAATTATATGCATGCATCTCCTAAGATGAACATACATTGTACTGGATATTGTCCTTCTGACATAGTGGAAGAATATTAAGGATGAACTCCTCTTCATCTTATCTTACCTAATTTTGATCTTGATTATTGCCATACTTGTACAAATTTGATTTTAAAGGTATATATTCAAGTTTTTTTGTTTAACCAAAAAACTTTAGCATACCTCTTGAAGACTCCTTTTTTGTGTTTTCATGTCCTTTTCATTATGATGATTCTCACATTATTGTCGATTGTATTCATTTTCACTTGTATGTTAAGGAAAAGGCTTCTTTAGATGTTATTCCTTATATGTGTAAAGTGTTACAATTTCTTCATAATTTCACTTACTCTTATCTCTCACCTATTGGAGTTGATTCCCCATTATCTTACATAATATGTATTTGGAATATCCCAATAGGTTTCTTTTTCTTGTTCCTTTTCACTGGGGGGAAATGATTGCTTCTTTTTTTTCCTAAAGATCCCTTCTTGTTTCCATACATGAGAATTTTTTTGAAACCTTATGTGGGAAGAGGAGTTTGTTATCTCTTCTCGATTAGAACTTACATTTTCCTTTTGCATGATCTGTTATCTCTATCTACTACATGGCTTTATCTTACATCAGTATTGATTTCTTTGTTCCTCGCATTCATTCTCTAAAGGTTATAATGACATATTTTCTTTGTCTTCCTATAGATTGATATTGTTTATGGAACATTTTCATCTATGGATATGTTTTCCTTTAAAATTATTATTCATATCTTCGATCTTAATGCTCATCATATGATGATCTTCTATAACTTCCTTTAATATATGGTATTGTTTTCTATAATTATTTAGAATTGATTACTTCTCTATAGTGTAGTGTTATATTTCTCTTGTTGGATATTAGGTGTTTGCATTTTGTGCATGACTGTTAGTTTTTGCTTAGGACTCATCCTTTTGTTCTTTGAGATCTGGTTACATAATCTACTATAGATATCTTTTCTTTTCTCACACTTGAGGGGCAAGATAATTTGTACATTCTTTATCTTTTTCTCTCTACGAACTTTCTTTCTTTCAAGCTTTAGTTGAACTTTTTTATTATGTGACATTGTTCTTTTTATGAAGAATTGTGTCTTGGCTACATATTCTCTCTTTTGCAAGAGGTGCATATCCTAAGTCATCACCTCTTATTTATCAAGTAAATCTATGTCCAATATGAACACTTTTACTTGTTTGGAGATGGTTATCCTTCATCTAAGGATCCCTATTTCACCTATATACATAGGGAATGAATAGGTGTATTCTTCTTCTTCTTTCCTTCTTCTTAGAGATGTTATTTTAATCAAGTACTCTTCTTAGGTGGACACCTTGTCATTAAGATTTTTCCATTTTGAGGATCCTCTTTCCATACATGATATATCATTTTCATGTTTTCTAATGTTCTTAGATAATGAGAGTTAAGGATCTTTGCTATGAATGTAGTGTGAATTATTTCTCTAAGGATATCTCCTTGTTGTGCAAACTAGGTATCCTATTTCTCTTCCTTCTCATGTCTAGTATCTAGACATGAAAATGAAGGGGGAATATATATGTCCTCCTTATATACAATATTTCTCTCATGGGGTAGTAAATATGGATTTTAAGCATGGCTTAGAGTACTTTATCCCTAGAATTTAGGTATGATTTTTAATTCATTCTCAAATCTACTCATTGTTACTTTATTGCTCTTTTACACACACAAACACACATGATAAATCTCATAATAATTAATGTAGATAAAATTTCTAAATCTCATTCATGGGTAGCACATCTCGACATATATGCTAAATATTATATTTCAATAATGCATGAAAACTTGATAACTTTCAATATAGGTAACACATTCAAGCACAACATGCTAAGTCCCATACATGTAACACATCCTTTTTACAGGAACACTGCCATGGTGATATAATGGATGTTGATCTATGGATGGAAATTCGGCGGGTTGACTAGTAGTTTACCACCCCATTAGACCATTCAATGCCATCTTTTGTAGAAACCCTTTAGGTGACTCACAATAGAGTGGGCACTCTATTGGGTGAGGTAATCACTATTTCTCTTATGCTAGTAGCGATAGATCTAAAAGTTATGTTCATTAATGATGTTGCTCTTGCATTTCTTATGTCATAACTTATGCTCTTGTAGTGGATTTCCAAATATGATATTACTGGGTGAGATATTTCTTAAAATGAGGTGTCTCTCACTAATTGATTTGGGTTTGTTTTAGTTCTAACCCCTTTGTCTAGTCTTTTTCTTTTCTTTTTTTATTTTGTTCTATTTTTATTTGCACCCTCACGAATGGATGTGGAGTAATGACCCTTAGTATTGGGAGCTTGATTTCCTTGATTATGTGAGGTTCTATCTTATTGTAATTTTCACGATTCTTTCAATTCTTCTTGTTCTCTCCACTTTACCACAAGTATGGGTTGACCCACATTTTCATTAAAGTGGGGGCTAAATGTACTATCTAAAATTGGCTGCACTCAAGTTCAATGAAGGTTTAAAACCTATTTAATGTGAGATCATCAATCTCCTTACACCTTTCATTCCTTCTACCATTTTTTGTCCATCCTCCTAGGTGGAATTGGGGTAAAACCTAATAGACCCTCTTTAAAGCTCCTATTTTCATGATTTTAAGCTTGAGTTAGGATCTATCCTTCTAAGTCCTCTCTTCCCTTGATTTATCCACTTGTAATCCACTCTTCAAATTGTTATAACTATATCTTGTATTATGTACCTGATTATGGAGTTTCATGACCTATTTTGTGATCACGAAGGGATCTTGGAGGTTCTAGGACTTGGTTGTTAGGGATGTAGTGTGCCCCTAACAAATCAAGGGTGAAATGTACCCTTTACAAGCTAGTTGGGACTGTAGTGTGCCCATGATTGGGACCTATTATGTGTCTTCTCTTCAAGTCCCATTTCTAGATACCTTTGAGGTGTTAATTCCCAAGCAGGTTGACCTATAGGAATTAGTTAATTTGAAGCTCTATACAAACCCTTTGGGTAAAAGCACAAACCTGTGTCACCTTTTGTTATATCTTGTACTGTTTCGGCTAGAACCCTTTCGGCCATAACGATTTTGGTCGTAACAGATCCGACCGTACACACGTGGCAGTTTCGCGGGCCTATGTGGCGCATACTGTTTCGGCCGAAACAGGTTCGGTCAAAAGGGTTCTGGCCGAAACCCCGAGGCAGAATAAAACCCGACGCAAACCTTTAGCGGCTATCATTGTTACTGTTGCGGTTCTTGAATGTTTAGAGAGCGAGTTAAGGGTTTCAGCCGTAACTGGTTGGTGGTTTTTTCCTCCCTATTTTTTAATAGTTTTTAAACGTATTTTTTGATTAATAGATGTTAATCGTACTTAAAATAGTTGTTTTTTACATATTTTGTGAGTGAAATGCTTTAAATTGTTTATTTTTTAATATGTTTAAATTATTTTAGATTATTTTAGAATGGTATTTAAATTAATTTTTTAGCAAAAATTTAGTTAAACATGAGATAAAAATATAGAAAAACATTAATTACAAGTGTAGAAAAATATTAGGAAAAACATTAGGGTAAAATATAGAAAAACATTAGTTAAAAGTGTGGAAAAACATTAGGTTAAAATATAGAAAAACATTAGGTTAAAATATAGAAAAAAATTAGGAAAAAAATTAGGTTAAAATATAGAAAAATATTAGGTTATGAAGTAAACATGTAAAAAAATATTAGTAAAAAATGTAGCAAACTTTTAGGGAACATTATTCAGTTTCTAACATAACCTGATGGATCTAGAGGTGAAACAATAATATCTTATGGTGAAATTAATTTTGACATTAAATACACCTTCTAACATAACCTTATATTAATTACAATCATAACCCATACCACATTCTAACCATAACATAGGCCCTCTACTAACCGAATGAACCACACTTAGATATTGATGATGTTCATTTTAACAACTAGTTATTGTTAGGTAATAATGATTCTTACATTACCAAATGACACATAACGACCTCATGATACATTTCTAGGTATTTTTATCCATATATATGTTAAGGGGACCTAGGGACTCCTACTAGGTCATTACGTCTGTTATAGGTTGTAATAGGTATTCATATGTTTACTAGCACATAATAGGTATTGGAAGGTAATAATGAGTCTTACATTACCAAACAACACATTACTTGATCACTTATGTCAATTGCATTTTTCAATACGTTATCCATACATGTGTGTCTTAAGGAGACATAGGAGTCGTAATAGGTCATACTATTTTTTATAGGTTCTAATAAATCTTAATATGTATTATTAGGATATAATAGGTCTTATTAGGTAATGATGATTCTTACATTACCATATGACACATAACGACCTTTTAGGTATTTTTATCCATATATATGTTAAGGGGACCTAGGGACTCCTACTAGGTCATTATGTCTGTTATAGGTTGTAATAGGTATTCATATGTTTACTAGCACATAATAGGTATTTTCAGGTAATAATGAGTCTTACATTACCAAACAACACATTACTTGATCACTTATGTCAACTGCATTTTTCAATACATTATCCATACATGTGTGTCTTAAGGGGACATAAGAGTCGTAATAGGTCATACTATTTTTTATAGGTTCTAATAAATCTTAATATGTATTATTAGGATATAATAGGTATTATTAGGTAATGATGATTCTTACATTACCAAATGACACATAATGACCTCATGATACATTTTTAGGTATTTTTATCCATATATATGTTAAGGAGACATAGGGACTCCTACTAGGTCATTACGTCTGTTATAGGTTGTAATAGGTATTCATATGTTTACTAGCACATAATAGGTATTGTCAGGTAATAATGAGTCTTACATTACCAAACAACACATTACTTGATCACTTATGTCAATTGAATTTTTCAATACGTTATCCATACATGTGTGTCTTAAGGGGACATAGGAGTCGTAATAGGTCATACTATTTTTAATAGGTTCTAATAAATATTAATATGTATTATTAGGATATAATAGGTCTTATTAGGTAATGATGATTCTTACATTACCAAATGACACATAACGACCTCATGATACATTTTTAGGTATTTTTATCCATATATATGTTAAGGGGACCTAGGGACTCCTACTAGGTCATTACGTCTGTTATAGGTTGTAATAGGTATTCATATGTTTAAACTAGCACATAATAGACTGACCTTACTATCAACCTTAATAAAACTATATCCCATTTACTTTATTAACATTCTTAACTCTAATTCAAACTACTAAATTAAGTCATGAGTTCTAAATTGTAAATTAACATTTGCTAACTAAACTCATTTACTTATCTAGTAACAAATTTTTATATCCCTATGTCCTAACTCTCATCTACACTCCCCATAATCATCAAAGCATTTACATCAAAATTTAGATTTTAGTCAAGAATTATATTTTTTTATTGCATGTATGTACATGTGTGCACTTAGTTATCATTTAATCAAGAAATTTTATTTTATTTTTATTGCATATACATGTACATGTACGAATATTTATTTTTCACATTTGCATGAGCACGTTACAATGTACATTAGATATGGTCTCTAAGATAATTTGTTTTAAAATACATATGTATGTTACATGATTGTTCATTTAGCACCATACATTTAATGTTGTGTATTTATATGTACATGTGTTTCAAATTAAATTTAACTTTTAATTATTTTAATTTAAATAGACTTGTATGTTTATATTTGTATATATATGCATGTGCAGATCTCTAGATATTTATCACTCAGATTGTAGCTTCACATTCATATTGTCATATTTATTTTCGTATATACATTATGGCATCCGGTTCTGGGGATCGTGCTCCTGCATCCTCAGGGGATGCCAGTGTTCGTGGTGGGGGTCAGAGTGCTGAGTCTGGTACAACACATAGATCGACCTCCACCCATGATAGACAACAGTTATTTAGAGATACAGTGGCAAGATTATCTCGTGCTATGCAAGTTTTGGCTAGCTCACTTTCCTCTTCTACCACCCTCCCTAATAGGGAGAAGGTCATAGCGATGCAAGAGGAGTTATTTTGTATGATTCAGATAGTTGAATCATACAACCCTTTTGATGATATGAGCATTGAGACATTTTATTCTTCTTTATCTCACAGTGTCACTGGCACTGTGAAGTACACACAGATTGATACTGAGGTTTCCACCGACATGGTGAAAACCATGTTTCCATCTTATGCAGATCATCGCAGAGTCAGATGCTACTCTGCGACGAAGTGTACTGATCCACTCGTCACACCATTGATGTATCCTCATTGGTTGGCTACTCATCATAGATGGCCACAGAAGGATGAGTTCCCCCTATATTTCTGCAACCAATTGTTTGCAGAATTTCATTTACACTATGATGTTGACTATACAGATTATCCAGGGCATGTTGGGCAGGGTCAGGGGAGACTTTCTGATAGATTTAGACTCGCGAACACTCCTGCGCCCGTTAACAAATGGGCAATGGTGGGTCCAAACCTTTTGGTTATGCCGAGAGGTCCACAGATGGCTATTGCAGGTGAGAGTGTTCCTGATGACACAATTAGGACACAAATTTTTTCGAGCATTGCTACCGTCGCCACACAGTTACACGAGATTTCTTCTGATCGATGTAGTCGATATATGCTACGGTCTCGAGGTACTGCTCCCACAGCTGCATCATCTAGCACACCTGTTGATGATGATTATGGAGTTGCAAACATACCTTCTCCTGTAGACATTTCTGCAGTCTTAGAGGTGGATACATTGCATCGTTTGGCATCATATTTAGCATCTGATCTTTTAGATGCATATCGAGCATTATCTACACTCTCAAGGATTCCACTTCATGACATGAGCTCTTAGATTAGACATATTTTGTCACGTACAGCAGTCCCAGAGGATTCACAGAGGCAGGAGGACATTCTTGCACCTTCTACTACCCCTACTGCTACACAGGCCTAGGCTACAGTACCAGCCCCAACTACTCAGGACCCTACAACACCCCCCCTACTCAGGATCTCAGTGGCACCATACAGCCTGGTCTATTTACTTCCATGCTTTCAGATCAGGGCCGCACTATTGACTTGGATGCCGATACTATTTTTTCATTACATGATTCAGATATCAGTCAGATCGGCAGAGCATTACATAATGCTACGGTAAATATCTCTATATGTTTAGATTTATTTTTATTATAGTAAATAATATGTCTATATGTTTAAATTAATGTATATGTGTGTGTTTGCGTATGTGTTATAGGGTTTGAGTGATATTATGTTATGTTTTGCTGATCTGCAGACACCGACAGATCCTACACGTCGTGAGTCCCAGGTATGGTACAATATATATATATATATTTGATTTATATACATGTAGATCTTGATATAATTTGTCTGTACACATAATTAAATGGCTCACGTGTTATCATTTGACACAGGGTCTAGATGCAGCTGATAGATCCTTTTGGGGACAAAGCCCAGGATCAGGAGGGGGGATGTAGCTGATTAGATCACATGTGGCCTTTTATTTTATTACACACATGTTATGTCTAGATACATATTTATATGGATAGTTTGATGTTTTATATGTTATTTCCATATGCATACATTTTATATCCAGACACTTTGATGTCTTATATGTTATTTTCAGATACATGATTTATATGGACACTTTGATGTTTTACATGTTATTTCTAGATACGTGTTTATATCATGGACACTAAATGATGTTTTATATGTTATTTCGAGATACATGCTTATATGGAGATTTTGATGTTTTATATATGTTATTTCGAGATACATGCTTATATGGAGATTTTTATATATGTTATTTCCAAACATTTGATCTACATGATCTATTTTTATACATTTAATATGGGTACATTATATTCTCCAGATATATGCACATGTATGTTATTGATCTTTTAATGTAGACGTCTATTTTATTGATCTTTTGATGTCTTCATCTTTTATTAACTTATGTATGTGTTATGCACATGTTTCTATATGTTATTCATATTTTCAATATTCAAGTTTACATGTATATGTATAGTTATTCATCTTAATGCCTTAATCTAAGTGTAATTAACTATATAATTTTAATGGTCGATGTACATAACAATATAACATATATTTAATGACATGTCTTAATTAACTGAATAATTAACTATATTTAGTCTAATTATATTTAATGTAGATCATGTATTAACTATATTTAATGACATGCCTTAATTAACTATAATTAACTATATTAAATCTAATTATATTTAATGTCTTAATAATTAAGTCTATTTAATGACTTAATTAACTCTATTTAATGACATGCCTTAATTAACTATATTTAACCTAATTAACTATAACTAACTATATTTAATCTAATTGTATTTAATGTCTTACTAATTAACTCTATTTAATGACATGCCTTAATTAACTATAATTAACTATATTTAACCTAATTAACTATAACTAACTATATTTAATCTAATTAACTATATTTAATCTAATTATATTTAATGTCTTAATAATTAACTCTATTTAATGACTTAATTAACTCTATAAAATGACATGCCTTAATTAACTATATTTAACCTTTAAATTAACTATATTTAATCTAATTATATTTAATGTCTTAATAATTAACTCTATTTAATGACTTAATTAACTGTATTTAATGACATACATTCTTAATCAACTATAATTAACAACATTTAATTAATAAAATATAATGTACATGTAATTATATGTAACATAGTTCATATAACATATACATGTAATTTTAACATAATGATTATATACAAACATAAATAATGTATCATATAAGAACATATAAAGATTATATGTACATACAAATACATACAAATACTAAAAAGGTTGTCTTAAGGGGAGGTCCTAAGAGACCTGGTCTTAAATGAGATATCCATGTCGAATTTAAATAAAAATAACAATACATGTCTAATTTTGCATATGCAAGATAAATGATCCAATGTACAAAAAATTATATAAAACAAATATCCTATCAATATTAAATATGAAAGTATAAGAGCTATATAGGCATAACTCAACTAGAGCTCCACAATAACTACATAGGTAAACTAGAGCTCCACAAACAATGTATTGTTAGGATCCTCTCTACTTTTTATTATCTCTAGAAGTTTTTCATGTTCTTCAATAGGCAATTTCCACTTTTGATTTCCATGACGTCCTTTTCTTTGTACTGCTTCAAATTGTAATTTGGTTGCTATAACATGGTTACTATAGTGTAAAACCTTTTCTCCAGGCTTGTATTCAATAAATTCAATACCACTACCAATTAACCTTGTTTGTTGATAATATGTTCCTTCAATAACAACTGATCCAATTGGATATGACTGTTCATCAGCATCTATAGTTCCTTCTAGCAACTTGTGTTTTGCTTTTGTGCATCTTAAAAGATAATAGGCCACATTTTCTGCATTATCTGGTAAGGCTTGAACTGCAAAAATATCTCCTGCATGTATATAAAAAGAGAAATATAAATTAATTTTAAAATAAATATACATGTATATTAATTTATATATATGTATATATGCACACAAACCTGCCACAACTAAATCAGAAATGCGCTCATAATCAACTGAATATACAGGATCATGAATGTCAACATCTTCAAAAGGAGGCTTTCTAACTATCTCCTTCAAATCCCAATGTGAAACATATCCATTCTCAATATTTTCACATGCATTCAATACATTGTCCTTAATGCAGTCATCACAAAAACATGTTTTCTCTTACTTTAAGTACTAGAGGTTTATGGTTTCCTGCAGTCATCACTTGATGTAAACTTCTAATTCTAGGAATCATTTGACAATTGTAAGGATTAGATCGATCTATATCTGTTACAAATACAAAAACTAATTGTCATATTTCAAAATAAATATTTAATTAAAAACTCAACTTGATTTGAAAAAGACATTAAAAATAAATATAACTTAGTTCACCTTTCACCTCCCAAAAGTAACGCTTATTGTATTTAGTATCTCGAGTAGCAAAATGAACTTTGCACCATTCAACAATTTGATTTGCGCTCTCTATCCTATTCCCTGTATGTACATAAAATATGCATGTATATATAAAATTTAAAATATATGCTATTAGAGTATTAAACATGAACATTTAAAAAATGCATATATTTACCTGCAAGTTCATGTTGTCGAAGCGCACGTTTTATACATACTCCTACTCCATCATGCTCCCCTTTTTCGTGTCCACTTTCAAAGAAATTCCATAAAAACTTAACATTGGTTCTAGCATGTTGCATTGCTAACCAATTAAATGCTTTTGCAGATTTGAATTGTCCTGTGAACGTGAAACATGATAAGTATCTACAATTATCCAAGTACATATACTAAATAGAAATAGACATGTCCAAATAAATACAAGTTAAAATAAAGTTAAATAAATGTGTAACTATTTCGTGTATACTAACCTGCACATCTATCAGACCAAATCCAGTGCTCTGAAACATTTATTCCACGATTTCTGAGATCTTCAGAGAACATTGCAAAACAATGAGCCACATAACTCCTATCATGAAATTTATCATCACTAATATAGAAATGAACCTCTTTGATGATGATGCGTTCATTTTCATCCAATCTTTCTATCTGATCCACCTCAAATTGTGCATGCCTATAGGTCACTTGCACAAATATTGCAAGTTGTTCAGAATGATAATATTGGCTTTGGAGCTCTGTATGAGGTGCAAATGTATAATTCTCAGAAAAATCTACTATTGAAAGTATACAACCAGGTGGAAAACAATTTTTGGAATCACGAAACTATTTAGCTTGCCATCGTGCACCATGACAATGTTGGATATGTGGATATATCAATGGACGGAACTTGGCCATGAACTCATCATAATGCAATTCACTCTCCTTCAATACAATTTTTCTGGATTCATCCCCTCTATTATTTTGGTATGTCTCATATTCATATCTCATCCATGAAACTGGTGTGGATTCATTAATATTCTCAACTTGCATAATTTGAGAAAATTTGTGTAAATCTGCACAAACTTCACACTGATTTTTGATGCATTGCACTTTGAATTCATCTGAATCTTCTAATTTATCACATAATATGGACCTCACAAATTGTGTTGTACTACTAGGGATGACCAAATTAGGATCAAGTATTGCCATAACTTTTTTAAATGATTGCAAGTGTAGACCAAATTCAACATGATTTCTACAACAACAAGTTTCTCTTATCTTATTTATGCGTACAAAGGAAGGACGCAAACTCTCAAACATTCTCTGACATATTTTGACATTTGAAAATTCTTGTTTGAATGCTTCAAAAAGTTCACTTTGAGTTATATCTATGAAATGTTTTGGATGTTCAATTTTGGCCCCTGTTTCTTGATCTTGAATTTGTATAGTATCACGCCTGTTGGAAGAAACACGAGAATGTGTGGTCCAAAATTCAATAACTTGTCTTTTTACTTCTTCAAAAATCCTATCTTTTTGAGGAACTCTACAAATATTCACCCAGTTATTCTCAATGTTATCATCTAGCATATTTCTCCTCTTGATGTATCTCTGGACAGTTCTTCTAGATATATGTAGTACATCAGAAATTGCATGTACCTATTTTCTATGTGTCAATTTTCTACTAGATATAGTAGTCATCAATGCTCTATGTGTATTACTCAAATCACCTCCTTGAGTTGTGTTGTCAATTTTGTTATAAGCATTTTCAAAATTTTCAACTATTGTTTTATTCATATTATGAGCATGGCTTTTCCTGTTATCAACACCCAACAACTCTAAGACAGGTCTCATATCTCTTCTCCTAAATAACTTGACAAATAATTGTGCCTGTCCAAATATACTTTTATCCTTGAAATATTCATCCCATATGTTCTAACAATGCTTTTTGATAGTGTTATCATTTATCATATCTTTAGATGGAATTTGGTTAAAAAGTAGTTCTTCATCCAAATCCATCAAATTTTTTATGCTTTCTAATTTGTCTCTATCAATAGAACTGCCAATTTCTTCCTCTTCATTACTTTCATTTTCTTCATGAATCTCATCATGTTAAGGAATTTTAGTAGGTTGGTTTTGAGCATGTTTTGTATGGCCTTTCATTTTGTCATCTCTTTTTCTATCATATTTCCTTGATCTTTTCCTTTTACTACCCATTGAATAATTCAACATATAGAAAAAATAAAAATAAAAATTTAGATTTCACTAAATATCAGCTAATGGTTCAATATATAATACATAAAAATAAAAATAATTAGAAGAGGAAAAAAGCACCTTCAAAATATTCGATCCTTTGCAATATTGATTAAATCCACAAAACAGTTGTTGAAAATTGCTTCAAAATTAATTATTTTTTGCAAATCTTCTTCCAATTTTCACTGTCCTTGTATATTTAATTATTTAAAAAAGATAAAACAATATTTTTTAATATCAAAAAGTCACACTAACTGCTAGCGGTTTCTCAAGCCGATTGGGGGTTTCAGCCGAAACTGTTCCAGCCAAAACAGTTACAGCCGAAACAGTTTCGGCCGTAACGGTCTATGTGGTAGCCTATGTGGCAGCCAAACAAGCAAAAATCAAAACTTTTGTAAACATCTCACTTTGAAGGCCAATTTGACCTACTAAATTGAAATATTTTTTAATACTAAAAATATACTTTTGTAGTTCTCAGAGTCACGATTATGATTGTATAATTTTTTTAAAGTTTTGATTATGAATAATATGTTATAATTTAAAATTATTACTAGTAGGTATCTTAAGATTCAGGAAGATGTCTATTCAAAAATAAGAAAAAAATAGTAAATCATGTTAATTTTTTTTTAATGGTGCACTAGAGGAGAGAGTCTTCTTCAAGAATATGTAATTTTTAAAAAAAAATACGTAGATTTGATGGAAAAAGTTTGACGGGAGAAAAAAACTGTCTATTTCTGATAACTTTGACGTTGACCAGTTATAACTTCAAAAATATTAGTCAAATTTCAATTTTTCTTTTTCGGTGCACCAGGTATACATGTTAACTCTAAAATATTCCAAAATCAAACTAAAATATGAACATTTGCATATATTTGTTTGACGGGAAAAAAACTCTATATTTTTATTATTTAAAAAAATTAAAACTACACTTTAAAAATTCAAAAATAAATAAAATTTTCACTCAATTTTTTTAAAAAAAATTATAGACATAAACTTCATCCAATTTTACACATTTCATTAGTTTACATCATCTTCAAATTCTAAGCACAAATGTCACTTTTATTTCGTTAAAGTTGAAGACTTTAAATTCTGATATCACTTCTCCTTTATAAAAGGTGACACAGGTTTGTGCTTTTACCCCTTCCATTTTCTTTATTTTTCATCCACAAGTGTTCTAAGATCTAATAATCAAATCATCAAGTGTTCAAGCATTCAAGGTCTTCAAGGTATTCCTCCATTGAAGATCAAGGATTTATGCATTCAAGATATTAAAGGAGTTTCTACTAGATCTTCTATTGCATTTTCAACATTCAAGATCTCTTTCATACATTCAAGCTCTTTTGTTGGATCTTCTAATTCTTCCTATCAAGATCTACATACATCTATATGGTGGATTTCAAGAACATACATTCATGAAGGTTTTGGTTTCACTTCGATGTCTTTTTTAGCATTTTGAAGTTGAGTCAAAGCTATTACATCTATATACTTGATTACATTCCAAATGCAAGAGCATACTCATATATTTACATTCCTTCATGTTAGATATATCACTTCTATTTACTAACATTATATATTTATTTCACTTCAAGGTTAATTCCTAAATAGGGGTTTGACCAAAGGGACTATCCCAATAACAAACAAACAACATGTTTGTTTTGAAGGCTTCAATTTTTGGATTGACAAAGAGGTTACAAATCCGGATACCCTTTTTGCCTCTCTATCAAAATGAAAAATTAGAATAAATATCACACATAGTCAATCAGGGTCACTATCTACCTTTGATGATCCAGTTCATCCCAGACAGATCTTTGAATGATTTCTAGATTTTATCTAATTTGCTTTGTAGAATTTAACCTAGATCTAGGATTACAACATCTTCTAAAATCATTCAATAACACATTTTCAAGTTTGTATTCTATAAGGTATATCATCTTCTCCTTTACATTTCCATTACAACATTACTTTATCCTTTTGCTTAAATCCTCTTAGGATGGGGGTGAGAGGGAAGTAAACCCAAGCCATTCATTCCTCTTTGTATTAGGTTTAGATTCTTACTTCCCCTTGTATCAATCTAATGTAATCAAAAGGGCTAGATCTTGGTCTTCTACTTTTCATTTATATGTGGTGGGTTCACTTCCATTTTCAAACCATACATTAAGCATGTAAAAAAAATGATGGCTATACAAGAGGAAATTGAAAAGGAGAAAGAAGAAAAAGATATAACTAGTGAAAGCATAATAATTAAACCAATCCTAACTCAAACCTATACTCCATTAGAAGTCATTGTGTAAGTCAAATATGTGCACCTATACAAGTTCATGTCAAGTGGGAAGAAAAAAAAATAGTGAATATATAGTGATTATAGAGGACATTCCATGTGAAGAAGTTGATCACACTCCCAAGAAACAACCCAATCAATTGGTGACATAACAAATTGAGGGAAGTAGTAAAACTCCAAAGGAATCAATAAGAATGAGGATGAATCTAAGATTTAACAACACCAGTGAAAGGAAAAGGAGTAAACCAATTATTAAGGTTACCACATATAAGCAAGAGGAATAAGGATAATATGAGAAACTTAAGAATGTTGACATAAAAAAATGAATCCAAAAGAACTATTTGTATAAGTTCTAAAAAGATAAAGGTAAAAGTTGCAAGAGATAGGATGAGACAAAAGAACAAGAAAGTGAGAGTGATATAGGTAGCTTGAGATATTATAGGAAAGTTGGCATCCAATGTTGGATATGAGCTTGATGAAAACATGATTTTTTAGATTGAAACATTGTTCAAATCTATTGCACATCAAGTTCTAGAATTGGATATAATAATAACTAAATTTGCAGAAGACAACTACGAGAAGAAGACGATTGAACAACTAAAGGAGATGATAGAAAAAGATAGGAAAACTTTGTCAGAAGATAATAATGAGGTGAAGACTACATTTAAATAAGTTGGACAACTATTGATCAATATATAGAAACTATAATAATTTACTAATGATTTGGATAAGATCAACAATGAGGAAAAAATAAACTTGATACCTTGATTCAACGATTTGATCCAATCTCAAGTTCACCAATGGAGTATAATGCTAAGGTAAATTTGATCACTCATAGGGTAATCAAAATACAAAATAAACATGAAAATAGCATGACTACCTTATTGGATTTACAATCCTATCTTACACGTATAGTAGAAATAATACAATAAAGTATGAAGAATGTTGAAAGACTAGTCTACCTAACACGAGCACTATAGACTCAATGGAAGAATTAGAAAAAAAATTACATGGATAGATAACATCTACAAAATACTTGAAAAAAGCATTGAAAGAAGTAGTGGAGTCATCCGAGATAAATTTAAAAGAAATATTTGATAGGTTGTTAGTATCCACACATGTAAGGAGATAACAGATACATTTGTCGATATTGACAAAAAGGGGGAGAATATCTTCGAAAATAAGGGGGAGAAAACTAAAGGAGGGATAATACATGTGAGAAAGTAGTAAACTATAAGGATGCAAACTAGAAAGGGTAAACAACTACATTGACTTAGAGAAACATGTAAACATAGGAACATAGACTTTTACCATTAATATCATGGGGGTTGTTGTCATTGACAAGAGGAGATTGATGAGATGAGAGGTTTAATCAGATGTAGTGATGCATTTGGTTGTCATTGATGGTAACATAGTCACAAAATTAAGGACTTATTAGTGAGCAAGAAATAGCTAATTGACATAACTGGTATGCAAGATAAGTAATAATAAAATAAATATTTTGGTGGCAATCATGATGTAGTACAAATAAAGTTGAGTGATCATAATAGAAGGATATGTAATTTTTACAATTACAATGCTTAATGATGATAAGTGAACATAGTTCTCTGTATCAAAAGATGATTACAAAATATGTAACTTATGTTCTTATGCTACTACCAATGGTGGATTATCAATTAGTTATCAATACGACTAATGTACTTAGAGTAGAAGGAATTGTGATGTGTCTTAATCAATTTAAAGTTGATGAGATGATAGTTACGTGATCAAATAAAGTATAGTGAGAGGATTCAAGAGGAAGTTTGTGTGGGTTAAAAACATTGACCGTTCTAGGCATAGTATAAGAAAACCTAATTTCAATCAAGGTAGTGATAAAAAAATGTGTTAGGTACATAGGGATATGCAAATTGGATCAGGTATGAGAGCAACAAGTTTTAATTTGAATATATGGTGAAGATTAAATGGAAAAAAGATCAAGTATGTGTACAATGTTGTTTGGAGGTAAAGGTAACAAAAGAAAGTAGATAACAATAAGATATTTTCATGGTTACAAAGGGTGTGATTGAGTTGTGAGGTAGAGGTTGAGTAGAGAGAAGCTACAGAGTGAATAGAGCTAAAATGATTATATAGACGAGAAGTGTTATTAATGGATCACTCAACTTGTTATTTCCTAATAATTGTAGCTAGGGGAATCCCTTAACTGGGTGGAACTTAACTGATCTCTTTATGTAAATCCTTTAATAGGGTGTTCTCTCAGAAGGAGTTCTAAATCCTCTAGTGAGGTAGATCCTAAAATATTTTTTTGTACGCCTAATAGTGTTCAAATGATTCCTATAGGATGAACCCCTAGAGAGGGTACTTGTAGATCCTAACAGGGAAAACCTTTTTAGCATAGCGGAAGGCTTAACTTATATAATACAAAATAGGGATTTTCATATCATAATCTAAGTATTCAAAAGATATGTTGAAGAAATTTGCAATGGATGATTCTAAAATAGTTGGAAATCCTATGGTAATTGGTTGAAAATTTACAAAGATTGATGATTTGCCTAATACAAATAATGATTGGTAGATTGTTATACTTGACACAAACTAGACTAGATATAATTAATGCAATTACTATTGTCATAATATTACAATTAGAACTAAAGGAATCACATTTTATTGTTGTTGAAATGATATTCAAATACTTATAGGGTATACTTGAAATACTTGAAGGGTATAATTAATTATGGGTCATGAGATCGGATTGAGAATCATATGTTGTGAAGTTATAGATGGTTAAAGGGATGATTATAGTTGACCTATGTGTATTTATAGAGATTCAATTTATGATTTGATTAGGTTACAAAATGTTGATCTGTTACTAGTTTTCTAGTTATCTTGGAGATGACAATATTACATTTTTGGGATTAGTGTAGATCAAAGATGCAATATTTTTGGTTTCTAGCTTAGTAGTGAGTTTAGGACATGTATGTGTGTCCTCAACTTAAATAATTCATGATTTGGATACTAGAAAGATATTATTCTTTAATAACAAAGGTTTCTATTTGATATTCTTGGGTACTTGTGTAGATATGCTTGTGGATTCAGAGACAAAGTTGTTTATGTGTCATTTCACATTGCTTACTAATGTTTATAGATCATGTCATATTCATGGTATTGGATCACATTTAGTTATGTGATTGTATGTAGTGGATTTCTTGAGTCCTTCTAATATTTTTCTTTATTCTTGGTCAACTTGGTGGGATAACATGTTACAATAGATCAAGGCATGTTCAAGATTGATTGTTTAGGTCCTATTTATGTCTTAGTTGACATGTCTTGGATTACATTGAGAATTATAATATAATTTCTCTAATTGAGGTTAGGGTAAAGGAAGACCTTGTCCATATTTATAAGGTTGATGTAATCTATAGAAATATGAGATTATTTATGTGATAAAGAGAGTGTGTGAGTATGAATAGAAGAGAATATGTATGAGTGTGTGTGAATATATTGTATCATAGATTGAGTGATGAGGTATGAGTGACTTATTTTATTATATTAATTGTTGTACTACTTCAAATTTGTATTAGCATATCATAGATGCTATCATTCAACTCATAACAATGGAGATATTTTCACAGTGGATTATAGTCCACCTTGAGTTGTTTCCCATTTTGTAATCTGAGGGTTGGTGTCCTCTACTATTTTGAGTAGAGCCTTAGGTAGTATTCCTAAATGCATGTGCATTCTCTTTGTACCTTTAACAATATATTTTTGCTAGTACATCATCTTGTGGGTTTGATCCCCACCATGGTGTTGTAATACTTTAGAACAACTGAGATGGGGGGGGGGGAGTGAATCAGTTATCCAAGGTCCAAATGTACAAATAAAACTTTTTAGTACCTCAACTTATACTTATGCATGCATTGACCATTTAATATCTTAAACATATGCATATTGCTATCCTAGGCCAAAATAACTTTGCATAAATGTAGACATGCAATACCACAAAATCAACCACACATTTTGATACAAGGATTTTATGTGGAAACCCAATTTGGAAAAAAACCACTAGTAACATGCTACCAATTTTCACTCTTCTGAAGTGAGCCCTATGAGGAGCCAACCCTATTAGAGGTTATAATGCACATTGCTAAATGTGACATGGTTAAAGGATTTCAATCATCCTGTTAGGAGTGAGCCTTGTTAGAGGAATTTAGAACATTCCATTAGAATATCACCGTATTAAATGATTTAATAATAACTATTAGGTCAACCTTAGTCCAAAGGATTTATCTAGACTGATACAATTGTTAGAGAGTAACAACAAAAAATGATCTGATAACAATAACAACTCACTTGCAGATTAAAAATCTCACGTTTAGTCCTCCGTTCTCCTTGGAATTCATCCTATTCATCTTTGAAAACTTATTCACCCTTCAAGAATTCATCACCTTGTGCCTTCTTGGTTTGTATGCTAACTGCAGACTCTTCTATTCAACCACCATATGAATCAACACCCTAGACTTCTTGTCTTTCTCAAGTTCTTACACATGACACTGTTGCTTCTATCCTGCTATCTCCTTATATTGAGAATTTGGGTCTTTTTCCACTTAACCACAATTTTCCATTCTAGGGTTATGTCAAATTCATTGAATCTACCCATCTTTCCATTTTGTTCCCTTCTAGAAACTTCCTCTACAATCTTCTTTGAAATCATCTCAAAATAATTATCTTGAATTTTGTACCACCAAATCATCATAGTTATCTTCCACACACTTCCCACAATTCAAGAAATCAACTTTGTTGGCTCAAATTTGTTAAATTTTTGATCTAACATATTTTACTAGTAGTTAACAATAAGATTCTATTTGTTCAGCAAACACTGTCTTCTGATGCTGGGCCAACACTGGGTTGCTCGACATCCACTAAGTCTTTACTGGTGCTCATCACATACTAGACTTTCTTCACTCAACACCAACTAATTTTTCTTTTCTCAGCACATACTGAACTTACTGCTTGACTTAAACTAATTTTTTCTCGACTTGCACTATTTTCTCAGTCAGACTTGGCAGACACATTTCTATACTTAGCCTTCTTCAAGTCTTTTCTTAAGTACCCTTTCATTATAGGCTTAAGTATATAAAAAATACACTATATCATCAAAGTCTTTCTTGGTCTTAGTGCTTCTCTTATACACCAAATAACTCAACCTTTCTCTAGGTTCTCTTGTTATCATTTCTTTTCAAATCCTCTTCATCAATCAAACAAGTAAGTAATTATTTCATGAACAAGTAGTAGGTTTGACATTAATGACAAAATAATGGTTATTCCATGATATGTTTCATCAATCTTCTTCACTTTAACAATCTCCTTTCAACAATCTCGCTCTTTGGCATTGATGGTAAACCAATACCAACAACAATACCAAAAATAAACTTTATACCTTTTATGAAGTCTCTTCCTCTATCAATATGTGTGTCTTTCCTAGATTTCTCCCTCATCTAAACTTGTCCCTCTTTGAGAATCTTTCTCCTTCCTCCTCTGATCTCTCTGATATCTCCTTGATTCTCTTATATCTCCCTTAATATATTCTTAGTAAACTCCTCATCTTTGACATCAATGCTAAAGACTTGTCATCTATACATGTAGATATAATCAATTCTGATTCTCCCTCTATTACCTTTCATGTGATTGTAAAATTTTTATTCCAACTCCTTCTTTACTTTACGTAGGTCCTAAAGTAAGATCCACTGCATCAAATTGTAAAATATGTCATTCAACTCAGTTGATGTAGGGCACTACTCTTACTTCCTAAGTAGCTTTGGATAGGGGTATCACCCCTAGTTTACCTCTAATATATTCATGTGCATCCTTAGGTAAAGTCTTTTTGAATATATTAGCTATCTATTATTTTTCATTCACATATTTCATTCTCACTTCTTTGTCTTGAACCAATTCTCTCGAGTAATGATACTTGATTGCAATGTGCTTTGTCTTTGTATGCATCACAAGGTTCTTTGATATGTTTATAACACTTGTATTGTCCTAGTAGAGTACCGCAGGTTTAGTAATTTCTTCCTTCATTCCTTTGAGTAACTGTTTGATCCATAACACATTTGTGCAATTCACTGCAACAACCATATGTTTTACTTTAGCATTAGATTGTGATATACAATTTTGTTTCTTGTTGGTCTAGGTGACCAATCTTTTTCCTAAGAAAAATGCTCCACCACTTGTACTCTTTCTTTCATCAATATTTTTAGTCCGATCAACATCTATATAGGTTCTAAATTCAAACTTGTCATTTTTCTTGTAGTATAGACCATAGTCTTTTGTTCCTTTCAAGTATCTTGTAATCCTCTTAACAACCATTAAATGATTCTCCTTAGGATTTTCAGAAAACATTGCAAAAATCACAACAAATAGTGCAATTTTAGGTTAGCTAAGAACTACATATTGTAATTTTCCAATCATAGACCTATACAATGTTTGATTTACTTTAGCAGAATCATTAGTTTTGGATAGTTTGTGTCCAGTTACCATAGGAGTACTAACAAGTTTTGAATCTTCCATACCAAATTTTTTAAAGATTTCCTTCACATACTTGGACCAAGTGATGTAAATACCATATTTTATCTCATACAATTTTAGTCCAACAAATAACTTTATTTCTCCAAACATAGTCATCTCAAACTCTTTCTTCATTTCATTTGCAAATGTCTTATACAATGCATTTTTTCCTCCAAATATGATATCATCAACAAATATTTCAGCTAGTAAAATTCCTTTACCTCCTTCTATCTTTAATTATAGATTGTTGTTGTCATCAGTCTTCTCAAACCAATTTTCATAAGATAGTTTTGAAGCATCTCATAGCATGCTCTAGGAGCTTGCTTCAAAACATATAAAGCTTTTTGTAGTCTATAAACCATGTTCTTATTATTTGGATCAATAAATCCTTTAGGTTGTTTTATGTAAACCTCCTCTTCTAGTATACCATTTAGAAATGCTGACTTAACATCCATTTGTTAAACTTTGAAACCTTTGTAAGTAGAGTAAGCAAGTAGAGTCTTACTCCTTCCAATCTAGCAACTGGGGCAAATGTCTCTCCATAGTCAATCCCCTCTTCTTGTGTATACCCTTTGCAAAATAATCTTGCTTTATTCCTTGTGACTTCACCATTCTCATCTAGTTTTTTTTTTTTACACCCGCTTGGTTCCAATCACATTCTTGTTCTCTGGTCTGGGTACTAGTGTCCATGTTTTGTTCTTCTCAATCTGATCAGTTTCTTCTTTCATGGCTTGATTCCAATCTTCATTCTCTAATGCATCCTTCAATGACTTAGGTTCATGAATACTTAACAAACATGTATCATTTGTAAACCTATTCCTTGTCATTGGTCTTTCTTCTTTATCTCCAATAATTTGTCTAGTAGGGTGATGTGTTCTGACATACTTTAACAATCTTGGATCAGTTCTCCTTTCTATAAGGGGTCTTTCATGAAGTTCAATTTTAGATTCACTATGCACTTCTCTATTAGGTAACTCAACATTCCTTTCATGTAAACTAATCTTAGTATCATAATATACATCTGCTTCTGACTAAAACTTAGCTTCTAACTACAACTTAGCTCTTGAATGCAACTCGACATCGATTGTATGTGACTCGATAGTTATTGATTCTTGTTGATTAACAACTTGGTTTTCAGAATTATCATCATCAATAGGTATGTCTTCATAGTAGTACACAAAGGTTCTTTAATTTTCAAGTTCCTTTTTTGGTTCATCTTCATGCACTTTTGTATATTCATCAAAATTTACGTTTGCACTTTCCACAACTTATTTAGCTTTAGTATTTAAACACTTATAAGCTTTACCTCTTGTGGAATAACCAAGGAATATACCTTCTTCACTTTTAACATCAAGTTTTCCATTCCCATTGTCCTTAAGAATGTAACACTTTCTTCCAAATACCTTAAAATATTTGACATTGGGTGAGTATCCATACTATAATTCAAAAGGTGTAAAATTTGTACCTTTTTTGACTTGTACTCAGTTCAAGGCATAGACAACTGTACTGACAAATTCTCTCTAGCATTTCAAAGAAAATTTCTTCTCCATCATTAGTGTTCTAGCACAATCTATTATAGATCTATTCCTCCTTTCAAAAATCTCATTTTATGGAGGGGTCCTAGGTGTAGAAGTTTGTATATTGATTCCTTTGTCATTGCAGAAATTTTCAAATCTATTTGATGTAAACTCTCCACCTCTGTCAGATGTTAGACATTTGAATATTTTACCAATTTCCTTTTCAACTCTTTCCAAATACCATTTAAACATTTGAAAAGCATCAAAAGTTTCTTTTAGAAAAATTACTATCATCATTCTTGAGTAATCATCAACAAATAGGATAATGTACTTGTCACCTTTGTAGATTTACACATCAATTGTTCCACGTAAATCAATATGAACTAATTCTAGAATTTCTTTTGAAGTATGATTCTTACTTTTAAAACTAGACTTTTTCATCTTGCCTAACATACATTGTTTGCAAATCTCATTATTAGGTTTCTTTAGTTTTGGCAAACCTCTGACTCTTTTCATCTTACTGATACTAACCAAATTGTCAAAATTTACATGAAAAACCTCTTTTACCATAGCCATACATCATCAAATTGTACAACAAGACAACTAGCATCATTCATGTCAATATAAAATAGATTACCTCTAGTCTGATCTCCACTTTCGATTAGTTTTCCATCACTGTCATAGATCTTAGCCTTTTTGTTATCAAATTCAACTTTTTAACCTGAACTATTCAATTGTGATACACTCAATAGATTATAGTTATGTCCTTCCACATAGTAAGCATTGTCACACATAATCTTGAATATCAATTTTATTAAACCTTTTCCTTTTATTAGACAGGGTGCAACATTACCAAATCTAACACTCTTTCCATCGTAATAGTCAAGGGTAATGAACTTATTTTTGTCTCTAGTCACGCGATGTGAACATCCACTGTCAATGATCCATATATCACTTTTTTTCACATAAGATATCAATGCAGTTGCCTCATCTTCATCAGAATCATCTTTCATAGCAACATAGACAATTGCATCATCATGATCCTCAGATTCATCATTGGATTCTTCTTTAGTAATGTAACAAGCCTTCTTTCCCTTATCCTTGTAGCTTTTGTTACAATCATCTTTTCTACCCCTAAATTTGTGTTTATTCTTGCTATTTGACTTCTTAGGACATCTTACAACAATACAACCAACCTGATGACAATTAAAGCATATTATGGGCAACTTACCTTTGTATTTTCCTTTGCCTCTTTGAAATTTCCTAGCCAGTAGTGCTTCCAATTCTTCTAGATCTTCATCATTTGTATCGCTATCACTAGCAACAGGTTTGACCTTTTTCTTTTTCTTTTCTTTTCACTCTTTTAGTGTTAGCTTAGCTTTGAAAGCATATTCAACATTTTCATATTTGAAATTATCAAAATTTGAAAGTTCAAAAGTAGTGAGCCTACCAACCAGTTAATCAAGGATCAGATTACTACCATGAGTATACCTGAATTCTTGAATAGTAGAGAATCTAATAGCATATATAGGCAGCATAGTTCTCAAAACTTTTTTGATCATAGTCTCATCTTCAATCCATCCATCAAATCCTCAAATTACATTAACAATATCTTTGATTCTTGCACAATACTAGACTACAGTCTCACCTTCTTGCATTATCATTTCATCAAACTTTCCTTTGAGACTTTCAACTTTGGCTCTTAGCACATTCTTCTCTCCTCCATAGATCTTTTTTAGGGCATCCCACATATTCTTAGTAGAATCACATCCTTTAATGTCATCAAACCTTGAATAGCTTAGGGTAGATTCAATCTCCAACATTGCCTAATTGTGTTTCTTCTTCTATTTCAATTGTTTAGTAGTTGGGGCTCTAGTTGGATCAACATGCTCAGTGGTGATAGTTGACTATGCATAATTGCCAAGACCTCCTAGATGTAGCTTCATCAAACTTTACCATGTATGAAAGTTTTCT
This sequence comes from Cupressus sempervirens, assembly GCA_028749045.1. Classification (NCBI taxonomy): domain Eukaryota; kingdom Viridiplantae; phylum Streptophyta; class Pinopsida; order Cupressales; family Cupressaceae; genus Cupressus; species Cupressus sempervirens. The sequence continues at coordinate 404,955,493 of CM053785.1, forward strand.
TTGTTTAACTTGAGCACCTCCTTTCTATACATCTTGATCTTTAGCTTAAGTACCTTCAAACTTTTCTCCACAAGCACTTAGTGCTCTAATACCAATTATTGGAATACTTTAGAATAACTGAGAGTTGGGGGAGGGGGTGGGGGTGAATTAGTTATCCAAGGTCCAAATGTACAAATAAAACTTTTTAGTACCTCAACTTATACTTATGCATGCATTGATCATTCAATATCTTAAATATATGCATATTGTTGTCCTAAGTCAAAATAACTTTGCAAAAATGTAAACATGCAATACCACCAGTAACATGCTACCAATTTTCACTCTTCTGAAGTGAGCCCTTGAGGAGCCAACCTTATTAAAGGTTACAATGCACAATGTTAAATGTGACCTGGTTAAAGGATTTCAATCACCTTGTTAGGAGTGAGCCTTGTTAGAGGACTTTAGAACATTCCATTAGAATGTCATCGTATTAAAGGATTTACAAATGATTGTTAGGTCAACCTTAGTCCAAACGATTTATCCAGACTGATACAATTGTTAGAGAGTAACAATAGGACTTGATTTGATAACAATAACAACTCACTTGAAAATTACAAATCTCACATTCAATCCTCCATTTATCTTGGAATTCATCCTCTTAGTCTCCAATTTTTTTCACCCTTCAAGCATTCATCACCTTAAATCGTCTTGCTTTGTATGCCAACTGTAGACTCTTCTATTTGGCCATCATATGAAGCAACACCCTAGACTTCTTTTCTTTCTTAGGTTCTCACACCTAACACTATTGCTTCTCTCTTTCTATCTCCTTATATAGAGAATTTAGGTCTTTTAATGCTTAACCACAATCATCCATTCTAGGGTTAGGTCAATTCATTGAATCTACCCATCTTTCCATTTTGTTCCCTTCTAGAAACTTCCTCTATAATCCTCTTTGAATTCATCTCAAAATAGTTTATCTTGAATTCCATGCCACCAACTCATCATAATTATCTTCCAAATGCTTCACTCAATTCAAGAAATCAACTTTATCAGCTCAGATTTGTTAAATCTTCGATCTAACACATTTTACTGGCACTCAGCAATAATATTTTGTTTGCCTAGAAAACACTATCTTGTGATGCTCGACCAACATTGGATTGCTCGACATCCACTAAGTCTTTACTGGTGCTTGAAACATACTAGACTTTCTTTACTTAAAATCAACTAATTTCTCTTTGCTCAACACATACTAGACTTACTGCTTAGCTTCAACTAATTTTCTACTCGACTTGCACTAACTTTTCTCGGCCTGCACTATTTGCTCAGTCGGGCTTGGCAAACACATTTCTTTACTTAGCCTTCTTCAAATATTTTCTCAAGTACCCTTTCATTATAGCCGTAAGTAGATAAAAAATACACTATATTATCAGAGTCTTGCTTGGTCTTAGTGATTCTTTTATACACCAAATAACTCAACCTTTCTCTAGGTTCTCTTGTTATCCTTTCTTTTCAAATCCTCTTCATCAATCAAACAAATGATAGCATTCAGACCAAAGTAAGAAATTGTCTCACCAAAAAGTAGTAGGTTTGACATCAGTGATAAAATAATAGTTGTTCCATGATAGGTTTCATCAATCTTCTTCACTTCAACAATCTCCTTTCAACACATGGTGTTTACCTTAATCGGGTTTCCATGCCAAAAAAAATGGTGTTATGTGTTGTGGTGTTGTTTAATTTAATGCTCTATTTTTTATATTTACAATATGAGTTCTAATGTTTATGAATTACTTAAAGTATTAAATTGTGGGACTCAAACGATTTACCTCCCCTCTCAGTTGTGTGTATTTCCTTGTTTCTTAAAACATAACCTATCCTTCCAAATTTTGTTTTTGGCCATTTCATTTTTCCCACTTTGCATTGAAGATGGGGTGAGTTAGTCCTCAATTATAGTATTAGTATATTTTCTCTCAAGTAATATTTTCACCTATATAGATGTTTTGGTGATGATCATATATGAGTCAAATCGTCAAGATAATGCTTTATTTTTATTTTTAATGCATTTTACAACATGGAATTGTGAAATTTATTGATAATATTTTTTAATGTTTTTGTTATTAATAATACATCTCATAATTATCTACTCTTTTAATTTATCCAACAAAGAATTAAGTCAACTATGGGAGATTACCTAGTAGTTGGTTGTGCTAAAATAGATATGAATACTTGTTAATTTAATGCCCACACTTGATGATTTAATGCTTAATAGTTTTGACATTTTTTCACCAATAGTTGTGACTTTATAGTTGTTATTATTGATAATAACTATCCATAATTGAATGAATTGTATCCCTTAGTTTTTAAAAGCTACAAATCATGTGATAACACATCAAGGCACAAATACAACATGACCTAGTACATAGGCGTGAGTCTCACTTTTATTTCAGGTTGGTTTGGACATCTGAGAAAAAATCATGTTGATGTGGCATCATTTTTAATAATGTGCATCTAAAACCTTAGTTATAAGCAATGGACTTGCCAACTTTACTTTTGTAAAAACTTGGAAGTGATTTAAAATTTACATGTAGAATTTTGAGGATTACAAAGTTAGGTTGCTCAATTGTTGGGTCCTCTCCCCTAGCTAATATTATTATTATATTCTTCTTTTTCTATTTTTTACAATATATTATGTTATTAATATTCTTAACGATAACAAAAATGATTTATTTATTTCATACCTTATTGACATTTTTTTTACATGAAAATAAAAAAAGGCATTATCCCTTAATACAAAGACGAAAGGGTGATAGTAAGTAGAATCACAGTATTATCACATTATAAAAAACAAGCAATAACTATACAAAATCAACTTCTGAATATCAAAAACATAAAAAAAACTTGATAGAACTTATAGGCATCCACTCTCTAACTAACATCTCCAAACTATCTAAGAACACTATAGCTAAAATAAACTTACTATAAAAACATACCATAATTAACATAATCATAGAAAAATAGTCATAAAAAAATCTTAGTTAAAGGCTTCACAAGGTCATACCAATTTAGTATTTGGAAAACCATTAAAGTTATCAACTAAAAAAAGAGAAAAACTAAGTCAAGACTTCTAAAGAAATTACCAGTAGTAGCACAAAAAAGGAACATGAACCAAAGAGATAAGTCTTTTTTGGCACATATATCTTTGACAATATCATCCAATCCAAGTCCTTTGTAAGGAAATTGAAAAGGTCCCTAAGAGTCATTGTTCTTAGTGTCCTTCACTCCAATCATGTCCTTATGCAACAAAAGAGGGTAGTATTCAAAGAGTGCATATCCTTGAGGGCGATCTTTGAAAACTTTTAGAACCTATTGTCTAAATGCTTGAGACTATCTTTTTTAGAATATATAGTCCACTAATATAACTGAGAGGGAGGGGGTGTGAATTAGTTATTAAACTATTAATACAATCATTAACTGTAAACACTCTTAACCAAATGAGTAATGTTAACCAAAACCATAAGATACTCATATACAATTAACACCAGATATGTTAACTAGGGAAACCCTTGATCAGAAGGAAAACTTTGGTGGGAATGGTACCCACAAGATGATGTACTAATATAAATATTCCTTATTAGAGGATAGACCCTATTAGGAGTTTGTTACAAAATTTAGTACTTATGAGTCCTTGTTAGGAGACTTTGAATCCCTATTAGGAGATTCCAACCCTATTAGGAATTGTGCCAACCCTGTTGGCAGTTGTGGAAGATAGCTGGACCCACTGCCCAAGCAACTTCAAGTTTATGATCAAAGAACCCACTTTCCGAATGATCTCTCCAATATTCCTTTTAGAATAATGAAAATAAAATGTACTTCTTCCTCTATCTCTATCCTATCAACCAAATTTCTTCCCCTTCAGATGTTGTAATTAGATCTCATAATATGCATCCAATGATCCCTTAGATTGCTTACATGCATTTAAAAAGCATTCTGCTTCTTCCGACACTATGCACTAATACTTCACATTCCACTTGATCCTCTAAATCAAGATCTCTGTATAAGTAAGGAAAAAAACTTTCCTTTATACTGTATCTTCATAATTATTCCTTGAGTCATCCTTAAGGCTTTCCCAATTAATTAAAATAAGATACTTAGTTAATTCATAATTACAATAACACTATTGACTCACAGTCTATACAAAACTTCACACATGTGAAACCATGTCTTGTGCACACACTGGCGTCACTACATGACTTTACTCAATCATTGTGTAATTGCACATCTCTTCATTACATCTTAGATGAAAGATAGTAATAGTTCATTAGAACTCTAGTTTCCAATACTCTATTTCTACACTTCTTCTAGTGAATCAAGTGTAACTTCTATACAACATTGACTTAGACTTAGTCCTTTTAACCATATCATCAAGACAACCTTAGGAACATGTCCTCCATTGCACATCATCTAAAACTTCATCAACTTCTGCACATCTTAAGATTACTAATTGCTATTCTTCTAGTCTTAATAGAATTACTACTATGTTGACATCAATGACAAATATAGTCATGAATGCAACATATCAATACACTTCAGTGCTTAGGATACTCCCCCAATGTAGTATCATCAATGCAAAGAACAACCTGATTGACAATTTCTACTCCATTAAGTGGCTTTTTCAGGAAATTAAGACTCTGAAGGATAGGTCCAACTAGACCAACAATAGGGGGGATGTCAAGGATCATGAGGCCAGAGGTAGTAAAGACCAAGTGGGCAGCCAAGAAAAAGACAGAAGCCAGGACCCTAGAGACAATCAGGAGGGCAGAATCACCCAGCTTGAGTAGAAGGTCCAAAGGATAGATTTCGTCCACCAGGTTGTGACTAAACAGATTGTGGATACCCTCCATACTTTGAATGAAAACATTGTTAATCTGGGAGACTATCTGACCAATGTTGGTCTTGTGGGGAACGTGGAATAGAGTACAGAGCACGAAACCAGCCGAGAAGATCCTCAGAAAGAGACTGGAATCTAGGAAAGTTAGGGGGACCAGATGCATTTCCTCCCCACGATCCAGGAGGAAGAGGCCAACGAGAAGGAAAGTGACGCTGCAGAAACCCTGCAGGCAATGGAAAAGAAGGGACACTAGTCTGCCCACCAGGCTCTGTTCCTGGCCTTTGTTTCTCAAGCTTCGGGCCTTTTTGTTTCTGGCCTTTTGAGGCAACTTTTTTTCTGTCTTTTCTGCTTTAAGTTGTTTTATGTTGTAAAACTTTGGGTTTCAAGATCCCTGTAAAACCTGTTTTCCTAATAAAAAACATTGATGCTAACAATCTTTTATTTTTTCAACCTCCCCCCACTCAATGTTAGAATTGTTGTAGACCCTACCAATAGTATTATTCCATTGGATATAACATTTTCCTCCTCTTTGACATAAGAGGTGACCCCTCTTAGGGAATTATCCTTATTGAAAATCTTGACTTTTTGTTTAATATCAATAGATTCCATCTTTAAGCTCTCTAATACATGTGAGGATCTACTTGTAGTGATAGAATGAGTTTCCTTTCCAAGGGTATTTTTCATCATGGATTTTTTTTTCACTAGATTTGACCTCCTCTAATTCAAAGTATTCTTATAAAAATAAAAAATTAGTTGAATAAGGGTTAGTACTGATTTTTTAATGATTTCAAAATTAAAGTCAATGTTTTAAATGTTGATTTTTTCTTTCTTGGTGGTCATAGCTATAGTCTATGGTATAGGAGCACCTAAGGATTTAGACATTACGCCCTAAATATTTTGGCTTAGATTACCTTAGGTAGGTCAATATTTAAATAAGGACCATGAGAGAGTCCAATATATAGTTTATTTTGAGCTTGAAATTTTAGGAGCCAAGTTGTTCCAAGATTGGCAAAATGTTGTTCAATGAGGCAAATAAGTTGTCAAGTACGCCAAATGTGGGCATGATATGAAAAATATTGTAATAATGATTAGGAGGTTATTTTTAGGGTATATATATGTATAGGGTGGATAAATAAATAATTTTTAACCTTCAAGTTGGATAAGGAAAAAGTTTCACAAGTTGCAAAGAGTTATCATGACAACTTTTACAAATTTGCAAAACTGCATTGGCAATTTTTGGCAAGATGTTGCATTTCATGCCTAATTAGTTATGGGAACTCATCATAATTTGAAACATGTTGGGTAGAAATATTTAATTCCTTCCAAGAAATTATAATAAGGCTGATTTCTATTTTGAGCAATTTGGAAAAGTAAACAATTGATAGTTGTATGATTTATCTTGCGCAATCTATTTGCAACAAGAGAAACTCATGTACCATTGATTGTAAATGGATTAATTTTCATGTAAATAGTTAGAATAGATAATTTTATTCAATTGTGTGCTTTGGTAATAGTTTTTGTACAATTTTACTTATTTAAATAAAATCAAAACTCAAGGTTGTTATTCACTAGTATAACTAGGGTTTTGAACCAAATAATGCCTCTATATTAAAACTCCACCATTGAATTTTCACAACCATTAGAGGTCCTTGAGTAGATTGCATGTACAACATTTTTTCATTGGTTTCAAACTAGAAATCTCAATCCTTGATTTTTAAGCGCGTTCCCTAAGTGATCTTTGTGATAGCATGATTAAGAAGTTGAGTATCAATTTGAGATTTCTTGTAGGGGTGGATTGAAAAGTGCAATACAAAGACTTAGAGGTGTGTGATGTAGTTAAGAAAATACATGGGAGTAAGATACAATTATATTGAATCCAATTGAGGGGTCCTTGAAAGTATTGATTGGGTTCTTGCTTAATTAAGCTTGAAAATACACATTTTAGGCTTTGACACTATAGAAATAGTTAGTGAACCAAAACCTACAAAATATTGTAGAACTCCAAAAAGAGTATCCTGAATAGTGATTTTTTTATAGGGTCATTTGGCATAGTTTTACACAAAAGTCCAAAAATCCAAAATAGAGAGTTAATGGGAGGTCTAAAAGGATAGTAGGTCTAATTAGGCAAAATATGAGATTAGTAAGAAAAATTTGATGAATCTAGGAAAATTTGGATTATTTCCAAGGTTTATAGGAAAAAATTAAAGGCTTTAAACTCCTGCAAGATAATCTTAAAGAATGGGAGTTTGTGTTTCAAGTTAGTATGAATGAGTTTGTAAGAAGAAGTGAGAAATCCCTTGAATTCATAGGGTACTCTAGAGGTCAATATTTCTATTGAAACCACTGCACTCATTTGGGTGAATTGAGTTTTAAGAAGACCTTGGATAGACCAAGATCATGAAATTGATGTTAAGTTTATATCATGTAACTCTAATAATATTATGATTTGAACTTCCAGATTGATCAAGATCAATCTATACAGGCCTATATATAATTTCTATTTCTCTTTCTTATAATCAACATCTCTTTTGGGTAGTATTGTTAATAACTAAATTAATAAACAAGGTTAGTTTAGTTACTAACAAATAGTCATCAAATAATAGGCATCGATTTCTTGGAATGAAATAAAGCTTACCTATAGAGGGACATGCCTTTTTAAGGACATGCCCTTTTGTTGTTGTATTTAGGTAGGGTGTAGATGTGGAAAAAGGACACATAGAAAATAAAAAAATTTGCTCCTTTAGCATCTATAGCCTTATATGATTTATTGTAGGGATAAGAACATTTTTAGAATTGAAATTATACTATTGGTAACACTTCATACAAGTCTGATATACAAAAGATCATCTTTAGCAGGTAGATTTAAGGCATTGTATCAGTATGATTGTTTAGGATTTGTAGAAACTTTACATGGTATTAGAGCTCTGGTAGTCAAACCCAAGCTCTACAAATTAATCTCCAAACTTTAAATATCTAGCCACGTCATTCTACCTTCAAAGGAAAGCACAATCAGACTTGAGTATAGGTTTGATGGAAAAGAACACTTTATTGCTTGGAAATTCATAATCATGATGATTCTTGAAGACAGTGATGTAAAATAGTATGTTGATAAAGAATCCAAGAAACTTGATGTTGATCCTCATAAAACTATCTAGAGTAAAGGAAATAGGAAAGCCATGCAAATAATATTAGATGGAGTGAAAAATGAAATAGTACCTATGCTAATGAGATATCAAACAACATGATGAAGGCATTGTTAAATGAATACGAGGTTAACAATGCAACTATAACCCTTGCACTTAAGAGGCAAATAAATCATATACATATAAAGAAGGGAGAATCTATAAACTCATACTTCCTAAGGGTGGCTAGTCTAAGTGATGAACTTGCAAATATAGGGACCATAATTGAAGACAAAGAGCTAACACTTATGGATATAGATAGGTTACTAGATTCATGGGAAACATTCTCACAAGTAGTAAGTGCTAGAGACAATCATCCAAACTTCAATAGACTTAAAGGAGATTGTTTTCAAGAAGAATCTAGGAAACTTAAGAAAGGAGAAAAATTGAAAACTAAAGATGAAGAACTTCATGTGCTCAACACAAATTCCTATAAAGGTAAGAAGAAGCACTTCAAGATGAAGAAGGGTAATCAAAGAAAGAAAGATTTATCTAAAATATAATGCTTCAAATGCAAAAAATTTAGACACTATAGATCTAATTTTCCTAAGAATATAAAGGAACAAGTAAACTATACAAATGTTACAAGGAAAGAAGAAAACTATGATCTTGAGAATCATGTATTGTACTCTGTACTATCAAATGAAGTATCAAGAAAAGTATGGGTAATTGATAGTGGATCATATCGACACATTAAATGATACAAAGAAGTACTAGATTCAATATCAGAATAAGTTGATGGCAAAGTTACCATCAATGATAATTCCTCTCATTCAATCAAAGGAATTGGGAATTGCACCTTGAAACTCTCCACAGCTTGGCAAGATCACCTACATGCAAATAACCTGTCGAAGGGAAACCAAAGGAGCAAGAGCTTGAAGCAAACAATGCAAGAGAAAATATTTCACAATAGGAAAATGAAATTTCTATGTGAATGGATGATTTTGCAATGAGAGAGAGACTGAATATAAAGGCCTGAAGGAAGCTTGTAGAACAAGTTTGAAGGTGGTAGAAGATAAGGTTGACAACTAAGCACTCTTCCACAAAAAGGGGGAACATGCTAGAAGGGAAAAAACTCTCATGTTGTCAACAACTCATCAGTACAACTAATAACTACATGCATTTACCTAAGTAAGCTTAAGTAATAGAACATATAATTAATTATTTACTCTAACAAAAACTAAATCATGTATTTCTCTACATCTCAAAAGAGTACTTTATGTACCAAGAATAAAGAGGAATCTAATCTCGTTTACAACACTTGAAGATGATGGACATAATGTTGAATTCATAGATGGTAAAGTAATGACCTAGTCTAAGAACTCTTCATTTAAGAAATACAAGTTGATTGGTCAAATAAAGGGATTCTTGTATGAATTAAATACAAAACCTAGTCAACCTATTCAAGCCTTAATTCATGAGGTTGCTAATATAAATGAAATATGGCACAAAAGGTTTAGACATATAAATTTCAAAGCCTTATCAACTATGGAGAAGATGGTTATTGGTTTAGCTAAGTTGAATAAAGATCATTCAAGCATATGCAAAGGATGCACTGTGGGCAAGAACACCAAAAGTCCATTTCATGATAGTACTAGAAAAACTAACAATGATTTGGAATTAGTCCACTCAAATTTATGTGGACCTATGTTTGTTCCTTCTCTTGGAGGATTCTGGTACTATCTACTTTTTATAGATGACTTCTCTAGGAAAAATTGGATTTACTTCTTAAAATGAAAAGAATAAGAAGAAATCCTTAAGAGATTTAAAGAATTCAAAACCTTAACTAAAAACTTATCAGGCCACAAAATCAAAACACTTAAGGACTAATAGTGGAGGGGAATATACTTTAGATTTGTTTAAAAAGTTTTGTAAAGAAGAAATAATTAAGATGGAGTATGTTGTTCCTTATTGAAGGATTTGATCAAAACAAATCCACAAAGCCTTTGAATCCCTGCATGCAAAAAATTGTCACAGAAGATAAAGACGAGAGGAGGTAAGGTTTTTGCTCTGAAAAATATGTTAATGCATTTTTAGAAATGGAAGGGATAAAAAAAGATTACAAAAGATCAATCCTTATAAAAGGAGATCAAAACTTGAAAGGGTAACCTAAAAAGAAAAGCTAAGTTGCACAATATAATTAATTTAAAATATTAATTATATGCACCTAAGAGATAACTTAAGAAAACTAGAGTAATAGGCGACTTATTTAATTAAATCAAAGTGATTTAATTAATAAGTGTAAACAAATAATTACTCTAACACCCCCCCTTAAGTGAAGCTCGAGAGGTAAGCTAACCTAGCAAAACTATGAAAGCAGGAAAATGGGTCCCGACTACAAGGCCTGGTTAGGTACCCAATACAAGGAAATCTCTATAAATCGAAGACAAAGGAGAAAACCTAGTGGAAAAAACTTCTCTCCAAAAAGAGATGAAAAAACAACAAAAAATATGGTTCAAGAGACTCTCTCAAAACCATAAGTACAACCAGCCCCCCATGAGAGAGGAAAGATACACCAAAGCCCCCCCAGAATGACGGAGCCTCAGTAAAAAACATCGAATCAATGGAACTCCAATGTGGAAGAGACAAGCACACAGAACATGGAAACCCCTAAATGACTGAAAGGCCTAATTGATGCTCAAATGAGAAAACATGAGGATTAGGAAAGGGAATCCCTAATGTAGGTGTGCTGACACTGTCATGAAGGAGGAGATGAATGTCCTCTATAGAATCATCAACAAGTGCACCTAGAGGCTCGATGAAAGGAACTAGAGGTTTAGGCAGAGCTAAAGAAGAATCATGCTAAAGAGGAGATGCCTCAACTGGATGTGGTGTGGTAGTCAAAATAGGAACCTCGAGAACAATACAAAGGTTCAAGTGTCCTGACTGCACCACATGATGCTCTCATGAAAGAGAAGAGATGTGCTCCAAAAATGGAGATGGTGGACCAAAGTGCGAGAAAGTGTAGAGATGGGTGGTATGATCAACTATCCTTGTAGCAATAAGGCCTCCTATTATAGTATCCCAAATGAAGACTGAATCAGTAGTGAACTCAACTATCTTCCCTGATCTAGTGCGTGTGATCTGAGAAATCAAGAGAAGGTTTGTAGACAGAGAGAGAACATACATCATTGAATATACCATCCTGAATGCAAACTAAACCGTTCTTACAAATTGTTAAGGTAGTGTTATTCCCCATGAGAATATGAGGAATGTGAGAAGCTATAATAGAGGAGAAGACCCCTTGAGAAGATGCTATATGGTGAGAAGCACCTGAATCCAATATCCAAGGGACTTGGGAAAGGGATGCAATGGAAGCCCATAATGCATGACCCTGTCCAAAATATAGTGTAGATGATAAAGAGATGGAAGAAGACTGAAAGGCAGACCCTTATGAGGTAGAAGAGGATGGAGAGAAAACAGTGCTCTTCTGAAGAAGAGCTTGCAAATTTGCAATTTGTTTCTCATAGCCATCAAATCTCTTCTGAAAAAATGTGACTCATCATAAGATCCCTTTCGACAATAGGAATAGGTAGGAGTCTCAGTCTTTTTTTTCTCCTTCTTAGAAGAAGATGAACCAATAGAGTTTTGAGAAGAGGAATCTGATATTTGCTTTAGCTTTTGCTTTTGTGTATCCTGAGGTGACTTGGCAAGCAATGCCTGTGACTGTGAACTTGTAAGTGAATTCATCTGAGTGAGGTTGGACTACTCACAAGTTAACCTATCATAGAATGTCTCAAAAGAGGGCATAACATGTCATGCACCTAGAGCATCCATAGTGGAGTAGAAGGTAGAAGTGAAAATATGATAAGGACCTCAAAGCTGGGAGAGTATCAGGAAGATACACTCATCATCTAAATTTGTCTTTCTAGCAACTTGTAACATAGATCAAAGAGACTTGAATTTCATCAAGAAATCCTTAATGCTGGTGAATGATTTAGGAACCAAGGAGGTAAACTCTGCATCTATCTATAGAACCTTGAATTGATTCATTGTGCCAAACAAGGTGGAAAACTTCTCCCACATAGCCCTAGGTGTAGTCAAACTATCCAAGTGAAATAGTAACCCATGTAAAATATTCATTGCAATGAGGCCCATTGCCTCATCCATCTTATTGCACTGCATAAGAAGCTCATAAGGCCTTTGTAGAACTGGTTGAGCCGCATCAAGACATGACCATAACCACTTTGCCATAAGCAATCTGGTCATCTATCCTTTCCAAGTATGGTATTTGTGAGGTGTAAGGTAGGTGACATAAGAGTCTGCCATTGAGAGAAGAAGACAAAAGTAGAAGGGTCAATTTTGAAGTAAAAGACAGAAAGGAAAAAACACCCCCCCCACAATGTAATAAATCTATCCCCAACTTACAAACTGATTCGTAATGGAGAGAAGAGCTCCAACCACCCTCTCACCACCTCGGTTGTCGCTCCACCCCCAAATTCTTAGATTCTCCACCCTCCCACCACCATGGCTACCACTCCACCGATGGTGCAAGGGTGGCTTTTTGTTTTTTATTTTTTAATTATTTTTTTATTAATTTATTTTTTCTTGCATTCCAAGGGTTCTGTAGGTTTTGTCTCCATAACTTGAGCATATAGACGTATTTTTTTGATCCAAAAAATACATCAGAAAGCTAGTTCTGAGACAAAGATATTAGTGTAGGTGTTTTTGGGTTTTGATGCAGTTTGGTTGCCTATTTTGGCAGTCAAAGCTGGATGTTCTATTTTACACTCTAGGGGGCATATCTTGAGCATCTGATCTCCAATTTGGGACTTCTTTATATCATTGGAAAGATGTTTCCACAATCTTTCCAATGATGCTAGTTGTTATTCCAGATTCTAATCTAAGCACATTCTATTCAGTCTTTTTCTTTTTGGCATTCTGGTGGATATCCTAGTTGTTTCAAGTCTAGGGATCAATTTTGTTGCTTCAAATGATTCATCATGACTTCTACTATCCTTTGTATTAGTCTTATGCCTTTTCTAATCTTTGAAAACATCATTTGTATGCATTCTTGCAATCACACTAAGATAAAGTGTCATACTGCATCTATATTTTTTCATTTTAGTTATTTTCCTTGTTTTGCCTTCTGATTTGAGTAATGTCATTTGAGGACACTCGTATAGATTATCGTATTCTTGGGACTCATTATATCTTGTGCCTTATTGTACATGCACTAATTTGATAAAGTGCCATAGGGGGTTGATGTTTTTCCTTTGTTTTCCATCTTCCTTTGTCTAATGAGTGTCCCTTTCGTGACATTAGCCTCATGACATGTTTGATATTGATCACCTCGGTACACACATATGTACTCTTTTGTGCATCTTGATCATGGTTCCTTGACTTGCAGTTATTTTGGCCCACTTTTCTAGTTGTCTGTCACCTCACCCTTGTCTGCATTGGGGGGGTTCTTCTGTTGTTTCTCATGCTTCCTTGGTTCGATTGATCAACTCTTCAGGCTTTGGTGCTTTATACCATCTATTTTTTTGAGTTTAGTTGTTTGTCTCCTAGTTCTATTTTAGTGAAGGTTCTTCAGATTAGCAGTCATCTTTTGATAGAGCTTTACAACTTCTACATGCTTCAGTGATGTTCTTCATGATCACTTTGTTCCTATTTTTTGGTTTTTTTTTAAACTTATAATACTGGTGAAAAGACTAAGAATCTAGATAGTGCTTGAAAAGAGCTTTCTGGCACTTTTTTTAGATTAAAAAAATGGAGCTATAAGGAAGAAGTTAAACCCCCTGAAAGATAGAAATCATCAATAGAATTTAGGTACCAAAATAGGTATCAATCTAGAAATAAATCCCAAAAATTTCTTCTCCATCATCTCCGTCTTGGAACTAGCTTTCTGATGCTTCTTTTAGATCACAAAAATACCTATGTTTGCTTGAGATATTGCAAAAAAATTGATAGGGCCCCTGAAAGCTTGAAAAATTATTATTTAAAAAATAAAATAAAATAAAAGGCACCGCCACAGGCGGCTGTGGGGTAGAGAATGGGTAGTGGTGGAGCAAAGCACAATTGGTAGAGTAGAGTGGAGCACAGTTGGCAGAGCAGAGAGCTGTGAGGCGGAGCCGCTCATTGGCGATCCTTGGGCCACCGGTGCCAGAAAAAGAAACCAGGTGCTGAGAAACATAAAGCCACCAGCCGTGGAGTTAAAATGGCTTAGAAAACATGCCGACACCCAGAAAATTGGTCTACAAGCCAAAAAATGGCCTGCAGCTAGTTTTTTAATTTTAAAAAATTTTTTAAATAGCCTCGGATTCGTGCAGGAGGTTGTACAGCCTTTTGGGAAAATTTTTTTTGCCTCCTAGATCATCATTGTCCAAAATGGACAAACTTTATATGGAAATAGGGATTTTGACGCCTTCTGGATCCATCTATGACATTCGTTTGGCCTCAACCTACTCTAAAAATTAGTAACCCCCCTATTTTCTCAAAAAATACCAAAAAAATTCTAGATCTGTTCTGCCAAACCCTCATTCTCCGTTTTCTCCAAATAACAAACAAGTTGTAATAGATCTAGCTCTAATACCATGAAGGATTTGATCAAAACAAATCCACAAAGCCTTCGAATCCCTGCATGCAAAAACCTATCACAAAAGAAAAAGACAAGAGGAGGCAAGGGTTTTTCTCTGAAAAATATGCTAATGTATTTTCAGAAATGGAAGAGATTAAAAAAGATTACAAAAATAAATTCTTATAAAAGGAGATCAAAAGCAGAAATGGTAACCTAAAAAGAAAAGCTAGGTTGCATAATATAATTAATATAAAATATTAATTTTATGCACCTAGGAGATAGCTTAAGAAAACTACAGTAATAGGTAACTTATTTAATTAAATCAAAGTGATTTAATTAATAAGTGTAAACAAATAATTACTCTAACACTTATAACCCATAGCAAAATGGGGTAGCAGAAAGGAAGAATAGAACAATTATAGAAGTAGCAAGAACTATGATATTTGATCAAAATTTAGAATATATTTTGGAAAAAAACCTTTTGTACTACTGTCTATATTCAAAATAGAAGTAGTCACTCCCATCTTAGAGATAAAACTTTTGAAGAAGTCTTTGCTAAGGATAATATAAGCCATCTTAGGATATTTGGGTGCCAAGTATATATACATGTTCCAAAAGAAAAGAGAACTAAGTTAGAACCCTTCGGAAGGAAAGGTATTTTTTTCAGGTATAGTGAAACATCTAAAGCATATAATATTTTCATACATGGTCACAAAAATAGTTAACTTAGTAGGAATGCAATATTTGAAGAACATTTAGCATTCAAAAGAGCCCTAAGTTCTGAAGAGCCCTCTCTATACCTAGTCCTAAAAAAAATCATGAATCTGAGTTTTAGAGGGAGAACATTGAAGAAATTGAAGATGAAATTCAAAATCTTAATCTTGAGGAAAGTTAAAATCCAAATAAAATACTACTTTGGGCCATTAAGACTGTAGAGAAAGTAGAAGACCCAAAAGATTTTCTAGTTATGCAATAAACATGAGTGATTAATCTAAATTAGAACCAACCAATGTTTCAGATGCTATTAAACATACAACTTGAAAAGATGCTATGACAAAAGAATACCAATCCATTATAAGAATGATGTTTGGGAAATTGTTCCATGACCTAAAGGAAAATCTATTGTTTCTTCTAAATGGATATTTAACATCAACCATACTGTTGATGGTAGCATTGAAAAATATAATGCCAAAGTTGTAGCCAGGGGATTCTCTCAAAAAGAGGGAATTGATTATGAAGAAACCTTTGCTTTAGTTGCCAAATGCACCTCTATAAGAGTAGTCCTAGCTATTTCAACATTGAAGGGATGGATGTAAAAATAATAATTCTGAATAGAAAGATTATAGAAGAGGTATATTTGGAACAACTTGAAGGATTTTAAACTCATAACCCTAAAGTCTTTGTTTGTAGGCTCAAGAAAGCTCTCTATGGGCTTAAATAGGCTCAAAGGGCATGGTATGAAAGATTATATAAGTATCTCTCTAGTTTAGGATTCTCCAAGAATGAAACTAATCCAAATCTCTATTATAAAAAGGATAAAGATGATATGATAATTTTGATACTATATGTTGATGATTTACTAATAACATGTGATGATCATCTTATAGATCAATGCAAGAAAGATCTAATCAAAGAATTTGGAATGAAATATTTAGGACTCTTTCATTACTTCCTAGAATCGAAAGTATGGTAGAATTTTGACAACATCATACTTAATCAAGGGAAGTATACATTAGACATCTTGAAGAGATTTGGAATGTGGAACTATAGACCTATGTCTTCTCTAATGGAGGCTAATCCACACAAACTTAACAAAGTAGCTACAGAATCACCCTCCATAGATTCTACTCTTTATAGACAGATGATTTGGTCTCTTACATACTTAGTAAGTACAAGACTTGATATTTTCTATGTTGTTAATGCCTTGATTTAGTTTATGTGTGAGCCAAAGGAGATTCACCTAGTTGTAGTCAAATGCATTATGAGATACTTACAGGGCACTCTTAACCCTGGACTCAAGTATGAGAAAGTTGACTTGGACTTACATGGGTACACATACTTAGATTAGGCTGCATGTATTATAGATAGGAAAAAAACTTTATGATGTTGTTTCAATTTAGGCTCAACAATGATATCTTGGATATGTAGAAAGCAAGCATCAGCAACACAAAGTTCCACAGAAGCTAAATAAATTGCCACAACAATGGCTCTCAAGAGGTAGTTTGGCTTAGAAAGTTACTTGTGGGATTATTTGGTCAACCCATGAATCTTACTATTATTCATTGTGATAATCAGAGTTCCATCAAGCTTTTTGTGAATCTAGTTTTTCATGAAAAGTTCAAGAATATTGAGATTCCTTACCATTATGTAAGAGATATGGTAGATAGGAATACTATAAAATTAGAATACATTTACACTGTAGATCAGACAATAGATATTCTTACCAAGCCTTTCTCTTGAGTCAAGATAGATCTCTTCAGGAAAAGACTTGGTATGGTTGAATTATAATACATTTGTATTCTTTAATTATTAATGAAATAATTTTGAGTTAAAATTATTATTTTCAGGCTATTGACTGTTATGGGCTCCACCATTTGCACTCATTATTTAAGAGGTGATGATCTCTGAGATAATGAACACTTGTATAAAAGACATTATGAGAGACGATGATCTCCTAGATAATGTCCTGAATAGTAAAGAACTCCTATTAGATCTGGATGAGTTCATGATCACATTGTGATATAGACATTTCTATGCCTATAAGTGACAACTTGGATAAAGGAAGAATTTAATCATTCCCTAAATTTTATCCTATAAATTGGTAGTTCTTAACTCAGGATCATATTGTAATATAGGCCTACCAGTACCTATGAGTCACAACTTTGATAAAGGAATAATTTAATCATTCTCCAAATTTTATCATGTATATTGCATTCCATTCAATACCATTATTACTAGTATAAGTGATAAGTCATATCACAAGTATAATAATATGACACAGTATCATTTGTTCAATGATACCACATGCTTAGAAGACTTAGATAGATCTAGAGTATCAACCTATGCTTATTCATCTTAATTGATGCTGCTAGATATGTTATCTCTTAGTATGATTATCAAGTTAAGAGGGAGTGTTAAGTTTATATCATATAAGTCTGATAATATACTGATATAAACTTCTAGATTGATCAAGATTAGTCTATACAAGCTTACATATAATTTTTATTTCCCTTCCTTATAATCAGCATCTCTTTTGGGTGATATTGTTAATAACTAAATTAATAAACAAGGTTAGTTTAGTTACTAACCAATAGTCATCAAATAATAGCTGCCAATTTATTGGAATGAAATAAAGTTGACCTAGAGAGGGACATGCCTTTTCAGGGACACACCCCTTGGTTGTTGTATTTAAGTAGAGTGTAGATGTGGATAAAGGACACACATAAAATATAAGTCTACTTCTTTAGCATCTATAGCGATATATGATTTATTGCAGGGATAAGAACATTTCTAGAATATATATTATACTATTGGTAACACTTCATACAAGTCTGATATACAAAAGATCATCTTTAGAAAGTAGATTGAATGCATTGTATCATTTTGATTGTTTAGAATTAGTAGAAACTTTACAATTTACTAAGGTAGGAATATGAATAACCAAAACATAAAGTATCTGTATCAGTATTTAAATTGGTAGGAGGGTCACTCCTCTTGTTACCCCTTGGCTTCTCAGGTGAAACAGTTTTGGGTGAATCATTTGACGAAAGCTATAGGGTTTTGGATCTCTTGATGCTCTTATTTTTTCTAGGGACCAAGTAATCCATAAGACTAGATAATGGTGGGGTTAGTAAAGCAACAACCTCTTAAACAATGATGGATCATGGTGGACATAAGGTAATATGAAAATTGTAAAATCTAATTTAGAGCCCTTGGTGTAAAGTCCTATTATTTTTACCCTGGTTCTTAGAATAGTAACATCTTTAACACTACTTTCAAGTGAATGAAAAAGGAAGAAAGGGATTGAATCAAATCATGGTTTTGATTTTTTTTATAGAAGTCATGTGATAGTTAAATGCCTCCTAATAACAACAATCACCTAGTCCCATGTTGTAGGCATTTTCTCACCATCAAAGCCTCCTTGGAACTTTATAGGTTGTCCCTTGCCATAAAAAAACAAATGAAGGTTGACTACATACACAACTATGCTCATTTTCTTCCAATTTCATTCTTTTGTAGGCAAGATCATGTCTTGAGAAATGACATCTTTATTAACCTTAAATGAAATGCCACCTAAAGTTACGCTCCTTTCTACCTAAGAGAAAAAAAATGATAAGAGAGTCTCTCATCATAACTTGTCATATACTCAATGAACAAATCATATATATCTATATTAAATACAAACACACATACATGTATGCATGCATGCATGAATACATACATATATACATACACATATATAATAACATATTATGTATGACATATCATGTATGTATGTATTAATGCATGCATGTACATATACATACATATATACAAATACATATAAATACATACATGTGTGTGTGTGTGTGTAATAACATATGTATTTATCTATGTATATTATAGTCTTATCTTCAATATTAAAAATAAAATAAAATTATATTTTTGAAAGGCCAAACATATATATATATATATATATATATATATATATATATATATATATATATATATATATATATATATATATATATATATATATATATATATATATATATAGTCAACTACAAAACTTATATAATTGTGATGATTTCCTACTATATTGTATGCATTAGAAATGCTATTGAAAATTGTTAGTCCCACATTTCATAGGGAGAGACTAATATTTTCAATGCATCAAATCAAATTAACTTGTCTCTCAAAAATCATATAATATCTATTTATATACTATAGTTTGACTAATTTTTTTTATTAAAGTAAAATTTTAATTTTTCTATTGGCTATCCTCATTTTTCTAGGTAGTCTTTTCCATTTTGTAGTTGAACAATTTAGCCAAAAATATAACCTATTGTCTTGAGCTTGGACAAGTGGCATCTTTCAAGCAGTTTTGTGGTTGGCTTGTGCTTCCATCGTTAGGTCGCATTTTGCCTAGCAGTCTTAAAATTATATACGTGCTTAATCTATATTTTGAAATTTTTAATGCATGCCTAAATCATTGATTTGTTCATTTTTCTTCCCATCAGATGTTCCATATTTGAAAGACTCCATATGATTGAGAATATTTCTCATGGGAGGTAATGGATGGTGCAAAAATATATACAAAATCAAGAGATCTAGACTATGAATTGAAGGAACAATTGTAGTTGGATGCCTTTTTCTTAGAGGTAGTGGATTTTGCATAAAAAATTCTATTAATGAGAAGGTAAGTTAGGGTTATCATAATTCTATATTGTTGGGTCCTAGTTTAGTTCATTGTTCATTCCAGAAACAAATTTTTAGAAATCCAATTTAGTTGGTTTTTTGTTCTTTCTTGAATGTGTGTTTATTAGCAAAGAGGTTGTTATAGCCCCTCAGGTTGAGAATATAAATAATTAGTTAATCATCCTATAATTTCCATTTTTTACTTACATTTTCTTTCACGTTTCCTTTTTTACCTTCATAGACACTCAGATTTTATTTTTGTAATGTTGTGAGATGAGAGGAAAGTTGTAGTGATATCTTCTTCTAGGGAGCCATATTCTTCTATTGATTCACAAAATGATATATTTTATGTGCATCTCTTAGGGTGAATCAGAGTAAGGAGCCTTAAACTCTACCAACTCACCACCTTGGGAGACCTTTTCTCTATGACATGAGTTCTCATTGCCTTCTTTTGTATTTTTCCCCTTTCATCTTTCTTACAAGTTTTTTATGTTTAAAATTTTGTGTTCTATGAAAATCTTATCATTAGTACATGGTCCCATTATAAGGAAGGAATGCATTGTTCCCTTTAGAATCTCATGATGCTTTCATTGCTAAGTTTATTACTTCTAAATACCACCCTTCTTTTAACACTTCTATAGTTTTACTATTTTTAAATTAGTATCTCGCATTTTTGTGCTATTTCTTTTGTCTTTCTTTCATCTCCACTTTATTATCTAGCACAAAGAAGTGGGTGTTGGAAACTACAATTGGAACAATAATTATATTTCCATTAATGTCAAACCTTACTTGTGAGATATTTACTAACAATATAGATTGCCATATCAGTTGATTGATGAAGAGGATTTATAAAGATAGTTAACTAGATGAACTAGTGTAGTTGAGTAAAGAGGAGAAAGTATGTTGGAATTACAATGGGCATTTGATCAGTTAGTCTTTGACAATATAATGTGTTGTTTAATCATTATATGAAGTGAAGAAGACAATTGAGTAGGAGTATAGAAGAGAAAACAAGAAATTGAGTAAGACATTAAGCTTCACTAAGTGACAATTTTACTAGGTTAATGAAGCAGAAAATTAAGGAACTTAAGAGATAATTGAGAAAAAAGTATTAGTTGATTGTTGGTTATGGTCGAGAAAGATGAATAATAAAAATGTAGTAGAAATTGAGCATAGTGAAGACTGAGTGAGACAGTGTAAGTTAAGCAAGATAGAACAACGGAGACCAAGCGAGGTAGTGTAAGCCGATTAAGATAGAACAATAGAGATTGAGATACATAGTGGTGACCGAGTGTCATTATTTTTTATATTTTGTGAAGAATCAAGTTTTGAGGCCAACATAGTTGAATTTTTAGATTGCTTAAGATGTGTGGATGATAAGGATTGATGAGCTAGTGTATTTAAATCATGAATTGAGTTTGTTAAGAGAACAAAGGAAAGGATTTAAAGAGAAGTTTTTAGAAGTATAAATAAAGGAGGAGGAAAAATCATGATTAGATTTGATGAATCTAATCAAACCCTAAGATCTATAGTGAATTTTAAGCAAAAAAAATCAAAGCTATCTATTAAGGAGGCATTTAGGTTGAATATCAAGGTTGGTTATTTTTTGATTGGAAATTTTGTGGAGAACCTGTAAAGAACAAAGTAGCATAGAAAAAGTGAGAAGATTGGTGAAGTGTGATTTCTTGAAGGGTTTCCAAGCATATTAGATATGGAGATTATAATGAAGTCCAGTCAATAAACCAACAAATGAGCTAAATGAAGATTTGAATTTGCAAAGTGAGTTATATCTTGACAGATCAAACCTAGTTGTAGGTGTGACCATATCAAATGATTTAATTACCCTATTAGGAGTAGCTTGGTTAGAGGACTTTGAATCATTCTATTAGAATGTCACCTTGATCAAAGGATTTACAAAACAACTTCTAGGTCAACCTTGATTAAAGGATTTTGACTACCATAATGAATAGAAAGTAACGTCAGGTTTGATCAGTTAAGATACAACTCACTTTGCAAATTCAGATCTCCATTTGGTTGAATTGTTGATTTATTGACTAGACTTCATTATCATCTCCTTCTCTAATCCTCTTAGCAACCCTTCAAGAAATCAAACTTCACCAATCTTCTCACTTTTCCTCTTCTACTTTATTCTTCATAGGTTCTCCTTAAAAATGCCTATCAATAGTGAATCAACATTTGAAAACATCTCTTGAGCCTTCTTAAATATGTAGCTTTGATCTTTTGCCACTTAAATGTCATCATAGAACTTAGGGTTTGTTTAGATTCAATAAATTTTTCCATTGTTTTTTCTCCTTCTACTTCTTTCTTGATACTAATAGAAACTTCTCTTTAAATCCATCCTGTTGATCACATAATAGACTCAATTCGTACATTTAATATGCCATCTCATCAATCCTTATCATCCACACATTTTGACTAACCCAAAATTTCAAGTATGTTGGCCTCAAACTTGATTCTTTCCCAAACTATTATTTTGCTAATGCTCGATCATCACTATGTTCTTTTGCTCAATCAATATTATATAGCTTAGTTGCTATTGTTCTATCATGCTTAGATTACATTGGCTTGCTCAATCTTCAGTATGTTTGGTTGATACTAAATTTTCTTCTTCTTATTTCTTAGTCATATCTAATCACTTGAATAATACTATTTACTTGGCAGATATTTAAGTTCCTTTATCTTTTGCTTCATTAACCTTGTAAAACTACCACTCAACTAAGCTTAATGTTCTACTCAACTTCTTGTCTTCTATTCTATATATCAACTCAACTATCTTGTTCACTTCATATAATGATTAAACAACACATTATCTTGTCAAAGACTAATAGATCAAGTGCTCATTGTAATTCCAACATATTTATTCCTCTACACTCAACAACTTCACTAATTCATCTAGTTATCTCTCTTTTCAAATCCTCTTCATCAATTAATTAATATGGCACTCTACATTGTTATTAAATGTCTCTCCAATAGGTATAACATCAATAACGACATTAAATTTTTTTC
Organism: Cupressus sempervirens; assembly: GCA_028749045.1. Lineage (NCBI taxonomy): Eukaryota > Viridiplantae > Streptophyta > Pinopsida > Cupressales > Cupressaceae > Cupressus > Cupressus sempervirens. The sequence goes on from CM053785.1 coordinate 404,978,483, forward strand.
TAATTGTAGTTTCCAACAATCTCCCTCTTTGGCATTGATGGAAATACCTCTAGTTATCATGAAAATGTAAAAGAAATTCTCATGATTTATCATTATTATCTCCCTTTGTGATTTGATATAGAACTTCATTAATAGCCTTAGTTTTAATCTGATTCTCATATTGCACTAACTTAAACTTCTCCCTCTATGATACCAATTGCAATACCAACTATATTATCTCCCTCTATGATTGAATGGATGAAAACTAAAATATCTCCCTCTTATATCTCACCACATACTCTCCTACTAGATATGAATGGTAACTGCATATATTTTCCCTCTTTGAAAATAATGCCAAAGACATCATCCATTCAAATACACAACATAATCTCTATGTCATTGTCTAACTGATATTTCAAAATCACTCTCTTTCTTTTGTACCTTGATTCTTTGCAGTCTCATTTGCTCATGCTACGGTCCATCTTTTTAGAATCTTTAGGCAACTCCTAAAGTCTGACTTCCTACATCAATGTGTAAGACATTCTGATCACAACATTTGATGCAATGTATCATCTCTTCTCAAATTTCTTTAGATAGGGGAATGACCCCTAACTTACCTCTTAGATACTCAAAATAATCCTTAGGTAATTCCTTACTGAATATATCAGTTGTCTTCTCCTTTGTGTTGACATGCTCCTATCACACTTCTTTGTCTTTTACCAACTCTCTCAAGTAATGGTACTTGATAACAATTTATTTGGTCTTTGTGTGTATCATAGGATTCTTTAATATGTTTATAGAACTTGTGTTATAACAATATATCACAACAGGTTTAGTAATATCCCCCTTCACACCTTTCAAGAATTGCTTCATCCACACGATATTTGAACAATTAACTATTGTAACAACATACTCAACCTCTTTTGTGGATTGATAAATAAAAAAATTCTTCTTGCTTGTCCATGAAATCAATCTTCGGCCTAGAAAGAAAGTGCCTCCTCTTGTATTTTTTATATCATCAATGTTCCTATCCAATCAGCATCTATGTAAACTTTTAGCTCAAACTTGTCAATGTTTATCTACCATAATCCATAGTCTTTTGTTCCTTTTAGATATCTTAGTATCCTTTTCATATTCATTATGTGATTTTCTATAGGATTATATAAAATTTAGCAATAATAGCAATTGCTAATGCAATGTTAGGTTTGCTATGTACAACATATTGCAATTGTCCAATCATTGATGTAGTGTATCCTGTGTTTGCATTTTGTAGCTTGTTATATTTTGGTTTTGAGAGATACTTTGATACTCATGTTTGAGGGATGGTCAGATGCTATATTTTTGATTTACTAGTATCATAGATGTTAGATGCAATGCCATTCAGTTTGATCATATGTGCATGATGATGCTTTATGATGATATCTGGTTATTTTGTATTCAGACATATACTATGTTTATGATTATATGATGGACTTGTTGAATTCTGGATACTTTGATTTGATGCTACAACTATTTACTTCATTCTTGGTTTGATTTGTTTTATGTTGTAGTGAGTGATTTAAATAGATTATTTTAATGTGATTAAATAAATGGTTATTAATGTGATTTAATGCATTTATCACCTTGGCTATATTATTATATACAATTACACTTGATCATGTTGTTCAATGTGTAGGAATTATATCCCCAGCAGTGGTACATGGGGTTAGTGATTCAATTGTTCTTACCTAGCCAATTTTGTCCATCTATGGTCAACGTATCCTAATTAATTGATTAATTAAACCCTCTGGTGATTTAATAAATCTAGACTTAGTTGCATTATGTGATTAGACACGTGAGTGTGTCTATACATTTAAAGGTTTACATTATCACAAAATTTATTAAGGAATATTGTGATTTTATAATTTTTGGAAATTTTATATTTGATTTAATTATTTTAATTCCCACCAACTTTGCTATACTTGAATTCCATTCAATTAGAATTACCTAATTTTGTCTGGGTTGAGAAGGGGTTGTTTTAGCCGGCTAGTTAATTTCTTAATATTATATTCCACTTTTAAAAGTGAACATATATTCCAAAAGGGAATTATTTCCTCACTTCTCACTTACAAAATAGGAATTTGGAGAGAAAATCCCAAAATCTTCTTTGAAGGATTTACCCTTTTGTTCATTATAGGAGTTACAAACATGGGATCATTGCGAGGTTGAGCTCATTGGATCCATCTTAGGGAGATGTTTGTTTGCTGAGAGTTTCAGCGATGACCACAAGGCAATTATTTATTGTGTGCATTCCTGTTCTAGCCCTTTTGGTTGTGAGGTAGGGCTCACCCATTTTATTGTTTCCACTTCATTTTGGAGTCCATTTTTGGTAGTAAATTGTTTGGAGGTTGGGAACTAGTGTTCTCCTCTATTTCTCCATGCTAGCTCTACTCAGTTGGGAGGGTATGAGTGTATCTTTTTGGACTTGAGTGTTTGGGGTTTCATTCTGTTATGTTGGGTGTTTTCATATACATACTCTGAACCTAGATTTATTTATTTATTTATTTATTTATGGCTTTTGTACCCTATGGCATAATGGGTTTTAATTTTGAAGTTTTTGGGCATTTTTGGTTTTTGCCTTGATTTGTGTACCACCCAATTTTCTTGAGTTTTCTTGGCATGGAAGTTGGCCGTGGATCTAGATTATTCATAGGGATATCTATCTAACCCTAGATGTATTTTATTTCAATGGGATTCATGTTGAATCTATACTCCCAGATATAAGTCAGTTGAATGATATGTTTTACTTGTGTTTTATATGTTTCTCATCCAACCCTTAATATTTATGATCATCGTGAAGTTGGTGTGCCCACACACAAGCATGTGAGCATGCACTTTTTGATTCTTGCAAGACTCAAGCTCATGGTTTCTTGTCAGTTGAGTTATGTTTATTGGGGTTGGGTTGGGAAACTGTATTGCCTACGAGCACTCATCATGTGATGAGCATGGGTATGCAGGGTAGGTCAGTGGAAGGGCTTCTCTCATAACCTTGAGTCCTATTCCTAGTGAGGTATATGTGAAGAAGTTTCTATTAAGTGATAAATAAATAAATTCATAGGTAATTAACTAAGATAATAAAATACTATGTACCTATATGACTCCAAATATATGTGCTCGTGAAGTTATCTAAGAGCCAAATGTCTGCATGACTCATCCAAGGACACAACACATTAGCCTCCCAAGGGATTCCAGAGGGGAAGGGTCCATATGATGTTGATATTGGGATTAGCAAGCAACCTACTCGCCACTAGAGTCCCTACATAGTAGACCCATAGAGTGTCGGATCAATACCTATTGTATTGCATTGTCTCATGATCTTGGTTTCAATCCTCTGTACTTTTTGGCGTGAATGTTAGCCATGGATGACTGTCTTATGTGCACTTGAGTTTGGATCACTATCTCTATCAACATGATGGAAATGGGCGTATGGGTTCCATGTGATTGGGACATATAGCTACCTTTACCACTGCTGGGATCAATGTAAAAATTTGGTCTTTCTCCATGTTTAGTTCTAGAGTTGGATGCTCGCATGGTTCTCTGTTTCTTTTGGAGTATTTTTCCATGTGATTTATGTTATTTTAGTTCATATATATAGTTGACTTATGATCATGTATGCTTACTATAATGTTACTTTTCTATATGATTACTAGATGTTATGGATTAGATGATTAGATGGTTGGTTCATCCCTTCTATCATTCTTAGTTGTTATACATTCATTCGAGTGTTGAGCTCTAAAATTTGTGAATTTGGTACTCCCATATGTAGAGGAATTATCCTATTTTTACACAACTTGTTTTTATTTTCCATGTGTAGTTGTCAAACCTCACATCAGAGAGGAGATTCCTTGCATGCGAATGCATTCACTCATGCAAGAAAACTATCTCTCATGTGGAGTATGGTGAAAGCTTGCACGAGATGGTATTTCCTCACATGCATCCAAGAAGATGCTCATGTGAGATTCTATCTTGTTGGTAGAGTTTTTGTGGGCCCCTCATTGTTTCCCCTTGTACTAGAGGACATTCTCTCACATGCAGTGGTGTACTTCCTCATACGAGGAGGTATTTTCTTATGCAAGTTTGTGTTCCCTTGCATAAAAAATAGAGGGTATTTATTCCTTCTTTCCAAAAATGTGATTTGGTGTTTTGAGTACCCTTTAAGGTTACACATTTTTCTAGGTTTTGACAGATCGAGGAGTCTAAATTTTGTAAGTATTAAAATTTCATAGTTGGTTGAATGTGTCGGTAAGTAGTGACACTTAGAGATCATTAGATGTATAGATCATTGGTTTAGTCTTTCATTATGATCTTTTGATCAATTTCATGTTGATGTGTTTGATTCCATTCTTGTTCTAAAAAAATTTTTAAAAATTATTAGCTTTTATCTATCCTTGTTCTAAGGATCTCCAGGCAAGGCATTACATTTGGTATCAGAGCCCATGTTGCAACATTGGGATCTCTATGTTATGCTCCCACTATGATGTTGTTTTGATTATATATATTGGTATCTTATTTTAGCTGATTCTTATGACACTCATGATTTTTATGTATGGCTCTAACCCTTACCTTGTTGCTCCTTTAATGATGCCTCCTACACGTAACCTGGTGGTCGGGGTAACAACCAATGGAGTAAAAATAAAGAATACCATGAGGAAGCACATTATGAAGTTGGGGGAAAATAAGGTGATAAAAATTAGGGTGATGTTAGGTTCCCTTGTGATGTAGGAGCATCCTGGGTTGCACTACTATCCTGCATGTTTTCAGTTTTTATCTTGCTACTAAAACTGGGTTCTGCTGAAGCTATATTTTCTAGTTTCTAGGTATTTGTTGTAGACCATGTAATTAATTTTCCACAATGAATGAAGGACTAAACACTTCAAATATTGAAGAGGGCCTAGAGGAATATCTATTTTCAAGAGCGCAAGTCCTAACTCCTTATAGTTTGGGAGATATGACAATTCTCCTGGAACATCAACTTCTGGCAATTTTGCATGATAATTTTTGTGCTCAACTTTCAGAATGGATGTGAACATTTCCTTAATGAATCAAACCTTGCACACTTAAGGGGTTTTAGAGGACCTAGATATCTACCATAGTTCAAAGCATGAGTTCTAATTCAATTAGAGCTAGGAGATATCACATTTTTTCTCGGACATCAATTTCAGGATAGTTAATTGCTGATGCAGGCTAACTTGTGTACTAAATTTTGGTTTATTTTCATTTAATTTTTTCTGAGAGCCAACTTGTGGCTTCTTCATATTCTAGAATGATCTGTAAGACATTTTGGCTAGTATAAATAGAGTGTTTAGGCTTAGAGCTAGGTAGTTTTTTAGGCAGTTTTATAAAAGATTGCAGAACATAACTGGAAAGTGAAAATTTACTGTTGGATCTTTGAATGTAAATGTATTTGTATTTGGCCGTAACCCAGAAGGCCTTATAGCTAGGCATGTATGAAGATATTTTGATGAATCAATTTAAGAATTTTACTCTTCCTCCTCCTTTGGTGGTTGTTCTTTGTGTTTTCTTCTATTGTGTTAACTCTTGCAGGGTGGTTCAGAGAGTTGGGTGTGCCATTGGCCCTAGTTTTCCCTATCCTTCCTTGTGTTAGGTGGTATCAGAGCTTATGGTTCATCCTTATGGAGATTTGATCATGTGGAACCCTGGTTTGGATTTGGTTGTAGGGTGGTAGATCTGTGGATTTGACTTATAACTTGCAGAGGGTTACGATCTTGCAGGAACTTAATTTGTAAATATGGTTCATGGTAGAGGAAATAATGTTGATAATGCTATATTGGATCAGTTGAGACAAATTTCAGTCATATTAGATGCTATGGAGACAACCTAGAGGAGAGGAGCACATCTTGATGATGTAAGTGATGATGAAACAACAACACCAAACCATAATCCAAAACTTGAGGAAGATCAAGATGAGGAAAGATTGTTGTGAGTGTTGTCTAGGGAAAATTCAAAGCCTGTTGTAGAAGTTGTTCCTTATGATGGAAAATTTGATACAAATATTGTGTTAGATTACATCTCAGATATGGAGAAGTTATTTGAGTATGAAAACACTCCTAATAATAGAAAGGTGAAGATTGCAGTCACTAGGTTGAAAGGTCATGCATCACTATGGTGGGAGCACTTAAAAATTGATAGACAAAGGAGAGGAAAGGAGAAGATAAGAACTTGGCCAAAGATGGTGAATAAGGTAAAGAAAAAATTCCTTTCTACTAATTACCAAGTTAGCTTGTTGATAAAGATGCAAAACTTGAAACAAAAGGACATGACTGTGAAAGAGTATACCGAGAAATTCTATAGATTGGACATCAGATTTGGACATATGGATGATGATGTTGAGAAAATTGCAAAGTACATAAATGGATTGAGATCTATAATTCAAGATGAAATGAGTTTTGTGAAGTTGAAAAGTGTTGAAGAAGCATATTAATATGCCTTGAAAGTGGAGGAAATCTTAGCAAAGAAGCATGAACAAAGACAAAAAGGTAGAGGTGGTATATTCCAGAGAAGTAGAGGTAGAGGTAGATTTTATGGTGAAGGTGGTAGATCTAATTTTTTTGTATAGGATAAAGGAAAATATGAATTTAAGAATGACTGCAAGGACAAGAACAAGAAAAAAGGTGGTAGTTCATACCGAGGAGGTACTGGATCTTAGCAAGGAAGAGGTAATTCTTATCCTAGAGGTGGTTTTCGTGGTAATTATTTTAGATGTGGTAAAGAAGGGCATAGATCCTTTGAATGTAGATCCTCTGAAAGTGGGCAGAATAATATAAATGTTGTAATTTAAGAAAACCTTGAGAGTTCACCAAGTGGATCTGAGGCTGGAGAAAATCTAATGGTGAGAAGAACCTTATGTAATAAGGGAAGCAATGAGGAACCTATCATTAGAAGGAATCTTTTCAAGACCAGGTGTAAGATGAATGGAAAATGCTACAAGGTGATCATTGATAGTGGAAGTTCAACAAATTTGGCATTAGAAGAGTTGGTTACAAAGTTCCAATTGCAGAGGCTGAAACATCCCAAACCCTATAATGTTTCATGGATCAAAGATGAGCATAAGATATTGGTAAGTGAACAATGCCTTGCGAAGTTCAAAATTGGAAATTACGTTGATGAAGTTTTGTATGATATTATGCCTATGGATTGTTGTCATATTTTTTTGGGTAGACCTTGCCAATATGATAGATATGTTGTGCATGATGGAAGATTGAATCAATATACTCTTTGGGTAAATGAGAAGAAACAAACATTGCTGCCTTTGATTGAAAGTCTAGATGAGGCCAGTTGTACTACAATAAAAGTTTGCATGGTTAATGGAAAGAAATTTAAAAGGGAAGTAAAGAAGAATCAAGTTTGTTTTGCCATAGTTCCTAGAGGACCAAGTGTTGGTAGTAATGACCAAAAAAAAAAATTGGTAATGACAAAATGACATCAGAAATTATAGAATTGCTGAATGAATATAAGGATATTATTGCTGATGATATTCTTGATGGTTTATCTCCAGTAAGAAGCATAAGTCATTGTATGGATTTGATTCCTGGAGCTAGTTTTCCGAACAAATATAGATTGACACCTACAAAGAATGAAGAACTTAACAGGCAAACTATGCATGAGTTGTTGTAGAAAGGTTTGATCAAAGAAAGTTTGAGTCCATGTGTTATACCTATTGTATTAGCACCTAAAAATAATGGAGAATGGAGAATTTGTACTAATTCTAGGGCTATTAACAAGATCATAGTGAAATATAGGTTTCCTATGCCAAGGATGACATAATGGATTGTTTGAGTGGAGAGAAGTATTTTACCAAGATTGATTTGAAGAGTGGCTATCATCAAATCAGAATGAGAGAAGGTGATGAATGGAAGACTGCTTTCAAGACAAAGGATGGTTTGTATGAATTGTTGGTTATGCCTTTTGGTTTAACTAATGCACCTAGTACTTTCATGAGGTTGATGAACAAAGTTCTAAAAAAATTCTTGGGTAAGTTTGTGATTGTTTATTTGGATGATATTATGATATTCAACAAGACTAAGGAAGAACATCTTGAGCATGTTAGACAAGTATTGCAGAGGTTGAAAGAGGAAAAGTTGCTGATTAATCTTAAAAAGTGTTCTTTTATGCAAAAGGAGATTGTGTATTTGGGATTTGTGATTTTAGTTGATGGATTGAAGATGGATCCTAAAAGGTTAAAGCAATATTGGAATGGCCTACACTTGAGAATGTGGATTAAGGTAAGATCATTTCATGGTTTGGCTAGTTTTTACAGAAAGTTTATAAAGAGTTTTAGTTTTGTTTGTAATGCTATGACTAAGACAATGAGGGGAGATAAAAAGGAATTCAAGTGGGCACATGGTGCTGATAAGAGTTTTGAGACTTTGGAACAAAAGGTTGCTAAATTATCTATATTAGCTTTGCCTGATTTCAACAAAGTATTTCAAGTTGAATGTGATACAAGTGGTAATGCAATTAGAGTTGTATTAAGTCAAGAAGGTAAGCCTGTTGCTTTCTTTAGTGAGAAATTGAATGATGCCAAAAGGAATTATTTTGTGTATGATCAAGAGTTTTATGCTATTGTTCAATCTTTGAAAAAGTGGAGACATTATTTGATTCCTAAGGAGTTTGTGTTGTATACTGATAATAAAGCTTTACAGTACTTGGGAAGTCAACATAAATTGAATCAAAGACATATGAAGTGGCTTGAGTATTTGAATTTTTTTACATTTGTAATTAAGCATAACAGTGGAGTTACTAATAGAGTTGCTAATGTATTGAGTAGGAGACGTTCTTTGTTGAAAAAAATGAATGTTGAAGTTCTTGGTTTTGATGAAATGAAAGAGTTGTATGATGCTGATCCTAATTTTTTCTGAGGCGTGGAGAGAGTGCAGAGCACCAAATCTGACAAATCACATAAGTAAGTATGATGAGTATTTCATTCAAAAAAGTATGTTGTTCAAAGGTATTCAGTTGTGTATTTCTAGAAGTTCTATGAGGTTGAATCTGTAGAAGTTGATGAAAGCCAACTTCACAACTCACCAAGATCACCTGCATGCAAATAACTTGTTGAAGGGAAACCAAAGAAGGAAGAGGTGGAGCTTGGAGAAACTAAATGGACTGAGAGAGAAAATATTGCAACAATGAAAAATGTATTGCTATACAATATTCCTTGAAAATGAGTTGAGAAATACAATGACAGAACCCAAATATAAAGGCCTCAAGGAGACTTCTAGAACAAGCTAGAAGATGCTAGGAGATAAGAATGACAACTAAGCATACACCCACAGAAGGTGGAATGTCCTCAATCAAGGTGAGAAGATAAGTATGACTTAGATAGGAAAAAACTTTCTTGTTGTCAACAACTCCTAGACTACAGCTAATAAATAAATGCATTAACCTAAGTAAACTTAAATAAAATCATAAATAATAATTATTTACTCTAACACCCCCCATAAGTGAAACTTAGGGGAATGCACTTAAGCTCACAAAAGCTAAGATGAAATGCAAAATGGGTCCCAACAACTAGGACATATTAGGTACCCATGTACATCGCAAAAAAATGCAACCTTTGAAAATGGGGAAAGAGAGAAAACCACATGGGAACAAAACCTCCCCCAAAAAGAGATAAGAAAACCTAGTGAAGGACTAAAGAAGCCTCCAACTAGAGGGATGTCCCAAAAAATAGGAACAAAGAAGATCATGAAGAGCATCACTAAAGCAAGAAGAAGCCGCAAACTCTATCAGAAAGAAATTGGTGATCTGAAGAACCTCCACAAAAAATAGAAGGCATGAACTGAGCGTGTCTATATGGTAGATGATCCATCTCACCAAAATGGATAGGTAGCTAGTCACTGCAAGAGAGAAAGAGGTACAAACAACTATAAAGGCACATGTCACCGACACATCATGGGGCTAATGTTGTGGAAGGGACACTCACTTGACAAAGGAAGAGGGCACAAAAATGGCAACAACTAACCCCCCATGGTGCTTTATAAAATAGTGAAAGTACAACTATCTCAAAACAATGTTCATGAACCTAAAATGCAAGAGTGACACTTTATCTTAGTACATTTGCATAAAGATGCTTACAAATGATATCAACAATGATCAAAAAGGGAAAAAAGCTGATACAAAAGATAGTACAACCCAAAATAAAGATCCCCTACCATGAAAACAATCCTTTAACCTGGAACACCTAAGATATCCACCATAGAGAAAAAGTGCCAAAAATATGATAGAAAGAGCATGGGGCAGAATCTAAAGAAAAGGAAAACATTTATGAAAAGTAGACAGAACCAACTTTCCAAAAATATAACATTTTCAAAAAATAGAGATGGGATGCACAAGATATGCTCCCCGAAGTGAAAAATAAAACATCCAAATTTGACTACAAAAATGAGCCACAAAACTACATCAAAACTATAAAATACCTACACCAATGTCTCTATCTCAGAACCAACTTTTCAATGCATCTTTCGAATCAGAAAAATACCTCTGTATGCTCAAGATATGGCCAAGAAATTGCAAGTACATCAAAAATGACCTTAGAGTGTTGGCGAGAAGGTGCTAATGCAATGCTGACATCATGTTGATGTCAGCAAATTACTAGTTTAAAATTGATGGCCAAGGGGCTGTCGTAGCAAAAAAAAGTCTCACATGGCATCCACATGGTAGGAAGCTGATGTGTCATGCTAATGTGGCAAGGGCCACGTAGCACCTGTGCCACGTGGAAACTGTAGAACAGGGTCATTTGGTAGTAGACTAGTAGAGGTGGGCAGAGGCCATAGGGTTGGAAGTGGTGGTGGAGCCTTGGCATAGGTGGTCGCAAGGGCGATGGGGATTGGGGGCACCATTGGGAGGGCAGTGACGGTTGTGCTATGGCTACCCTGTGATTGCATTGCCAATGGTTGCACTACCAGTGGTGGTAGTGCCTGGGTGGTGTCTTGGTGGCTACCAGGTGGTGCCATGGTGGTGTGCTCTGCGAAAGATTTTTTTTTTGTACAAATCATTCATATAGTCCTCCTGAGGGGCTAAAAATATTTGTTAGATGCTACGAAAACCAAAAATGGAAAATTTTATATGAATCCTAACTATAACAAGCCTTTTGAACTCAATGGTAGCATCTGTTTAGGCCCAAAGTGCTCCAAAAAAATGTTCTTCCCCCAAATTGAAGAAAAAAATACAAACAAACTAGGGTTTGTGTCTCTGAATTGTGGCTTCAAAAATCTTTCAGCCTGGAAGCAGTAGGGAGGCTTTGATACCATGTAGAAGTTGATGAAAGCCAACTTCATAGGTCACCAAGATCACTTCCATGCAAATAACCTGTTGAAGAGAAACCAAAGACTCAAGAGGTGGAGCTTGGAGAAACTAAATGGACTGAGAGAGAAAATATTGCAACAATGAAAAATGTATTGCTATACAATATTCTTTTAAAATGAGTTGAGAAATACAATGAGAGAGCTTGAATATAAAGGCCTCAAGGAGACTTCTAGAACAAGCTAGGAGATGCTAGGAGATAAGAATGACAACTAAGCATACGTCCACAAAAGTTGGAATGTCCTCGATCAAGGTGAGGAGATAAGTACGAATTAGATAGGAACAAACTACCATGTTGTCAATAACTCATAGACTAAAACTAATAAATAAATGCATTAACCTAAGTAAACTTAAGTAAAAACATAAATAATAATAATTTACTCTAACAAAATCTGATTAAGGAAAAGCATAGTGGTATATTAGCTAGACATTTTGGAATTGATAAGACATTAAGTTTGCTGAAAGAGAAGTATTATTGGCCACAAATGTATAAGGATGTTCAAAAATTTGTAAAATTTTGTGGAGTTTTTCAAGTTGCAAAAGGAGTGAGTCAAAATACTAGTTTATATACACCTATTACTGTTCCTGAGAAACCTTGGAGTGACATCAGTATGGATTTTGCTCTTGGATTGCCTAAGACAGTGAAGGGGTATGATTCCATATTTTTTGTAATGGTCAATTTTTTTAAAATGACCTATTTTATACCATGTAAGAAGACATTAGAGGCTGAGCATGTTGCTGAACTTTTCTTTAAAGAGATTGTGAGATTGCATGGATTACCAAGAAGTATTATTTTTGACAGAGATAGTAAGTTTGTTGTTTATTTTTGAAAGACTTTGTGGAAGAAGATGGGTACTTAGTTGAAGTTTAGTTCTACATTTCATCCACAAATAGATGAAAAAATAAAGGTTGTAAATAGAAGCTTGGGTAATTTGCTGAAATGTTTAGTTGGAATAAGCCAAGTAATTGGGAGATGGTATTGGCACAAGCTAAATTTACATATAATAATTCTGTGAATAGGAGTACAGGGAAGACACCTTTTGAGATTGTTACTGGAATGAAGCCTAGAGAAGCATTATATTTGAGAGATATTGTTGGTGAAGAAAAGAGAAGTGCTGTAGGAGAGGAATTTTTTGATTATATGGAGTCTTTGCATAAGGAAGTGAAATTTAGGATAAAACAAAGTAATCAAAAGTATAAGGAGAATGCTAATCAGTCTAGAAGACATCATGATTTTCAAGTTGGTGATGAGGTGATGGTTCATATAAAGAAAGGAATATTTATAGTTGGAACATAAAGTAAGTTGAAGATGAAATTTTTTGGTCCTTGTAAGATCTTGAAGAAATTTGACAGTGGAAATGCTTATGAAGTTGAGTTACTTGATGACATGGATATATCTCCTATATTCAATGTTGTTGATTTGTATAAGTATCATGAGTTAGATGATGAAGTTGTTATATAAAAGGACTATCCTAAGAATTAGATTGAATAAGTTGAACATATATTCGATCAGAGAATCGATAAGAGCACAAGAGGAAAAAATTATTATGAATATCTGGTGAAGTGGAAGAACAAACCTATGGAAGATGCTTCATGGATTTCTCAATCTAAGTTGGATTTAGCTTAGGTTGTGACATCTCAATGATTAAAGAGAATAATTTCTTCCAACCCTATTTTTTTTGATGCAAGAGCATCCTATGTTGCATTTCTATCCTGCATGTTTCCAATTTTTATCTTGCTACTGAAACTGGGTTCTGCTGAAGCTATATTTTCTGATTTTTGGATGCTTGTTGTAGACTATGTAACTAATTTTCCATAACGAATGAAGGTATGAACACTAAAAATATTTAAGAGGGCCTAGATTAATATCTATTTTCCAAGGTGCAAGTCTTAACTCCTTATAGGTTGGGAGATATGGCAATTCTCTTGGAACATCGATTTCTGGTAGTTCTGCACGACAATTTTTTGTGCTCAACTTTCGGAATGGATGTGCATTTTTTCTTAATGAATCAGACCTTTTGAAATTAAAGTGTTGTATAGGACCTAAATATCTACCTATAATTTGAAGCACAATCTCTAACTCATTCAGAGCAAGGAGATATCAAAATTTTGCTCCGACATCGATTTCAGGATAGTTAATTACTAATACATGCCAACTTGTGTATTTAATTTTGGTTTATTTTCATTTAATAGTTGTTGAGAGCCAATTTTTGGCTTCTCCATGTTCTAGAATGATCTATAAGCCATTTTGGTTAGTATGAATAGAGTTTTTAGGCTTAGAGATAAGTAGTTTTTAAGGCAGTTTTGAAGAGGATTGCAGAGTAGAATTGGAAAGTGTGAATTTGTTGTTGGATCTTTGAATGTGAATGTATTTGTATTTGGCCATAACCCAAAAGGCCTTATATCTGGGCATGTATGAAGATATTTTGATGAATAAACAAAAGAATTTTACTCTTCTTCCTCCTTTGGTGGCTATTCTTTTTGTTTGCTTCCGTTGTATTAACTCTTGTAGGGTAGTTTGGAGAGCTGGGTGTGCCATTGGCCCTAGTTTTCCCTATCCTTCCTTGCGTCACCTTGTTACAAGAGATTATAGCTTAGTTGGGACCTTGAGTTGAGGAAAACTAACCTAACCATGACTACAAAGAGGAATCTCACCATGGAGACTCCCATATGTCAAAGCATGGAGGCAAAGAAGAGTGTGGGCATGAACATGAGCGTTCTTGTACACTACCTAGTGGTGGAGGCAACCGTAGGAGAGGCCATGGTTAGGATGATGGAGATACCATCGAAATGGACATTGTGAGAGACCTTTAGAGGTCCAAACCACCACTATTTGATGGCCTATGAGGAGGTCTCAAGATTGAGACATGACTATTGGATATGGGGTGTTGCTTCTCCTTAAATCCATATGAAAGCAATGTGAAAGTCTGATGTGTTGTTACATAGCTTAGAGAACATGGATCCATGTGGTGGGATATGGAGAGTGAAAAGCTCTAGATTAGTATATTGGATTTCACCTAGGAGATCTTTGAGGAGAGGTTCAGGGAGAAATTCCTATCTCCATAATTTTGAGAGGCTCATGATGATGAGTTCCATAAGCTCAAACAAGGGAACATGATAGTGGATTATTATGACAGGTAGTTCTTTGGGTTGACACAATACTCTAGTTATCATTGCAATGAGGTACTCCTCACACATTATTTTGTCAAGGGTCTTAAAGACTCTATTAGTGGGGATGTCTATCTTCATCAACCTAGTACACTTGTGTACACTAGAAAGTGTGTCACACTCTAAACCCTTCTATCCAAACGATTCCATGAGTTTGGAATGCTTGGATGCTGGCTTAGAGCTCCCTATCCACGGAGTGCAAGAGAGTATATTTCAAGAATAAGAAGGCTCTCAGATGAGCCTTAGAGATACTCTTCTTTCTAGTAAACCATGCAATGTGAGGTTCCAAAGACAAGATGCAAGAATGAAAATGTCCCAAGGAGTTCCTCAAGAATGCAATGCAACTAAAGATTAAACTAGAATGAATATGAAAAGTGCAGCTATTCTAAGCATAGATGAGAGTGTTACAATCCAAATATTAAGCTATGTGAGATAGATTATTGCAAAATAGAAGCTAAACTAACATGCAACATGAATCTAAGCTAAAATGCTATGGTATGAGAGAATGTAGACAAGAAATAGAAGTTCTCCATAAAGCTCCAAAGAAACCTATTAGAAAACCTGCATCATAACAATATTCAAAATGAGGATTGAGGGGGAAAGCTCTCTCCCTTTTAAATATGTATGGACGGTAGAGATCAAGATGAAGATGGTGGATGATCAACGGTGGAATTCAAAAAGAGGAGTGATCCATGTGCACACACAAGTCAACCAATAGAATATAAGTTGACTTGTCATATAAGACAAAAGTCACAAAGCCTTTTCTTTTAATTGCAAAATAGAAAAAGGACTTTATGTGTGAACTTTAAGTGGGTTAGAAGAATGGGGTGTTTTATTTAATTAAAAGGGGACATGTTCTTTTAATCAAATAATGAACTTAGGATAGCATAGTCAAACTATAGGTTATAATCAAATAAATTGATTATTAGCAATTTGGTCTAGGTAAGTGATTAAATTAAACTAACCAAAATGCTAAGAAGGGGGCTAATAGTCTAGATGACCATTTTTAGGTGATTACAACTTGCACTCACCATTGAGAAGGCAAGGATTTATGAAATAAATTTGGCCAGGGGGCTTAGTATTAGATCAAGCTCTCAGAGCCATAGTACATTATCCATAAGATAGAGTGTACCATGCCATTAGAAATAGGTCATAGGGTAGGGTCAAGCCCAATCAACACCCTCACAAGGTGGTCGTAGTTGTTAGGATCAATAATGCTAGTGTTATCCATAGAAAGGTGGATAGATTTCAGGTACCAGAGGAGGAAAGGGGTGTGACCAAAATTGAGGCCAATAGGCCCAACAAAGCTATCCATCTAAGGGTAATCAATAGAACTCTAGTAGAGGGAGTGCACCTTATTCTAGTGCTTCCTAGGGTGGATGTGGATCTCATTCTAGTTTTGGAGGAGCATGTTTTTCTCGTAATCAAATTGGCCATAGATCAATGGAGTGTCCCATAAAGACATCTTCAAGACCTAGTAGAGGTGCGACCATGTCTAAACCTAGAGTGGGTGACATAGGAAAATCCCACAGAGTATTTGTGGTGGTTGAAAATTTTCAAGCTGAGCACTAGGGTATTATAGTCAAGGCTACATGTACATTGCATGGTAATTCTTTTATTGTATCGATGGATTTAGGTGCATTAGGTTCTTTTATTTCACCATCTCTTGTTCAACGATGTGGGCTAGTGGCTATAGATAGGTTGATAGGTGGCATGAGTTAGCTACAAGTTCCAAGGTGATTATAGATTCCATAGTTAGTGGAAAGAGAAGAAGTATGTTTGGTCAGATTAGTGTGAGTCAACATTTGAGGCTTTGAAGGAGCGACTGACTAGTGCATCAGTTCTTATCATGCCTAATCCTATAGGTGGTTTTATAGTTTGCACAGATACTTCATCGGAGGTTGTGGGGGTAGTTTTGATGTAGGATGGTCATGTGATTGCATATGAGTCTAGAAATCTCAAATATCATGAGCTTAACTACCCCACTCATGATTTGGAACTTGTGGCAATTGTGTATGCACTTGTGCGCTGGAGACATTTCCTTTTGAGGCACAGGTTTGAGCTACATAGTGATCATCATAGCTTTCAATGTATCTTTACTCAACCAATCCTAAATTCATCACAACTTCATTGGATGGATTTCCTATGTAAATATGATTTTGATGTTCACTACATCAAAGGGAAAGAAAAAGTCATCATCGATGCCTTGAGTTGAAGGTGACATGAGATATCAGTTTTGCCATTGGGAGTGGATTTGTGAGGCTAAATATTGGAGGCTTTCTCTAGTAACCCATGGTATCAGGAGGTGAGAATGGAGATTGAGTCTAGATTTACCCTTGAGGGGAGGTTTTCAAGTTATTTTCTAGAGTTTTATGGACTATTGTGACACTTGGGGCACATTTATGTGCCAACGTCTGGCAATCTTCGTACCTTGATTTTGTCAGAAGCACATCATGCACCATATTCAACACATCCCAGTGTTAAGAAGATGCATGCCAACCTTATATAGTTATATTTATGGGTAGGGATGAGGCATGATGTTGCTAAAAATTTTTTTTGATATCTTGAGTGCCAAAGATTGAAGGCATATCATTAGCATCTAAAAAGTCATTTGCAGCTGCATACCATTAGAGAGTGTAAGTTAGATACTATATCTATTGATTTTATCATAGGGTTGCCTATGTCATCACGGTGACACAATTATATCATGTTGACAATGGACAAGTTGTCCAAGGTAGCACATTTTTCACCCATGAGAGTATCCTACACAGCTTCTTCTATAGATCATGTTTTCTTGGAAGACATTGTTCATTTGCATGGAATCCATTGATGGATTATATTAGATAGAGATCTAATGTTTAATTCATCACTATGGACATCTCTCCAACATGCTTTGGGTGTATATCTCAATTTTAGTTCAACTTACCATCCAGAGACTGATGGTCAGATAAAGAGAGTGAACCAAGTTCTAGAAGACATGCTTCATATGTATGTGATGGATAGGCAGGTGAAGTGGGAGGAATATTTGTACCTTGTTGAGTTTGCCTATAACAATTGGTACCATAGTTCTCTTAGCATGTCATCTTTTTAGGCCTTTTATGGTAGACTATGTCATACCCCTTTGAATTGGAATCATTTAGAGGATTGTGTGATTTTAGGTCTAGAGATGCTTTAGGATATGGAGCAATAGGTTGTTTGTATTAGAGAGCATTTGGTACTATTTAGGATAGGTAAAAGAAGTATATAGATGCCCATAGATTGGATCATCACTTTTTAGTTGGTGATAGGGTATTTTTGAGAGTGCATCTGAGAAAGAGCCCCATTTGTTTTGGGAAAGGCTCTAAGTTGGCAACACTTTTTTCAAACCATTTGAGATCCTTGAGAGAATTGATCATGTTTTTCATCAAGTAGTGTTGCCCCCTAGAATATTGTGCATCAATGATGTTTTCCATATTTTTGTTTTGAGGCAGTATATTTTAGATGTGACCCATGTACTTGATTGGGATGCTTTGTAGGTGGAGGATGAGAAGCTTTCTTTGGAGCCCATCTGTATCCTTTAGCATCAGAGGCTGACCCTCAAAGGTTGGGACATAGAGTAGGTAAGGGTCCAATGGGACCTAAGCAATGAGACTTCTGTTACTTGGGAAGATGCTACATGGTTGAGAGATTTGTACCCTTATCTTTTTGTAGGCTTTCAAGAGTAAGCCTATGCCTAGTGAGAGAAGATGTAGTACCTCCCAAGTTTTCATTTTGTACCTTCTTATATTTTTGTTTCAAGAGATACTTTAATACTCATGTTTGATGACATTCAAGATGACCTGATGATCAGATACCATATTTTGATTTACCAATATCATAGATGTTAGGTGCTATGTCATTCAATTTGATCATATCTGCATGATGATGCTTATTGATGTGACCTGATGCTTTATGATGATATCTAGTTATTTTATATTCGGGCATATACTTTATTTATGATTATGATGGACTTATTAGATCCTAGATACTTTGATTTGATGTTACAACTATTTACTTCATTCTTGCTTTGAATTGTTTTATGATGTAATGAGTGATTTAAATAGATTATTTTAATGTGATTAAATAAATGGTTATAAATGTGATTTAATGCATTTATCACTTTGGCTATATTATCATATGCAATTGCACTTGATTGTGTTGTTCAATGTGTAGGAATTATATCCCTGATAGTGACACATGGAGTTAGTAATTTGATTGTTCTTACCTAGCCAATGTCATCCTTGTATGGTCAATGTATCCTAATTAATTGATTAATTAAAACCTTCAATGATTTAAAAAATTCAGACTCAGTTGCATTATGTGATTAGACCTATGAGCATGTTTGTGCATTTAGAGGTTTGCATTGTTGCAAAAGTTATTAAGGAATATTGTGATTTTATAGTTTTTGGGAATCTTATATTTGATTTAATTATTTTAATTCTTGACATCTTTGTCGTAGTTGAATTCCATTCAATTGGAATTACCAATTTTGTTTGGGTTGATAAAGGGTTGTTTTAGTGGGCTAGTTAACTTTATAATATTATATTCCACTTTTAAAAGTGAATATATATCCCAAAAGAGAATTATTTCCTCATTTCTCACTTGCGAAATAGGAATTTCGAGAGAAAATTTCAAAATCCGCTGTGAAGAATTTACAGGAGCTACAGGTGTGGGATTGTCATGAGGTTGAGGTCATTCGATCTAGGCTGGGGAGAGTTTCGTTTGTCAAGAGTTTCAGCAGTGACTACGGGGGATTATTTTATTGCACATGTTCTTGTTTTAGCCCTTTTGGTTGCCAGGTAGGGCTCTCTTGTTTTATTTTTTCCACTTTGTTTTGGAGTCTATTTTTGGTAGTAAATTTTTTGGAGGCTGAGAACTAGTTTTCCCCTCTATTTTTGCATGCTAGCTCTACCTAGTTAGTGGGTACGAGCTTTGTATCTTTTTGGACTTGAGGGTTTGGGGTTTCATCCTGTTATGCTGGCCATTTTCACATATGGACTCCAAACCCAAATTTTATTTTTTATTTATGGATTTTGTACCCCATGGCATAATGGGTTTTAATTTTGAAAATTTTGGGTATTTTGGGTTTTTGCCTTGATTTGTGTGCCACATGGTTTTCTCAATTTTCTTGACATGGAAGGTGGTCGTGGATTTAGATTATCTGTAGGGATATCTATTTGATCCCAGATGTATTTTATTACATTAGGATTTGTGTTTAATCCATACTCCTAGATATACTTTGGTTGAGTGATCTATTTTACTAGTATTTTATATGTTTCTCATCCAATCCTTGTTATTTATGATCATCGTGTAGTTGGTGTGCCTATACACAAGCACATGAGCATGCACTTCTTGGTTCTTGCAAGACCTAAGCTCCCTATTGCTTTTCGGTTGAGTTATGTTCATGGGGTGTGGTTGGGAAACAACATTTCCTATGGGCACTTATTGTGTGATGAGCATGGGTATGTAGGGTAGGTCAGTGGAAGGGCTTCTCTTATAACCCTAGCTCATGTTCTTCACCAGCTATACATGAAGAAGTTTCTAATAAGTGATAACTAAATAAATTTATGGTTAACTAACTAAGATAAGAAAATACAATGTACTTGTATGGCTCCTTTGAAGGTATGTGCTTGTCAGTTTATCTAAGAGCCAAATTGTTTGCATGGCTCATTTGAGGACACAACATGTTGACCTCCCAAGGGGAAGGGTCCATATGATGTTGAGCTTGGGAGTCCCAAGCATTCTACTCTCCGCTAGAGTACCTACATAGTAGACCCATAGAGTGTCTGACTAGGACCTATTGTATTGCATTGTCTCATGCTCTTGGTTTTAGTCCTCTATACTATTTGGCATGAGTGTTAGCCATGAATTATTGTCTTGTGTGTGTTTGAAGTCAAATCACTATCTCCATCAGCATAATAGGAATGGTCTTATGAGTTCCACATGGGTGGGAGGTGTTGGAGTTTTATTTTGATGTTAACATTACTAAAACTACTAAGCGACAAAAAGGCTTAGTAACTAGATATCAGTACATACACAACCTAAAGAATAGCCAATTCTCATTATCACTTGCATATGCAAAGTATTAGGGCCCAACTTCAACAAAACCTTAGACGGTTTTCTACTCTTTTGGCTCTGTAAAACCAGGGCGGGTGCACCCGGGGATGGTTCAAAGATGGAATAATTGTATGAGAATTATCCTTAGTTTCATTTTGATTCTCATCTCTAAATCCTCAAACATATAGGTAAATAACTGATAAACACATCCCTTGAACAGATATGGCCAAGAAATCTTCTATAGCTTTGCAGATGTTTCCAACAACAATGGCTAAATGAAGCTAAAACAATCTAGGCAGGCAAGTGCTGGCCAACTTTGAAAATCTTACAGGAAAGATAAATGAAAATTGATTTTATGATGTATTTTGAAAAAAGCTAGTTATAATATACTTCTCTTTTGGCTGAAATACTTTCGATCAGTGCCTAATCCATTGGGAATTCAGAGTCAAGTAAATTCTTAGATCTAATTTGTTGCCTTGCAACGAATTTTCATCAGCAATTCTTACCAGAATTTATCATTCAAAAATCCTTATTAACACCCAAGCAACCTCATCACATTCATCAAAGCCTTTACTTAATCCATTGAATTAACAACAATAACAAATGGATGTACAATCTTACTAAATTGCAATCAGTTGCATAAGCTTTTACTTACACAACATCAAGGTAGTTCAGTATTAAAAAGGAGACAAAATTCAGAGAAGAACAGATATGGGGACAGTTCATAATTTGTATTCATTTCCTTTGAAAATGGTATATCCTTTACAAAAGACCCAGAAAAACCTTCATAGAAGAAGCACAGTTCTTTCTACATTCATCCATATCTCAGAAATTTTGACAGAAAAAGTATACTATAAATTTCTTTTCCAAAATGTTTGGACCAAAAAAGAACTAAGCACAATACTTAGTGAAAACCAAATTCGGACCCATCTTTAGCCTTGGGATCTCACTTAAATAATGTGAGATGCAACAAGCTTCAGGCTACAGTAGGTGATAGGTGTCCTTCTATTGAAAAACAAAAAAACAAGAATAACAGAAAGGTTGATTACAACCACACTTCTTGGCAGGTCCCTTTCTGTTATGCTTCTTGGTTGTTATGATCTGCTCTCGCAATCATTCCTCATCTTTAGAGTACATACCCATAAGGTCTGCAAGTGATGTATCATCTTCTGTTACATGCAAAATCACTTTAACCTGGGGATTTTCTATGTCATCATTGCTGACTACAAGAGTAACTATTACTCTTACATCTTCCTCGTCATCTTCTCCTGACATCTGTTCACTAAACTGATCTTTCCATCTGTTGAAAGTATCATCATCTGGCCAATCAAAACTTAGGGTTTCTCTTTGTATCTTTATTAAAGAATTGGCATTTTCTTCTAAATCATCAAATTCTTTTCTTATATCAGCATAATACAATTGTATCTTTACCAACTCTTCATTTGTCTTTGCCCAAAACCAATAGCCAGTCTCACTGATGATGTTTGTTATTCTGTTATCAAATAATTCATCCATTTCCTTTTTCCATTTGTCCTTTTCCTTTACTGTATCAACAGATTCTAAGGCACAAGGAAATAGGGTGAATTTTTTAGCAAGATATCTTGAAAAACAGAGTGTCAATTTCCTCTGTAAAGAATCTCTTTTATTTTCAAAATTATCTAATTGATTCAATAAATCAAAAATCCTCTCAACCTGATGGTAAGGCATTTGAACTGCAGATATACAAATAATTGTAACATCGTTATTCCTCTGTCTCCACTTCTGTGCAAGAGAATCTAGTCCATTCTTTTCTTTATTTAACTCATCTATGAGGGCTACAATCCTTGTCAACTGGTCATAAAAATTTGACCATTGTATTTTATCCCTCAAGTATGTCACACCCTGCCTCCATTTCTCTTCCTGCTGATTTCTAAATTCTATCTGCCACTCATGCAATTTGGTTTTTTCTGCTTCAAATTCCTCTGCAGTATAGAATTGGGGTCTTTCAGGGATGTCAGGTATCTCAATAATAGGGGTTAATCCCACAGATGACTGTGGGGGATATGCAATTCTTAGTGTACTAGATTCTCCCACTTTTCTCTTTCCAAGTACCTTTTCCAATTGAGATACCCTGTTTTCTAACTCAATTCTCCTCTTTACTTCTTGATTATAGGCTTCCACCACTAGTTCATATTTATTATGCATATCCATCATTTCCCTCTCTTCTCTTTCCGCAGTAGCCAGGGCAAATTTAGAATAATCCACATTCATGTGGGCTGCCTGTACATTGGAAGTGTCAGCAACTCTTCTTACAATGATACTCCCTGTCAATCCTGAATCATCAGGCTGTGATGAAGTAATTATGGATCCTCTTCTCAGGGACCACATAACAAGGGCAGCTTGATCATTGCTGAATGCTGTACCCAAGAATTCTTCTTTATTTGGATCCTGGAGGCCTAAATTATTTGAAACAGAATTAAAAATTAATGCGTCAGCAATGTCCCAATTGGGCAATAATAAAACATTAGCATTTTTTACCATCTGTCTTCCCTCATCAGGGGTTATATTTTGGAACTCTTGAACCATTTGTTCCTTTATTAGATTTTGAATGGAAGGCTCATCCATTTCTGGATGTTCTGCTCTCATATTATTGCACCTTTGCTCAAAAATGTGCATGTTTACTCTCCACGCAAACTGATGGAAAGCCCTAGATCTTACAAAATTGTTATCAGACAAAAAATGCTGACTGGCTTGTTCCAAAACAGGGTCCAATTCCCTTCCTCTGAAATCTGCTGTAGTTAATTCAAAACTTGGTACAGGGGGTTCCTGAGGGTTCCCTTCATCAATCTCTGCTTGTGTAACAAAAATTTCTCCTTGTGACCCCATTTGTTCGAATTGTTCATTGGTGAGTTGTTCTTCCTCAACTCTTATTGGGGTTTGAGAAGGTGAGCCACTTTCATCAGGGGATTCTTCCTCCCTTATTATTCTCCTTCTTTTGGGGGAAGGTTCAGGGGGTCTTTCTTCTAGGACAGTGCTGGTGGATCCAACAATCTATTTTTCTTTATGCACAACGGGCACCTGCTGTCGGACAATAGTATATCCTGTTTTCTTCCGTACCACTAGTGGACCTATTCCAATGTTGGGAGTGAAACCCAATTTCCTCATAATTTCTCTGGCTTTATCTGGAAAAGAATTAATAAAATGCTGTTTCTTCTCATTCATTACCTCCATTATCTCAGAGAAATTACTCATGAGCTTATGTATTTTATCTGCATTGTTTGCAACATTACTAAGAGGACTGAAATTTTTATCAAAACAATTAATGAATTCCAAAACTTTTGAATAGACTCTCCATTTTTCTTTCTTAATTTCTTGCTCATGGAGAGAGTATTCATTTCTTATTATATCTTCAGGAAAATAGAATTCATGCTGAAATGGACGAAGCTTGATTCTCAATCTAAGGGCAGAGTTAAAGAAACCTTCTGTATCACAAAAATGAGAGTGAGACACTGCCATTTTATATTGATCCAAAAATTTATGGAGAAAGACCCGCCCTTCTTTAGTTATCACAAACTGGTGGGCTATAGTACAAGTAGGAAAAATTGATCCTGTCCCCCTTTTGTGCAAAAAGGCCTCCTCCACTCCTCCCAACTGCCACAAAAATTCAGCTATCCCTACCTTTAAAGGTACCTGATAGGGTAACACATGGGGTGTTCCTTTGAAACCATAGACCCTGATGACCGTTGAGACTGAATATGGGATAATATCTCCCCAATTATGTGAAACTTTTAGATTGTGGGTTTTGTCCATAGGCCTGATAAGGTGCATTAATGCCTTAGGGATTCTGGGATTGTCACTCAATAAGAGGCACCTTAGTTTGGAGGCAAAGTGCCTATCAAATCTAACGAAGCTAGCATTTTCTGCTTCCCAGGTCATGTCTGCACTCCATAATTGGACTGGTAGTGCTTCCCCTTCTTGTTCCCTATTTAAAACCATTTCTTTACCAAAATAAGTGGCCCCTTTAAAAAGAAACATATGCATCAGTAAGGAATACTGACCCCAAACCTTTTCCACCTTGCCCTGTGCAATCCCCACCAATCCATGATGGATTTCATTTGCCAAGTAAGATGCAAAATCAAAAATTATTTCCACACCAAAAGAAGAGATTTGGGTGATCATATACATGAAGCTCACCAGAATAAAGTCTTCTTCGCCCTCTCCGAAGACTCTGCACAGGGTCCTATATATCTCCACTGCCCTGGCATTAAAACATGATTTCTTGAAGGGCTCTTTAGAAGATGATGTTATGATTGGGAGGCCTCCAATCCGGCCTATGTGGGCTTTCAGTGCACCCTGTCTAACTACATCCCTCTTGGATATATATTCTTTTTCTAAATCTATCAGATTAATGGGCACATGATACATGGTGAGGGGTCCCAGACTGAAAACCTTCCTAATCTCCTCGGGACTGATGGTAACTAAAGCCTCACCATCTATTCTCCTCACTACCTTAGTGGCTTGGTCATAGTTTTTTGCTATGGCTTCAAGCAGGTCAAAATCCATAAACACGCTGGGAACAACAAGCTTCCCAAGATCAAAATTCCAAATGTTGGCATGAGGGGCATATAACTTTCTCTCTGCAAACCATTTCTTGAATAAACTCAAACCAGTCTGAGCAGTTTGAGCATCCCGGACCCAATTACCCTTATCATACAATCCATCAGCTACCCTAAGCCTAGGATTGAGTGAGGTTAACCTCTTAACTTGCACCGTTTCTACAGTGGACTCAGGAAGTAGCTCAAGCAAATCATCATGCACATTTCTATCCAGGTAGTTTACTGCTCCTGTAAATCCCTTCTTAGGAGGCATCTTGGGCTATCCTTTTTAAAACTTAAAAGCTCACAAAGATGATGGCAGTTTTACTTACTTGAATTCTGTCTCAATTCTCCTTTGAATTCCTGCAAAATTTCAGCGAACAGATAACTTGACAATTCTTATCAACCTTGGCACGCTTTTCTTTCAGTAATAGCTTCTGCACAAGAATGGCTTCAAATCTTTTCTCGCGTGAAATGAAACTGATGCAATCTCTTTGTATTATACTCTGTTTTTTCTCACGGACGAAGCTTTCTTGTCTAATTAATACAGAGAGTGGCACTACATTTTTTATTTAAAACTGCACCGTTGATCTTCAAAGATCCTACGATCATGCAGTACAAAGAGAACAACTAGGAGTTATACTTGCCATGTCAGTTATATTACCAAATGAGAGCTTGCCACGTACATAATTCTTTCTTTTGATGGTGCTTACCTTTAGACCCACTGACGACGGAGAACACATTTCAGCATGTCGCTACTTCGTTATGCATAAAGAACAAGCACCTTGCCATGACGAGGCGGCGACAACCGTTGATCGGATCAAGAAATGATCGAAAGATACGCTACAGGACTTCTTAAGAAAGAAGGCGGTGGGCCCATCTCGCTATCTCGTGGTAATTATCTTCCTTGCAACTCTTCATAGCGAGGTAGCGAGCTCTGTTGATTCACTTCAAGCTGATGTTCCAGATTTCTTGTACATTTAGTCAGGTAGGTATTAATGAGAATCAGATCTCTGCATAGCTGGCACATGTCAAAATTATCACAGTCATCTGTCATTACACGTCATCATAGATCTTGCCGATCTTTTGCCATTTTACGGGGCCTCGCTAACTCGCTAACGGTGAAGCATCTCAATTTTCCGATAGCGAGGTAGCGAGCTTCGGTACTTTAAAGGATTCCGTGCCAAAAAACGCAAGTGGTACCCAGTAATTACTTCTGTTAATTAAAACTAATTCTAACAACGGTATTTATGACTGGTCATGCCACATGGTGTAATCATGATACAAGTAGGATGCAATGTCATCATTTTCAGATTTTCACGTGGCCTCGCTACTTCGCTAACGGTGAAGTGCCTGAATTTTCCGATAGCGAGGTGGCGGAGCTTCCAGAAAAATTCAACATTCCGGCTCTGATGTCAGATATTCTAGTGGGTCCTTCTCCCCCTTTTTATGGCGAATTGCAAAGTGTACCTGCATAATAAAGCAATTAATAAGCAAATCTCCGATCGCCGCACCTTCACTTCATGGTCCCACCGCTTACAAACTCAACACTCGCTATCTCGCTATACTTAATGAGCATGCAACTTTCAATAGCAAGGTAACGCCAGCGGTAGATCTAATCAGATCTGACGGTTGGGACAAATAGGAAAAAAGGTAACCCGGGAGAAAGGAAAGGGAATACGAAAGCATATTTGCTTCTTTTAAAATTTGAAAATTTTGCGCCCGACCATTTATGAATAGGGATGAATATAGGGCTTATATGGCGAATATTTCTTACAGATGGTTTATCCAAAACCTTATACTTCACTTAGACATAGAACATCTGACTTTTCTATGGTTTAACTGAAAAATTTTTTACTACAGAAAAAGTCAGACCAATAGGAGGCATAGTTACCTTTACCACTACTAGGGATCGTTGTACAAAGTTGGCCTTTCTCCATGTTCAATTTCGTAGCTAGATGCTTGCGTGGTTCTTCATTTCTTTTGGAGTATGTTTCCATGTGATTTATGTTATTTCAATTCATAGAGATAGTTTACTTATGCTCATGTATGTTTACTACAACATTACTTTTTCACATGATTACTAGATGCTATTGATTAGATTATTATATGGTTGATTCATCCCTTCTAGCATGCTTGGTTCTTTTATATTCATTCAAGTGTTGAGCCTTGATATCTATGGATCTGGTACTCCCTAATGTGGAGGAATTATCCTATTTTTCACTACTTGTTTTTTTTCTCCATGTGTTGTTTTCAAACCTCATGTCAAAGAAGAGATTCCTCACATGAGAATGCATTCTCTTACAAGAGAAATGCATTCTCTTGTATGAGAAAACCTTCTCTTGCACAGAGTGTGGTGAAATCTCGCACGAGATGGTATTTTGTCAAATGGGGCTAGGTAGATGCTTGCGTGAGATTCTTCCTTACTGGAAGAGTTTTTGTGGGGCCCTCATTGCATCCCCTCACATGAGAGGACATTCTCTCACACACAGTGGGGTACTTCCTCACATGAGGAGGTATTCTCTCGTGCAAGTCTGCAGGTTTGTGTTCCCTCATGTAAAAAATAGGGGGTATTTCTACTTGCTTTTTGAAAACATGATCTAGTGAGTACCCTTTAAGGTTGCACACTTTTCTAGCTTTTGATAGACCAAGGATTCTAGGTTTCATAACTTTAAAATTTTCATAATTGGTTGAATAGATCGATAAGTAGTAACACTTGAAGATCATTAAATGTATGGATCATTTGATTAAGTCTTTTGTTGCAATCATTTGATCAATTGCATGTTGATGTGTTTGATTCTAGGCTTGTTCTATAAAAAAATGTATATCTATCCTTTTTCCAAGGATCTTTTGGTGAGGCATTACAATTGACCTATTTAATGATTGATTCACTTCAATAGAATCATCACTTTTTGAAAGTTTGTGACTAGTAACTATAGGTGTTCCAACTGGTCTTCAGTTCTCCATTCCAAAAATCTTCAAAATCTCCTTGATATACTTTGATTGAGTAATGTAAATACCTTTCAAATTCATCCGATAAACTTGCAAACCAACAATGAACTTGATCTCTCCAAACATTGACATCTCAAATTCTTTCTTCATTGCATTAGAAAATGATTTACACAACAAATCATTTCCTCCAACTATAATATCATCAACAAAAATTTTAGCTACCAATATCTTACTTTCAGATTCACTTTTCAAGTACAGATTATTAAATTCATTAGTTCTTGCAAAATTATTTTTCACTAAATAATTGTGTAACCTTTCATACCAAGCTCTAGGGGCTTACTGCAAACCATATAATGCTTTGTGCATTTTGCATACCATATTCTTCTTGCTAGGATCAGAAAATCCTTCAAGTTGATCAATGTAGACTTCTTCTAAGATTTCATTAAAAAAATGTATATTTGACATTCATTTGGTATACTTTGAAACCTTTATAAGCAAGATATGCAAGAAAAGTCCCCACTCCTTCTAACCTTGTAACTAGAGAAAATGTCTCACCATATTCAACTCCTTCCTCTTGTGCATATCCCTTAAAAACTAGTCTTTCTTTATTCCTTGTGACTTCACCTTTCTCATTCAACTTATTTTTAAATACCCACATGGTTCCAATCATATTCTTGTCATTTGGCCTGGGTACCAATGTCCATGTTTTGGTCTTCTCTATTTGATCAATTTCCTCATTCATTGCCTTAATCCAATCTTCATTTTCCAAGGAATCTTTAATTAATTTAGGTTCAACCTCACATAGTAAACATGTATCATTCTCCAACTTACTTCTTGTCATGACTCCTAAATCTTTTCTTATAATGATTTGGTCAGATGTATGGTTCCTCCAAACATACTTTTCTAAGATAGGTTTAGGTCATCTCTCTTCTTCATGTATTTCACTTGGTTTTCTTGTTCATTTCCTTTGGGTATCTCCAGGTGCAACTCAACATGACCTATCTAGTGTTCAGTTACCTCTATCTATTTTTGAGCTTCTTCTATCTATGACTCGACTCCTACATCCCGATGTTCAAAAAATCTTTTCTATTAAACCTCAGTAATATTTGGTTGTTGATGCTCAATAGCCTCTTTCTCTTGTTCAAGTACAATAATAGGTTCTCCTTTATATATGTAGACAAAGTTTTTGATGTATTTAGGTTCTTTCTTGCATTTATCTTCATTCTTTTCTACAAATTCATCAACTCTAACATTTGTACTTTCCACAATTTTGTTAGTGTTAGAATTCAAACACTTGTATGCCTTTCTTGTAGTGGAATATACCTTCATCACTCTTTGCATCAAGTTTTTCTTTCCTTGTATCTTTCAATATGTAACATGTTCTTCCAAAAACTTTGAAATAATTTAAATTAGGTGCATAACCATACTAAAGTTCAAAAGTTGTTTTGTTTGTACCTTTTTTAACTTGAACTTGGTTTAGAGTATAGACTACAATACTTACAACTTCTCTCTAGTACTTTTGTGATACATTCTTCTCCATTGTCGATGTCCTTGTATATTCCATGATTGATCTATTCCTTCTTTTAGCTATCTCATTCTGTGGTGGAGTCCTTGATGCACTCATTTGTCTCTTGTAGTGCCTCTCCCATTTGACTTTTGTAAGTCATCCTGATGGATACAACCTTGCTAATCTTTTGTTGTGATGGGATCATGATTGTGACCCTGAGTGGTCTACACCGTTGAGGTGTTTGGGTTTATGTTTCTGTATCAGTTGCTTTGATTATGCTTTTGATTGATCTTTGAGATTATGATGTGATTTTTGGTTCACTGAGGTTTGTGCCAGTGGTTACCGGGATCGATGTGGTATCATGAGGTTGTTTCATGATTACCTTGAGATGTGTGCAAAGATTGCACTATGTTCTATTAGCATGCTACACGGGACTAGGTTCCTGTAGTAGTGGTTAGTCATGTTTATGACTTTGTTTGGTTTTGTGTTTTAAATGCCTTTTTAATGTAGAGTAATCAATCATTATTAAATGCTTAAGTAATTAGAGTGGATTGTTCTTGTGGGATTATTTGGTTATGTGCTGCAGACATTTACCTTGTCTCATTTCTGATTAGAGAGATATTTGTTACTCATGTTATGTTTATATTTGAGAGGACCTGAGGGTCAGATGTTACATCTTGATTCTAGTATCATAGATTTTAGACTACTATGTTGTTCAGTAAATCATATTGCATTATGATGCCATTTTGAGATGACGGTGTGTTTTATGATGATATCTGGTTATCTGGTATTTGGACATACCTCTGATTTTGTTATGTGATGGATTTAATGCTAGGGTTATTTACTTCATTCCTGCGTTGTTATGCTTTATGCAAATGTGAGTGATGTAAATAGATTATTTTAATATAATTAAATAAATGGTTAAATTAGGTGATTTAATGCATTTATTTCTTCGGCTATGTTATTATATGCAATTGCACTTGATCGTGTTGTTTAGTGTGCAGGATTATATCCCTAGCAGTGGCACATGGAGTTAGTGATTCAGCCTTTCATATTTTACCAATGTCGTCCTTGTATGGTTGACGTATCCTTTATTAAAATGTTCAATTTAAACCTTTCGATGATTATTAAATCCAAACTCATTGCATTATGTGATTAGACCAGTAAGTGTGTTTGTGCATTTAGAGGTTCGCATTGTCGCGAAAGTTGTTTAAGGTGATTTTTGTGTTTTTGGGTTTTCGTGCTTTTTATTTGATTTATTTTAATTTTTGGCAGCTTTGCCATAGATGAATTCCTATTTATAGGAATAGCCTATTTTCGTTTGGGTTGATTCGAGGTTTAACTAGATTGGCTAGTTAAATGCCCTAATCAATTATTCACTCGAAAGGTGAATAAGTATCCAAAGAGGAATTTAATTCCTCACTTCTCACTTTCAAATTGGAAAGTTGGAGAGTAAAACCCAAAATCCTCTTCATGAGGATTTACTGTTTTGTTCGTTGTGGGAGCTACAGGCATGGGATCATCGTGAGGTTGAGCTCGTTGGATCCAGCTCGGGGAAACCTTGGATTGCCACGATTTTCAACCACTTTTGCAAGCATTTTATTTTTTGGTTCAGTTTTTCATTTTGCCCTTTTGGCTGTGAGGTAGGGCTTTCTTGTTTTATTGTTTTTGCTCCATTTCTGCTTCTGTTTTTGGTAGCCGTTTGTTTGGAGGCTGAGAACTAGTGTTCCCCTTCGTTTCTGTATGTTAGTTCTACCCGATTCGGCAGGTATGAACATTTTCCTATTTTTTGGGATGAGGGTTTGGAATTTTATGCCGTTATGCTGGCCATTTTTGCATACGGTGTCTGATTCCATTTATTTTTGGATTTTTGGGGTTTTTGAACCCAAAGGCCAAATGGGTTTTAATTTTGTAGTTTTCCAAATTTTTGGGGTTTTTACCTCGTTTTGCATTCTGCCTTGTTTTCTAGAGTTTTCTTGGCACAATGTGGGTCATGGACCTGGATGATCTATTTGGATATCAGTCAGACCACTATTGCACTTTTTTTTGCATTGGGAAGTGTGTAACACCCGTACTCTTGACTTTGTGTTCAGTTGAGTGATTTATTACTTGTTATGGTTTCTTTTGGACCTTTGCTTTTGTTCGTGAACGCTAGGATTCGTGTAGAATCCATACTCTCGGATTGAGGCCAGTTGAGTGAGTTCATGATGTTTGGTCTTGTTGCATCATTGGAATTCATGTAGAATCCATACTCTCAAATTGAGGCCGATTGAGTGATTTAATGATGTATGGGCTTTGGGATTCATGTAGAATTCATCCTTCCCATTTTGCTTTCAGTTGGGTGTTTTCTTTGCATTGTGTTCTCATTCCTATCCTTGTGTTATGATCTTTGTGATGGTGGTGTGCCACACACAAGTACGTGTGCGTACATTTGTTGGGTGACTTGCGAGGCCCGATCTTCCGTGGATTTGTCGAAAGTTATGATCATTGGGGTTGGGATGAGAGTATGCATGCCCACGGGCACTTGTCATAGGATGAGCATGGGTAGGGTAGGGTAGCATATGGAGGGGGCTTCTATCTCACAGTCCGACGATCATGGCATCATGGGTTGGTAGAGGAAGCTTTATATAAGTGATAATTAAATAAAATGTGTGAATGATAATAAAACTTAAGCTAATAAAATGGTACTTTTGTGTATTGGCCTTCCGTTGAGGGAGTTGAGCTACACGGTGTATTGGCCATCTATTGAGGGAGTTGAGCTACACAAATCCGAGCTTGGGCTTTTCGATGCCAAGCAACTCTCCATGATGTCAGCCCCTACTTAGTATCCTTTTGAGTGTCTGACTAGGACATGTACTCCTTGCATTGTCTTAGGTTCTTGGTTCAGCCATCATACTGTCTGGCGTGAGTGTTAGCCATGGATGTTGTTTTTGTGTGTTTTTGGTTGGATCTTTATCTCCATCAGCACGGCGAGTGTGGACCTACCGGTGTCACATGGTTGGGAGGCGTAGCTACCTTCACCACTGCTAGGGACTAATGTACAGAGACAGTCTCTTATCCTAGTGCGACCATTGCTAGATGTTTTCACTTGGTACTTCGGGATCCGAAGTATGCTTTCTTGTGATTTATGCTTTCATTGGGATGCTTGTATATCATGTTTAGATGATGTTAGTTTACTTGACACATTCTCTTATCATGATGTTTAGCATATGATTAGATGATGTTATTTGATTTAGTAGTATATCTGTTGCTTACTGCTATTTAGCATGTGATAGGTGATGTTATCTATTGTAGGATTATTTTATGCTTTACTACTAGCATGTTAGATTTTCTTATGCTATTGTTGTTGCATGTTTTTAGTAGTGACATCCCTATTACGAAAATACTAACGATCTGGTTGGTGGCTTGGGATGTTATGCACGGGGGATGGCTAGGATCCACGATGGTCTTATGATGTTATTGACGGTTGGGAGGAACTGTGTACTTAGTTTGATTGTTCAGCTCTTTACGATGTTTATTTCAGTGTGTTCTTTGCTGCTGTAGTTTAGATGGATAGATGTTCTTCTTTCTGTGTTATTCTTGCACTCGAGTGTTCTTTCCTCAAGCCTTTGTGGATCTGGTACTCCCTGGTGTGGAGGTTCTTTGCTCTTTTTTGTTTCTTTTTGCTTCTAGGAGTGTTTCTATGGGCAACATTTGTTCAGCATGGTGCGACACTTTAAAAAGTATTGCATGCCCATGCAAACTATGCCATACGACACTGTAAAGTATCGTACGCCTTCTTGAAAAATGTCATATGACACTGGAAGAGTGTCGCACACCTTCTTGAGAAATGTCGTACAATGCTGAAAAGTGTCGCATGCCTTCTTGAGAAATGTCGTACGACACTAGAAGAGCGTCGCACACCTTAAGGAGACGTATCGCCCTCCCTTAGTAAAAAGTGTCGAACAATTTTTGTGAAAAACCTGCGTGTGCCATCAGTGGGCACTTTTCTTCGTGATTTCATCTTTTTGAGAGTGGTTTTGGATACCCTTTTGGGCATTCTTCGACCCTATGCTGTTGCATTTTGAATTCTGTCAGTTTCTATTGAAATCGAGTTTTTGTGTTTCTGTTTTAGTCTCTTGGGGTATAAAATATATCATTTAAGTATAAGTTGACATATATTTAATTTCTAATTTCTTATACTTAAGATATATTTTAATATATGTGACAAATCGTTTGAGATAGGTTTCAAACCTTTCGGAGATAAGTTATGGATTCTAAGAAATTTCAGGGCTTCAGAAATCTAGACTTAGCCAATTTTTAGGGCTATAGGATTTCAGGCTTAGCCAAATTTTTGGGATTCTGCATTTCACCCCAGCTTGGTGTTTTGTTGATGAGTGGTCATTTCTTGTGCCCTCATCCTGTTGTGGTGGTTGTTGGCTTTTGTTTGGGTGTGTCAGTTGGGTAGTGGCGTTCAAAGATTCGTTGGTTGTCGGAATTGTGTTGAAGTCTTTCGTTGTGATCGTTGTGATCCTTGTATGATGTTGTCTTGTGCATTCATACTTGTAAAAAAAAATATCTTGGCTTGATTTGAATCCTTGTTTCCAAGGATCTCCGAGCGGGGCATTACATCTCTTGATTCCTTTATCATGCAAAATATGTTGAAATCATCTTATATGAATTTGAATTTTCCTCCTTTATATGATCTCATGCACTTGAAACTCTTTCATGTTTCTTTTTCAAGTCTAGCCAAATACCACGTAAACATTTTTAATGCAATAGATTTTTTTAAAGAAATATCACAGTCATCATTCTAGAGAAATCATCAAAAAATAGAATGAAATATTTGTCACCATAATAGCTTTGCACTACAATAGGACCACTTAAATCAGTATGAACCAATTCCAAAATATCATATGAACAATAAGTCTTTCTCTTTAAACTATACTTTGTCATTTTTCCCATTTGATATTGTTTGCACATCACTTTATTAGGTTTCCTCAATCTTTGTAATCCTCTTACCCTTTTCATCTTACTAATGCTTACCAAATTATCAAAATTAATATGACATAACCTCTTATGCCATAACCAAACATCCTCAAATTATGCAAATAGATAATTATCTTCAGATAGGTCTAGATAGAATAAGTTACCTCTTGTCTAATCACCACTTCCATTTAGTTCAACAATAGCATCATAAATCTTTGCCTTCTTGTTTTGAAATTCAACTCGATAGCTTGAACTGATCAACTGTGCCACACTCAACAAGTTATAGTTTAAACCATCAACCCAATATGCACTATCACATATGATCTTATCATTTAGTATAATTGATACTTTCACATAACATGACGTATCATTTCTGAATTTAAAACTACTTTCATTATAATGTTCTATCTTTCCAAACTTACTTGTATCACTAGACATATTATATGAACAACCACTATTAATTATCCATCTATCATTCTTATTCACATGTCAAATCAATGTAGTTTTCTCATTTTCATTGAATTCATCTTTTATTGCAACATAAACAACTTCTTCAACATTTTCATCAAAACCATCTTCTTCAGTAATGTAACAAGATTTTTTACCTTTTTCTTTGTAGTCTTTGTTACCTTAGTTGTCTTTATTGTCTCTTTGTCCTTAGTATTTGTTATCCTTCATTTCTTCCTTCTCATCTTTGATAGGACATCTCTCAAAAATATGACTAAATTTTTAACATTTAAAATATATAATGGGGAGTAAAATTGATAATGGTGAGTTTACCTTTTTATTTTCCTTTTCCTCTTGGTAGCATTCTTGCTTGTAATGCTTCAAGGTCATCAAGATTATCAAGATCATCATTTGATTCACTATCACTGTCCACATGTTTTCTCTTCTTCTTTCTCTCAGATCCATCAAGGGTTAGTTGAGACTTTAAATCACATTCAATATTAGATGGAGTATAGTTATCAAAATTTGACAATTCAAATGTAGTAAGTCTACCAATTAGACTCTCCAAGGTCAGATCATTACCAAGTGTACATCTTAGTCCTTGAATTGTTAAAACTCCAATTACATAAATAGGAAGTAAATTCCTTAATACCTTACGTATCATAGTCTCATAAGATATGATACCTCTATCTCCTTTGATAGCATTCAAAACCTCCTTGATTCAGCCACAATATTGTGCAAGAGTTTCACCTTCTTTCATTGTCATGTCATCAAATTTGCCTCTCAAACTTTTAGCTTTAGCCCTAAACACATTTTTGTTTCCTCCATGGATTTGTGCCAACTTCTCCCACATTTCCTTTGTAGTAGTACACTCTTTCACATCATTAAATTCAACATAACTTACGAAAGATGCCAGATCTATCATCATTTGATTATGATCATGCTTTTCCATCATTTGTTCAATAGCCATGGGTCTATGAGCTTCAATGTATTCATTTTCCATGTAGTACAATGCAGAGTCTCCAACTCTAGATAGATGCAATTTCATCATTTATTGACATGCTAGGAAGTTCTCCTTGTTAAACTTAGATACTTCTCTTATACATCTTGATCTTTAGCTTAAGTCCTTCAAACTTTCCTTACAAGCACCTTGGATATGATACCAATTATTATAATATTTAGATTAACTAAGAGGGGGGTGAATCAATTGTCATCAAGTCTAGATGTACCAATTCAACTTCTACTAACTTCAAAAAACTTATTCAAACACATAAAACCACTCGATCCATTTAAAAACTCATCAAGAACTTAATATATTCATTCACCACTTAACTCTCCATTCATTATATGTTGACTAATAGTAAATTAAAAATAGTAAATAGCATGCATAACACATATATGACACTAGGATTAAACATGGAAACCTAATTGGAGAAAAACCACCAAGAAACATGCTATCACTTTTAACTCTTATGAAGTGAGCTCAGTTAAGAGCCAACCCTAATAAAGGTTTCAAGACACATTTTTAGGTGTGACCCTATCAAAGGATTTAATCGCCCTTTTAGGAGTGTCATGGTTAGAGGACTTTGGAGCATTACATTAGAACATCACCTTGATTAAAGGATTTACAAAATGACTATTAGGTCAACCTTGTTTAAAGGATTTTGACTATCATAATGGTTAGAAAGTAACAACAAGTTTGATCTATTAAGATAAAACTCTATTTGTAAATTTAGATCTCCATTCAGTTCATTTGTTGGTTCGTTGATTGGACTTCATGGTCATATCCTTCTCTAATATGTTTGGCAATCCTTCAAACAATCAAACTTCACCAATCTTCTCACTTTTCTTTTACTACTCAATTCCTCACATTTTCTCCTTAAAATTGCCAATGAACAATGAACCAACATTTGAAAACATCTCTTATGGCTCCTTAAATATGTAGCTTTGATCTTTTGCTACTTAAACATCATCATAGATATTAGGGTTCTATTAGATTCAATGAATCTATCCATGATTTTGTATTTCTACTTATTTCTTGATACTTATAGAAACTTCTCTTTAAATCCTTTCCTTTAATCATATAACAAACTCAATTCATGCATTTAATATACTAGCTCATCAATCCTTATCATCCACAAATTTTGACTAATCCAAAAATTCAACTATGTCAGCCTCAAACTCGATTCTATCCCAAACTATTATTTTGTTGAAACTTAGTCATCACTATTTTCTTCTACTTAGTCAATATTGTATAGCTCAATCTCTATTGTTCTATCTTTCTCAGCTTACACTGGCTCAACTAGTCTTTACTATAATTAATCACTACTAAATATTCTTCTTCATCTTGCTCAGGCATAACTAAGCACTCACCAAATGATGTTTACTTAGCCAACACTTAAGTTACTTAATATTATGCTTCATCATTCTAGTAAAATTATTACTCAACTAATTTGAATTTTTTAATCAATTTCTTATCTTCTCTTCTATACATCAGCTCAACTATCTTCTTTACTTCATATAATGTTTAAACAACACATTATCTTGTCAAAGACTAACTGATCAAGTGCCCATTGTAATTCCAACATATTTACTCCTCTTCACTCAAAAACTTCATTAATTCATCTAGTTATTTCTCTTTTCAAATCCTCTTCATCAATCAATTGATATGGCACTATACACTGTTAGTAAATGTCCCACCAGTAGGTTTGACATCAATGACAACATAAGAATTGTCCTAATTGTAGTTTCCAACAATAAGCAACATAAATATGAAGAACAAATGTAATAGTTACAAATTTATTACTAAGTGATACTCATGGAATTTGTTAATAGACTATTCTTTAGCTTCTTAATATGTTATATGGGCTGTTATAAAAGGTATAAATGGGACTATTTTGCATATGGTGCTACAACAATAAAATATGAACCTGAATACTTTGATTGAACAGAGAAGATAATGACATAATTCATCCTTCAAGGATAAGATTTATCCTTTGTGAATGTGAGCATTGCTAAGAGAAAGCATATCACCTTAATATTTCATGGAGGAGTGGCATTTAATGACATCAAAAGTTGAATGTTTTTGATAGATTAATATTCAACCATGGGGATTGTAATAACCCTGTTCGGTTATAGCTCTAACAATGCCACTGTGATGTCCCTTCAACAATTTCTCAAATCTTGGATATAATTTCTATGACTTAAATTGTTGAGGCCTTATAAACTCTTTACTTATTTCAATGTTTTATAGAATGATAGTTTTCAATGTATGAATAGTTGATATCCTTTGCAATATTGCTCTTCTAAAATATAATACAAGAATCATAATACTTAAAAAATTTACTCTCATAATTCTCAAGTGACTTAAATTTTTTATTATATATATATACTTTATTTCAACTCTTGATATCATTTTTTTACAAACTCTAATA
This sequence comes from Cupressus sempervirens, assembly GCA_028749045.1. NCBI lineage: Eukaryota > Viridiplantae > Streptophyta > Pinopsida > Cupressales > Cupressaceae > Cupressus > Cupressus sempervirens. The sequence continues at coordinate 405,016,948 of CM053785.1, forward strand.
ATGGGAAAACATTAAATCCTCTCGATCCTTTTTTTATTTCATTAAGTTCATCAACAAAATTTAGTTGTGGAGATTATCATCTTTCTCCTTGATATATTTGGAACTTTTATTTAAGTATGGTTTAGAGGTTATGTGCAATTTGTAGTTTCTTCTGAGATGAAATCCTCTAGATTGGACTACTCCTTATTTGCAGATATTCTTACTTCCATAATCTTTCCTTTATAGTTTCTCTAGTTGTATTCATTATTATATGTCTATCGGTGTGTTGACTAGATCATTGTGAATGAATAGTTGATTTGGTTTGTATGCACTGATGAATTGTGTCAATTGTATTTGGTGACATGTGAAAGCATTTATATCTATTTAATAGAATTTATCCAATAATAGTTCCTTCATCTCATCTTGCATTTATGTTTGAGTTTCCAAACTGAGACTTGTGTATTGTATTCTTGGTTTTTGATAGTATTCTTCTATACATTCCTAAGATATTTATTGCTCTCCTACGTAGTATATCATATCCTGCTCTAACTACTCCCTCTGTTGTTCAACGATATTGTTGTTTAGGTAGTTTTCCTGAAGCACTTATGTCTTCATGACCGAGTAGTAAAGAAACTCAATAATGTATGCCATTCTACTTTCATCGTTGGCTATAGTATTCAATCCCCTTCTCGCTAACTGTAATGCATTATTATATTTCGTTATCTATTTTATTTTTGGTTGGTTTGTACCAATAATTCCATTAACCTTTTCTTTTCATGTCCACGATTGAAATTTAAATATTGTATCTACATAATAGAATGGTGTCACTTCTCATTAGCTTCCAAATATGTTTACTTATCTCCTCCTCATATCTGAGTAGTTCGATTTGAAGGTCTTCATTTCTATTACAAATAACTTTCCTTTTTAATATTCATAGTTGATTAAATATATATCCACTATACTAGATATAGTTTTCTAATTATAATCGGATAGTCCCCCCTTCTCTATGTTTCTTCCTTACTTATATTCCACCTGATTGTGAGGTTGTGACTATTCAAATTAGGTTGCAACTTTTTATTCTTTAAACAATATATTAAATATAATTGTTTGGTTTATATTTATAATATATTTGATTTATATATTTTTATAATTATATGATATTAATTTATTATTATGTTTATAATATATAATAAAAAATTATAATATAATTTATTATTATGTATTCGATTATTAATTTACTTACTATAAAAACTTATAAATATAGGGACATGACAATCCATCCTTCCCAAAATTGCTCGTCCTCAAGCAATGCAATATTCCCTCCTCGTGATTTGATTGATACTCCTGTGACAATAATTTCAATTGGGGATTAGATAGTTATACATATAATTTTAAAATTCACAATGTTCACTTAAATTACTAAGAATGATTTAAAGAAAGAACTTATCTTGATTTGTTGTAGCACTCTGAATAAGTGTTTATTGCCTCCAATGAATAAGTCTATCAAATATAGAATCTCCAAAATGCTCTTTGCCAATAAGGGTGAAATTCTATAAGAATTCCCTCTACCTGTAATGGTGACATGCTATACAAATGCCCTCTACCACAAATGGTGACGCTCACGAACAAAATCCTCTACCAAGAGTGACAATGCTTACTAAGAGTGCCCTCTGCCAAGCATGGTGACACTTCACTAAGAATGCCCTTTGCTCATAATGACAATGCTTAATAAGAACACCCTCTTCCAATAATGGTGACACTCACTAAAAGAAGGCTCTACCATGCATGGTGGTGTTCAGTAAGAACACCCTCTATGACTGGCATTCAAGAATGCCCTCTATGGCTGACATTCACACGATGTCTTCTATGGATGACATTCGCGGATGCCTTCTATGGCTAACACTCAAGGATGCCCATTGTGGCAAAAATTAACATGATTTTCTCTTATGGCCAACATTCCAAGATTCATTCTATGGACATCATTCATAAAGAATGACCTATATGGCCAACATTTAAAAGTGCCCTCTATGGTCAACGTTCATTATGAATGCCCTCTATGAAATCTCTTGGGTCTCTGCATTCCCTTTAGAAATCACGAAATTCATTTTGAATACCCTCTTTTAAATCTTATAAGTAACTCATTTTAGCACATATCATCCTTAGATGATCTCAATATGGTCCTTATGCTTTTAAAGATATTGCCACAAATTACATGTGTCTTCCTCTGAGATTTTTCCTACCTTAACTGAATCGTGATGTCAAATTTCTTATGATTATATGATGGGCATACCTTTAGTTGTCACCTATTTGATGATTGTATATCTTCTACCCTACAGAATGTTAATATCATGCTCTGATACCGCTATAGTAACCTTGTTTCATTATAGCTCTAACAATGCCAATGTGATATCCCTTAAACATTTTCTCAAATCTTGGATAGAATTTCTATGACTTAAATTATCGAGGCCTTATAAATCTGTATTTATTTCAACATTGTATAGAATGATATTTTTCAATGTATGAATAGTTGATATCCTTTGAAGTATTAGTCTTCTATAAAAATATAATACAAGAATCATAATACTTAAAACATTTACTCGCATATAATGCTCAAGTGACTTAAATTTTTGAATACACACACACACATCCTCTATAGATGTAGAACCACCATTTTAGATTTTTAAAAAATTCCTTCCTTTCTTAATTAATATGGTATATATTCTTTATTTCAACTCTTGATATCATTTTTTTACAAACTATAATAATGGGAAGATGTTAAATCTCCTCAGTCCTTTTTTAATTTCACTAAGGTCATCAAAAAACCTTAGTTGTGGAGACTATCATCTTTCTCCTCGATATGTTTGTAACTTTTATTAAGGCATGGTTTAGAGGTTGTGGTCAATCAGTAGTTTCTCTTCAGATGAAATCCTCTAGATTGTATTGCTCCTTATTTATGGATATTCTTACTTCCACAATCTTTCCCTTATAGTTTTTTTAGTTGTATTCATTATTATATGGCTATCATTGTGTTGACTAGATCATTGTGAATGAATAGTTGATTTGGTTTGTATGCAGTGATGAATGGTGTCGATTATATTTGGTGATGTGTGACTGCGTTTATACCAGTTGAGTAGAATTTCTCCAATAGTAATTCCTTCATCTCATCTTGCATTTATGTTTGAGTTTCCAAACTGAGACTTGCGTATTGCATTCTTGGTTTTTTATAGTATTCTTCTATATATTCCTAAGATATTTATTCCTCTCTGTAAGAATCTACCTTAGGGTAGAATTTACCCAAGACCAAGGAACTCAAAACATAAGCACAAATTAGACTAGAGTATGATCAGAATAACTATATAGTATTTAATTCTATGTACAAGTACACTAGGAGTGCCTCAATATCAAGGCCTCTAAGATGCACCTAGAATGCCTTGGAATCAGCATCATGATAAGTCCAACAACTAGGCACATGTCCACCAGATATGGGTTATCCTCCATTATGCACGAAAGTAAGTGCAATGGTGAGAGGATAAGCCTACAAAGGTGTAACATGCACATCAGTGTTGTAGACAGTATGTGCTAAATTGGGAGTGCGAAAAATTGTGTTGTCTACATAACAACTCAGTGAATGATGCAAACTCCTATGGTGTAGACACCATGTGCATAATTAGAGTTTCATACTTCTATGTTGTCTACATGAAAACTATAGAAGATGCACAAAATCCTAAGTGTCTCATAAAGAGAAATAATAAAATAATGCACTAACCTAAGTAAAATTAAGTAAAGTGTAAATAGTAAATACCTATTTACACCAACACCCCCCCTTAAGTGCAACTTAGGGGAATTCACTTAAGCTCACTAATGCATAATGGGTCCTGGCTATGAGGCCATGTTAGGTACCCATGTACAAAAGCAATGCTAAAATGATGCAATGCAATCTCTCATAAAGCGGAGAATGAGGAAAAACCCTCCTTCAAAAAGAGAGATAAGTATAATAGAGAAAGAGAGAAAGAGAGAGAGAGAGAGAGAGAGAGAGAGAGAGAGAGAGAGAGAGAGAGAGAGAGAAGACCTCATAAGAGGAAAAAATCCCTCCTAGAAGAAGAAGAAGAGAGAAGTCAAGGGACTCCCCTATCTGCAACATCCCGAACCCCCAAGAGATCTTGCAAATGAGTAAACTTGACCTTGGTGAAGGGTTTGGTGAAAATATCAGTGACCTGCTCTATTGTAGGACAGTACTGAAGTGCAATTATCTGCTCATGTATAAGCTCTCTAATATAGTACATATGAACCTCAATGTGCTTTGTCCGCTGATGCTGAACTGGATGCTTAGAGATTTCAATGGCACTTTGATTGTCACAATGAAGAACTATCAGCTTAGGTAGATCGAATCCAAACTCCTCCAGGATGTGCTATAACCAAAGAGCCTTTGTAGCTGCATTGACAACCCCTCGATACTCAGCCTCTGTGGAAGAAAGAGCAACATTGTTCTGCTTCTTACTTTGCCAACAAATAGGGCTGAAACCAAGGTGAAATAAGTACCCTAAAGTAGACTTCCAAGAATCTAACTCTCCTGCATAGTCTGAATCTATGTATCCAATCAACTGAAGCCCTGTACTTGCTGCATAATGAATCCCATGTGTATGTGTACCCTTGATATAGTGCAAAATGCACTTGGTAACCTTCCAATGAAGCTCATGAGGTTCTTTCATAAAGCATGAAACCATACCAACTACAAAGGGAATATCAGGGTGTCTGTGTGTCAAGTAGATAAGGCTCCCAACTAACTATTTGTATAATGTCGCATCAACAAGTGGAGTAGTGCACTTAGCCTCTAGCTTAACACCTGATAGGAAGGGAGTAGGAGCAGGCTTGCAGTCACTCATGTGAAACTGAGAAAGCAAGTCAAGAGCATACTTGGGCTATGAAAGTGAAATCCCTGCTGAAGACTATATGATCTCAATGCCAAGAAAGTAGTGTAGCAAACCTAAGTCTTTCATGGCAAATCTATCCTAAAGAGAGGTCTTGATAATGGCTATGATGGATGTAGTGCTCCTTGTAATGATCAAGTCATCGACATAAAGCACTAAGATCAAGTGAGAGTCATCTTTCTGAAGAATGTAAACATTTGAATTAGAATGACATCTTCTGAAACCTACTGAGAGGAGAAATGAATCCATTTTGGCATACCAAGCCCAAGGAGACTTCTTTAAACCATAAATAGAGTTCTTTAATCTGCAAACCATAGTAGAATCCTGTATGAACCCCTTTGGCTACTCCATATAAATTTCCTCATGAAGGTCACCATTCAAAAATGCACTCTTAACATTCATCTAGTGTACAACCCATCCTTGAGCTGCAGCAATTGCTAGTGTCAGGCAAATGGAGTTCATCTTGGCAACTAGTGCAAAAGCCTCTGTATAGTCAATACCTGGAACTTGCAAGAAACCTTTGGCAACTAGTCTAGCCCTATGTTTATCAATACTTCCATCCGCTGCAAATTTGGTTCAATAGATCCACTTGCATCGAAACACTTTTCTTCCCTTAGGAAGGGGAACTAAGTCCCACGTGTTATTTTTCATCAAAGAATTATATTCTTCCTCCATAGTTGTATCCCATTCTGGAATCCCTGATGCTTCCTTAAAAGATTGTGGATCTGAAGCAATGGCTATGTATGCATGTGGAAATGACTTGTGTTGTGACCTTTTCCTCCGAGTATCTAAAGGATTTCCCACCAATAAACCTGCGAAATCAAGAGTTTGTTGTGCCCAACGAGGTTTTGTGGAAGAAGATGAAGGAATGTCCTCAACTGTTTGTTGACCCTACGAAGGTGGTGACCTCCAAGTCAAGGTTGGAGGAATTTCATCTTTTAAGTCACTTTCATCACTATGATCACTATCCACATAGGAGGAAGAAGGAGGAGTTGAAGAAGCCAAACTTGGACATGTTTCTTCAAAATGAACACTCCTCTCATAGAAGATTTTGTAAGTCTTTGGATCCATTAATTTATATGCCTTGAGATGATCAGGATATCCAACAAATATGCATGGTTTTCTTTGTGGTTCTAATGCCTTTCACTTTTGTGGTGGTATCCTTACCCATGCTAGAGAACCAAAAACTTTGAAGTTCTTAACACTTGGTTTCCTTCCACACCATGCCTCAAAAGGTGTTATTCCATCTAAGGCCTTATGTGGACTTCAGTTTTGAATGTAGTTGGCACAACACATGGCTTCAGCCCAAAACACTTGATCGAGAGACTTGTGTTGAAACATGCAAGTAGTCATTTCCTTAAGGATTCTATTCTTTCTTTCAGCTACACCATTCTGTTGTGGCCTGTATGCAACTGAATGTTGAAGATCTATACTCTCATGTGTAAAATAGTCTATAAGTCTGGAGTTGACATATTCTCTGCCATTATCTGTCCTTAGTATCTTGATGTCTTTCCCAGATTTCTTCTCAACTTGAGCTTTGAATGTGATAAAGTTGTCAAAGACTTCACTCTTATGACCAAGGAAAAAGACCCAACTATACCTTGAAAAGTCATCAATAAATGTGAGAACATAGCAGGCCTTACCAAAAGAAGGTACTAGAAAGGGGCCAGCTACATCACTATGTACCAATTCTAGAATAACAGTTGGCTTCCAAGACTTCCCCTTGTCATATTTCTCTTCAGGATGTTTACCTGCTTCACAACCTAGACATACTCCCTCTGAAAACTTGACTTGAGGTAGATCAATGACCATTTCCTTGTTGCTTAATTGTTGAAGGTAGTGATAATTAAGGTGTCCAAATCTCTCGTGCCATAGTTTACTTTGAGTGTTTGAATGAGTCATCAAGGCAAGAGATGTGGACTTAGGCACAAAATATGAGAAAGAATAAAGTCTAGTCTCATGGTTTGCCTTTCCAATCGCCACTATTGAATCATCTTGGAGATTCTTCACCACTACTGTGCCAGGGAGGAACTCTACTTTGTTGCCACATCCATAGTGAGTGATTTGATAGATGGAGAGAAGGTTGGTGCTAAGGCTAGGAACATGGCGTACATCCTTGAAGACACCATTCTCTAACTCAACATTCCCTTTACCTTCTACTTTAATTTGAGTATAATTTCCCACATAGATGTAAGGTACATTTGAAGTTTTTAAAGAGGAAAATTGCTTCCTTGAAGCACCCATATGATGAGATGCTCCAGAATCTAGAACCCATTCCTTAGGATTGTTTGTACTTGCAACTAAAGCTTGGCCCTTGCCCTTTGAAGTGGTTGAAGAACCCTTGTCTTTGTATGCATTAGGAACATCAATTTTGTGTTTCCTCATAATGTTTACCAATTCATGAATCTACTTATCTTTGCACTCATGTTCTTCATGTCCATTCCTCTTACAATAGGAACATGTTTTCTTCTCCTTCTTGTTGGAATTGTTACCCTTTTGATTGTTCTTGGAAGAAGATTGACTTGTGGAAGATTGTTGTTTTGAGGACTGTTGTGTGTCATCTTGTGGTTTGGCCTTCCATTGCTTCTGCTTCTTGTTTGAGTTTTTACCACTTGAATTACCTTCATTTGCTACCAAGGCTTTAGTTTTGGAAGACTTGAGAATTCCCATACCCACTAGATTATCATGTTCTAGGATCAACATTTCTAAGAATTTCTCGAATGAAGGCTTAACATAGGCACTACCCATTGTTAATTTGTGTGTATTAAAGCTAGAAACAAAAGGAGCATATTCAGGTGGAAGATGAGTCATGATGTGTTTGATCATCTTTCCATCCTTAATGGGTTCACCACAATCCTTCAGTTGTGCCCTATACATTTCTACTTGGGTAAGATAGTCTTTAATTGTGTCAAATTTTCTAGGATCCAACTTGAGAAGTTTATCCTCTATTGTGTAAGCCATGTCTTCATCTACTGTCCCATACAAAGCTTCTAGTTTATCCTAAACATCTATTGGATCTGTTAGCTTCCTAATGTGAAATTTGACAGGATCAGAGATATTTTTCAACAAGGCTCCTAAGGCCATCTCTTATTTGGATTCCCAATCTTCTTTATGAGCTTCATCAACATCAGCAGGAGGTTTCTTGGCTGCACCAGTGACATAATGCCATAAACCTTTTTCTACCAATGGCTCTTTAATGTTTTCTTTCCAAGTAGAATAATTATGTGGAGTTAACTTTGAAAAAGAAACCATAATGCAAGAACACAAGATAAAGGAGACATAGTACACAATACACACCCCCCTTTTCACTCAATAAAAAAATCCCCCCCAAATAAATAATTTTGGCACTTTATATATAGTGCATTTACAATGGGCCACTTGCAAAAATGGACAAAGTGGGCTTTTTGATTTTGCTGATTACAACCTCTGTATAGAGTACAAATCTGGACTATTACAATGTAGCTCAAAATAACATCAATTGTGAAGCATTACAATGCAAAACAAGACCTATCTCTGAAAGTGATACTTTTGTCCAAATAGGACTACAATTAGATTGTAGATCTGAAAGCTAGACAAAAAAATATACACTTTAAAAAAAAATGGAACCTAAAAAGGAGTCCAAATGAGCCCATACGATGCCTTTGAAGTTGTAAATCTCAGGATTAGATAGGTACAGTCGTGAAAAACTATGATTTCTAACCAATTCGAGCACCAAAAATTGAAAAAAATGGCACCACTAAAAAATTCAAGAAATTTTACCCAAAATCAAAAAAAATTGCACTTGATTTGGAGTCTGTATGACCAAGTTATGGCTGCTTGAAGTCGGGCTGCCAAATCAAAAATGCATCTGAAGAGGTGTCTGCAGAGGAAAACAATGTGTTAAATTTGACATCCAAATGGTCATCTTGGTAGTTCAAAAATGCTCTATAAAGGCCAATGATGTGTCACTATACAGATCTGTACGGATAGTGTAGATGTGGTCTACTAACTGTGCAAGTATGGTAGGTGATGTGCTGACAGCTGAAAGCTTACGTCAGCGTTGACTGTGTCTGACAAGGTAGACACATTGGCATAGGTGATGGTGTTGACTCAATCTAACATGGATTTATAGCCTTCTGCTTATGTCAACACTGACAAGGGTCCACTCACTGTTGACTGTGTTAGTGCTAACATCAAGGAGGGTACTAATTTGGCGCTATTTTAATTGCTTCTGTGGCTGGAGGTCGCTCGGCTACCGGGAAGATTTTTCCTCACCGCGTCTAGATTTTTCATTTTTCAGGGACTTGATTTTAGTCCCACATGGACTGTGTCATGGGGGAAGCGCTTTTTTAAAAACAAAGCACAATAACAATCAAACAGAATTAGGCGCCAAAGTTGTAATAAGAGCCGGTTGCATGGTTTGGTTGGCTGTGTCTGAAATTTGTGAAATGTGATGTCAGATTTCACTCACCGGTCTGGGTGCCATAAATTGGTTGATGTATGCCGAAAAGGAATTAAGCTGCACCCGAAAATAAAAATATTCCTTGCGGAATATACCGCGTGCAGGGCCGGGAGCTAACAGCCCGATACCTATACACTTAAAGAAATTTCTCTGCATGCCCAATTGTGCAAAAAATAATTCCGACAAAATGTCAAAAATGTAGAAAAATATAGAATCTCAGATCCAAAAATAAATTAACAAATTAGATAAAGACCATACCCAGATTTGCAGATCGGGCCTTCAGGTTCCGATTTGCAAAAAAAATTTGCCTCCTAGTTGACTATGGCCTAAAATAGGCAAATTTATAGTCAATCTTCATCGAATTGTCACTCCGGACGCACTGGCGAGGTTCACTTCAGCTCTAGACGCTCCCAATTGTAGCTAATGCTCCAGATCTGAATCGGGTCCCTTAGAGAGATGAAGCAATGAGGTCTCCAATGGCTATGTGACGAGTATCTCCCTCAGCTCTGATACCATGTAATAATTTGCCTAAGGGAAGAATTTACGCAAGACCAATGAACTCAAAACATAAGCACAAATTAGACCAGAGTATGATCAGAATAACTGTATAGTATTCAATTCTATGTACAAGTACACTAGGAGTGCCTCAATATAAAGGCCTCTGAGATGCATCTAGAATGCCTCAGAATTAGCATCATGATAAGTTCAACAACTAGGCACATGTCCACCAGATATGGGTTATCCTCCATTATGCATGAAAGTAAGTGCAATGATGAGAGGATAAGCCTACAAAGGTGAAACATGCACATCAGTGTTGTAGAAAGCATGTGCTAAATTAGGAGTGCAAAAAACTGTGTTGTCTACATGACAACTCAGTGAATGATGCAAAAATCCTGTGGTGTAGACACCATGTGCATAATTAGAGTTGCGTACTTCTATGTTGTCTACATGACAACTATAGAAGATGCACAAACTCCTAAGTGTCTCATAAAGAGAAATAATAAAATAATGCACTAACCTAAGTAAACTTAAGTAAAGTGTAAATAGTAAATACCTATTTACACCAACACTCTCCTATGTAGCATATCATAGCCTGCTCCAACTACTTGATTTTGTGTTCAATGATATTGTTATTTAGGTAGTTTTGCTAAAGCACTTATGTGTTCATGACCGGGATGTAAAGAAACTAAACAATGTAGGTCATGTTACTTTCGTCGTTGGCTCTAGTATTCAATCCCCTTCTCACTGACTGTAATGCATTATTATATTTTGTTGTCTATTCCATTTCTGGTTGGCCTATGCCAATACTTTTGTTAACCTTTTCTTTCCATGTCCATGATTGAAATATAAATATTGTATCTACATAACAAAATAGTGTCATCTCTCATTAGCTTCCAAATATGTTTATTTGTCTCCTCATATCTGAGTGGTTCGATTTGAAGGTCTTCATTTCTATTGCAAAATTTTTTCCCTTTTATTATTCATATATGATTAAATATATATCCACCGTACTGGATATAATTTTCTAATTATAATTGGATAGTCTCTTCCTTACTTATATTTCACTTGATTGTGAGGTTGTGACTATTCAAATTAGGTTGCAACATTTGATTCTTTAAATAATATATTTATTATAATTGTTTGGTTTATATTTATAATATATTTGATTATATATATTTTTATAATTATATGATATTAATTTTTTATTATGTTTATAATATATAATAATAAATAATAATATAATTTATTATTATATATTCTATTATTAATTTACTTACTATAAAAACTTATAAATATAGGGACATGACAGTACTTGTCCTCAAGCAATGCAATATTCTCTCCTTATGATTTGATAGATACTCCTATGACAATAATTTCAATTTGGGATTAGTTAATTTTAAAAATCACAATGTTCACTTAAATTACTAAGAATGATTTAAAGAAAGAACTTATCTTGATTTGTTGTAGCACTTTGAATAAGTATTTCTTGCCTCCAATGAATAAGTCTATCGAATATAGAATCTCCAAAATGTTCTTTTCCAATAAGGGTGACATTCTATAAGAATGCCCTCTTACCATAATGGTGACATCCTATAAGAATTCTCTTTGCCACAAATGGTGACACTCACTAGCAACATCCTCTACCAAGAGTGGCGACACTCACTAAGAGCACCCTCTACAAAGCATGATGACAATTCACTAAGAATGCCTTCTACCCATGATGGTGGTGCTCACTAAGAACACCCTCTTTCAATAATGGTGAGATTCACTACAAGAACCCTCTACCATGTATGGTGGTGTTCACTAAGAACACCCTCTATGGCCAACATTTAAGAATGCCTTCTATGGCTAACATTCACATGATGTCCTTTGTGGCTGATATTTAAGGATGCCTTATATAGTCAACACTCAAGGATGCCGACTATGGCTATTCCAAGGTTCCCTCTATGGACAAAATTCATAAAAGAATGCCTTCTATGGACAACATTTAAAAGTTCCTTTTGTGGTCAATATTTTTTATGAATGCCCTCTTTTAAATCTTATAAGTAACTCATTTTAGCACATATCATCCTTAGATGATCTCAATATGCTCCTTATACTTTTATAGATATTGCCACAAATTACATGTGTCTTCCTTCGAGATTTTTTGGACCTTAACCGAATCATGATTCAATTTTTCTTATGATTATATGATGGACATCCCTTTAGGTATCACTTATTTGAAGATTCTATATCTTCTACACTATAGGATGTTAAGATCGTGCTTTGATACCGCTGTAATAACCTTGTTTAGTTATAGCTGTAACAATGCAACTGTGATGTCCCTTCAACAATTTCTCAAATCTTGGATAGAATTTCTATGACTTAAATTGTTGAGGCCTTATAAATATGTATTTATTTCAACATCAAGTATAAAATGATATTTTTCAATATATGAATAGTTGATATCCCTTGCAATATTGGTCTTCTATATAAATATAATAGAGGAATCATAATACTTAAAATAATTAGTCTCATATAATTCTAAAGTGACTCAAATTTTTGAATATATATTTTTTTTCTATAGATGTAGAACTGCCACATGAGATTAAAAAAAACTTTCCTTCCTGGCTTAATTAATATGGTATGTATTCTTTATTTCAACTCTTGATATCATTTTTTTACAAACTCTAATAATGGGAAGATGTTAAATCTCCTCTGCCCTTTTTTTAAAATTTCATTAAGGTCATCAAAAAACTTTAGATGTGGAGATTATCATCTTTCTCCTCAATATGTTTGCAACTTGTATTAAGGTATGGTTTAGAGGTTGTGGGCAATCTGTAGTTTCTCCTGAGATGAAATCTCTAGATTGGATGGCTCCTTATTTGTGGAAATTCTTACTTCCATAATATTTCCCTAATAAATTCTCTAGTTGTATTCATTATTATATGTCTATAATTATGTTGACTAGATCACTGTGAATGAATAGTCGATTTGGTTTTATGCAACAACAAATGATGTTAATTGTATTTGGTGATGTATGATTGTATTTATATATGTAGAGTAGAATTTCTCCAATTATAATTCCTTCATCTCATCTTGTATTTATAATTTGAGTTTCCAAACTGAAACTTGCATATTGTGTTCTTGATTTTTGGCAGTATTCTTCTCTACATTCCTGAGATACTTATTTCTCTCCTACAAGGTATATCATACCCTGCTCCAACTACTCTCTCTGTTGTTCAACGATATTGTTGTTTAGGTAGTTTTGTTGAAGCACTTATGTGTTCATGACCAAGCTATAAAGAAACTCAATAATGCATGCCATGCTACTTTCATCGTTGGCTCTGGTATTCAATCCCCTTCTTTTTTACTATAATGCATTATTATATTTCATTGTCTATTTCATTTTTTGTTGGTATGTGCCAATACTTCCACTAACCTTGTCTTTTCCTATCCATGATCAAAATATAAATATTGTATATGTATAATAGAATGGTGCCACCTCTCATTATCTTTTATTGTGATTCCATAACCCACGCCCCATTTCTTAGCAAAATGGGGACCCCCTACTTTATTTTTTTGATTTTGGACTTCTAGTCTAGGATTCGAGTCATTTTTGAGATCTTACCTAGCCCCCTAATTCATGTCCCAAGTCTTGGCAAAGAAACCCAATTGCTGAAAATCAATTTGGAGAAAAAAAAATCCTTTTGAAAAGATAAAAGGCACACCAATGCACCTCAAAAGGTGTGCTAGTGCACCAAAATCCATTTAGAAGAAAGAAAAAGGCAAATTTAGTTGCGTAGATGTGCAGCAGCACACCTACGCAGCTACATACCTGCAAAGTACCCAAGAAGTCTAGGTCTATTTAACCCCTTTCACCCCCCTTACCTTCCACATTGCTTTTGTTGCCTTCATTTTTTGCATCTCTCGCTCAAATGTTGTAGCTCTACATAAAACTAAGTGTGCTTCCTCTACATCCTCCAAGCGCAACACCGCACCAAGTGAGGTATGGCTCCTTTCATCCTCTAACTTGCAAGAACACAAATAAACATCAAAAGACCCCAAGTTGGGTGCACATCAGCGTATGTTCTTGGGTGCATTGATGGACACCCAACTTACTCCACAAGGCCAAAGACAAAAAAGAGTTCAAAAGATAGACTCGAAATGGGTGCGCATCAGAGCACCTACCTAGGTGTGCTGATGCGCATCCATTTTGATTGCAAAATAACTTTAAAACAAAGAAAAATCCTAACAAAGGTGCACAGTAGTGCACCTAATTAGATGCACTACTGCACCCCCCCTCCTAAACATAGAAAATGTAAAACTTTAAAAAAGGAAAAGCCTAAGCTGTGCATTAGCACACCCTATGAGGTGCACTGACGCACACCTTATCTTATGTTTTTCTTAAAGAATGGGTGCATCAGGTGCACCTATCAGGTGTGGTTGGTGTGCCTATTTTGTTTTTTTACATATTTGATCTTTAAATAAGGGTTTTTCAATGTTTTCTCGAAGGATCTAGTTTTATGGGTTTTGTCTAGGTTAGTTTTAGGGTCTAAATTAAATCATTTTTCTCCAACCTCAAACTAATGGATGTCTTTTTGTGCAAATATAATGGCATCCTCATCAGCTTCCATTGGCGAGAAAATGGCACCAAAACCCATCATCTTCAAGTTCCAAGGCATTCCTCCAGTGAAATCAAGGTTTCACGATGACAACTCTAAAATCAGAGATATAGAGTTAGGACACAAATTTGGGAGAATTCTTGAAGATATATAACAAACCCATTGAGAGATCTTATATGGTTTCCACTTTGATTTTTTCAGTTTTAGTGAATGCAACATCTCACCCGGTATTAGTGAAATCTTCAAAGCTCATTATGACACTTGCACAACACTTTCTCCCTAAAGAGAGGGTTGTTAAGAGTGTTATAGGAGAGATCATTCTTGATCTATGACCAAACAACATTGAGAAAGTATTCCATCTCTTGAGGGTGGATCAATTTATCAAGTTAATCTATGAGGTAGTAGAGAGATGGTATAGAGAGCACTTAGAAGAGGCTTCTAAGATCATCCAATCCTCTTACCTTATAGAGAAGATTCCTCTGGGGAAGACAACTGGTAAAGTGGACATGACAAGGGGATATATGAAGGAAGATATTGGGTACTCAATCATACTTAGAGTAATGGGTTTTCTAGAAGCCCGACACCTAAATATCTTCATGGTACATTTTATCGAGACTATCAAGATGGCAAAGATGCCACTTGATTGGGCCAATACTTTGAGTGAAAAATTGTGTCAACAGTTGGAGATGACAAAGAACAAAAGGAAGTTCTACATGATGTTCTACCTGGTGTACTTATTAGCCGCAAGGGTGACAGACTATCCAGGGCTATACAAAAGAGGTAGCATGTAGGATCCTAATGATTGGCCATATATTGTCTATCCAAAATTGGTGAAGAAGAGACTCTTGGGGCAGAGCAAGGAATACAAAATTATTAATGATGCCTTCATATTTTCCATAATTAGATTAATAGAAGGAGATTTTGCAAAGAGGTTTTTAGAGGATGTAGTGGCACGCATAATAGTACTTAGAGCATATTACATCTAGTTCAAAATATTTACATATCTAAGGGTGGTTGGTACTACTGTCAACCCAAAGAAGCTTCCAAGGTATCATCATGATAGACTTGTTCTCTTGGAGATTGCCCGACAACTCTCATTTGCATATGACATGGTTAGAAAACAACATAAATAGTGTTGGACATGGCCTCTAATCATAGGACCTTTTCAAGTGAAACAGAAGCAAGATATTCCTTCTTTTGAGTGTAAATGGGATCACTATCCCTTGGAAAAGTACAATTATCCATGACCATGTTTTGATAATATTAGGAGAGTATAGTATCTAGCAGGAAAAACATTCACACATGAAGAAGCTATTGAGGACCATTGGATGAATGCAACAAATGACTATAATGTCCATATCAAAGATTATTGTAGGATGACTTTGTATTTGGCAGAAAAGGCCTTAAAAATAAAGATTCCATTGCAAATATTGCAACAAGACTCAGGGGAGCTTCTTGACCCTTTGTTCAATGAAGATAAAATTAGGGAACAACCCATTGTAAATGCTGAGGTTGACAGGGAAGAGTATGATGATATTAACCATTGAGAAAGGAACATCATCAAAATGACACAAGATTGGATCAAGAAACCATTTAAACTTGATCCAATACCTGAGACAATAATTTTCCATGAACAAGCCCACCCAACCAAAGGTAGAGGGAAGAAAGTCACCATCCCTATCTTTGTAGCTCAATCACCAATAAGGCCTGAAATGGTATACCAACTTGACCAAGTAGTTGGATATTATCATCCTTAGGAGAGAAAAGGAAAGGAAAAAAGAAAGAGGAGTTCTCCTCAAAGAGTCAAGCTAGAGGAAGGTGAAATCCTGACACCCCCACAGCAAGAAGAAGCAAATGTATAAAGGTCCAAGGATACTGGGGTACCACAGGTTCAGATTGACCCACAACTTCAACCAACTATTGTAGCAAGCCAAACAGAGATATAATTTGAGATTCAAGAGGTTTCTCCACCTCAACAAATAGGACAAGAATCCCCTTCCATGCCTAAGAAAGGAAGAAAGATCAAAACTCCTATCAACAAAAGGCAAAGGGTGATCAGGAAAGTGGTGCCTTTCCCATCTATCCCATAACCCATTCTTGAAGAGGAAGAAGAGGAGGAGGATATAGACAATGCACCCTTGAATAGAAGAACGTAGCTAGCAAGAGCCACAAAGTAAGAAAGAAGGAGAAGTTCCACTATTACACCACCATCAATCCCAGAAGAACCTCTGCAAACAACTACATCAGAGGATGAAATGAAACAATGGATTGATGAGTAGGATGTGGAGGGTACTGCCATATTTAAGATGTCAAATTTTGATTTTATGCCCATAGGGATGGAATTGGTGGGAGACAAAATTTGGGATACCCCAAAAAATGAGCCCCAATAGGAAGACTAGACACAAATGCCACCACAGTCGTAGGGTCCTGAGCTAACTCCTTCATCCCCATTGCAAGTTTCAGTTATTGATAAAGGCTCTGCTACTCCCCTACCTTCAAATACCAAAGAAGAACAAATTCAAAAGGAGCAACAGGAAGAACCATAGCAAATATCAATCGATGAAGTGTCTTGGGAAGGGCAAATGGTTCAATATCCTCAACAAGCTCCCCAGGAAACTTAGGTAAGAATAGTAAGCTGCACTAAAATAGAAACTATAGAGGGAGAACCATCACAAAGGGAAAAAACCTCAAAAAGGAGCGATAAGGGAAAAGGGGTGGTCGAGCAAACTCCTTTATCCTCAAGAGGCAGGTCTTTGGTGGAACAAGTCCCAATGTGGTTATGCAAAGAAATGATAAGAAGTAAAAAGCCATAATTCAATGTCGATGAAGAGAATATGATTGAGTTGATTGAGGTTCTAAGAAAGCCTGAGTCCCCATCAAAAGAGGCCAGAGCATTAGAATTCATCAACAGTAATTGAAATCAAGATTTATTTTCACAAGTGTCTATTCGTCCTCCTGATGTTGATATAGAAGATCTAATTCCACAAGATTATCAAATTAGAGAGGTTATGCTTGGAAAGCCCACATTGGATACGGTCAAGTTGATAATCACAATGGGGATGAAGGAGGTCATTTGGAGTTTGGAACAAGAAGGGGCAAAATTGGTGATGCTTTGTCAGAAAAATGAAATCCTAAAAGGATATTTAGCCAAATTTGTTCATCCCTTGGATCATGAACACCCCGAGGAGACTTTGAATGCTACACTCAAGAGAAGAGATGGGATAGGAGTACAGTTGGATCCATTTTTTAATGCTTGTCAGCAATGGCAAAAAAATTTTGAGGAAAAGGGCATTCTGATCATCCAGAGAAATCTAAAGCTACTACATGCTATGTAGGAAAATGTAGATAAAATGGTAGCAATTCTGAAGCAGAATTTCATTATCATGGATGAAGTACATGTATGGGGAAAGGATTTACATGTACTATAGGCCATAAAGGGGCAGAGGTATAGAATGCTTATAGATGTATATATAGTAGAGGAGTTAGATTTAATTGATGATTGGATTGAAAAGATAGTAGATAGTAATAAAGTAATGGAAACATTACATGCAAAGATCCATCGGCTTAAGGACGAAGCTCGAGAGTAGATTTTGTAGGTAGAGAAACATTATAGTGATGCATGTCTCAACATATTCAAAGACGATGCATAGGAGAAATTGATGCCAATAGAGGTAGTAGTAGAGAAATTCAAGAAGATTTTTGAATAAGCTTCTAGTGATGAGGATATCTGGCAAGTGTTTAGAACAAAAGAAGCCTTGTTAGAGTTGGATACCAAACTCGAGGATTTTGATGAGACCCATATAGAGGTAGATAGCTATAGATAAAAGGTCAAGGATAAGTATGATGCCTTAGATTTACCAAATGCAGTGAAAATTACCGAGATTATTGAGAAATTCAAGGGCAAGCATCTAGACATAGCTCTGGTATGAAGGGGGACAAAACCTAGAAGCCAGAATTTCAATTTTGACACTTGGTGAAATTTTTACATTTTTGGACCTTTGAGGTGCACTGGTGTAGTGTTGCACTGGTGCACTAGTGCACTTTTTCTTTACAAAGTGTTGAAAGTTTTTTCGAGAAGTTAGAGGTGCACTTTTGTAGAGGTGTGCCGATAGTTAACTACTAGTTCTAAAATTAGAGCTTTCCATGTATTAGAAATACATTCTGACAGCAGTTTAACTCTGACAGATGCCCAATGAAGGAGGGACTTCTATTTTTAATACTTCTAGACACTTCTACTTCTACTGGAGGCTTTCTTTTTCTTCTTATCACATAATTTCTTTTTTTTATGACATGTAAAGGCTCATGCATCCAATTAATAAATATAAAAATGGATGGAGTCCTACTAAGCACCAGTTAGATTGTTAGTTTGTATATAATTAGTTTATTTTATTAAATTAAAAGCATATTATTGCATGAAGATATTTCTCACCCTCAACACAAATTGAGGAGATGATTTCTTATAAATATAGGATTGTAATATGTAATCACGACCGCTATTATTTTGTAATAATATTATGCTTTTGGTGCTCGCATTTGGAGTGCAGTGATGCTTGCCTAAATGTGTCATTTTTTTGTGAATTTATGTTCATGGAATTGTGATTGAGCCAAAAGTTTATTGTATTTTTTACGGTTGTGTGAACTTTCAAATTTCACTGACGTATCTAGCTCGTGAAGAAATCACCAAATTGTGCCTGCATAACTCTTTGTCTTGCATGAGTGCAATTTCTATGGCCTTGCAATTTGATAAAAAGTGAAACATCATATGATTATTAAGTTTCCCATTGAAAATTGTATTAGTGGAATCAAGGAAGCACTGCTCCTATTTTCATTGGCTACCAATTGATTCCTTCGAAAGCTTAACTCGTAGACGTGTTGTTTCCATAGCTTATGTCTATTAGGATTTTACTTTCACATTATTTTCTTTAAAACACTTGTTATTTTCTTTACTAACCCCTTGTTAAATTAGGAATTGATATTAGTTGCACCATTGGATTGCATTCATTGGAAAACATAAAAAATAGAAAAACATAGTTCTTTGTTTACATGTTTTATTTTGAAGCAGCGAACAAATTCTACATCTCATCCAAAATTTAACAAACCAGAAAAGGCCTCCTCATGAACAATTTTTTTTATCTTCAACTAAGCAGATTCTAGTAGGTCATAGGATTGCCCAGAACCTTAGAGTTGATTCACAAGATTAACTTTTCAAGAGAGGAGTTCAAAAGAATTCCTACCGTTTAGCATTGTGCATAATGACAACTCAACAGAAGTGGGGCTAGAAGAAGGGCCTAATTTTGATTTTTAGAATAGAAGAAAAATTTGTCAAAGTTTTAAAATTTTGCACTTTTTACAAAGTTTTTTAAAAAAATTGAGTTTTTGAGAAATTTAGGTGCGTTGCTACACAGGTGTGCTAGTGCGCTGGCGCACTAAATTCTGTGATGCACCTCATTTTGTGAGAAACTGTACTTCTGTAGAGGTGTATTTTTTCTAGAATTGATGCAAACTAGAGGATTTTGATCTAGAATCCCCATTTCAGTGAGCTTTAAGGTCTTCACCAAGTGCACATGAGTTTCTTGAGCTTACCCATTTTTGCAAACCACGTAGTGACAAAGGAATATCTCAAATTCAACCACTTCCATTCAACATTTCATCATCTTCTTCAACTCCCCCTCCACTTCAGCCACCTAGGGGACCACCAAATGTTCCAATAGTTCCACCTCTGCAACAACCACCATTAGGTCCACCAAATCCTCCAATGGCCTTTTTTGCAAACATTGTAGATTCACCAATAAACTTGAGTGGTGAACTCCATGACCTTCCCAAGAATCTTGAGAAGTTTTGCCCAAAGTTCATTTATGGAGAAACACAAACTATCAAAGATCACATCATAGTATTCAAAGAAATTTGCAACTGAAAATAGATTGCCAACGAGGATGTGGTTCTTCATTTATTCCCCTACTCTTTAGGGGAAATTGCCTTTAATTGGTACATTAATTTGCCACCAGGATATATTGGAGATTGGGATACTTTCAAAAAATTATTCCTGGAACAATTCAAAACTTTTATCAACCCAATCATGATACATCAATAATTAATATCAATCAAAAGGGACCCAGCTAAGATAGTTTCATGCTTCAACCATCGCTTTCATATGGCATATCACAAGTTAGAAGTACCATACACTATACCAGTTGAAGTGGCTATTCAAATTTATTTGAATGCTATGGACCATCTTACTGCTATTTTTCTGAGAAGACTTCCTACAAAAAATATCGACACATTAGATAAAGTCTTCGTAAAATCAATTACCTTCACTAAGCAAGCTAATCCTAATATAAGAGGATTAATGCTTCCAGCTCAAGCTATAACAACAATGCCAACATACCCTATCAGAGTACCCATGATGCCTAATCAATTCATACCTATGAATCCAATTCCATTATAATAGGCATCTACTTCACAAAACTTCACTCTAACATATCTAGGGTATGAACCTCCAAAAGCTGCCTTCTTTTAGCAAAAGGCAGCAGTGCCCGCTGAAGCAGATAATAGCTTTGTTTTCGAATTTGGTCAGATGAAAAAGGCTATGTCATAGATGAAAATGAATTGACTCATTTAAGGTTGTTAGAAGGATAAAATAACAATTTCCAAAAAAATAATGTTAGTCCTTACAACAATAATTATGGCCAAAATTATAACCGAAACTTCAATGGAAACAACAACAATAGTGGGAATAACAATGCAGGCAACAATAATGGGGGGAACAACTTCAATCCTCCTAATTGTAATAATGACTTCCAAAGATAGAACCAACAATGGAACACTTGTCCAAATAATGGAAGCATTCCTGCAGACAATAACAAAAATAATGTTCAATATGTAGATATTAATCAGTATGACAATGGTCAAAATGCATCAAATAATGATGGTTCATACTATAATGGAAATCAAGAGATAACTCAAAGTTCACAAATAAATGATAATGCTTCTCCTGTATAATTTAATATTGTGTTATTAGAATCCTATGATTTTGTACAGAATATATAGGTAGAATAGCCAATCAATGAAGAGTTCTCATTCCCATTTAGCCAGGAACCTAACCTTCATCCTAAAGAGATGTTTTCTTTTCGTAACGATAACCAAAATACATACAATCTAAGAAGTAGAAAAGAACCTATGACGGATGGAATTCCTCTAGCTTTACAAGTGACTTCTCCCTATTTGAGAGTGAGCAACAATCTGGCACCAATTAGGCCACCATATGGAGGACAAAAAAATCAAAACCAAGCAAATATACCAACAATATTAAAAAATCCTGCTTGGTCTACTGAAAAGTACAGTGCAATAGAGGACTTGAAATGAACCAAGGCCAATATGTCCATGTTTGACACATTGCAAAATTGTCCACAATAATGAGAAGCACTCGTGAAGACTCTAGATCATACAAAGACTCCCCATAGTATGAACATTATCCCTCAGAAGATAGTGTCTCAACAGATTAACAACATAGAAGTAATGCCCACTATGTTTAAAGACAAGGTGGAGGTACGCTAATTTTTGCTTAGTATTAGGATATATGGAAAGACTCTTCACAATTTCTTGATTGATTTAGGAGCCTCATGTAACATCATGCCATTATCAATAACGCAAAGGTTAGGAGTTAGTTCTCAACCTTCCAATCGAATAGTGATACAGTTGGATAAAACAGAGGTGAAAGTCATCGACGTATTGAAAGATGTTTGGATACAGTTGATAGTCAATCCCAGGATTCAAGATGTCATTGATATACATGTGGTTGATATTCTAGAGACATATGGGTTATTCTTGAGTAGAGGATGGATGAAATGCCTAAGGGGATGGTTTTCTATAGATTTCACTCAGTTATGGTTACCATGGAAGGGATTGAACAATCAAATCAAGATAGATGTAGAACCCAAATTAAAAACAATGATTATAGAATACAACACTCCAAATGAGGTGGAATTCCTACAATCAAATTTGGGCTCATACAAAGTAATGGCATTTGATATGATTCCCACCAAAATATCAAGTAATCCAGATAAAGAACTCAAGATACCAATCCTAAAGGACGAGATCATGACACAATTCATAGATATTATGGTGGCTAATTTACAGTGTTTAGGAGAGGAAGTTGACCCTTGTATCCTAATTCTTCTAGGATTTTATCGATTACATAAAGTTAGTCACTCTGAATTTGAATGCTCATCATGCCAAGAAGCAGTTGCAAAGGTATTGACCTACATGATGGGAGACAAGGATAATAAAATTTCAAAAGATAAACCCATGGAAAATCAAAGTCATATAAACTCATCTGAATCTATGGAAAAGATTAAAGAAGTAATCAAAGATCTAAATTTATCATATAGTGATACCTCTTCAGATGGTGGAGGTTTGTCTTCTCCTCCCCTAGGAATAATCAAAGTTTAGAGAAGAAGGCGGTACATGAAAGGTCAAGGGTAGACTTCAATAGTCATTAATCTTGAACCTAAAGTTGATGAAATCAAAGAACTAATAGGGGAAATTTAAGACAAACAAGAAAAACATATGCTCCTTCTGTAAAGAAGTTATAAACAAGAATCATCAATTCCACCTCGCAAGAAGTTGCAATGGGTCCCCAAGAAATAGTCATTCCAAGCTCTAGTAAAAGAGAAACTAAGGACAAAAAAGAAAAAAATTAGAAAACCCAATGAAGATCCAATTTGGACACTTTGCTTTGATGGTTCTAGATGCAAATTAGGGGCTGGCGTAGGTATTGATTTGGTCAACCCAAAAGGTAAGTCCTTTTATGTAGTATATTGATTACAGTTTAGATGTACTAATAATGCTACAGAATATGAAGCATTGATTTGAGGACTTCTCTTTGCACTGGAGAAAGGAATTACAACTCTCATAATTTAGGGAGATTCTTAGTTGGTTATATGACAAGTAAAATTTTTATACTCTTGAAATGACAAAAGGTTACTTGCTTACAGGAAAAGAGTATTGGATTTACTGGATGATTTTAAAGCTTTAAACATAAGGTTCAATCCAAGAAGGAAAAACATGGTAGCAGATGCTCCTACTATTTCAACAAGTGCATTACAACCAATCGAAAGAAAGAAATTGAAAAGGATTTTAGTAGAATTTTTTGCTACTCCGTCTATTCCAGACAATATTACAAACTTTGAAGTCTTTCTAGATGATCAACAGATAGTTGAGTTTATCATGTGCAATTGCCACTTTAAAGGGCAAGAAATTGATTACGCTCCAAATGACAAACCTGAGGATGATGAACTTGAAGATGAAGATGGGATCCTAGACTTAAAAACCAATAATATTCCTAAGGAAATGGTTGAGTTAGAGCACATATTTGATTGGGATGAATCAATTCTTAATAAAAGAATGACCCAAGAAAAAGGGATTGAGGAATGTGATGCATACAACTTGGGGACTGACGAAGATCTAAGAATGGTTCGGAAAGGAAAAGCATGCAATGCACAAGAAAGGGAAGATATGCTCAAACTACGTACTAATTATAAAGATGTTATTTCTTGGAGCTATGAAGAGCTAAAGATGTATGACCCTGAGATTATAACCCATGATATCCCCTTGAAACCAAATGCCAAGCCTTTTCAACAAAGATAAAGACCTGTTAATCCTATCATTGAACCTCTGATAATGAAAGAAGTTAAGAAGTTACTGGATGCTAAGATCATCTTCCCCATTCATCATTCCACATGGGTGGCCAATTTAGTCTTTGTACAGAAGAAGACCGAAGAGATTCGTCTTTGTGTTGATTTTCATAACTTGAACCTGGCATCTCAAAAGGACAATTATCCTTTACCCTCACTAGATGAGGTTCTAAAAATTGTGAATGGTTCAAAGATGATGTCTTTCTTAGACAAATATTCAACATATAATCAAGTGATGGTCGATGAAGAAGATCAACTAAAGATAACTTTTACAACTAAATGGGGAACTTTTGCCTATAGAAGAATGCCTCTTGGACTGGTTAATGCAAGTGCTACATTTCAATAAGCCATGGATAAAGCTTTTAAGGGATTGGTCAATAAGTGTATAGTTATCTATATGGATGATTTAACTATCTTATCAAAGGATCAAAGCACTCACATTGCTGATTTAAGGCATGTATTCAATATATGTCATAAATACAATATATCTCCCAATCCCAAGAAATGTTTATTTGGGGTCACTAAAGGGAAGCTCCTGGGTCATATCATTTCTAAATCTAGAATATCCATCGATCCTGATAGAGTTGAGGCTATTTTGATGTTATCACCTCCTCACAGTAAAAAAGAACTCAAGTCTTTCTTTGGGAAGATAAATTTTGTATGAAAATTTGTATGTGGATCTGCAGAGATAGTTTGTCCCCTTAATGATTTACTCAAAAAGGGAGCCAAGATAGAATGGGTTCTAGAAATTAAAAAAATCATTTGAGGATATCAAAGTGGCCATTTCCATGGCCTTGGTACTAGTGAGTCCTAACTATGAGCTACCTTTTAAAATACATTTTTTGTTTTAGAACATACATGTGTTGGGATCTTAACACAGAAGAAAGAAAAGGAAGATGAAAGACCTATTACTTTTATGAGTTATCCCTTGAGAAATGTTGAGTTGAATTATTCCAACCTTGACAAATAGTCTTTCACTTTGATCAAGGTGGTAAAGAAATTTTGTCATTACATGCTAAGAAGTAAGGTGTATGTGATTGTACTTGATCCAGTAGTAAAAACACTATTGATGCAAAATGAACTCGGTGAAATATGAGGAAAATGGATGATGATACTTCAAGAATTTGATTTAGAGATTCAACCCATGTAGCTGGTTAGAGGTAAAGGGTTATCGAAAATGATAGTAGATAAATAGGTTGGGGATGAAAAGGAATTCAAATTTGAGAATGAAACTGATACAAAAGATCAGAAGAGGATGATAGTATCTCAAGTTGATATCAATCAAGGTGTGATAACAAATGTCTGGTACCAGGATATTGTTTACTACCTTTTGCAAAATTAGTGTCCTAGTTGGATGAATAGTTCACAACATAGGGGACTCAAAATGAAGTGTGAGCCCTACAAGTTGCATGACAAAAAATTGTATAAAAGGAATTATGAAGGAATCTACCTAAAATGATTGGGATGTGAGGAACCACATGAAGTTTTAGAACAATTTCATGATAGGTATGGTATAGGGCATGTTTTTAGAGGCGACTGCTCATATGATTTTAAGGTCAAGTTTTTTTGGTCCATGATATTCAAAGACACCTTTAAGCATGTACATTCCTATCATATTTGTCAAACTAGTGCCAATGGAGAAAGACACCTGGCAATGCCATTACAACCAATCTACGAGGTACACCCCTTCATAAAGTGGGGCCTAGTTTTCATTGGTCCAGTCAATCCACCATCCTCTACTAGACACACTTTTATTCTCATAGCCATAGATTATTGTATGAGATGGACAAAAGCAGAAACTTTCAAAAATTGCACTACTAAGATGGTAACAAAATTCTTCGAGGAACACATTGTTACTAGGTTTGGGACGCCATTTTCTTTAGTCTACGACAACGGATCAGATTTTGTATCAATATTTTTGACTCCATGGGCATTTGAAAATCAGGTTATTATCAAGTTCTCTTCAAGTTATTACCCGCAAGGAAATGGGGTAGTTGAGTTTACAAACAAGAATTTGATCACAGTAATAAGGCAGTTATTGAAGGAGAATCCTAAAGATTGGCATATGCAACTCAGACATGCTCTATGGACAGATCGTGTAAGGGTTAAGAACGCTTTAGGGACTTCTCCATACTTGCTTGTTTGCAGAAAAGAGCTAGTATTCCCACTTAATCTCATAATTCCTATTTTGAAATTCATGAGTGGGTATGTTGAAGATGCTGACAAAGTAAAAATTAGATTGATGAATCTTTTAGAGATGGACAAGAAACAAACAGTTACATTGGAGCACATGGCTAACTACCAAGTTGCCATGAAGAGGTGGTTCAACAGGAGGGTCGTGATAAAATCCTTCAAAAAATTTAACCTTGTTCTACTTTGGAATTAGGCAAAAGAAAAGTCGGGTAGCCACACCAAGTTTCAACACTTGTGGATTGGTCCTTATCAGATTGCAAAAATTCTCAGAGAAAATACTTTTAGGCTTAGTTCCTTACAGGGGGAATTAGTTCTATTCCCAGTTAATGGGAAATTTCTAAAACATAATTTTGAAGCCTAAAAGAACCCCAAAAAAATTAGTTAGATTTTATTTCTACAAGCGTTTTTATTTTCTACAAGTGTGTTTGCTTTTGGTTGTGTATTTTCTTTCAGTCACATGTTTACTTTCAAAGTTGCATCAGTCCAGGGGGTAGGTGCACTCAAGATTTTATCTTGACATATCTTACTAACTACTCTTTTGGTTCTGATTTTAGGAAGAGGTATTTCTTTTTCAAAACATTCTAATGATTTTGTTTCTTATACCAACTGATGAATGGATGTTACTTGCAGTAATAGAGGACTTTCAGTCTTCAATTCAGAATTGCAGATCAACAAGTTGTCGACACTTTGCAAATCTAAAGATTAGCTATCTCAAGTGTTCTCAAACCAAGGTTGAAGACAACAAGGGATAATCCAAACCCCACTAGTTCAAATAGAAGGATCTTCTTAGAGGAATTGCTAAAGTCATTTGTTTGGTGTGAGAGTTTCTAAAAGGTTCTTAAAAGAGGAATGCAAGGGATATTCACAGAAGATTGAGTTTGGGAAATGACACCAATGTCTTGGCCACACAATCTAAGCATGGTTAGGCTATAGAAAGAAAAGAAAAAAGAAAAAATCATGTTAAGAATGAAGGATTCTAAAAGGGTCTAAAAGAAAGGTAATTCGACAAAAGGGATATGCACTTCAAATAAGCTATCCAGTACCAAAATGTTGCTTCATCGAGAAATAAAATGGAATCAGTATGAGCTACATGAAGCAAGTATTCAAAATATTTCCCAAAAAAGTCAAAAGAAAAGTGACAACCCACCAAGAGCCCACAGAACTAATTCTCTCATCTCATCAGACGAATGATCGACAAGCAACCTTCATGAGAATTCTTGATGAATGAGCCAGGAGGGGTGGAAGATTGTTTCCAATTTGTCAGAAGATTTTGATTGACTACATCTTGAGATGTCGAAGGAAATGAATACATTGAACACACACTGAGCTTCAAGGTTTTCGATCCTAAAGTTTTCACTGTGAAGACATTTGAAATGTGCTTGGAATGTTTGGGATTCAGTTGGTGTTTGACACATGTCTGAAGAATGTTTGCTGATGAAGAAATGCCTTTGTCATTTCTTCCTTTTGTCAAGGCTATTTGTTGTGGTTCCATAATGCACACCCCATTTCCTAGCATAATGGAGACTCCCTACTTTAATTTTTGAATTTTGGACTCTTAATCCAAGATCCAAGTTATTTTTGAGGTCTTACCTAGCCCCCTAGTTCACATCTGAAGTCCTGGAAGAGAAACCCAATTGTTGAAAATCAATTCAGAGGAAAAATAACCCTTTTGAAAAGATAAAAGGCACACCAGTGCACCTCAAAAGGTGTGCTAGTGTGCCAAAATCCATTTAGAAGAAAGAAAAAGGAAAATTTAGCTGTACAGATGCACAACAATGCACCTATATAGATGCACACCTGTGCAGTACCCAAGAAATCTGTGTCTATTTAACACCTTCCACCCCCTTACCTTCCACATTGTTTTTGTTGCCTTCATTTTTTGCATCTCTCACTCAAATGTGCTTCCTCTGCATCCTCCAAGCACAACACTACACTAGGTGAGGTGTGGCTACTTCTATCCTCCAACCTGCAAGAACACAAGTAAACATCAAAAGAACCAAGTTGAGTGCACATCAGCATACCTTCCTGGGTGTGTTGATGCACACCTAACTTACTCTACAAGACCAAAGACAAAAAAGACTTCAAAAGACAGACCCAAAATAGATGCACACCTTATCTTATGTTTTTCTTAGAGAATGGGCACATTAGGCACACCTATCAGGTGTGTCTTTTTAAAAAAAAAACATAACTAAGCTTTAAATAAGGATTTTTCAAATTTTTTTGAAGGATCTCATTTTCTAGGTTTTTTCGAGGTTAGTTTTAGGGTCTAAATTAAATCATTTTTTCTTAATGCAGGAGCATCTTGGGTTGCCTTATTATCCTAGTCATTTTTGTTCATTCTGCATGTGGATGCCAAGTTACTGTAGCTCCAGTGTATGCCAAGTGACTCTTCATTCACCAAGTTACCCAGTGTATGCCAAGTGACTCTTCATTCACCAAGTTACCCAGTGTACACCAACTGACTCTTCATTTTCCAAGTTACCCAGTGGACGCCAAGTGAATCTTCATTCACCACTTTACCCAGTGTACACCAAATGACTCTTCATTTGTCAAGCTACCTAGTGTATGCCAAGTGACTCTTCATTCACCAAGTTACCCAGTGTACCCCAAGTGACTCTTCATTCACCCAGTTACCCAGTATATGCCAAGTGACTCTTCATTCATTGAGTTACCTAGTGTACACCAAGTGACTCTTCATTCACCAAGTTACCCAGTGTATGCCAAGTGACTCTTCATTCACCGAGTTACCCAGTGTATGCCAAGTAACTCTTCATTCACTAAGTTACCCAGTGTACGCCAAGTGACTCTTCATTCATCGAGTTACCCAGTGTATGCCAATTGACTCTTCATTCACCGAGTTACCCAGTGTATGCCAAGTGACTCTTCATTCACTGAGTTACCTAGTGTATGCCAAGTGACACTTCATTCACCAAGTTACCTAGTGTATGTTGAGTGTTAGCATTTGGACGTGATTTTTGTGAGCTGACTTGCAGGATTTATTTTGTTTGTGACATTTATGTTAAGATATTTTCTTGGGATGCATCCAGACCATTGTTGGGTCAGCCTTCCTCTTATGTAATGTTCTAGAATAATTTATAAGCCATTTTGGCAAGTATATATAAAGTTTTTAGGCTTAGAGTTAGGTAAGTTTTGGGGGAAGAAGATTAGAGAGCATAATTAAAAGTGTGAATTTGCAATTGGATCTTTGAATGTGAATGTATTTGTAATTGGTTGTAACCCAAAAGGCCTTACATTTGGGCATGTATGAAGATATTTTGATGAATCAATAAAAGTATTTCACTCTTTTTAATCCTTTGGTTGTTGTTCTTTGTGTTTTCTTTCGTTGTGTTAACTCTTGCAGGGTGGTTTGGATAGCTGGGTGAGCCTTTGGCCCTAGTTATTCACCCTTTGCCTGTGTCAATTGGTATCAGAGCTTGAGGTTCATCCTTGTGGAGATTGGATCATGTAGAAGCCTAATTTGGGATATGGTTGTAGGGTGGTGGATCTATGAATTTGACCTATAACTTGCAAAGGGTTACAATCTTGCAAGAACCTGATTTGTAACGATGGTTCATGGTAGAGGAAATCATGTTTATAATGTTGTATTGGATCAGTTGAGACAAATTACAGCTAGATTAGATGTTGTGGAGATAGCCTAGAGGAGAGGAGCACATCTTGATGATGTAAGTGATGATGAAGTAGTAGCACCAAACCATAATCTAGAGCTTGAAGAAGATCAAGATGAGGAAAGATTGTTGCAAATATTGTCTAGGAAAAATTCAAAGCCTACTATAGAAGTTTTTCCTTATGAAGGAAAACTAGATACCAATTTTGTGTTGGAGTGGATCTTTGATATGGGTAAGTTCTTTGAGTATGGAAACACTCCTGATAATAGAAACATGAAGATCACAGTTACTAGGTTGAAAGGTCATGAATCACTATGGTGGGAGCACTTGCAAACTAATAGACAAAGGAGAGGAAAGGAGAAGATCATAACTTGGCCAAAGATGGTGAACAAGGTAAAGAAAAAATTCCTTCCTATTGATTACCAAGTTAGCTTGTTGAGAAAGATGCAAAATTTGAAACAAAAAGACATGACTATGAAAGAATATACCAAGGAATTCTATAGATTGGACATCAAATATGGACATGTGGATGATGATGTTGAGAAAATTGCAAGGTAGATTAATGGATTGAGATTTGGAATTCAAGATGAAATAAGTTTTGTAAAGTTGGAAAGTGTAGAAGAAGCATATCACTATGCCTTGAAAGATGAGGAGATCTTGACAATGAAGCATGAACAAAGACAAAGAGGTAGAGGTGATAGATTCTAGAGAGGCAGAGGTAGATCTTATGGAGAAAGTGGTAGATCTGATAGTTCTATGTAGGATAAAGGCAAATCTGAATGGAAGAATGATGACAAAGGTAAGACTGAATGGAAAAGTGGTAATTCTTACCGAGGAGGAACTAATTATTACCAAGGAAGAGGTAATTCCTATTCTAGAGGTGGATTTCATGGTAATTGTTTTAGATGTGGTAAAGAGGGACATAGATCTTTTGAATGTAGATCCTTTGAAAGTAGGAAAGGTAATAGAAATGTTGTGATTCAAGAAGATAATGATGGTTCACCAAGTGGACCTGAGGTTGGAAAAAATATGATGGTGAGAAGAACCTTACATAATAAGGGAAGTGATGAGGAACCTATTTTAAGGAGAAGTCTTTTCAAGACCAAATGCAAGATGGCTAGAAAATGTTGCAAGGTAATTATTGACAGTGGAAGTTCTACAAATTTGGCATTAGAAGATCTGGTTACCAAGTTGCAGTTGCAGAGGCTGAAACATCCCAAACCTTATCATGTTTCATGCATCAAAGATGAGCATAAGATATTGGTAAGTAAGCAATGCCTTGCGAAGTTCAAAATTGGACATTACTTTGATGAAGTTTTGTGTGATATTATGCCCATGGATTGTTGCCATATTCTGTTGGGTAGACCTTGGCAATATGATAGATATTTTGCAAATGATGGAAGATTGAATCAATATACTCTTTGGGTAAACAAGAAGAAACAAACATTGATGTCTTTGATTGAAAGTCCAGATGAGGTTAATTGTAATGCTGTAAAAATTTGCATGGTTAATGGGAAACAATTTGAAAAGGAAGTGAAAAAGAATCAAATCTATTTTTCCATAGTTCCTAGAGGACCGAGTGTTGGTAGTAATGATGGAGTAGCAGAAGCTAGTAATGACTAAGTGACAGTAGACAGTGATAGCCGAGTGCCAGTAGAAATTATCGAATTGCTGAATGAATATAAATAAATTATTGTTGATGATATTCCTGATGGTTTACCTCTAGTAAGAATTATAAGTCATTGTATGGATCTGATCCCTTGAGCTAGTTTGCCAAACAAAGTACCATATAGATTGACACCTATAGAGAATGAAGAACTTAACAGACAAGTGCATGAGTTGTTGCAGAAAGGTTTGATCAGAGAAAGATTGAGTCCATGTGTTGTACCTACTATATTAGCACATAAAAAGAATGGAGAATGGAGAATGTGTATTGATTCCAGAGCTATTAACAAAATCACAGTGAAATATAAGTTTCCTATGCCAAGGATGGATGACATAATGGATTGTTTGAGTGGAGCAAAGTATTTTACCAAGATTTATTTCAAGAGTGGCTATCATCATATTAGAATCAGAGAATGTGATGAATGGAAGACTACTTTCAAGACAAAAGATGGTTTGTATTATTGGTTGGTTATGCCTTTTGGTTTGACTAATGCACCTAGTACTTTCATGAGGTTGATGAATGAAGTTCTAAAAAGATTCTTGGGTAAGTTTTTGATTGTTTATTTGGATGATATTCTGATATTCAACAAGATAAAGGAAGAACATCTTGAGAATATTAGACAAGTATTGTAGAGGTTGATAGAGGAAAAGTTGCTGATTAATCTGAAAAAGTGTTCTTTTATGCAAGAGGAGATTGTGTATTTGGGATTTGTGATTTTAGCTAATGGATTAAAGATGGATCCTGAGAAGGTTAAAGCAATTTTGGAATGGTCTACACCTGAGAATGTGGGTGAGGTAAGATCATTTCATGGTTTGGCTAGTTTTTATAGAAAGTCTATAAAGAATTTCAGTGCAGTTTGTAATGCTATGACTGAAACAATGAGGGGAGATAAAAAGGAATTCAAGTGGACACATGGAGCTGATAAGAGTTTGAGACTTTGAAACAAAAGGTTGTTGAATTACCTATATTGGCCTTACCTAACTTCAACAAAGTATTTCAAGTTGAATGTGATGCAAGTGGTAATGCAATATGAGCTGTATTAAGTCAAGAAGGTAAGCCTGTTGCTTTCTTTAGTGAAAAGTTGGATGATGCTAAAAGGAAATATTCTGTGTGTGATCAAGAGTTTTATGCTATTGTTCAAGCCTTGAAGAAGTGGAGACATTATTTGATTCCTAAAGATTTTGTGTTGTATACTGATCATAAAGCTTTAAAATACTTGGGAAATCAACATAAATTGAATCAAAGACTTATGAAGTGGGTTGAGTACTTGTAGAGTTTTACATTTGTGATCAAGCATAAGAGTGCGGTTACTAATAGAGTTGTTGATGCATTGAGTAGAAGACATTCTATGTTGATTGAAATGAAGGTTGAAGTTCTTGGTTTTGATGAAATGAAAGAATTGTATGATGCTGATCCTGATTTTTCTAAGGCATGGAGAGAGTGCAGAGCACTAAATCTGACATACCACATAAGTAAGTATGATGAATATTTCATTCAAGAAGGTATGTTGTTTGAAGGTATTTAGTTGTGTATTCCTAGAAGTCCTTTGAGGTTGAATCTGATTAAGGAAAAGCATAGTGGTGGATTACCTAGACATTTTGGAATTGATAAGATATTGAGTTTGCTAAAAGAGAAGTATTATTGGCCACAAATGTATAAGGATGCTCAGAAATTTGTAAAGAGTTGTGGAGTTTGTCAAGTTGCAAAGGGAGTGAGTCAAAATACTAGTTTGTATACACCTATTACTATTCCTAAGAAACCTTGGACTGACATCGGTACGGATTTTGTTCTTGGATTGCCTAAGATAGTGAAGGGGTATGATTCTATATTTGTTATAGTGGACAGATTTTCTAAGATGGCTCATTTCATACCATGTAAGAAAACATCAGATGCTAAGCATGTTGTTTAACTTTTCTTTAAAGAGATTGTGAGATTGCATGGATTACCAAGAAGTATTATTTCAGACAAAGATAGTAAGTTTGTTGGTTATTTTTGGAAGACTTTGTGGAAGAAGATGGGTACTGAGTTGAAGTTCAATTCTACATTCCATCCACAGACAGATGGATAGACAGAGGTTGTGAATAGAAGCTTGGAAAATTTACTGAGATGTTTAGTTGGGAATAAGCCAAGAAATTGGGAGATGGTATTCGCACAAGCTGAATTTGCATATAATAGTTCTATGAATAGGAGTACAGGGAAGACACCTTTTGAGATTGTTACCGGAATACATCCTAGAGGTATATCAGATTTTAGAGATGTTTTTGATGAAGAAATGAAAAGTGTTGTAGGAGAAGAATTTTCTTATTTTATGGAGTCTTTGCATAAGGAAGTGAAGTTGAGGTTGGAATAAAGTAATCAAAAGTATAAGGAGAATGTTGATCAGTCTAGAAGACACCATGATTTTCAAGTTGGTGATGAGGTGATGGTTCATCTAAAGAAAGGAAGATTCCTAGTTGGAACATATATTAAGTTGAAGATGAAGAAATTTGGACCTTGTAAGATCTTGAAGAAGTTTGACAGTGGTAATGCTTATGAAGTTGACTTACCTGATGACATGGATATATCTCCTATATTCATTATTGTTGATTTGTATAAGTACCATGAGTCAGATGATGAAGTTGTTGTATTAGAAGTTTATCCTAAGAAGCAGATTGAAGAAGTTGAATAGATATTGGATTAGAGAGTTGGCAGGAGTACAAGAGGAAAAGATTACTATGAATATTTTGTAAAGTGGAAGAACAAGCCTATTGAAGATGCTTCATGGATTTCTCAATCTAATGCCGAGTTACTGTAGCTCCAGTGTATGCCAAGTGACTCTTCATTCACCAAGTTACCCAATGTATGTCAAGTGACTCTTCATTCGCCAAGTTACCTAGTGTATGCCAAGTGACTCTTCATTTTCCAAGTTACCAAGTGTATGCCAAGTGACTCTTCATTTTCCAAGTTACCTAGTGTACACCAAGTGACTCTTCATTTGACAAGTTACCCAATGTATGCCAAGTGACTCTTCATTCACCAAGTTACCCAGTGTATGCCAGGTGACTTTTCATTTGTTGAGTTACCTAGTGTACACCAAGTGACTCTTCATTTGCTGAGTTACCTAGTGTACGCCAAGTGACTCTTCATTCATCGAGTTACCCAATGTACGACAAGTGACTCTTCATTTGCCAAGTTACCTAGTGTATACCAAGTGACTCTTCATTCATCAAGTTACCCAATGTATTCCAAGTGACTCTTCATTCACTGAGTTACCCAGTGTGTGCCAAGTGACTCTTCATTCACCGAGTTACCCAGTCTATGCCAAGTGACTCTTCATTCACCAAGTTACCTAGTGTATGACGAGTGTCAGCATTTGGATGTGATTTCTGTGAGCCAACTTGTGAGATTTATTTTGTTCACGACATTTATGTTAAGATATTTTATTCGGATGTTTCCAAACCATTTTTGGGTCAGCCTTCCTCTTATGTAATGTTCTAGAATAATCTGTAAGCCATTTTGGCAAGTATATATAGAGTGTTTAGGCTTAGAGTTAGGTAAGTTTTTGGGGAAGAAGATTAGAGAGCAGAACTAAAAGTGCAAATTTGCAATTGGATCTTTGAATGTGAATGTATTTTTAATTAGCTATAACCTAGAAGGCCTTACAGTTGGACATGTATGAAGATATTTTGATGAATCAATAAAATTATTTCACTCTTCTTCCTCCTTTGGTTGTTGTTCTTTGTGTTTTCTTCCATTGTGTTAACTCTTGCAGGGTGGTTTGGATAGCTGGGTGAGCCTTTGGCCCTAGTTATTCACCCTTTGCTTGCATCATTTCTCCAACCTTGAACTAATGGATGTCTTTTTGTGTAGGTATAATGACATCCTCATCAGCTTCCACGGGTGAGAAAATAACACCGAAACCTGTCATCTTCAAGTTCCAATGCGTTCCTCCAGCGAAATCAAGGTATCATGATGACAACTCTAATATCAAAGATAAAAAGTTAGGACATATAGATTTGGGAGAAATATTGAAGATATGTAACAAACCCACTGAGAGATCTACTATGGTTTTCGCTTTGATTCATTCGAGTTTAGTGAGCATAGCATCTCACCCAATGTCAAAGCTCGTTATGACATTTGCACAACACTTTGTCCCTAAAGAGAGGGTTATTAAGAGTGTCATAGGAGAAAACATTCTTGATCTATGACCCAACAACATTGAGAAAGTATTCCATCTCCCAAGGGTAGATCAATTTATCAAGTTAACCTATGAGGCAACAGAGAGATGGTATAGAGAGCACTTAGAAGAGGCTTCTGAGGTCATCCAATCCTCTTATCTTATAGAGAAGACTCCTCTGGGGAAGACAATTGGTAAAGTGGACATGACAAGGGGATGTACGAAGAAAGATATTGGGTACTCAATCATACTTTTGAGTACAGTAATGGGTTTTTCGACAGTCGAACACCTAAATATCTTCATGGTACATTTTATCAAGACTATCAAGACGACGAAGATGCTACTTGATTGGGCCACTACTTTGAGTGAAAATTTGTGAAAACAATTGGAGATGACAAATAACAAAAGGAAGTTCTACATGACATTCTACCTGGTGTACTTATTAGCCACATGGGAAAAAAACTATCTAGGGCTATACAAAGAGGTAGCATGTAGGATCCTAATGCTTGGCCATATATTGTCTATCCAAAATTGGTGAAGAGACTCTCAAGACAGAGCACGGAATACAAAATTGTTAATGATGCCTTCATATTCACCATAATCATATTCATAGAAGGAGATTTTGTGAAGAGGTTATTAAAGGATGCAGTGGCACAGATAACAGTACTCATAGCATATTACATCCAATTCAAAACATTTACATATCTAAGGGTGGTTGGTAATACTATCAACCCAAAGAAGCTTCCAAGGTATCCTAGTGACATACTTGTTCTATTGGAGATTGTCCGATAACTCTCATTTGCATACGACATGGTTAGAAAATAATGTAAATAGTGTTGGACATGGCCTTTAATCATAGGACCTTTTCAAGTGAAATAGAAGCAAGATATTCCTTCTTTTGAGTGTGAATGGGATCAATATACCTTGGAAGAGTACAATTCTCCATAGCCATGTTTTGATAATATCAGGAGAGTACAGTATCTAGCAGGAAAAGCATTCACACATGAAGAAGCTATTGACGACCATTGGATGAATGCAAAAAATGACTATGATGTTCGTATCAAGGATTATTGTAGGATGACTTTGTATTTGGCAAAAAGGCCTTAAAAATAAAGATTTCAATATAGATATTGCAACAAGACTCAAGGGATTTTCTTGACCCTTTGCTCAACGAAGATAAAATTAGGGAACAACCCATTATGAATGTTGAGGTTGACAAGGAAGAGAATGATGATAATTAACCATCAAGCAAGGAACGTCATCAAAATGACAAAGGATTTGATCAAGAAACCATTTAAACTTGATCCAATACCTGAGATAGTAATTTTCCATGCAAAAGTCCACCCAACCAAAGGTAGAAGGAATAAAATCACCATCCCTACCTCGCAGCTCAATCATGAATAAGGCCTAAAATGGTATACCAACTTGATCGACTAGTTGGATACTATCATCCTCAAGAGAGAAATGGAAAGGGAAAAAGAAAGAGGAGTTATTCTCAATGAGTCAAGCCAGAGGAAGGTGAAATCTTGGCACCCCCATAGCAAGAAGAAGAAAATGTACAAGGGTCCAAGGATACTAGGGCACCACAAGTTCAGATTGACTCACAACTTCCACCAGTTGTTGCACCAAGCCAAATGGAGATAGAAGTTGAGATTCAAGAGGTTTCTCCACCTCGACAAATAGAAAAAGCATCCCCTTCTGCACCTAAAAAAGGAAGAAAGATCAAAACTCTTGTCAAAAAAAGGTAAAGGGTGATCAGAAAAGTAGTGCCTTTCCCATCTATCCTAGAACCCATTCCTAAAGAGGAAGAAGAGGAGGAGGATGAAGATAATGTACCCTTGAATAGAAGAACCTAGCTAGCAAAAGCCATGGAGCAAGAAAGAAGGAGAAGTTGCACTGTTACACCACCATTAATCCTAGAAGAACCTCTGCAAACAACTACATTAGAGGATGAAATGCAATAATGGATTGATGAGTAGGATGTTGAGGATACTGACATATTTAATATGTTAGATTTTGATTTTATGCCTGTAGAGATGGAATTGGTGGGAGAAAAAAATCAGGGATACCTCAAAAAATGAGCCCCAATAGGAAGACTAGATACAAATGCCACCAAAGTCGCAAGGTCCTGAGCTAACTCCTTCAACCCCATTGCAAGTTTCAGTTATTGATAAAGGGTCTGCTACTCCCCTCCTCCAAGTATCAAAGAAGAATAAATTCAAAAGGAGCAAGAGGAAGAACAACAACAAATATGAATCGATGAAGTGTTTAAGGAAGGGCAAATGGTTCAATATCCTCAACAAGCTCCCCAGGACATTGAGGTAAGAATAGTGAGCTCTACTGAAACATAAACTACAGAGGGAGAACCATCACAGTGGGAAAGAACCTTGAAAAGGAGTGATAAGGGGAAAGGGGTGGCTTAGAAAGCTCCTTCATCCTCAAGAGGCAGGCCTTTAGTGGAACGAGTCCCAAGGTGGTTACACAAAGAAATGATAACAATCAAAAAGCCACAATTCAATGTTGATGAAGAGGATATGATTGAGTTGATTGAGGTTCTAAGAAAGCCTAAGTCCCCATCAAAAGAGGCCAGAGCATTAGCATTCATCAATAGTGATCAAAATTAAGATTATTTGCACAAGTGGCTATTCCTCCTCTTGATGTTGATATAGAAGATCTGACTCCACAAGATTATCAAATCATAAAGATTATGCTTGGAAAGCCTTCATTAGATACTACCAAGTTGATAATCACAATGGGGATGAAGGAGGTGTTTAGGAGTTTGGAACAAAAAGGGGCAGAACTAGTGACGCTTCGTAGGAAAAATGAAATCCTAAAAGGATATTTGGCCAAATTTTTTGGTCCCTTGGATCTCGAACACCCTAAGGAGACTTTGAACACTACACTCGAGAGAATAGGTGGGGGAGAAGTATACTTGGATCCATTTTTGAATGTCTGTCAGCAATGACATAAAAGTTTTGAGGAAAAGGGTGTTCTGATCATCCAGGGAAATCTAAAGTTACTACATGCTATGAAGGAAAATGTAGATAAAATGGTAGCAATTTTGAAGTAGGATTTCAGTATCATGGATGAAGTACATGCATGGGGAAAGGATTTATAGGTGCTACAGGCCATAAAGGGGCAAAGGTATAGAATGCTTATAGATGTATATACAGTAGAGGAGTTAGATTTAATTGATGATTGGATTGAAAAGATAGCATATAGTAATAAAGTTATGGAAACATTACATGCGGAGATCCATTGGCTCAAGGACGAAGCCTGAGAGTAGATTTTACAGGCAGAGAAACATTAAAGTGATGCATGTCTTGACATATTTGAAGATGATGCGTAGGAGAAATTGATGCTAGTAGAGGTAGCAGTAGAGAAATTGAGGAAGATTTTTGAAGAATCTTCTAGTGATGAGGATATTTGGCAAGTGTTTAGAATAGAAGAAGCCTTGTTAGAGCTGGATACCAAACTTGGGGATTTTGCTGAGACCTGTATAGAGGTAGATAACTACAGACAAAAGGTCAAGGATAAGTATGATGCCTTAGATTTATTGGATGTATTAAAAATCACTGAGATTATTGATAAATTCAAGGGCAAGCATCTAGACATAGCTTTGGTATGAAAGGGGACAAAACCTAGAAGCCGAAATTTCAATTTTGACACTTGGTAAAAATTTTGCATTTTGGACCTTTGAGGTGCGCTAGTGTACTAGTGTGCTTTTTGGTTACAAAGTGGTGGAATTTTTTTGGAGAATTCATATGTGGATAGGTGTGCTAGTGCACTTCTTCCAAGATGCACTTATCCAGAGGTGCGCCAACAGTTAACTGCTAGTTCCAAAATTAGAGCTTTTTGTGCATTAGAAACGCATTCTAATAGTAGTTTAACTCTGACAAATGCCCAGTGAAGGAGGAACTTCTATTTTTGATATTTTCAAACACTTCTAGTTCGACTGAAGGCTTTCTTTTTGTTTTTTCTCATAATTTTTTTTTTTTATGCCATGTAAAGGCTCATGCATCCAATTAATAAATATAAAAAATGGATATAGTCTTACTAAGCACTAGTTAGATTGTTAGTTTGTATATAATTAGTTTGTTTTATTAAATTAAAAGCATATTATTGCATGAAGATATCTCTCGCTCTCAACACAAATTGAGGAGATGATTTCTTATAAATACACGATTGTAATATGTAATCAAGGTCGTCATTATTTTGCAATAATATTATGCTTTTGGTGCTCATATTTGGAGTGCAGTGATTCTTGCCTAAATGTGTCATTATTTTGTAAATTTATGTTCATGGAATTGTGATTGAGCCAAAAGTTTATTGCATTGTTTCTGATTGTGCAATCTTCTAATTCTGGTGTTTGCTATGGTTTGACGAATTTTGCTTACGTATCTAGCTTGAGAAGAAATCACCAAATTGTGCCTGCATAACTCTTTGTCTTGCATGAGTGCACTTTCCATGGCCTTGCGATTTGATGAAGAGTGAAACATCATATGATTATTAAGTTTCCCATCGACGATTGCATCAACGGAATCAAGGAAGTGTTGCTCCTATTTTCATTGGTTAACTATCAATTTTTTTGGAAGCTTAGCTCGTAAACATGTTGTTTTCATAGCTTATGTCCATTAGGATTTTACTTTCATGTTATTTACTTTAAAGTACTTGTTATTTTATTTACTAACCCCTCATTAAATTAGAAATTCATATTAGTTGCATTGTTAGATTACATTCATTAGAAAACATAAAAAATACAAAAACATAGTTCTTTTTTGCGTCTTTTATTTTGAAGTAGCAAACAGATTCTTCATCTCATCCAAAATCAAATGAACTAGCAAAGGCCTCCTCATGAACAAAACCATTTATCTTCAACTGAGTGAATTCCAATAGGTTGCAAGATCACCCGGAACCTTGGAGTTGATTCACAAGGTTGACTTTTCAAGAGAGAAGTTTGAAAGAATTCCTGTCATTTAGCATCGTGCATAACGACAGCTCAATAGCTTCCAGAGATGTTTACTTGTCTCCTCCTCATATTTGCGTAGTTCGATTTAAAGGTCTTCATTTTTGTTGCAAATAGTTTTCCTTTTTAGTATTCATATCTTATTAAATATATGTCCACCATACTGTATATAATTTTCTAATTATAATCGGATAGTCCCCCCCTTCTTTATGTTTCTTCCTTATATTTTAGCTGATTGTGAGGTTGTGACTATTCAAATTAGGTTGCAACCTTTGATACTTTAAATAATATATTTATTATAATTGTTTGGTTTATATTTATAATATATATGATTTATATTTTTTTTAATTATATGATATTAATTTATGATTATGTTTATAATATATAATAATAGATTATAATATAATTTATTATTATATATTCTATTATTAATTTATTTACTATAAAAAATTATAAATATGGGGACATGATAGGGATAACTATTTAAGTTGCCTAATTAAAATCATGTAAAATTTATTAGAGGTAATAATAAATAGTGCTAGGTAATGCACCAAGATAAGTATTTGTTTTAATAATATCAAGAGACATTGTAAATGATTACAAGACATGTGATTTTAGTGATTAAAAAAAACACCCAATTATGATCATCCTCTTACTGGAAAATGATAAAGGATACAAGAGTGAATGGAGCCTTGTATCAACAAAAAACAAAATATACAGAAATAACAAAATATGTACAAGTTTCTTCTAAAAATTAAACCAAGACATTTTTCAAAAATCCCAAAATGATCAACTACTTGAAATGCAAAGCCATGAAAGAAATGTTTTTATAAATTTCTAGAGACCAAGTATAGCAAACTATAATATCAAAGCTAAAGGGCAAAGGAAATCATATATGTTTCCTTCATTCTAGTGCAAAAATCTCAAATTTTGTGAGAAAGGAAAGACCACTAGAAATTGCATCATACCATGGCAAATCTATAAGAAAAAGAACATAAAAGGATTTATTGTTTGAGCTTGAAATCTTTACCTAAAAGTAGCTTATATGATGGCATCATGATTTTTAACCCACAAAAATAAATAAAAAGAAATTGTTGTTTGAGCCTAGAAAATGCTAGAAAAATACATGAAAAATGATGTAGTTTGAACTCGAAAAAATCCAACAAACTTCCTTCATGGTGACATATCCAATATAGTAGAAAAAATGCTCATGATCCTTAGCAAGAAGCACAAGGAAAAAAATTGTAAGAATGATATAGTTTGACCTCAATTTTGTCATCTCAAAACCCTAATTTCTTCCATGACAACTTGTAGTTTTCTTCTAGAAACCCTTGGCATCTATCTTCTTCCAAATGTGCAAAGTGAAAAGGATGGAAATGAATATCTTTAGGGCCATTAGGTATCTCATTTCTTAGTAAATTGATTTTAAATGTTTCTTGGGTTCGCCTAGGAGTGGTGTTTTATGGCTAAATTCCAAGTTCATTTCTATTATTTGTATTTGATAACATAGTAATGTTTCATTAATATTATTATATTATAAAATAAAATAAAATAATAAAATGTTATCTTGTTTTTATGGATTACTATGTAATTTAATAATTGATAACTCATCGACAATATAAATCAATTAATAATTATTAAAAATAAATAAAAGAAAGAAAGTAATAACACTTGCTCAAATAGATAAAGATGCATTAATGATCTAGGTATTTCTTAGAAATTATTTCATTTTTTCCAACATATGGAGAATGTTGCCCTTGTTTTTGTCCACCCTTTTAAGCTTCATTCTTGGAGTACAGTCAATGCATATAATTCTAAGTGTCAAAGTCTAGGTTGCCCCTTAGGTGGCTTTCTTCCCATCATTAATCAACCTTACCTTCATGATATAATATTTTGGGAATTTTTGGCTTCTCAGTCGATCATTCATGCTAGATTCATGCAAATTAGGTGCATCAAGGCCTTTAGTTGTCTTAGGTTGGGTGGGTTGTTGTTTGACATCTTTACTAATGAGAAGAAAGTTAAAGTCTCATTTGGAACATCAAATATGCATCAAACTAGATTTTCATCTGCTTAGCTACTCTTTTGTCAAAAGTGAAGCTCACCTAAGGTGTTTCTAAAATGTGAAGAAAATTTGCCTCTAGAAGCAATGTCTTGATGGAATATGAATAGAAATGTTTAAAGAGCATAAGTTTGAAGCAAAGGAGTTCCTAGGTGGCCTAAAAATAAAGATAGGACTTAGTGCCTACACTAAGTCAAAGTTTTGTCTCTATCATTCCTTCCTCGCCTAGAGGAGTAGCCGATGGGCTACTTTTCCAAAAAAGGGAGTTGAAGTACAATTTTGGGTGATAAAAGGAGGAATATGCTTGCAGGCATTCCCATATTATGCTTCTGTAAGGAGATAAAGTTCTTGAGGTTTTCCTAAGTGAAGATATGAATAAGTGATTGATGTTATTACAAAAAAGTGATTTTAAGTGTGATCTAGCTTCACCGAAGGCAATTCTCCCATATATTGGAAGTACAAATAAACTAACTCTGTGAAGTATGCATATGAAGATCTCACCTTTGAGAGGTACTTAGAGAAGTTTCAAGCCAAGATTTTAGTCAAGTTAGCAAATTTTCATCTAAGTATGAGTCGTGTTGAAATTTCACTTCTCTAGCTGCTTCCTCGACTATAAAAGCATTGTAAGTGCTTCTCTTTGATTTGTAAGCTAAAATATACCTTTTGTTAGCAGATTGATTATAAAAGGGAATATTCTTAGAGAGATGCTTGTGTGATGCTACCTGAGAGTAAAGTGACCAAGTATAAAGCTTTTTGGAAAAGTAGAGATTGTGACTCTCCCACGACTTAATTAAAGTAAGCATATTCTGAAAGGAGGCAACACTTTGTCCAGTCTTAGTTAAATAAAGTGGTTTTTCATAAGCTAGATTATCTCATGAAGTGATTCTTCTTCAAAGAAGAATAAAAAAAGTGAGTTCCTTGCTACTCTAGAAATTAAAAGAAAATATCACCAAATCAATTGTATGACCTCTAAATAAAATTAAATTTGATATGAATGACGTCAAAGGGAGTCGTTAACCTTCTATGTGTTAGATTGTGGTGACTGATCAGGAAAGTACTGTACATACTTCATAAATAGTGGGGTTCGGGGCATCGCCCCGAAAAATTTTTTTTTTGGAAGTAGCCGACATCGACATGGTAGCCGACATATTATGGCCGACATATGGCCGACATGTTATAACCCTAAAGCGGTTTAATACTTGTATAAAAAGGGCTTAGGGTTGGGTATTTTTATATGTGGTGATACGAAATTGGTTCTTGCGGCGGTATTGAGCTGTAAGGGATTACAGATTGTAATCAGGTTGTAATCACTGGATTGTAATAAGATCGGACTTGCTGTTTGGTGGACGTAGCCCAAGGATTGGGTGAACCACGTTAAATCTTGGTGCCTTGTGTTCATTTCTGTGTGTTCTATTATTTTTGTTATTGGTTATATTTGCATGTAGTTTTTATTTCTGTCCGTGGTTTATCCTAACACTATGTTAATGATAAATCTGATTGTTACATCATTAAAGAGGATTTCTAAGT
This sequence comes from Cupressus sempervirens, assembly GCA_028749045.1. Taxonomy (NCBI): domain Eukaryota; kingdom Viridiplantae; phylum Streptophyta; class Pinopsida; order Cupressales; family Cupressaceae; genus Cupressus; species Cupressus sempervirens. Next base: position 405,061,286 of record CM053785.1, read on the forward strand.
TAATGAGCCACTCATCACTCATGTGACACAAGAAATTTGAATCCCAATGATTAGATTTGAAATCAATAAGATGGGATTCTTCATTCTTCATTCTTCATTCTACAACAGGTAATTTCATCCTGAGTGTGAATTGTTTCTTGCTATCTACATTTATATATAGTGATGGTTGTTAGAAACAGTATGCATGATCATATGCCTATTCTTGAGAGAAAATTAAAGGATTACACTGATACATCTAATAGATTTTATGATCTCCACAACTTTCACAAGAGACTGAATGCACAACCCATTCATCCCATCACTCAAAAGCTTAAGGAAAGTGGATTGGTTGAAGTCATATGGTTTCTGATAGTAGTTTAGGTACCAAAGTTGGTCTAGGAATGGATTGCAAGATACGATCCAAAGATAAAGTAGATCAAGAGGCTAGATGACTCTATTTTGCTCACTTTCGATAGAGGTCTCATACAAAGTGCCTTTGGGATCCTGACTAGAGATGAATATTGATACATAGACTTTGGAGCATTTACATCCATGTATAATGAAGAGAAGAGTCTATGGTAGGCAGACATCATGGGGACCTAGTTTCAGACCCCTAGAAGCAAGAAGATAAAGTTTCCAAACTCTCTTTGAAACTACCTTGAAGAAGGAGATCATATATATTTTGGCCTTGCTACTAAGATTGAAAGGACAAGAAGAGGTCCTAAACTTCATTAAGCACCATTTCTTCTTGGTGCAAGTAGTATGTATAGATGGGCAATATATTGACTTGGCCCAGATTGAATATGATAAGCTCACTAGATGGTTGAATTCAGTAAAATCTCTTAAGTAATTCTACATGTCCTCATACTTAATATATGCTTTGGAAACACACCACTTGTTGTTGGGCCTATCGTGCATTAAGGATTTTGATGAGACAACAAAGGTATATAATTTTTATCCATACTTACAACTCGAAAGGAACAATGAAGAGTTCATGAAGGTGAATGATGCCTTCACCATGATATTATCCAAAGAGTTACAAGGTTGCTTGGATTGGAGATTCTCCCCTATAGCTATATTAGTGATCACCCGATTCAAAAGTTGTTTTATCCAGTTCCTGACATTCTCATATATTAGAATTACTTATTTTGATAGCTTCCCATGGAGGTTACTAAGGTATCCTAATGATAAAATGGTGTTGATTGATCTTTGTAGGTGGATATTAGAAGTAAATACCTTGTGTGCAACTCTTGGAAAGGTTGGAATTCCTTTCTCGGTCACTATTGGATTATATTCATGTGCATCCAAGTCACATGCCAAGCATTTTATCAAGGCCTTTGAAGGAAAATACAAAATGAAAGATTATGTGATCACCCAATTCAAAAGTTGTTTTATCCAGTTCTTAACATTCTCATATATCATAATTACTTGTTTTGTAGCTTTATTAGTAATCACCCAATTCAAAAGTTGTTTTATCCAGTTCCTGACATTCACATATATCAGAATTACTTGTTTTGATAGCTTCCCATAGAGGTTACTCAAGTATCCTAATGATAAAATGGTGTTGATTGATCTTTGTAGGTGGATATTGGAAGTAAATACCTTCTGTGCAACTCTTGAAAAGGTTGGAATTCCTTTCTCGGTCACTATTGGATTATATTCATGTGCATCCAAGTCACATGCCAAGAATTTTATCAAGGCCTTTGAAGTAATATGATCCAAATCTAATCCAATGGATTATGTGAAGAACAACTTACAGCTTGGTTCAAGCTATAAGCATGTGCATGACATTGAAGATTATTGGGCCAACTATTATACTAAGGTAGAGACTAGGGAGAAATTATGGTCTAGTCCCACTATTGAGAAAATTAAATCATATAAGGTGAATATCAATGTAGAGGACATAAAGGATGGTGGTTCTTATTTGAGGTCCTCTACTTTTGAAAAAGAAATTAAGGACACATTCATTGTGTCTATTCCACCAGAGAGCCCTACAATTGACAAGATGGAGATCCTAATGGACAATATCAGAAAGAGAATTGACAAGTGTGTGGAGTGGACAAGAGTAAGAAGGAAGAGAATTGGAGTTGGCGGTTCTTCTATTGAAGCAGCTCAAACATCATCTATTACCACTTCCACCAATGCAACAACTACATCTACCTCTATGGGTCCCTCTCAATTAGTGGGTGGAAGAGGAGGTGACGAGCCTTCATAAAAGAATGTACAAGTTACTCCTACATGTGGAGGAGGTTCTTTACCAGATACTAGTAATGTTGAAGACACACAAGTAAAGAAGGAGAAAGAAAAGGAAAAGGAGAAGGAATAGTCACTAGGAAATGGCTCTTCTATAATTCTTGTTATTAATCTAGATGTTGATAGCAACTGGTCGGAGGAGAATCGGCCAGGTGATGGCCCCAACAATGATGATCAAGCTTGAGGCACACCACAACTTCAACAAGGAGGAGGTGGCCAAGGTAATCCCCCTACTCATTTAGTTACTAAAACTCTAACTTTTCCATTTACCAGTAGGAAGAAGGAGACTCCTCCAATTGTGAGAAAGCTATTTTATACCTCCACATTACAATTAACATTGAATTTCCTCACAATTGAGTCTTGGCTAGAGGACACCATTGAAAGAAGTGGAGGAGAGTGCGCCTCCTAAAAATTTTATTGCCCAAGCAATGCATCAATAATCACCATAAAAAAGCCAAGAAGCTAAGAACTCTAACAACTTTGGCTAATACAGGACACATGGTCATTGAAATCATAGATCAACAGAAGGAGGGGGAAATTCAAGACTTAGCCCTAGGTGATTTCCAATTGAAGACTCATGACGCTGGCCCTCTAAGGCATGACACCATGGTAAGCATGTGGAAGTACACCAATGTGAGAATTGAAGATTGATTAGAATAGATAAAGTTTGTTAATGCTACTCTCAAGGCTTCTAAAAAATAGCTAATTGATTATATCAAAGCTATACTCAGGTCCCTTGCTATTAGCATGGTAGAGAGTTCCAACCGAGCACATTTTATCCCACAACTGAGGAGAATAAGAACCTATTGGTGAAGCTACAAGAAGAAAGACTTTTTATATAGATGGGTCGTGCCTTGATAGAAGACATGAAGGTCTGAGGTCCTCCCTTGATCAAGAATCTTGGAAATTTTATTTTGGATACGAAAAATTTGAGAGAGACTGTACCTACTCACTAGGTCTCAATGCAAGCAAAATTAGAGAAGTTGACAGAGGAATTGGCTTTGTTGTAGGAGGTGACAGATATGAAGAATGATGTTTCCATTCATTATGGAATTCAAAGGATAGGAAACGAGTCATTATTTCATTGGAAGTAATCTATGGAATTCAAGAAGGAGATTTTAGTGAAATCAGAGCTAGAGTTGAGAGATGTATATGAATCTGTGAAGAAAGTAATAGAAAAGATCTATGTGTACCTAAAGGATTTTCATATTGAATCATACATGGCTCCAAACAAGTAGTTGGTGGATAGTAAGTGAATGAAGACAAACTTCCTAGCATTGATTGAGGAAACGACTAGTCCAGCCAACTATCAAGATGCAAATATTCATGAGTTGACTGCTATTGGTGGTGCTTTGCTAAAGGCATCGAAGAAGCTACAATCCAAGATAGTCATAGTGGAAGAACTAACAAGGGACCATGATTACTGGGTCATCAAAGTTGATAATGTATACATCCCAGGTGTTAAGGTGCTCAAAGTGGTTCTTGATGCTACGAAGGAGCAAAAGGCCCAGTTAATGACCCTAAAGAAGAAAAATTGATAGAAGCTTAAGCACTTTATTCTCCTCATGATGATTCTTTAGTTGGATTTTAACAAAATCTCTCTCTCTCCCTCTCCCTCTCTCCCTCTCTATATATAGCCTTTGGGAATTCCCCTTGAATGAATTTTCTAACAAATGACTCCTATCCTAATTCTATATATGCCTCTTCACCTTCTCTGTAATGACTAACATAATGGTCAAACTCTAAAGAGGACCTATATATATATATATATATATATATATAATTTTGGAAGTTAATACAAGGATCGACAAATGTTGTGGTGAATTCTCCCTTGTAGCTAAGACTACTAAATGAGACTGAGTTTACTTTAAAGTTTTTTCATTCAATTAGTTAAATAGGCATGGAAATGAAAAAAAATTGATGGTGAAGTTGTTAACATCACAGTGATCTGAGAGTTATTTTTGTATTAGCAGTATTGGTAATCTAAGTGTTGTTCTCACTATCAATTGTATTTCTTTTCACTTGTTTCATTGCAAGTGTTAGATTAGTTTGCATGTTCATCCTGGTGACTAGAAATGTAGTATATTTAATGGTGAAACTATTGAAGTTGGGGCAATTTGAGTATTTTTGTAACTAGGTAGGGTTGTCTGAGTGTTATGACATCAATGATGACATCTCCACTTTCTCATTGTTGTTATATCTTTGTAGTGTAGTAGGGGCGTAGAGTAGATGTAGATTAGTAGGAGTTAGATTAGAAGAAATTCAAGGGGGTTTTTAGTAGTCATTTTTGTGAGTTTTGTAAAATGTCTAATCCATATCATTCAATTTGCCTGGGTTGCTTGTGGCTACGGGTGATCTAGTAAATACCTCTTCCACTCTTAGGTTAAGAGCATACTCTCGTGTAGAATTAAGATCTCTTTATAAAAATCATTCTTTGAAAATTTTTGCATGTAGGGGATTTTTACCCTTTTAATTCAAAGGGCAATGATATAATCAATACACTAACACATCTATTGTAACACTCTATTTTACTCATCGCATTGGGCATAAAGAGTCAAGTTAAATCCAAATCCAAGGAGGAACAAACTGTTAACAAATATTTTTTTGCAACTCTAATGGGGATCGTATTTGAAAAGGTCTATGTTATTAAAGCACAAGCTATCCCATCCAGGTCACACAGTTTGTGACTCTACAAGAGTTTTTGGTTTATATATACATATGCATATACATACATATACATATACATATACGTACACATATGTATATGTCTATGTCTATGTATATGTATATGTATATGTATACCAAAAAACATTTTGCAATAGTTTTTAGGCCATGAGGAAAGTGTTGCTTCCCCATGAAGGCCTAATTCTAGTGTTACTTCCCAACCTTGGTTTCCAAGATGAACAAGAGACACTGTAAATCAATTGAATGCACTCACTTGGAGAAATAGAAGATCTTTGGATGCATATAGAAGAGTAAACCTTGTAATTGAATGAGAAGATATCATAGTTGAGAACTAGGAGAGATTACTTCAGTAGAAAAGGTTGAGGCAAGCCTAAGTACCTGATTGATAAGAAGATTATTCACCCTAGATCCATAATATACTAGGAGTGCAAAAAGATGTGCGCAGATTGATACAGTGTATGAAGAGTTCATAAAAGCTAACTTTCCTATCCTAGAGGAGCCCCTAAGAAGTGGAAGAAGTTTTTCTAGAGACCCTGTGTTGGAAGATATCCTAAAGGCTTTATTCCCACTAGTTAATCCTACTTGTCAAAGATGAAGCAAGTCCTCTTCTCTTATGATTTTTTGAACTTAGACTCCATCAATGTACAACACATTAACTCTCCATAGAGTTGTCACACCTACAAGGGTAAATTTCTAACCTATGCCCATTGTTCTACCAAGACCAATGGTAGTACCTTGGGGTTATGCAATAGGTCCACTTCACTTGGTAGAAAACAATGATATGCCATGAGAATCTAGGAAGAACTTCTAAAATTTCAATGGATATGGGAAGGTGTTGGCTAAAGAACACATTGCCTCATTCTTCATGACATGTAGTGTTGTGGCCCCACATCATGAAGATGTCATTGTATGTGTGTTCATGGAGATGTTGGCTGAGAGCATGGAAGATAAGTTCTAACACTTTCTAGTTGGGTGCATTAATAGCTAGGTTGATATGAGGACATGATTTAAAGCACAACTCAGGAGTACATAAGACAAACATATGTTGCTCTCAAAACTTACTCAAATCAAGGAGTCAAGTGTTGCAATGTGGGAGTTCATTGCTTGATTAAAAAAGTTGATCAACCACATCCTAGGTGCTAGCAAACCTACTCTAGGTAATTAGAAGACATCCTTTATAAGCTCCATGCCTTTTGATATAAGCTTTAACTTTAGGAGAGTGCATGCAAAAAATTTGCAAGCTACTCAAAATATGATGATTGAGCTTGAGGATGACCTTATAGTTGCTAGTAAATGGAAGCATGAAGTGAAAATGGGAGCATCTACTAGTGGCACTAGCAATGCTAACAATGCTGCAAAAATTACCAAATGAAATCATTGTGTTAAAGAGATAGATTGCTAAACCCTATCCTTTGTTTTAACAACCTTACTAGGATATATTGAGAAAGAACCATGAGGGGAAAGTGTTACAACTGTCGCTTGCTTAGTAGAGGCTAGCCATAGAAGACCCTCCTAAGAAAGAATATATGCATCTTTCACCTTAACATAGACCACAATGAACACTCTTGATTCATGCAAATGAGTAGCACTAAGAAGTTGTCTGTGGAGTTTCCCAAAAGTGAAGATGACTCTACTCCAAATGGTGACTTTGGAAATTATTATTTGGATTATGAGCCATATTAGAAAATAGGAGGTGACCTATTCACCATCCTAGATGGAATATAGATGATTATGATGATGATAAGCTAGCAGAACAAGGCTCCAAGTACCTCTATAGATGTTCAAAATAATGCCTCTATGAGTACTCTAGCCATAGCTAGCGACCCCGTTCCCTCAACTTTTTAGAAAGAGAAAAGTGGTAAGTCAAATAACTCATTTGATATTGTACAATATTGTAAGGATGATCAAATTCATATATCACCTCTAGATTATCTTAAATAAAACCCCTCTCAGTTGCAAAGGCTAGCAGATCATTGTAAGGGGAGTAACAATAGTGCCAATGTCAATGCCAATGTGAGTTACGCTCCTAAAGAAGAGCCTTTTTTACTCAAGCTATTCCAAGAAGAAGAATCATATATCCTAGCTACCTCCCTAGGCCAAAAACTTGATGCCTTCTATGTATCCTTATTCATTAATATTCTTAAGCTAAGTAAATGTATTATAGACTCAGTAGACTCAGATAATGTCATGCCTCCCACTCTTTCTTGAGATTTAGGCATACCTTTAACCAAGACATTTGGATGTTTTATTCCATGGATGTTAAGAAAGTTCTCCTTGTAGGAAAACTTGAGGATGCATAGGTAGCTCTAGTAGCACACCCTATAAAGAGACTGAAATTGACTATCCTAGTAGCAAACATTTCGGCCAGCTATGGCATGATGTTGAGCCAAATCTTTTGTAGGGACAGGGGAGGATAAATTAATCTTGATTAGCCACATGTAATTATTCCAATAGGAAATAAGGTCAAGCTCAAACTAGAGGAAAAGGCAAAGTTCACCTATCACGAAATTTGAAAACCCTGAGGCTCAAATCCTTTATAAAGAAATGGAATTCAGAAACTATATGTTATTCACTAACACATATGTCATCAAAGAAAAACTAGATCCCCCTAATGGCAAGAAGATGTGTACATTAGAGTTCGATGGAAGTTTCACATCTACAGGTTATAGAAAAGGCATGGTGTTTATGTCCCTAGAAGAAAATAGATAAATGTTGCATACAAGTTGGAGTTCAAAAACATAAAAAACATTGTAGAGTATGAAACTCTTCTCTTGGGTATAGCTGCATCTAAATATAGAGGAGTAAATATTCTTAGAGCTCAAGGTGATGTTGATTTGATCGTTAAGAAGGTTCATAATTGATATACCATAAAGAATCACAAATTTTGGAATTATAGAAACAAAGTATGGGACAAGTTTGAAGGTTTTGATGCCTTCTTAATTGTGGTAGATCCTAGAGAACAAAATGTACAAGTTGATTCATTGACAGTCTCAGCGTCCCTACTTCTACCACATCCTAACTTCAGAGATCAAACTTACAAGGTAGAAGTCTTATTCTAGCCCAATGTGCCTAACTATGTGGAGTCATGTTAGATATTTGAAGATGACAAAAAGATCCCACACTTCCTATAGGGATTTGATGCATTTGAAGGGTTTTATTTTGAAGGAAGTAAAAATCCTTCTATTGACTTGTCACCCAACAACAAGAAGACGCTTGAATTGGGCATCATCTAGTTAAAAGGTAACAAGATCCCTCCCCACCTGGTTTCACTTGAAAAGCTTTTCAATAGGCATGATTCTTATGTTAGGAGAGAGATAAAGGGATAGGAAGGGGTGAACTACTAGTGAGTATGATGGACTAAACATAGAAATTGAACTCATCCTAAAGTTGATTAATATTGAGAAATGTTGTACTGGGGAAGGAATGAAAAAAATGAAGAAGTCTCTCATAAGTTACCAACAAGTATTTGCTTGAGGATATGAGGACTTAAAGAACTTCATGGATGGGAATTTCAAACATAAGATTCCCCTTAAGCTTGATGCATTTCCCTTTCAACAAAAGCAAAGAAACTATAATCCCATGATTGAAGATGCCATCTTTAGAGAGATAAACAAGATGTTGAAGGCCTAGATTATCTACCCAATCCATCATTCAACATGGATTTGTAACTTAGTCCATGTTAGGAAGAAGAACAAAGAGATAAGAATTTATTTGGATTTTAGAAACCCCAATTAAGCATCACTCAAGGATAATTACACCCTCCCTAACATGGATCACCTCTTGCAGACTGTGGAGGGCTCTAAAATGTTGTCAATGCTAGATGGTTTCTCAGGTTCCAATCAGATTGAAGTAGACAAAGATGACCAACATAAGACAATGTTCACCACTCCATGGGGAACATTCACCTACAATAGAATTCCCTTCAAGTTAATCAATGCAAGAGCAACGTTTCAATGAGCCATGAACCTATCATTTGGAGACTAATTGCACCCTTTTCCAAATTTTTTACCTAAGAACAACCTTGTGAAACATGGAAACAACCTCCAACATGTGGGACTTGAATTATGAGGTTGAGTCTTTGGAGAAGGCTGACTTCCTTTACTATCAAGATGCACCTAACTACTCTTGGAGAGGAAAAGGCGAGAAGGTGTGCACAAGACACTAACTTAATCTATCCTAAGGAGGTGATGCACCAAAATAGATTTTTCTACCCATACATGCTCACTTGAACTATTATGACATCAAAAATATATAGATTTAGACTTATTTAAATCCAACAATCACATGCAGATCAGACAATCAAAATGAATAACACAAGGAAGAAGAAAATTAACTTATTTATTATTCATAGGTAAAAAGAGATACAATCATGAAAATTGCAGATAGCCACAAAACATTGAAGATAGGAAAATAGATCTTGCACAGTCATCAATGGCTGAAGTAGATAGGACAGAATATCATTAGGTCCAAAGGAAAAGGGGATTTACAGTGAATTTGCAAAGCAATATTAGAGAAAAAGAGAAGAGTCGATCATAAGGAAAAATTACAACTTTGCTTTTATAGTTCAAGCATAACTATGATAGCTTCAACTAAAAGTTACTCCACAACCACTATCATTTAGTGCTTTGAGAAAAATTAAGATGACCTAAGCAATAGATTGATTTGGTATACTTGAAGAGACATGAAAATCATGGAAACCCTAACTAGAGTAACCCTAAAGTGATAGAAATGATGCCAATCAATGGAAAAATTCCTCAAAATGGATAATTAGGTGGTGGAAGGGATGACTCTACATCATTCATAGTGTAACAATAACTTGAGAGTGGTTAGGATCGATTAGAAGATCACATCGCACAAGAAACCCTATCTTTCTCCTTCCTAGCTCAACAAATTAGCAAAATCAGTAATCAAACTAGATCCTGCAACCAAAAATCACCACATGGACTAGTAATATTGTTTTGTTCTACTAGCTTACAAGGTATTCACATGTTTGACTACTTTAACCAACAATGCCACCCTTTAAAACTTAGTTGTGATGGCTTACAACAGTGTTAACCCTAACTGCGATGTGATTAACTTTCAACTAGGTCTACCGAGACATGTAATCATTTGTTGATTTCTTTCATTGTCTAAATTTTGAGCAAGTCCAAAACATGAAAAGGCAACAATCGTTGATCTAAGAAGATTGGACGATTGTGAAAGAACTCAATTATTACTACAACTACTTTGACCTTTTCAGGTCCACTAAACACTCGACATCCACATAAACTTCTGACCAACCAGAACCTATTGACCTGCCATGTTGCTCTAACATACTTTACTTTTGCGACCCACTAGGGAGATGACATCACAAAATCCACATGGTGCATTGTCACTTTTTTGCATTGTCTAAATTTTGTGCATCTTCAAAATGTGAAAAAGTGAGAATTGTAGATCCTCTCTGATCTGACTGTGAAGATCAAACCCTGAAGTTTCATGTAGATTCAATTCCCCAACCAACAGGAATGAGCCAGGTGTATAACCTCTAATAGATCTAAAACCTCTAATAGTCCACCAAGGAGGAATAGACCCACATGCTAAGTGTCAACTTATCACTTTCTCACATTCTTTAAAGATCATGCTTCTTGGAAAAGTGAGATAGCAATGGCCATAGATCTAGGAAGATCTGACATAAGGGAAAGTTATGGGCCTGCAGAAATATTAAACGTGCCACACTTAGGAAATAAGGAATAACCTAAGATAAAAAGATTTATTTATCATTCCCTAATATTTGAGTATTTAAATATCTAAATGTTACTAAGTTTAAATTTAAATATCTTCATTTTGGTGGGAGGGTGAAATTAGCCAACAATTCTAGTGACTTAGGGGGGATGCAAGACTGGTATGCATAGACCAGTGGCCTGCGCATCCATTGGGCAACAGAATTACAAAAATCATGAAGATCAACCTAGAAAAACCCTAAAATCTCTAAACAACATGCCTAGTAAAACCTCAAAACTTCTCTCTACAATTGTAAAACCAGGAAATAATCCTCTACAACCTTTGCAAGACTTCAAAACTTGGCTATCTCACAGACAGACAACTTGTGCCTGGCACTTCTTGGAAAAATAGGAAACAACTGAAAGCAACTAACTAACTATGTACACAAAAACAATAGTTATCATTAGAAGTATGGGTTGAGGTATATTCCATTGACTAGAATAGGAAAGATTTCACCATTAGGCCTGCTTAACTGAAAAGCATTTGCCTGCTTGCAACTAATAATCACATAGGTAACACTCCATAGTACATCAAATTTTGAGTGCCTCCTTGGTTTTTCCCTATTTGCATCCCATTTTAGCACAAGGTCACCCTCTCTAAAAATTATAAACTTAGCTTTTTTTTAATCAAAAATCTTCTTCATTTGTTGTTGGTATGCTTCCAAAGTCTGCATGGTCTAATTTCCTTTTTCCTCTAGCTCCATCAATTCTACTATTATTACAGACTTAACATCATCTTCATTTAGTTCCAATTTATGGGCTAATTTTAGGGATAGAAACTCCAATGAGATAGGAATCCTTTCTTCCCTACCATATACTAACATGAAAGGTGAGTTTCCAATAACCCTTTTAGGTGTTATTCTATCAGCCCAAAGGGTTGTTCTTAACTTCTAATGTCAACACCTTTGATTATCTTTAATAGTCCTCTTAATGATTTTGATCGAATTCTTATTGGAGGACTCAACCAAGCCATTACCTTGAGGGTAGTAATTGGAAGAAGTGCTCAAGTATATACTATGATCAATTGCCCATGCACAAATATGAGCTCCCACAAATGATTTTACATTGTCTAAAATTATGGTGGAAGGGGCACAAAACCTTATAACAAGTTCATCTAAGAATTGAACAACTGAATTATCAGTAGAATATTTTAATGCAATTTCCTTTGTCCACTTGGTAAAGTAATTTGTACCAACTAGAATCCATTTATGACCAGAGCTAGAAGGTAAATTGATGGGGCCTATGAAATCTAATCCCCATAGAGTAAAGGGTTGATCAACTTGGATAGAATGAAGTGGAAGGGCGGAAAGCCTCTTCTTACTTGAAAAGAAAGCACATTTTTCAAATTTTCTAACATACCTATGGAAATCATGAAATAAGGATTTCCAATAATATCCTACCCTCATTATCTTTATGGTAGTTATTCTTGTTAAAAATTGGCCATTGTCAGGACCATCATGAAGCTCCTTAATCATCCTATCAGCTTGATCTATATCAATACGCCTTAACGAAGCTCTATTAAAATCCTTCCTAAACATGATACCATCAACCATGGCATAAGGAATGGACTACAATTTGAACTATCTTCTTTTTTCCCTATCCAATCCTTAAGGATATCAATTGCCTGACAAGAAGGTTATCATGTCATCTATCCAACTCCTTGGATTCTCATTTCCTACTTCCTGTTGATCTGTAAGCACTAAGGAAACCTCATCTAATTCTTGAGATGAGACCATCTACTTGTACAATCCTTTCCCTCTTACCAACTTGGCCATTTGAATGTCCACATCATATTCCATCACCTTGGTGATCCAACTTGCTCTTTTCTCATTAATATCTTTGCTTCAAATAAGATTCTTGACACTGGCATGAGGCACTAGCAAATGGATCTTGTTGTGTGATATAAGGTGCTCGAACCTTTTCAAGGCTCTTTTGACTACAAGAGCTTACTTTTCCACTTAATTGTATTTATCTTTATACTCTTTAAGCCCTTCACTACAGAAAGCTATGGGTTGTTCTTCATTCTTGTCATTTGATTGAGTCAAGACAATAGAAATGCTTCACTCACCACCTAGGTATAAAGCATAAAATTCTTTTCAAAATTTGGATTGATGAGAGTAGGGGCTAAGGCTATGGCTGCCTTGATCTCTTCAAAACTTTCTTTTCCTTCCTTGGTCCATGCAAGGACCATATTCTTCTTAAGTCACCATGGTAGCGAGATTAGGAATAAATCTTCTCACAAAATTTATCCTACCAAGGAAACTTTGCAGCCCTTTCTTATGAGTAGGAAGAGAGAGAGCAAGTATTACCTTTGTTCTCTCTAGATCAATGGTCAGACCATCCTTGGATACAATGTGTCCTGATAATTTCACTTGATTAGTGGCAAAGATACACTTGCTTGGATTTAAGGACACACCAAACTCTCTACATCTTATGAAAACTTGTCTGAGATGGCCAAAATGATCTACTACATTCTTTGAATACACTGTGATATCATCAAGGTAGACCAACACAAACCTTTCAATCATGTTCTTGAAGGCCATCTCCATTTCCTTTTGAAATGTGGCACCCACATTTGTTAGCCCAAATGGCATCTTATTGTAAGCATAGGTGCCCCACTTCATTGTGAATGTAGTCTTTGTTGGAAATATTATGATAGGCTAAGTTACTAAGTGGAGGGGTGAATTAGTAACCAATAAAACTTAATCCTAAATTAGGAATTATGCCTTTATGAGTATTCTAATCTAATTACATGCATGAGAAACTAAAAACATTTAAAGCATTCATAACAGTGTGACACACAAGTTGGTAACCCATAAACCTTCCAAATAGAAATTAAAACTAAGGTGGGGATGATACCCACAAGCTTTAGTAATGTAGTATAAAGTTGGCCTATTAAGGCTTAAAATGATCACTTCTGATGATCTACCCTATTAGGAGAAATAAGGATTGTTAGGTCCACCTTGCAAAAGGATTTACTAACATAAAATGAAGTATTGCACTTGGTAAAGAGATTTACATAAGATTGTTATGTCTACCTTATGAAAGGATTTGACTGATCCACTTGTTAGGATGAAATAGTAGTTGACCTCTGATTTGCAACTTGGTTTGCTGAATGAGATTCCTTTGAGTATAGTACTCACCTTGTTGTGATAGATAAATCTTTGCAGCTCCTTATACTGCTTTAGCCTTTATAATTCACTCATCTACTCTTTTCTGCTTATTGCATTACTTCCATATTATCCCATTAGATGTGATACAATATGATACATATATCAATCCAATTTACAAATTAAAAAGTTGGCCACAATACAAATTTACAAAAAACCACAAAGTTGGCTAAACTGCAGGAACTTGGGTTCTGAAGACTACCTTGGTGAAGTTATGATACTCAACATCCATTGTCAATGCTTGACATTGTCATGCACTCGGTAGACATAGAAGCTTGGTCCATACTGATCACTTCCAAGTAGTATTGAACTCAGTCTACACTAGTGACTCAAAAAATACTGTGAAACTCAACAAATAAATTGAATCACTTGATTCACACTATATAGCTCGGTCAATGCTATCACTATGAGCTCGGTATAAATCGAGTCACTTGGTCAACACTCAGTGGCTCAATTAACACTAGACTCACATCACATTAATAATGAACTTAGTAAGCACTGCATAACTAAGTTTGCACTAATAAACTTGGCATACACTGAGATGCTTAGTTTATACTACCAATCAATACCTTTGTAGTAACTACTCAGCGCAAATTGAATACTATCCCTTGGACTTGGTAGCAACTGTAGAGCTCTATAGATACCTACAATCTGAATAAGTGTATGTTACTAATAACAAACATGATTGTAATGTCAACAATCTTCCCCTTTGGCATTACTGAAAAAAACACTTATCAGTCAAAACTGAATTCAAAATGTTCAAGAACATATTTTATCCATCACCTTATGTCTCTAACTCAGTAGGGTATATTGATTTTTAGATTTTTCAAAATTAGTTTTGTAAGAGATGTACCTCTGAGTATCTATACATGAATAATATTATAATG